>OZ007598.1:211603933-212295933 GCA_963931845.1 Maratus michaelseni
AATGGAAACAGCAGTTTGCTAGCTTAAGTTTAAAATAACATTTGTGTTATGAGTTAGACTAGCGAAAGTATAAGATTGATTCTTTGTGGTAATTATTTCTGTGATTGCTTTATAAATAAGTTAGTTTTATAACTGTTAGTTAAAAGTTCTATTAAACCTTTTCGGTTCTTTTGGTTTACAGCAGCCTCCACAATTACGATTATGTCAAGATTGGAATTATGATTTCGCCAAGATCATCGAAAATGTTGTATATGCATCTTATATGCGCATATATAATTCAAACGTTCATAAATATGCATATACGTCATTATATACATATTATTTACGTCTAATATTCCATATATACATCATATACTTTTTATACACATGTCATCTATATATATATATGTGTGTGTGTGTGTTATATACATATAGTCATATATGCGTTATATATGACTATAACTGAATCAGATGCGTCACATATGCATAATATATCATTATAATGTCATATATGGTTTATAATTCGGTGATAAATCTTGGTCGCTTGTCGATTCATCCTCGGTGGTCGCTTATAACCCAAAAGCACCACTTTTCATTTGTATAATTTCGACAGGTTCAAAATCGTAAATTTTTATTTCAGAAAAATTTGTCTTAAATGAGAAAGTGTAACCAAGTGGTGAATGAAAGGAAAAAAAAACTTTTTTTGATTTAACCCTTTCAGGGGCAAAATAATTCTGTTTCTATGATATTGAAATGATTGACTGTCTCCAGAATTTAGGAACAAATAAATTTGGAAATAAATAAATTTGGAAACTAATAAATGCTTTTCTCCACATATAAAAGGTTGCCAGGTTTTATTTCTTATTATTATTTCAGCAATTCCAAATTCATATGTAACATCTGAATAGTATTTTTTGCTTTATTTAATGACAGAAATTTCGTGACTATTTGAAGACTACTTATTCGAATTTCGGAAATTTCTTGTACGCATACGGAATTTGTGAATATTTCAAAGCCTAACTGGCAACACTGCACATATATTTTTAAAGCAAAATTTTATTTGAAAATTCTGGTACAAGTTTAGCAATTAAAAAAAATTAAAAAAGTGGTATAAATAATGTACCACTGCTATTGAAAGGTTTAAAGAAGTGGTGTAATTTCGAAAGTAATATTGACACTGTGTGACAAAAGAGTTTATAAAACACAAGGTCAAATGATTAAAATAACTTTACACTAGTGTTTTAAGCTGGGTTGTTTTTTTTTCGAATTTTTAAGGGCGTTTCTTTTAAAAATTACAATATATCTTGAATTTATGAATAAAAATGACCAAACTTGCAACCATACACATATATTTTAAAAACAAAATTTTAGTTGAAAATTCTGGTACAAGTTTAGCAGTTAACAACAACAAAAAAAGTGGTATAAATAATATACCACTGCCCTTGAAAGGTTTAAAGAAGTCGTGTAGTTTCGAAAGTAATATTGACACTCTGAGAAAAGAGTTTATAAAACTTTCAAATTATTAAAATAACTTTACACAAGTTTTAAGCTGGGTTGTTTTTCGAATTTTTAAGGGGGTTTCTTTTAAAACTACAATATATCTTGGATTTATGAATAAAAAAAAGACTAAACTTGCAACCCTGCACATGCAAAATTTTATTCGAAAATTCTGGTACAACAGTTAAAACAAAGTAATAAGTGGTATAAATAATATACCACTTCCCTTGAAAGGCTTAAAGAAGTTGTGCAGTTTCGAAAGTAATATTGACACTGTGACAAAAGAGTTTATAAAACTTTCAAATGAATAAAATAACTTTACACTAGTTTTAAGCTGGGTTGTTTTTTCGAATTTGTAAGGGCGTTTCTTTTAAAAAATACAATATATCTTGGATTTGTGATTAAAAGACCAAACTTGCAACCCTGCACATATATTTTAAAAGCAACATTTTATTCGAAAATTCTGGTTTAGCAGTTAACAAAAAATAAAATAAAATAATAGGTGGTATAAATAATATACCACTGCCCTTGAAAGGTTTAAAGAAGTCGTGTAATTTCGAAAGTAATATTGACGCTGTGACTAAAGGGTTTATAAAAATTTCAAATGATTAAAATTACTATAAGCTAGTTTTCAGCTGGGTTGTTTTTCGAATTTTTAAAGGCTTTTCTTTTAAAAAATATATTTCGGATTTGTGAGTAAAAAAAGGCCAAACTGGCAATCCTGCACATACATTCTAAAATCAAAATTTTATTCAAAAATTCTAGTACAATTTTGCAGGTATTAAAATTAAGTGGTATAAATAATATGCCACCGTTCTTGAAAGGGCGAAAGAAATCATACAATTTTTAGAGTAATATGACACAGTGGAACAAAAAATTTATAAAACGCAAATTATTAAAATAACTTTACTCGAGTTTTAAGTCGGGTATTTTTCCGTATTTTTAATGAGTTTTCTTTTGAAAAATACAATATATCTCAGATTTAATTCCTTTTAGCATGTTTTCTTTGTAATTTTCACAACGTGGATTGTGATTTATATTTTGATGAAAGTTACGGAATCTAATTTCCGGTTTCCAGGCTTCTAAAAATAAATAAACGGTCGTCTTTTGAAAATCAGATTGAAAGACATTTTCAAGAAATAACTAATTTCTGTTCATTTGTTTTAGAAAATATTAATGGAGAACGATATTTGTTTATTAATAAATATATTTATATTACACTGTGACAAAATTGTTTATAAAACTTTTAAAAGGATTAAAACAACTTTACACTAGTTTTAAATTCGGTTGTTTTTAGGATTCCGTACTTAAAAAGTAAAAACGGAACCATTATAAGATCACTCCTGTGTCTGTCTGCCCATCTGTCACAGCTCTTTTTCTCGTAAATTATGAGACATGGAAAGTTCAAACTTGGGAATGTTATAAAGCCTTTTTACCCACATATTTTCAATTTATTAGCCATTCACAAATATGTTTGTGAAAAATTTAGGGGGCTAATTAAGTTACTTAAAACAGAAAGGTTTTCTTTTTCTATATCGTGTTGGGTATCGTGTGAAAGATCTCGTAATATCACACTTGAAAAAATATATTTTTTAAATTTTAGGTATTATATTTTCAGAGATATCGTCGAGAATGCACTGCAAACATATCCCCGCCCCCTCTATTTCCGAATCTACTGCGAATAAAATTATGAAAAAATTAGGGTTAGTAGGAGTTTATTTAAACCTTGCAGGAAAACTATTGCGATTTTCCTAGGTATTATAGTTTTTGAGAAAAACGCATTTTTCTGTTGCACATAAACTTTACTTTTCGGGCGGTCAGCCTGGGATTTGACGGGCGCTCAAGGTATTTATCGACGCAGAATCATCCAAGGATATTTGAGAATGATTTTCAAAAACAACTGTTGCTAATTAGCCGAGATATTAATTAAGTTACTTTAAAAAATATATTTTTATGTATCGTGCAGGGTATCGTTCGAAAGATCTCGTATCATCGAACTCAAAAATATATTTGTTTTAATTTTAGGTTTTATATTTTCAGAGCTATCGTCCAAAGTATACTTGAAAAACATGTGTTCCCCCCCCCCCTCCCCACCTATTTCAGAAAAATTATGAAAAAAATTAGGGGAAGTACGACTTTATTAATTAATAAATAGTAATTAATAAATGTATCGCACAGAACCCTTTGAGCGCGAGTTATACTCGTACTTGTCAGATTTATTTCGAATTTTTAATGACTTTTCCTTTGAAAAATGCAATATATCTTGGATTTAATTCCTTCAAACGTATTTCCTTTGTAAAACGTGGATGGAGATTTGTGCTTTCGGTGAAAGTTACGAAATCTAATTTCCGGTTTCCACGGAAAGCCCCAACTTTCCAAAAATAAATAAACAGTCTTTTGAAAATCAGATAGAAAGACAGTTTCCAGAAATACGTGATTTCTATTTATTTGTTTTAGAAAATGTTAATGGAGAACGATATTTGTTTATTAATAAATATATTAATAGGACACTGTAACAAAAGAGTTTATAAAACTTTTAAATGATTAAAATAACTTTACACTAGTTTTACGCTGTTTCAATTTTTCGAATCTTTAATGACCTTTCATTTGAAAATTACAATATAGCTTTGAATTCATTTACTTCAAGCTTATTTCCTTTGTAATTTTAACAAGATGGATGGAGATTTATGTGTTTGATGAAAGTTAGGGAATCTTATTTCCGGTTTCCAGGGAAAGCTCCACCTTTGATAAATAAATAAACAGTCTTCTTTTAAAAATCAGATTAGGAAGACATTTTCCAGAAATACCTGATTTATGTTTATTTGTTTTAGAAAACGTTAATGGAGAACGATATTTGTTTATTAATAAATATATTAATATGACACTGTGACAAAAGAGTTTTTAAAATGATTAAAATAACTTTACACTAGTTTTATGCTGGGTTATTTTTTTGAATTTTAAATGACCTTACATTTGAAAATTACAATATATCTTGGATTTAATTCCTTCAAACGTATTTCCTTTGTAAAACGTGGATGGAGATTTGTGCTTTCGGTGAAAGTTACGAAATCTAATTTCCGGTTTCCACGAAAAGCCCCAAACTTTCCAAAAACAAATAAACAGTCTTTTGAAAATCAGATAGAAAGACAGTTTCCAGAAATACGTGATTTCTATTTATTTGTTTTAGAAAATGTTAATGGAGAACGATATTTGTTTATTAATAAATATATTAATATGACACTGTAACAGAAGAATTTATAAAACTTTTAAATGATTAAAATAACTGTACACTAGTTTTACGCTGGGTTGATATATCGAATTTTAAATGACCTTTCATTTGAAAATTACAATATATCTTTGATCTAATTCCTTCAAGCGTATTTCCTTTGTAATTTTAACAACGTGGATGGAGATTTCTGTTTTTGATGAAAGTTACGGAATCTAATTTCCGGTTTCCCGGCTTTTAAAAATAAACGGTCGTCTTTTGAAAATCAGATAGAAAGACATTTTCCAGAAATACCTGATTTCTAGTTATTTGTTTTAGAAAACGTTAATGGGGAACGATATTTGTTTATTAATAAATTTATTAATATGACACTGTGACAAAAGAGTTTATAAAACTTTAAAATGATTAAAATAACTTTACACTAGTTTTACGCTGGGTTGATTTTTTGAATTTTAAATGACCTTACATTTGAAAATTACAATATATCTTGGATTTAATTCCTTCAAGCGTATTTCCTTTGTAATTTCCACAACGTGAATATTGTCATTCGAGATTTGTGATTTTGATGAAAGTTACGGAATCTAATTTCCGGTTTCCAGGGTATGTTCCAACTTCTAAAAATAAGTAAATAAATATATAAAAATTTGTCTTTTGAAAATTGAAATTACAATATATTTGTATTTAATTCCTTCAAGCGTATTTCCTTTGTAATTTCCACAACGTAGATATTGTTATTGGAGAGTTAAGATTATTATGAAAGTTACGGAATCTAATTTCCGGTTTCCAGGATATGCTCCAACTTCTAAAAATAAGTAAATAAAAAAATAAACAGTTGTCTTTTGAAAATCAGATAGAAAGACATTTTCAAGAAAAACATAATTTGTATTTATTTGTTTTAGAAAATGTTAATGAAGAACGATATTTGTTTATTAATAAATGTATTTGTTCTTGATTTTAAATATACAGTACAACCACGTAAATTTGGCATTGTTGGAATCGAGACTAAGTCGGATATTTGAAAATTCTGGATTTCTGTAAGCATATCAAAATTACTTCCTATATTCTTAATGATTATTAATATTTATCATGATACGTAATTCCAACGTAGATTTGCGGTAACTAGAATAGTTTAACTCGACTAGTTTTTTGAATCTGCTTATAATGGAGTTTGGCCACAAACATAATTTATTTCACATCGAAAAGCGCATCCAAATGCGCTTTTAATTAAATTACAGTTAATTATTTTTTTAATTTATTGATCAAATTAAAGGATTCTAGTTCATTTTGTTCATTGTTACAACATTAATAAGTTTGAAAAAAAATGAGGTTCTATCTAAATTATTTTTGGAGAAATCGTGCGCGCAAGTTTGAAAATCATTGTTGTGAATTAACCCTTTCCGGCGCGAAGTGAGACTGTTTTTAAAATGATGAAATTATGGACTGACACCAGAATTTACCAAAGAATTTATTCGAAAATAAAAACTTGTTTATTTTCCTGTACTTTATATAAGGAAACTTTTAATTAAATATTCTTGGTGCCGTTTGTCAGTTTTGGAATTAAAATTAGGTGTCTTTTTTTGTGGACACCGCCCGCTAAAGGGTTAAATGCATTTAAAGTTTTCACTCTCCATTCAAAAACAAAGAATGACGATTGTGTTTTACTTTATATCTTCGTCAATAATTATCGCCTCTGAAAAACATTGGTACCTTTCTACTCAGAATAAAATGCACTATTTACGGACATCAAAACCTTGAAATTGAATTTTTGACCAAAGGTGATCTGTCCACTTAAGGGGAGATTCCACATTATAAAGCCATGAAAAAGGCATTTCTTATGAATTGTTTTTCTCAGTGAAGTATCTGTGCAACTATTGATAAATTACGGAGCTACAACTTTCGAACCTACAAATCTTTCACAAACTACTACTGAAATATGTTTAAGTTTCGGTGAGAAATAGTATTAAACCTCGTTGTTCTCAGCTCGCTACATTTTATTTTTCAGGTTGCTTGATACCACATTCTTGAAATACTAATATTTGCCTTATTTTCAACGTATTTAATCTATCAACAAATAACAGGAATATCTCTATATCAAAAACCTGGTATAAATCAAGAGATAAGAATATAAAATAGCGAATTTATAAATCCTTCAAAACTAAACTCCGTCAATTCTAAACTACACAGGTATCGAAAAATCAAAATTGCATTCCGTAATTTCCGGTCTATAATCCGTGGATCAAACAATCATGTTTCGACCCAGAAATTTCATTTAATAGTTGAAGTCAAATATTTACAGCGATCCAAAAAGTTGCATTTTATTAAATAAATTTTGTGATTCGTAGCTTCATTGTTTGATCCGCGGATCATAGGTCGGAAATTACGGTAACAGAAAGCTGGCAAAGAAATGCATTACTAGATTGCTTGACACCACATTCTTGAAATACTAATATTCGAATAATTTTTAACTTATTTAATCTATCATCTAATAACAGGAATATCTCTACATCAAAAACCTGGAATAAATCAAGAAATATCAATATAAAATAGCGCATTTATAAATCCTTAAAAACTAAACTCCGTCAATTCTAAACTACATAGTTCATCGTAAAATCAAAATGGAATTCCGTAATTTCCGGCCAATAATCCGCGGATCAAACAATCATGTTTTGACCCAGAAATTTCATTTACCGTAATTTCAGGCGTATAATCCGCAGATGAAACAATCATGTTTGGACCCAGAAATTTTATTTTATAAAATGTCACTTCCCAGATCGCTGTAAATATTTATCTTCAATTATTGAATAAAGTTTCTGGGTTGAAACCTAATTGTTTGATCCGCGGATTATACGCCGGAAATTACGGTAATAATTGAAGTCAAATATTTACAGCGATCCAAAAAGTTACATTTTATTAAATAAAATTTGTGGTTCGAAGCTTCATTGTTTGTTCCGCGGATCATGGGTCGGAAATTATGGTAACAGAAAGCTGTCGAGGAAATGCATTGTTGGATTTCAAACGAACCACAAGCTGATACAACTCGAAGTCTTGCAAGAGAAAAGTAGTACAAGGGAATAATAAAGTTTTAGCTGGACATACTTTTATATTTTTTTATATAGAAATTGTCAAATTTTTTTTCCAGTTGCAAAATATTTTTTTAATGATACGTAAAAAAAAAGTAGTTCTGTGAAATCTTAGAAAGTTCAATTTTTCGAGAAACATTTATATGGAAGAAGAATATAATCTGCGTATTTTAAAACAAACCGCTTACAATATTTCCACAATTACGCCAGTTATAACTAAATATATATGAGGTTCGCTCGGACAACAACCATATAAAGATCATTGCCACGCCCAATTATGTTTCGCAGAATGCAAACACTCAGCTTTTTCGTGTGGCTTGATTCTAAAGCCTATTGTTACATTTTGATAACAAAGACAGACATCGGTTTGTACAACAAAAACTTATTGTTACATTTCGATAACAAAGAGAGACATCGGTTTGTACGATAACAATTCTTCACCCAATTGTTGTTTCCGGCACCAATGTAGAAAAGTACAACTAAAACAAGTTGGAAATTGTACGCCAAACGTGACAAATGAGGTGGGTTCGTACCATAGCTAGTTATATAAATATTCATATCTTGATTTTTAATTCTGTGAAATGAATTATATCGTCTGCAGATTAATTTCTCTAATAAAATAAGTATCTCGGTCGCTTGACGATTAAACCTCGGAAGCTCCTATGACAAAAAAGCACCGATTTAAATAATAAATGTTTTTATTAATATCTCCTAAAGTTTTGATTCGATTTTCATAAAATTTGAAATGTCTCGACGAAATTCTGCAAAGATAATGTATTTTAAGTTTCAAACCATTCGGTTGGGTAGATTTTGCGTTGTTATATGCGGGCGGACGGACAGACAGACGGACGGACCAGACGACGACAATAGGTGCTACGTATTTATATAATTACGAACGCACCTAAAAACGCCATCGACACTGGCATGCTATGCCTCCTTAATTCCACTTATGTAATTTTTCTTGCATAAAAAGTAACTTTGTCTGTATACCAGATTTGTTTGAGAGACTAGGGTATGGGTTAAACAAACTTAATATCTGTACCCGAGAGCCAAATTATCGAAAGTCACATTTCACATATTTTGCATGAGAAGGAAAAGAAAGAAGACAACTGTGCTAGTCAATATGTGACTTAAAATGTTATAAAACAGAATATCTCTGAAATAACTTATGACACAAGCAGTGGCGGATCGTAACTGTCTTTTTTTTTTTTTTTTTTTTTTGGTTGGGGGGGGGGGCACTAATTGCGTCCCTGAAACACATATTATTTTCGTACCATTATTTTTTACAAGAAATCTTTTTTTTGTTTAACCCTTTTAGTGCGGGAGTCGACAAAAGTCGGCAAAAGTCGACATAAGGGTCCGAGTGCGGGAGTCGACTAATGTCGACATCTAGGAGTTGTGTGCTGCAGACTACATTAAGCGTCGACAAAAGTCGCCTAAGGGTTCACGGAGTTTCCTGTTGTTTTTGAATAAATCTCTTTTTTGGACAAAATATTCCGCACCGGGTATTAACCTCCCAAAAAAAATTCCGCACTGAAAGGGTTAAGGGTGTATTCAAATCCAAACTGCTTATTTTGAGACGCATTTTAGGTAGCTTTCAATACTAAAAAGTATAAAGCTACCAATTGCAGCCGTTCGGAGGAAAGCAGTTCCGGAAAATTTCGATATATTTTCACCGATCATGACCCGGAGACCCCAAAACCACCCTCCGTTGAAATGTTGATTTATATATATAGATATATCCATATATATATATATATATATATATATATATATATATATATATCTGACCTATGTCATACGATAACGCTCGTATTTATAAATCGATTTTGATGAAACTAATTGTGTATTAAGCTCACCAATGTCTCGACCGAGTTCGTTGGCCAGCTTGGTCCGCCATTTTGTTTCAAGATGGCGGCCATTTAAAAATTTAAAACTAAAATAAATATACAAAAAAAATTAAAAATTTAAATTCATTTTTAAGTACGTGTTAGGCCTTGATACAAGGATTCCAGAGCATTTTTTGGTTTACCTTTATCTTAAAAAATGGCTGAGATAGAGCAGTTTGAAATTCTAGGGTGGCTGACATTTTGAAACTAAACAGCACATTAACGCGATTACTCGCAAATTATTTTCTTTCATTTTTGTAATAATTTTCCCAATGATACGCATAAAACTATATATTCATATCCGTTAGCGCCAAAATTGGCGACATTGGTGACAAAACTGGCAAAATTGGCGACATTTGGCGAAATATCGCCAAATCTGGCGACCAAAATAAGTCTTCATAAATGAAGCCAATTTGGCTATTGCTCAATAATTTGGCGAATTTCTTATTCAAATTCAGTATTAACGAATCTTTTGTAAACGTTTCTTTGCATTTTAACTTGCTGTTTTCGTGTAACATTAGCTAAAATTTTAAAACGAAGATATAGGAAAGCTACCTTTTCCTCCCGGTACAGGCCGGAAGGACTTTTTAAATTCATTTTTGCTCTAAAATGCATCCAATTGACAGGTTCTCTTATTCACAAACTTTATAATGTCCGTATTGTCTCGATTTTTTGATAAAAGCAGAATATATTTTTAAAAAGGCTGTCAAAGTAGACATTTTGAACCGAATTTTCCGAAGCGATTGCGCTGGAAACAAAAAAAATTATCGTACTGTAAAAATAATTCTTTGTAAATCAATTTCTAATTAATTGAACAAAAAATAAAAACATGGGTTTCTTATAAATCTCTTCATAAATCAGGCCGCCAAGTTTCATGTTTTTATTTTTTTAAATGAGTCTGAAAATGTGTCTAAAAATTTTGAGTTGTTGAGCGTGGAAAAATATTTTTTTTTAATACCGCCTTAAGGGCAGAATTTTTTGTTAGTAAATGAAATAAAGTATTCTCTTAGGTAGCTTTCAATACAAAAAAGTAAAAAGCTACCTATTGCAGCCGTTCGGAGGAAAGCAATTCCGGAAAATTTTGATATAATTTCACCGATCATGACCCCCAGACCCCAAAACCACCCTCCGTTCAAATGTTGATTTATATATATATATATATATATATATATCTCCATATATATATATATCTGACCTATGTCATACGATAACGCTCGTATTTATAAATCAATTTTGATTAAACTAATTGTGTGTATTAAGCTCACCAATGTCTCGACCGAGTTCGTTGGCCAGCTTGGTCCGCCATTTTGTTTCAAGATGGCGGCCATTTAAAAATTTAAAACTAAAATAAATATACTTAAAAATTAAAAATTGAAATTTATTTTTTAATTAAGCGTTAGACCTTGATACGAGGATTCCAGAGCATTTTTTGGTTTACCTCTATCTTAAAAAATGTCTGAGATAGAGCAGTTTGAAATTCTAGGGTGGCTGACATTTTGAAACAAGACAGCACATTACAAAAAATTTCGTTGTTGTAATAATTTTCCCAATCATACGCATAAAACTATATATTCATATCCGTTAGCGCCAAATTCTCGCCAAACTTAGTGACATTCGGCGAAATATCGTCAAATTTGGCGACCAAAATAAGTCTTCATAAATGAAGCCAATTTGGCTATTGCTCAATAATTTGGCGAATTTCTTATTCAAATTCAGTATTAACGAATCTTTTGTAAACGTTTTCTTTGTATTTTAACTTGCTGTTTTCGTGTAACATTAGGTAACATTTTAAAACGAAGATATCGGAAAGCTACCTTTTCCTCCCGGTACAGGCCGGAAGGACTTTTTTTAATAATAGTGGTAAGAATAGAATAAATTTAGCAGCTATACATTTGTGCCCCAAAGTAAAGCCAGTCACAAGTCGCCACTGGACATAAGTATGGCGATAGTTTGGCTTGAAAGAGAACAATTTCTTTAGTATTAAAAGCATATAACATAAAATTTGTCATTTTTGGACACGATAGTTTGGTTCTCAGCTTTAGATATTAATCTTGTGGCTAAAACAACAGGAAAACTAAAAGAATTACTCCATAACAAGACTTCCCTATTCCAAAAGATGAAATCGCGTGAGTATACATACATAATACCATTAATAACAGACACAAAAGAAAATAGACTATATTTGGAATGACCGCACTTAAGTTCAAAAACAGATTAAAAAAGCACTGAAGTGATATCACGTTTAATAGACTAACCACAGCGTTATCGAGGCTTAACCAAAAACAAAATTTAAATATATGAAGAGCTCAGATGATGTAAGTGGTATGTGACAAACAGGGATGCAAGCGCTGCGTCACAAATGGCTGATTGCCACCACTAAATTTTAATAGTATTTGTTACCTTATTTAATAACAGAATTTCTGAAATTTAATAAGGAGAAGAAAAACAATAAAATTTAGTAGCAACAATTGGCCATTTCTGGCGCAGCGCTTGCATCCCTGGACAAAGCAAACAAAAAGTTAATAATATGATTAAAGATAACCACAGCGCCATCTGCGCAGGCACTGCAACAGCGCCATCTGCTTGATCGCGGTCGACCTCTACCCAATGGTATCGATGTCTTGCACGTTCGCTTTCATCTGCTGTGTCGTCTTTCGCATATAGCCAATCAACGCTTCGTCCGTATGCAAAGCCCTGATTTTTTCGTGGAGGGCTTTTTGAAGCTTATAAAGCGGTATGACAAATGTATCAATGCACTTGGTACTTATGTGGAAAAATAAAGTTATGTTTTTCCTTTAATGTCTCATTACAGTTTTTATCTTTCATACACACATCCGTCCACAGTCGCCAGGGGAAACTTATTTTCCGACTGACCATCGTATGTTTCATGTCCGTATCTCATTAACAAAAGAATCAATAGCAATTTTAATAAAAGGGAAGAAAGCAATTAATGATATGTCATATAACATACTGAAAATATGCTTTAAGTTTTTAAAAATTGGAAAGGGAGTTTTAAAAACTTAGAAATAATGTTTTATGAAACCCCCCCCCCTCCCTCAAATAGAATGAACAGACTCACTCTGCTGACCAAATGAAAACGAAGAAAATAAAGGCGTTGAATCAGCTCTGAAAAGGATCATATTGTGATCATAAATACTTGGCATGTGATATTGATATTTTTACATGTAGTAACAAGTTTTACATATTGTGACTTCTTTTAATTAATAAAATGCACCTTTTCAGAATGATTATTAATTTTGAATTTGGTCGATTTAAGATATTTACAGTGTTTAATTACACCTGTTTGGTATATAAAACTTAATAGATATAAATTGAGATAATAAGGAAAATATAGAGACAATATAAAAAACATTGAGAAAAAATAACATAAATTTATATTCTCAACCTCTTTAGTTCCGAGCTAAAATAATAATACAAACACTTATTCATTGGTTTTTCCCAAACGAAATGACATGGGTATTGTATTTATTCTACAAATCTCTTATAAATACAGATTTATTATATTAAATGTAATGGACGAAATTTATCATTATTATGTTTAATGATTGCACTGAACTTCTAACATATTCTCAAAAATCCAGAATAAATGCTTTGGAATAGGAAAATTTCATTAGTTCATAATTTGCGACATAAAGGCTTTAATTTGCGGAATAAAGAACAAAATAATCATAACTACCGGAAAAAATAACTTTCCTAATTAGTATATTAAATTATCGTTAATCTAAGCTTGCTGATCTGCTTATGATCTAAATCACGTTGTCAGATTGAGACCATGAACCGTTCCAGTATCAATAAAAGTAAGCAGTACTTATAAACTACTAAATACATGAGTTGTAAATTCTCAACTGGGCAAAAAATGTTCTGGCCGGGATTCGAATCAGGGATCTCTTGACTGAATCTGCCGATGTGTTACCGAGTGAGCCATCCCGAACGAATCTATTCACCCAATTAACTTTATTGATCAGAGCATCTGGTTTGATATCTGAATCAGCTGTAAGGGAACGCTAGTAAACGCTGGATACGTGATTACTCTAGATTAACCCTTTTAGTGCCAAGGAGCGCTGTCGCGCTCCTCTCGCTCTGTGTTTTAATTATCATAGTATAAAATCTTCTGAAGAGAATGTTGAAAAAATTATGAATATTGGTGTATTGTAACGGAAATGGTGAATATTTCTCTTGTTAATATAAATTATCTATGAAAATGCACTTTTGTACTGGTATTTTTAGCATATATTGGTAAACGATGTATGGCACTAAAAGGGTTAATTTTATCTCAATTATTCAAGTTGGTAAAGAAATCATATGAGTTCTAATTTCCCAAATGGGCGAAAAATGGCCGGGTCCGGATTCGAACCAGGGATCTCTTGGCTGTATTTGTCAATGCTCTACCAACTGAGCCACCCCAGTCGAATCTGGAGGACCTAAGTCACTAAACTGTTCAAATGTCAGGGCATAAAAGATTGTGTTTAACCTTTCAGTAAGAAGTAATTCCGTTGCTGTAAAGTTGAAAACGCATAAGAATTTGCGAATGATCTCACTTGAAAAAAAATGATAAAAGGATTTAATTTTTTTACGTAAATTATAAATGCAAAGTACTACCACTGACCTACAAATGGTTAACCCTTTCCGGCACAGACAAATTCTGTTCGTAAAATGAGAAATTACTAACTGACACCGGAATTTACACACGACCTTTTTAGAAAATAAAAATTCCTTATTTTAAGCTTTCATTATAGAAACAAAATTTATTAACCCTCTAAGCTCCAGGTTTCACTGCAATATATGCAATGTTTAATATAATATAATTCTATAGATTTAATGAATTTTCAAAACATTGAAGAATGATTAATACTCTCAAGGGTTACATTCATGTCTGTAATTAAGTTTTATTTATAATGCTGAAAGAATCATATTTTTTTAGCATTTAAAACAAAATGCAGAGAAAACAACATTACAATTTTACCCTTTTTCAAAACGCTCAGAGGGTTAAAGTATTCTTGGTGCCGAATGCAAGTTTGAAATTAAAATTACGTGTGCCCGGAGTGGAACCACTGTTCCGGAAAGGGTTAAAGAGAACAAAAACCTTGCTTAACCTCTTCAGTTCCGAAGCTAATATAATAATACAAATACTTATTCATTGGTTTTTCTCAAACGAAATGACATCGTAAATGACAGAAAAAATATTTTTTCTGAAATTGATCCTATTGGCACATAGTAATTTATGTTAAAAAATATGGATATAAAACTACAAAACCCATATGTCATAACATATGTCATATATATATCTATATATACATCACATGTGCGTATATATGATGCGTATATATATATATATATATATATATATATTATGTATGTCGTAGACTAATTGCAAAATCTGGCTCTTTGCAAAGAGCCTGGCTAATTAGAGAATCATCTTCCGTTCTCCAATCAGCCTGATGTTTTTCATTGAAAGAGCTTAGAGAGTGTTAAGCTAATTAAAAAAATGACCCCTTGATTTACAGTCAACAAGATTTTGACCAGCTATTTGTCCAAATATCGTGTTGTACCCAGCCCGAACCTTAAAATTCCTTTTGAAATCAACTCACAATACGACCCGAACCTGACAAAAAAATACATCGAACCATTAGCCGATCCGAACAGGACAAAATAATTTCCATCAACATTCAACCCAACCCGAACCTGAAAATTCCTTTTGAAGTCAACCCAAACCCAAAAAAGTTTCATCAAACCGAAAACCAATCCGAACCGGAAAAAAAAATTCCGTCAACACGTAACCCAACCCGAACCTGAAAATTCCTTTTGAAGTCAACCCGAACCCCAAAAAAGTTTTATCGAACCGAAAACCGATCCGAACAGGACAACATGATTTTCGTCAACAAGCAACCCAACCTGAACCTGAAAATTCAATTTGAAATCTACCCTAATCGCCAAAAAGTTCCATAGAACCGAAAACCGATCCAAACAGGACAAAATAATTTCCGTCAACAAGCAACCCCTGGAAATTCCATTTGAAGTCAACCCGAACCCCCAAAAAGTTCCATCGAATCGAAAACCGATCCGAACAAGAGAAAATAATTTCCGTAATTAAATAAAATATCTCTTATATATTTGTAGATACTTTTTAATTATTAAAAAATATATTTTCCAATTTAAATGAATGATTAAGTGGATCTCCTGAAATATTAATTAAGTGAATGATTAAGTGGATATCCTAAAACATTGATCTAATGATACTAATTTAGTAATCTTTTTAGTTTTCTTTAATAGTATTTAAACAAACAATTATTTTAATGAGTGTGTTGGGTTCTAGTAGAGTTGTGATTTGATAGAATTTTTTTGTCGAGTTCTGTTCGGGTTGTGTATCGACGGACATTATTTTGTCGCGTTCGGATCTGTTTGCGGTTCGATGGAACTTTTTTATGTTCGGGTTGATTTCAAATGAAATTTTCAGGCTTAGGTTGGGTTGCATGTCGGTGGATATTATTTTTCCGTCTTCGTATCGTTTTTCGTTTCGACGAATTTTTCTTGGATTCGGGTTGATTTCAAATTGAATTTTCAGATTCGGGTTGTGTTGCTTGTCGACAGAAATTACTTTGACAGGTTCGGATCGGGTTACGGTTCGATGTATGTTTTCGTAAAGTTCGGGTCGGTTGCCTATTGATTTCAAAAGAAATTTTCAGGTTTGAGTCGGGTTGCTTATCGACGGAAAACATTTTGTGTTTTTTGGATCGGTTTGCGTTTTGATGGAGATTTTTTTGTGTTCGGGCTCATTTCAAATGAAATTTTGAGGTTCGTGTCGGTTGCGTATCGACAAAAATTATTTTATCCTTATCGGATCGGTTTTCGATACGATTGAACTTTTTGGGATTGGGGTTGACTTAAAATTGAATTTTCATGTTTGGGTTAGGTTGCGTGTTAACGAAAATTATTTTGTCCAGTTCGGATTGGGTTACGGTTCGATGTATTTTTTTGTCAGGTTCGGATCTGGTTGTGGGTTGATTTCCAAAGAATTTTCAGGTTCGGGCCGGATACAACACGTTATTTGGACGATCAACTGGTCGAAATGTGGTTGACTGTGAAACAAGTGGTCATTTTTTAATTAGCCTAACGCTCTCTAGGCTCTTTGCAATAAGCCTGAAAAAAATTAGGCTGATTGGAGAAAGGAAGATGAGTCTCCAATTAGCCCGGCTCTTTGCAAAGAGCCGGATTTCGCTATTAGCCTACGACATATATATACATCATATATTATTATAATGTCATCTGGGCTTTATAATTAGGAGATAAATAATGGTCGCTTCGCGATTTAACTTTGGGGGCCGCTGTAACACGAAAGTACCCCCAAAACGCACACACACACACACACACACACACACACACACACACACATATATATATATATATATATATATAAAGAATTTTCGTTCAATTCTTCATACACTTTTCGATGATATAAAGAGGACTCACACGGTCACACGGAAAGACAGAAACTTTGTAAAAATATGTTTTCCGTGATACCTGACCTCTAAAACGTGTAAATCCGTCGAAAACTGGGAGTAAAAAAAAAATTCATTTACATTACATTGTTCTATTATATAGATAGAAGAAAGTGAAAATCATGTTAGTTTTAGCGTAATGTGATTTTTGACCAGTTTGATACACAAAACTAAACAAAAACAAAAAAAAACTATGACAAAGGAGTTTTTAAAAGTTTTAAGTGCTTAAAAGCACTTTAAAGGCATTAGTTTTCAGTTTTTTCCTCGAAATTTTAAAAGGACGTATTTTTTGTAAGATGCAACAAATCCCGAGTTTAATCCCTTCACGCGTGTTTCCTTTCTAATTTCCAAGGTAGAATATTTCCGTCAGAGAACTTTATTATTGATCTGCTGAGATTTATGCTTTGGATGATAGTTACAGAAGTCAATTTCCGGTTTCCAGAAAATAAAGACAATGACAATCTCGAATTTCTGGAGAAAAAAAAAATATGGTGAGTATATATTTTTTTCTTTTTAATCTTCGAAGTTAAAGTTATCAAAACTTTTCAACAAGTTTATGTTACAGATTCTTTTTTTTATTTTTTTGTTTATTTGCTCATTTATTATGTAACAGATGAAGTTACATTGAACGTACTTTCTAATTAAAAATAAATAAATAAATAAATAAATAAATAAATAAATAGAGCTGTGGATTAATTCCATTTGACGAAACATAACATTAGCAATTAAGGTTTAATTCAATGTATGCAAAGAAAAATTTGAATAAGATAAAGTTTTGCAAATGGTATTAAAAATTATATTTCATTACCACTATTTACTCTTTGTGGTTCGGTTTATTTAAATTTGTTATGTACTTAGAAGGAGCATTTAACCCTATCACTTGTGCATTAATCATTCTAGTGGTGTGATTGATTCATAAGGTATGTTTACTTACCACGAGTCACGCTCGTGATTGATTCACGAAGTATATTTTACTTACCACGAGTCACGCTCGTGATTTATTCACAAAGCATATTTTATTTACCACGAGTCACGTTCGTGATTGATTCACGAAGTATATTTTACTTACCACGATTCACACTCATCTGCAGACGTCATCTTCTATTGCAGTTCAAATACAATTATTACATTTTCCCCCGCTCTTGCCTTTTGCTATCTTCAGTCAGTTTTTATCGTAGCTTTAATGGAATAAATGAGACGATATTCTGGCTTAACTAATGTTGTTTGCACGTATTTATATCCTTAATTTTTCTTTAGAAGTCTAAAAAATATCAGATATTGTATCTAAACAATATTAGATATTGCTAAAAATTATTATAGTGCAGTGAGAAATCTTCGCACTAGTCCACTAGTTTGAAAATAATTACATTATTACTTGAAAATAATAAACATTTTGTAAATGTTTTAAATTGCAAAAGTTTTAAATTGTTAAAATGACTTTATTCTCAGTTTTTGGCGTGATCAATTCTTTGAAATATTTTTGCGACTTTTTAAAAATAAAACATGAACGAAAAATCATGCGTCAAGTACAGATTGTGAAACACTTTCCAACACAGCCAGAAAACTGTAACGAAACTTCACCGTTAAATAAGGTGAAAGAAGATATGAAAGTAGTTTAGAAAACATATAACACATTGAAAAATACAGTTTTCGAAATTACCTTCCTGTGTCAAAACAGTAGTCAAATTATTTTGTGCAGCCCTGTGTAGTATCAATAGATGTGGATATATAGTATGATAAAATTTAGTTCAGTTAGAATAGTTAGTATAGCAATTCACATTTAGCAATTTTCGTCAATCGATGGAAATCCACTCGAAATCTTTTGTACAGCCCTGTATATTATCTGAAAGCTTTTGTACACACAACATATTAAGCTAAAAAGGAACTTAAAACTCACTCGCATCAATTACGACAATGTATCTTTTTCTTTGCGTTGCCCTGTATATGAATTTATTTATATTCCACAAACATATATTAGTCTACTAAATATAGTTCAGCAGGAAAATGCGTAAACATAATTAAAAACTACCCTTAAGAAATTCACTCCCATAGTCTGTAAAACTTACGAATGTCCTTGTGTAGCCCTGTATATGATAAACCGAGTTTATAAACACACACGTACTATGAAAAAAATTAGTTAAACTTAAAAACGCAATCCAAAGTTGAAAACACACTTATCACACATAGACACTAAATATGGCACATGTACGGTAACCAATATCTTTTGCGTTTCCCTGTAAATAAACGCAATGCACAAAAGAGAGCAATTTATAGTGCACCACAGTAATGCGTATAATTTTCATCGAGTTTCAAATAGTGAAATATCACTAAATTACACTGCAAAGATTTTCCCCCATAGAATGATGCGTAACAGAATTCTTTTGTTTGACCCTGTAAATAAATAATAAATGCTTTGCAAACCATATTCTACAAAAATCATGTTTCAATGCGCTTCATAATTATATATCAATTTCATTATGTTTTAAATGACGTAGCGTCGTAAAAATGCACATGAAACGATTATTTCCCATTGACTGTAATGTAACGGAATACTTTTGATTGTCCCTGTAAAAAAATATAAGAGCTACACACTTCTGTTGAAATAGGAAACACGCTATAGTAAACGTCAATAACATACAAAAATTGCAGGACAATCGAAGCATATTTACGGGAGTTAGAGCACGGACAGACGGCAGACAAACCGAAGTCATAAACACTTTTCAACTAGGTTGGAAAGTGTTAAAAAGATACAATATATCTTTAATTTAATTCCTTCAAACGTATTTCTTAATAATTTCCAAGCCGCGGGTATTTCCATCAAAGAATTTCACCCTGGATGTGCTGAGATTGATACATTTGATGAAAGTTACAGAAGTCAATTTCCGGCATCAAGTAAATGTGCCTTGGAAAACTTGAATTTCGAGAAAAGCATGCAACTGTCTTTTGAAACGGGAATGTGATTTTCAAGAAATCTATGTTTATTTATTTATTTATTTCAGAAAGGTTAAAGTTGAACAGTATTTGTGTTTAAGAAATACTATAATTAAATATAATTTTAACAGTATTATTCTTAGAAAAAAAGGGTACATAATACAGGGTGTCCATAATTAAACGAACCTACTTTAAAGTTGTCTACAGACGAAACTATTGGTCAGAAAGTTGTGAAATTTTGTGAAGGACATAGTAAAGGAATGGGAATTTGTTTAAGCGAAAAAATAAGTTTCAAAATTTCGCCACCGGATGGCGTGTTTAATGAATTACACATTTAGCATACATTTGAGATAGATTACATATTCTATTGCTTATTGAACAAAACATGTTCCACATGACGCCAATCAATTTCCGTACCATCTGGAATCGTAAGATAGCATGTTCCACAGTTGACCGCCGTGTGTTCTGGGAAATGCTAAAAACAAGTCGCGAAAAAAGTTTTGTTCAACACGTTTTGTTGTAATAAAATTTGTAACCTATCGTAAATGTATGCTAAATGTGTAATTCATTAAAAAACGCCCTCTTGCGGCGAAATTTTGAACTATTTTTTTTTGCTTTAACAAATTTCCATTCCTTCATTATGTCCTTCACAAAATTTCACAACTTTCTGACTAATAGTTTTATCTGTACACAACTTTACAGTAGGGTCGTTTAATTATGGACACCCTGTATATATTTAAAATACAGCGCGTTTCAAGAAGGACCTCTAACTAAAAATAAATAACTCGGAAAAGGTGATAGATAGAAGCATGAAACCAGTGGTATGGTTATTAAAAAACCCGTAAGAATCTGATACAGAAATTACAGAAAGGATGAGGGTCCATAAGCTGTGTTTTTGGCCCATGAAATAAGACAAAAACTCGATTTTGTTATACTGACTTAATTATTTCACTTTTTATTATTAAAAGGTTTATCCTGTACCACTTCGACAATAGTTTTTACATTTTGATCGGATTTATATGACTTACACAAGCTCAAAGTTCGTATAATTCGTAGATTTTGATGAAAAATACGCAATTTCTCCTAATTTTACCTCAATTATTTATATGATCGCAATCGTGCAACACTTTCTTCTTTACATATGTTATAAAATACATCAAAATGTACAATATATGTAAAAATAAAAGTGTTGAAAAACTGCGCTCATAGTAAAATATAAAAAATATATTAAAAATTGTGGTAAAATTAGGAGAAATTGCGTATTTTTCATCAAAAACTACGAATAATACGAACTTTGAGCTTTTGTAAGTTATATAAATCCGAACAAAATGTAAAAAAAATATTGCTGAAATCGTGCAAAATAGATCTTGTAGTATTAAAAAGTGAAATAATTAAGTCAGTATAACAAAATCGAATTATAGTCTTATTTTACGGGCCAAATACACGGCTTATGGACCCTGATCCTTTAGAAACAAATTGCGCCGGTAGATGGCACTTCAGGCAGCATTATCATAAGTAGGCTGTATCACATCAAAATCAATTCAAAATGTGCACCTTTCACAGAACACACATGTCGCAAACAAAGAATGAAATGGTCAGTGACTCTCTGTAGTTTGTCACTGGAAATCGGCACAAAAACTTGACAAATAGCTCCTCTAGCTCATCGAGTGTTAAAGTATTGTTGCGGTAAACAATCTCCTTCAGTGTGTCCCCCCCCCCCAAAAAAAAAAGTCGCAGGGAGTGAGATCAGGTGAATACGGAGGAAAGTTCATGCCTTTTAGTTCTATTTATAGTTATCCGTAATGATGCCAGCAGCGTCATCTATTGGTGCTATTTATAACTAAAAATTTGAGGTTTATGTATCAGATTCATACGGTTTTTAATTACCCATCATACGTAGTGTAGGGTAAATCTTGTAATCGTTTTAAAAATCGGAAAAAAATTGACGGGTTTACACGTTTCATGCACTGGAGATTCCGAAAAACATATTTTTAGAAAAAAAAATTGCCGTCCGTCTGTGTGTCTGTATGTCTGTGTGTCTGTGTGTCTGTAAACGCTCTATCTCCCAAACAAATTGAGATAAGGACTTGGAATTTGGTATGTAGTTAGTATGTAATAATGGGAAGAAGCTTATTCAATTTCAGTAACCTCGATTATACGGAACTATTTTTTCGGACTCTCGAAATATTCGTTCTGATAAATGGTATATAAAAAATTTCGAAATTGTTTATTTTAAGGAGTGAATATAAAAGACAATAAAAAAACATAAGTTTTGCATAAAGCATGAAGTCGATCGGATAATGAGTTGCCGAGATATTTGTAATCCTATTTTCCACACTCTTCGATTTTTCATGACCCTGTATTTCATTCAAATTTCAATTCAAAGATATATTTTAATTGGAAATGAAACGCTTAATCAGACGCAATAAACTCTTAGTTAATAGGATTATCATTTTTGGAGTTATAAGGATGGTTTCTTTTACGCAATTCAGTAATAACAGCATTTAAATTTTATGACGTCATGAAGCCACGATTTTATTCGAATTGCAATGCATTGTATAAGTAGTTTACACATGTTTTATTTTAATATTTTATGTAATGCATATCCATGATGGGTAAGTATTACGGTGGCCCCCAACGACTAGTTTTATTAAACATACAACTGGTTTCATGCTTCTATTTATCACCGTTTTCGAGTTATTTATTTTCAAATTTGATATCACTGAATTAATTACATATTTATAAGTTTGTAATAGAATTAAGAAAAACTTTATTAATATATTTTTTAAGTTTTGATTCCATTTTCATAAAATTTGAAATGACTCGACAAAATTCTGCAACGATTACAAATTTCAAACCATTCGGTTGGGTAGTTTTTGTGCTGTTGTATGCGGACAGACGGACGGACCAGACGACTATTACATGTGCTACGTATTTATATAATTACGAACGCACCTAAAAAACTAATTTCACACAAGATGTACTCTAAAATTAATTCGTTTTCAAAAGATAAAATAAATGAACCACTGGAGAAATTCCTTTTATATACGGGTAAAAATATCAGAATAATAAACACACCTGCGATGCTTGATTCGGCCGCTACTTTCTTCGCAAACTTTATTTACATATTTTAATAAATTAGCAGTTTGGTTCGACGATAAATTACATAGAACTTCGGATTAAGCTATGAATTTATGTATTTCACGCATGATAAATAGTTGTTTGGACATGCATTGTATTGCATTATTCGTTCAAATATTCTGTAACAATAACGTGGCCGTTTCTCTTGGCGAAAAGAAACAAGTTGTAATTATACGTTAAACGTGACATAGGAGGTGCGTTCGTTTTATAGCTAGTTTCACAATGTAAAACTAGTCGTTGGGGGCCACCGTAATACTTACCCATCAAGGATATGCATAATATAAAATATGAAAATAAAACATGCGTAAACTATTTATAAAATGCATTGCAATTCGAATGAAATCGTGGCTTGATGACGTCATTAACTTTAAATGCTCTATTACTGAATTGCGTAAAAGAAACATCCTTGTAACTCCAAAAATGATAATCATATTAAATAACATTTTACTGTGTCAGGTTAAGCATCTACAATAATCTCTAATAATCCAATTAAAATATATCTTTGAATCGCTATTTGGATGAAACACAGGGTCACGAAAAATCGAAGAGTTTGGGAAATAGGATTCCAAATATCTCGGCAACACATTATTCGACTAACTTCACTTTTTATGCAAAATTTATGTTTTTTTATTGTCTTTTATATTCACTCCTTAAAATAAACAATTTCGAAAATTTATATATAACTTTTATCAAAACGAAAACTTCAAGAGTCCGAAAAAAAAAGTTCCGGATAATCGAGGTTGCTGAAATTCAATAATCTTTTTCTCATTATTACATACTAAGTATATACCAAATTTCAAGTCTCTATCTCAATTTGTTCGGGAGATAGAGCGTTTACTGGCACACAGACAGACGGACGGCAAATTTTTTTTTTCTTTCTAAAAATATGTTTTTCGGAATCTCTAGTGTCTGAAACGTGTAAAACCGTCATTTTTTTTTTAAACGATTGCAAGATTTACCCTATACTACGTATGATGGGTAAGTAAAAATTATTCTTATTATTTCAGTGAAATGAATTATATTGTCTGCTAAAAGCGAAATGAGCATGCCCTTTTTTTTTTTATTATTACGTATGCCACGTTGAAAAATGCGATTTTTTTTTTCTACATCAGACAGCATTGTAATATTCACCATGCAGATCTTGTTCGCGATTGATTACGGCCATGGTTTAAATATTTTTATGACTCATAATGAACGAATCTCCTGTGTTTATTGACTCTAATGGATTGAGATATTCGGCTGTTAACGTAATTTCTACTCAACTTATATCATAATCTATACATTTTTTAATGTACTCTTCTCTCAAGCAAACATTTTTTTTTCAACGATCTTTCTAAAAATGTAACTTTTATGCAATATTATTCGAAAAAAAAGTTTGGAATAAAAATGGCCACCTGGCATACGAAAAAAGAAGTAGTTTTCCCGTGTTTGTTTTCCACAGTCACATGACTTGCGCTTTTATTATACAGATTCCGTACGATAGGATTTAATAGAATAAAGAAAACTTTCATTAATATCTTTAAAAAGATATTAATGAAAGTTTTCAAAGTTTTGATTCGATTTTCATAAAATTTGAAATGACTCGACAAAATTCTACAACGATAATATATATTAAATTTCAAACCAGTCGGTTGGAAAATTTTTGTGCTGTTATATGTGGACGGACGAACAGAAGGACAGACAGACAGACGGGCGGACGGACCAGACGACAATAGGTGCTACGTATTTATATAATTACGAACGCACCTAAAAATGTTAAATTAAAAAAACTATGATTTAAATTATTCGCAAGCTAAAAAGGAAATTTTAGTTATTTTATTTTAACGTATAACTAAATTTTATCGTAAAAATAAGTATAAAAGTAAAAATAGTTTTTTTTTTTTTTTTTTTTTTTCAAAACACTCTTTTGTAAGCAATCAATATTATCTTGAAAATCAAGCACTAATTTTATGACTGCAAGTTTTTTATTACTCAAAAAAAAAAAAAAATCTTTACAATACGCTAATTTGGCGTGGGTATAGAACTTATATGTGGAAACTTCCTCGCTATTTGTACGCATGGAAGAAAGCGTGAGCTAATCAATTTATTAAAAATATATACATTTTACTCTCTTTGGCAACAGAAAAGAAAAAAATCATTATTTAAAGTAGGATATTTTTAGGATTTCTAAATTGATTTCTCAATGTATAAGCATAATTTAAATAATATAAAACTATTAATTGATTAAAATTGTATTTTTTTAAAGTAATATTACACTCTTTAATTTTAATTTTAATTTCCTACTTTTTAATGTTTAAAAATATTCGTTGTTGCAGTTTCATAACCAATTTTTTTTTTTTTACGAGCGTGCTTTGGCACGTAATTAAATCGATTGTTGCTGAAACTCGTATACAATTGTAACCATAAAGAATATTTGGCGATTTATCACCTGCAGCCAGCAAAAAATGCCTTAAAATTAGTTTATTAATTTATAATTAAATTCTAAAAATATTGAAATATTGTATTGCCATCGGAAACATACGCGTGTATATAATTTTTATAATTCTAGCTTATCAGGAAGTGAGAGAAAATTAATTAAAAAATTCCATCTTTACATACAAAAACCAAGTTAAGTTAAATAAAAGAGTATAAAAAGATTAAAAAAAAAAAAAGAAAGAAAGAAAGAAAGAAAAAAGAAAAGTCTCCCATTTCTGCCTTGTAGATAATGAATAACCATAGAAAAGGGAAAAAAACTAATTTCACAAAAGATGCAGTCTAAAATTAATTCTTTTTCAAACGACAAAATAAATGAACCTCTGGAGAAATTGGTTTTATATACGGGTAAAAATATCAGAATGATAAACACACTTTGAAATGACAACCTGCGATGCTTGATTCGGCCGCTACTTTCTTCGCAAACTTTATTTACATATTTTAATAAATTAGCAGTTTGGTCCGCCGACGCATTACATTGGACTTCGGATTAATCTATGAATACATATATTGCACACATGATCTATAGCTGTTTTGAAGAGGTATTTGCATTCCATTATTTTTCCTCATATTCTGTAAGAATAACATTATGGTCGTTATCCGTGCGAAATTAAACAATGGCAGATTTAAAAAAAAAAGAACTATTATTCGAACTATTCACAACGAGTTAATCACAACGAACTATTCAAAAACGAAATTCAATTATTTTATTTTGTAAAAATAAACTAGATTTTATCTTAAAAATAAGTATAAAAGTTTAAGAAAAAAAATTAATAATACTCTTTTAGAGTTATTCAATGTTTATCTTGAAATTCACGTCCAATTTCAGAGATTGTAAATTCATAATTTTTCCAAAAAAAATTGTTACAATACGTTAGTTTGGAGCTGTTACCGTAACTGATTATGGATTATGGAAGATTCACCGCATTTTTTATACATGGTACAGAGCACCAGCTAGTGAATGTATTAAACATATCCAGAGTGTTTCAAAATTCGACCGACAAATTAAGAGGGATGATAGAACAGAAGACATCAAGAGGATGAAAACTTACTATAGAACATGGGGTCGCAAACCACGTTTAGTGGGAGAAGGTCGCAAAAGCATTTATGAAGTGTGTGACGTCGAGTGGAAAAAAAGGGCCAATAATAAATAGAAAAATATATATATGACGTCAAACATGATTACAATGCAGTGCAATTCAACATCAGAAAAGACACGAAGACACATTTTGATAGAAATTGTTCGAAGTTGCGGTCACATAGGTCATTTCACAGCCGACACCGACAGACGAAGGATTACCGGACGCGTTAAAAAATATTCCTATAAAAATGTCTTTTCTTCTTTGTGATGTTTAACTGTAATGCATTGTAATCATGCTTTACGTCATATAAATGTTTTCTTTCTATTTATTATTGGCCCTTTTCATTCCACTCGACGTCACACCCTTCATAAATATTTTTGCGATTTTCTCCCACTAAACGTGGTTTGCGACCCCAAGTCCTCTAGTAAGTTTTAATCCTCTTGATGCCTTCTGTTCAATCATCCGTCTTGATGTGTCTGTCGAATTTTGGAACACCCTGCATATAATTTTTATTCATTTTCATTACTAAGATAGTGCAACAGGAAAGAAAGAAAAAACGCAGCATTTAAACTATCTTTTTAGGATTTCGAAATGGATTTTTCAACGTATAAACATAATTTAATTAACATGAAACTATTTGCTTATTAAAACTTTTTTTTAAATAATAATACACACTATATTTGTTTTTATATTTTCTACTTTTTTAATATGTAAAATAATTCGTTGTTGCAGTTTCATGGCCAGTTGGCTTTTTTTTTTTTTTGCGAGCATGGTTTCGCGCATAGTTAAATTCATTGTTGTTGTAATTCGTATACAATTGTAACCATAAAGAATATTTGCCGATTCATCACCTGTGGAAGACTAACGAAAAAAAAACCCTTAAAACTAATGGATTAATTTATAACCAAGTTCTAAAAATAATAAAATGTTGTATCATCATCCGAAACACACCAGTAAATATAATTTTGTCAATTCTAGCCTATCGGTAAGCTAGTGAAAAATCGATTACAGAATTCCATCTTTCCATTAAAAAAAACTAAGTTAAGTTAAGTAAAAAAATGTAAAAAAATCCCTGACGGCTCGACCTACAGGCACATGTAGATTTCGAAGACGGAGACCGTGGGGCGCCTGTTTATTGGGAATTGCTGGGAAAATGCTTTTTTTGCTATGGATGCGGCAGTTGGACTGCTCACTTCGAAATATACCTGAGCCTGTAGGCGGAGCCAGCAGGGATTTGTTTGTTTTATTAGTATTATAATTATTATTATTATTTTGCTGCAAGAGTTGGTTTTATAAAAAACTTGTGAATATGTAAAAGTTGTAGATAATATTAAGAAGATTTATAATAAATGTAAGTGTCTTTGATATCTTGTGAATTGACAAAGTTAAGAATTTTTTTCTTCTTAAACTGTTATCCCCCCCCCCCTTGAGGGCGTTTTTAATGAAATCAAAAATCTGCCATACATAAATTTTCGGCCCTTCTCCTAGAAGTAATAATAACTTTAAATGGATTCGATATGTATCATAATTAAGAAGTTATGGGAGTTTTCTGTTTTCACAAAAAGCCCCCATTTCCCCCTCCCCCTGGTCCGATTTTGCCTATTAACGAACTTCACCAAAATTTTATGCAATATGTATTATGATTTTATGGAAGAGATTTGTGCAGAATTATGGAAGTTATCGTGTCCATAAAAAAGTTGTATAGATAGATAGACAGATACTATAAATAAAGTTTTAAACTGGGGGTGGTTTTGGGTTCTAGGAGTCATGATCGGCGTAGATCTGCAAAATTTTTTCAGAAATTATAACTTAGGGGAGAATGCAATAAGTAGTATTTCTTAAGAAATCTATATAAAAAAAAAAAAAAAAAAAAAAAAAAAAAAAAAGCTCTCTTTTTGCCCTGTACATAAAGAATAACCATAGTAAAGGAAACAAGTAGGAAATTGTACGTCAAACATAACAAATGAGGTGCGTTCGTACTTTAACTAGTTATATAAATACTCAGAATTTGGGACACTCTTATGCACAAATGCATGAATACAATATTTATTTTATGTGCATATTTTTATAATATAGATAATAATTTTATTTTAAGAAATTAAGTTTCAATACAAAAATTCAGTAGAAACAAGTCATTACAATTCTGTTACATTAAAATTATACTATTGCGCAACGATCCAATACAAGACAATGTAAACAAATTATTGCTATTATTTCAGTGACATGAATTACATCATCTATTATTTTGATATGATTAATTTCCGTAATGAAATAGGTACGTTTTAAGTTGGCAACTTTTCATCTTTTGTTGACATCTTTTGTTTCATCTTGCTTTGAAAATTTCAGAGCTTGAAATCCTTATTTAGACTCTTTTTTTTCATTTAATATTTATTTCTTCGAAAACTGTCCATAGATTATAGGATTGCTATAATTAAACAATCTAATATACAAATTCGGTTTTTAAATTCATTTTTATAATTTTATATAATTACGAACGCATCTAAAAGACTAATTTCACACAAGATGTACTCTAAAGTTAATTCGTTTCCAAAAGATAAAATAAATGAACCCCTGGAGAAATTCCTTTTATACACGGGTAAAAATATCAGAATAATAAACGCACTTTGAAATGACAACCTGCGATGCTTGATTCGGCCGCTATTTTCTTCGCATACTTTATTTACATATTTTAATAAATTAGCAGTTTGGTCCGCCGACGCATTACATCGAATTTCGGATTAATCTATGAATACATATATTGCACACATGATCTATTGCTGTTTGGAAGCATTTGCATTGCATTATTCATTCTCATATTCTGTAAGAATTACATTATGAACGTCTTCGTGCGAAAAGAAAAATGGCAGATTAGACAAGAAAGAAAATCATGCGTAAAGCATGCATTATTAAACACGTTCCAACATTTTCAGAATACAAAAACAAAAACTTGACTGTTTAACCCTTTATGTACCGAATTATGAATCGACAAATTGTTCAATCTCAATAATTATCTTCCTTGATGTCTGAAGGTATATTTAGACAATTTATATTATAATAATATGAAATTTAGATAAAGTTTTTCATTAAAACTGATTTAATAATGCGGTAGTAATAACTCTTTTTGGGAAATATTTACAAGAATAATTAGATTAATTAACAGAAAATGCTGTTAAGGAAATATCACAATTCTTTATCGGAACAATGTAAATAAATGTATTGTGATCCTATCATTAAATAGAAAGGTTTTTATAGTTGCTAAATTTTCATATAACAATTTTTAAAAAGAGAAGATCTATACTTATGTAAAAGATTGAGAAAAATACCACTTTATAAAATATTTAGCTTTCACTGTTTTGCTGTGCTTTCTAAATGTGATCCAGAAAAGTATTTTGTATAAAAACAAAACCTTATTATGATTATTAGACAGATTAAAGAAATTTTATACAAAGTTTTCTCTGATGGTACTTAAAAGTACCGTCAGTAGATAATGGGTTAATAATGTGAAAGATGATATTTAAGTAAACAATTTGAAGTAGTCGGATATGCCAATCGCAAAACTTTCTTTTATCTAACAGAGGTTTCGCACACACTAAAACTGAATCTCAGCACCAATTTATATCAAGTTTTAACTTAACCTAAAGTTTTATTAAATTCCATGCATTAGTTCTTGAGCTATGACTTTCACTAAAGTCGTGTAAATCATGAAAAATTCAGCGTTGCAGCGCCACCTTTTGGGAGATTTACACCAAAACCTAATCAACAACAACTTATGTAAACGTCTAACTAAATCTGAAGTTTGATGAAAACCCGTGCATTTGTTTTTGAGATATAGTTATCGTTAAAATCCTGATAAAAGTAGCATAGCAGCGCCACCTGTTGGGCTATTTACACCATAACGTACTCAGCATCTATTTATGTCAAGGTCTAACAGAATCTGAAGTTTGATGAAATTCTGTCCATTATATTTTGAGATAAAATCTATCGTGAAAATCATTAAAAAATTAGCATAGCAGCGCCACCTGTTGAAATATCTACTCCAAAACGTAATCGGCGTCTTATTTACGTCAATTTCTAACTGAATCTGAAATTTAATGAAAATCGGTGCACTAGTTCTTGAGATAAAGTTATTGCCGGAATCGCAAAAAATGCAGCGTAACAACGCCACCTTTTGCGCGATTTACACAAGAAACTAATCATCATCAATTTATATGAGGGACAAATTAAATATAAAGTTTTACTAAATTCCGTGTATTAATTCTTTAGATAGAGCACCAAAAAAAAATGTTTGTCACATATATACAGACAGACAGAGTCACAGACTCACAGACAGACATTTTCTAAAAACAGTCAAATCGTTTTCAGGACCTTCTAAAACGTATAAATTCGTCGAAAACTAGAAGTCGAAATTTTTCAAGAATCCAATACTTTATTTTTGTACAGATAGCAGAAGATAAAAATACATAACCCATTTGAAAATCCAATTTCAGCAGTTGCCTTCTAAAGTCGGAAAAATATCCGAAAACTTTTGTGCAGACCTGTATAGCATCTATCGATTTGTATATATACCACATAGCGTGCAAAAATATGGTTCAGTTCAGAAACGCGTAGCAGTTTAAAACTCTCCTTCCGCGATTTCCTTCAATAAATGGAAATGTGCTCGAATTCTTTTGTACAGCTCTGTTTATGATAAATAGAATTTATACACTCCGAATAATATACAAAAACTAAAAAAAAAAAGAAAACTGCCCTGTTAAATTGAGGGTATTGAGCTCACAAGCTATTCACACTAATTGTATATTATACACTTATTTCAAAGAATTTGAAATAAGTCTCTCGAAAAATAAAGAAATCGACAACATATTAAAGGAGGATCATCTCCCACCTTCCCCCCATAAAATTAGCCTATGAACCCCATAACTAATCAGGGAAGCGCTTTATTACAATGAACATATATACAAAATTTGAAGCTAATCGGATAATTCTGCATGAAAATCCCATTTATCTAAATTAAGGGGGATTAGCCCCCCTTTATCCACTTTATACTTAACCAATGAACCTATATACAAAATTAGAAGAAAATTGGATAATTCTGCATGAAAAACCTATTTTTCTAAATTAAGGGGGGCGGCCAGACAAACCGGATTCAAAAACTTTTTTTCGATTATGTTGGAACGTGTTAAAGTAGAACTATAATTCGTATTTCTTAAGTTGTGATTCGAACACAGCACCGCTTGTTCAGTAACCAGCGACTTAACCACTAGACAAGAAAGTGGTTTTGTTTCAACAATGTTGAAAATTAAAGAAATAAAATAAATTAAACCAGTGGACCCGTGCAAGGATTTCGCACTGAAGTCTAATATTTTTTAAAGAAAAATTAAGCATAAAAATATCTGCTAACAACATTAGTCAAGCCAGAATATCCATTTATTCCATCAAAGTTAAGTAAAAACTGATCGAAAATAGCAAAAGGCACACGCCAGGAAAGAATTAACAATCTTATTTTAACTGCATTGGAGGATGACATCATCCTCATCGGGAAAAAAATCACGGGGCAAAGAAAAATAAATTGATTCTAATTTAATTTAATTTAATAGAACAAAGCATACATTTTAAGCTGCACGTGAAATACCACTGCTTCGATCGATCGATCGCGCCTTTTTCTTCTAAGCAATTCAATTTTGCTTTTTAATCATAAATATAAAATAACCCCGTGCGGACACTTTGTCATTTTTGTATTATTTATTTTTTTAATAAGCATTGTTCAGCAGGATATAATGCGGGATTTTATTTTTGTGCCATGATTTATTTGAGATAAAACCTTTCATTTCATTTATGAAAACAATGCTCATTTAATTTTTAATAACTGCAAATTTTAATTGAAAAACATGTTTTAACGAAATGTGAGTGTACTATGTCAGAAGCCGGTTCAAAATCCTATCCAATGATACCTCATTCATTGTTGTACGCTATATATTAGTTGAGAAAAAGGGATGCTGACAACAGAAATAATATATACCAGTGGACCCGTGGGAGGATTTCGCACTGTAGTCAAATATTGTTGTCCGTCCGTTCGCATATAACAACGCAAAAACTACCCAATCGAATAGTTTGACATTTAAGATATATTATCTTTGCAGAATTTTGTTGAGACATTTGAAATTTTATAAAAATCGAATCAAAATTTTAGAAGATATTAATAAAAACATTTATTAAGAAATTTGAATTTTTAAAAAGAAATCGGTGCTTTTGTTATAGGAGTTTCCGAGGTTTAACCGTCAAGCGACCGAGATACTTATTTTATGACAGAAATGAATCTGCAGACGATAGAATTCATTTTACAGAATTAAAAATCCTTAAGATCTGAATATTTATATAACTTGTTATAGTACGAACGCAACCTCATTTGTCACGTTTGACGTACAATTTCCAACTTGTTTAGCATTGTATCCAATTTTACATGCCACAGTAACTGGATGGACACTATTTCTTACTGTTTTACTAAGCTCCCCCCCCCCATATTCTAATCACGTAACATGCTAGCTGGCTAGAGCAGCAAAGAATGGCAAATTCCTGCAATTTTATGGGCATGTAATGTAAAAAGGCCTTTTAAACTTTGTTCTTCCTTTAAAAGTATAAGGGAAGAGGAAAATCACAGCTTGCCGCGAAAAAAAATATCAGATTAAATAAATCGGTCGCCAGTTAAAAAAAACTTGGTCGTGACCTGGCGACCGCATTTGTCAAGTCCTGTATATGATTATTTGTAAAGTAATATTTATACATCTAAAAATAAAGGACAGATGTTAACATGGAAACTTCACTTAAATAATGTTATAAAGAGCTTTACTTCAACACTCATTTGTTTTGAACTTCTATTTGCATATTTTAATAAATCAGCAGTCTTATAAACCGACAACTTGTTTTAAACGCTGTAATTTAAATCTCGAATAAATACTTCAGATATATTTTTACTTGGATCTTAGAAATTACATTTTTACTTACCCATCATGCGTAGTATAAGGTAAGTCTTGTAATCGTTTTGAAAATCGAAATTTTTTTTGACGGATTTACACGTTTCAGACACTGGAGATTCCGAAAAACATATTTTTTTAAAAAAATTGCCGTCCGTCTGTGTGTCTGTGTGTCTGTAAACGCTCTATCTCCCGAAAAAATTGAGATAGAGACTTGAAATTTGGTATGTACTTAGTATGTAATAATGGGAAGAAGCCTATTTAATTTCAATAACCTCGATTAAACGGAACTATTTTTTTCGGACTCTCGAAATATCCGTTCTGATGAAAGGTATATAAAAATTTTCGAAATTGTTTATTTTAAAAAATGAATATAAAATACAATAAAAAAACATAAATTTTGCATAAAGCATGAAGTTGATCGGATAATGAGTTGCCGAGATATTTGGAATCCTATTTCCACACTCTTCGATTTTTCATGACCCTGTATTTCATCCAAATTTCACTTCACAGATATACTTTAATTGGAAATTTGACGCTTAATCAGATACAATAAACCGCTAGTTATTTTTGAAGTTATAAGGATGTTTCTTTCAAGCAATTCAGTAATCGAGCCTTTAAAGTTTGTGACGTCATCAAGCCACGATTTTATTTGAGTTGAAATGCATTTTATAAGTAGTTTACACATTTTTAATTTAATATTTTACATTATGCATATCCATGATAGGTAAGTATTACGGTGGCCCTCCAACGATTAGTTATGTTATGTTGTATTATGTCACATTTTCTGAAAGAGAGTTTGTTCATTGCGTTACAAAGCATTTAAATGACTATAATTAGTATATGTTTTAAAGGAGAAGTAAAATATTTCAACATTGGTATGTTAGGGAATTTGTACGCACAGAAGGTATAACAGAAACCGCTTATTGGGATAGATGTTTTGTCAATAAATATTAGCCTATTAAGGGAGGGTTCTTATGGAAAACTTTCAAAAAATCTTTTTTTATTAGGGTTTCGTTCATCTCACGAAACCCTATTACTCCTGCTTCGTTGTCTGTCCGTCACAGAGCCGGTTCTCAGAAACTATTTAACTTAAAGGCATGAAATTTTGTGTACTTATAGCTGAATACCAGGTATAAAGCTCAAAATCATAAAATTTTAAAAAATAGCATTATTTTAATATAGAGAGATAAAAAAAACCAAAAATCTAACAGCCTTTTCCCTATTAAATTTAAACATTTTTCGTTATAGTAGTTGCCAACTATTAAAAATCCACAATAAAATTCTTTCTACAATAATTAATTTTCTATTGAAAGATTTCCACGTGAAAAATGAAAACGAAATAAAAAGGTTCACCAATTGAAAAAAAGATTAATATGACGTCATATTGGTAATAAAGCGGAAGTTTTCAAACATTTCTCCATAATACAAGGAGTATGAGTATGTGTAAATACAGAAAGCAACTTAATATGACGTCATTAGAGAATTAAAAAGAAAATTAATCTGACGTCATATTGGAAGTTTAACGGATTTTTCAACTGTTTGAGAATAATACAAAGAGAGTATCAAAATGGGTAATAGAGAAAGCAAGTAGATATGACGTCAGAAAGTGATTATAACGTCATATGGTTCAGATATTCGAAAAAACCAGAAAAATAGATTGGTAACTTTTTACTTTATAAAAAACAGGATTTTTTTTTCTTTGCTAAATGAAATTTATTTGGATTTATTAAAGAAAGGATAAAGCGTTTTGAAAGGAAAAATAAACGAAACCTTTTGTACGATCTTCGCTCACTCTTACCCACTAGTTAACACTTCTAACACAGCTGAAAAATGTTTATGAATTCGGTTTGTCCGTCTGTTGTATGTCCACCGAACGTCTGCCGCCTTTCCGTGCTCTGCCTCGCGTAAATATACTCGGATTACCAGGCAATTGATATATGTTATTGAGGTTTACTATGGCCTGTTCGGAACAGAAAATGAATTGTGTAGCATTTATAGTTCATTTACAGGAACACTGAAAATAATTTCGTTACATTAGGGTCTATGGGGAAAAATCGTTTGCGGTGTAGTTGAATATTATTACACTGCTTCAAGCATATTAAAATTGATATATCCTGCAAAACTCTAGATATTAAATTTTACAGTTTATTTTAATATTTTATGATAAGGGCTTAAGTTAAAAACAAGTGGGAAAGTGTGATCGAAGATCGTCATAATACTCTGTCATATTAATATCTGCCATGTGGACTAAATGCGATATTAAAAAAAAAATTCAAAATTAAACATGTTGTACAACTTTAAAATGTTAAAATATGCGAATATTTCCATAATCGGGTTTCTATCATGGTTCAATACGTTCCCCAAACTCATATATTTACTGTTCTCTATTACTCCTATTGATACTCGCTTTGTATTATTCTCAAACATTTGAGATATCCGTTAAACTTCCGATATGACGTCAGATTAATTTTCTTTTTAATTCTCTAATGACGTGATATTAATCTGCTTTCTGTACATACACATACTCATACTCCTTGTATTACTGAGAAATCTTTGAAAATTACCGTTCTATCACAAATATGCGTTAATCAATTATATTTGATATTAATCCTTTTTTCAATTGGTGAAACTTTTTATTTCATTTTCATTTTTCACGTGGAAATCTTTCAATAGAAAATTAATTACTGTAAGAAGAATTTCATTGTGGGATTTTTAATTGTTGGCAACTGCTATAACGAAAAATGTTTAAATTAAATAGGAAAAGGCTGTTAGAATTTTGGTTTTTTAATCGTATTAAAATATAATACGATTTTCTCAAATTTTAATATTTTGAGCTTCATACCAGGTATCCAGTTATATATACACAAAGTTTCAACTCTGTAAGTTATATAGGTTCTGTGAACGGCTGTTTGACGGGCAGACAACAGAGTGGCAGTAATAGGGTTTCGTTCATCTCACGAAACCCTAAAAAACAGTACTACTGTATCTTTCGCTTATAGTGAGAGATATGAATGACCGCATCAATCAAACGTAACAAAGCTCCGCACACCGTAGCGTTGGTGTATTTCAATCGTAACACATACTGACAACAGTATGTATTCGATAAATATCGGTTTTAAAACAGTAGAAGTTCCTCCGTCTTCTCAAAGTTTACTGCAAAGAGTTTTCCTAGATAATATTTTCAAGTTCATCAGTAAATAGCTTTTAGAGTATAGATTTAATATCAAATGTCTTACAGTCTAAAAAACATAAACAACATGATACAAAGGCATTTTTACAAGGTAGACGTCATGACCTTATTCAATATTTTCGAATGCAAACGAAAATTCTCGTTACATGTCGCGAATTTATTAAAAGGTTATTAACTAGTAAATCTACAGATCAGGAGCCTCAACGTCAGTTCTGAAAGTCAATGTTTTTTTTTTATCTCATTTTTCATAATATTTAGCATCTTACAATCCGCAAATTAAATTTTTTAAATTCCTACATACATATTTACACGCTTTTAAAATAATCTGAAGGTTTCAGAAATTAGAAACGTTTAATTAAACACGGTTTATGCAATAATATTCTGACATTCTTATGAACTTCTTATTCTATGTTTTATATTAAAAAAAATACATTTCTTCAGGGGGGCACAGCCCCCCTGAACCCCCCCCCCCCCCTAATCTTAACAAATTTATATTCGTGATTTACTATTGATTGTGTGAATGATTCTATTATATCTTGGATTTCGTTCTACACAGTGGTTTTATTAGAATAAGCAAAAATTTCGAAAATAATTTCATGTTATCTTAATGCCTAAATAGCAATATTTACTTACCTGCCAACCACGAAACACTCGCATCTGATAAATAGGTTGAATAATATCTCGTGTACAAAAGCAACTTATGGAAATGTAAACGGAATCTTTTCACTTATATCTATTTCAGAAATCTAGTGCTATTGCAACTTTTGTTTCGGAAAACAGTTTTGATGGTCATTCTATAATATTTCTTTTACCTAAGTACATCCTGATCTAACTCGATGGCAATAGCATACTAAAATCTCCCCAAAATAGGCTTATTTAGAAACTTTTAAACTTATTGGGTAATGATTCATAATCGTGCCCACTGCCAATTCACTAAATAGCAACCGTGGTTTGGCGCTATAAAGTATTTTTTGTGATAACTTTGTATGATCTCAGTTTCCAGTAATAGTGCTATTTCAGGCTGTATGGATGCGTTTTACTAAGCTAATTTCTTTAGATTAACCATCTCGTTGTTCGAGATATTATATCCTATTTTAAAAGCAATACTAATTTTGAACCACGAAAAATCCATATCTCTTCCAGAAAATGAATATCTCATGTAAAAATGTTTCGGTTATCATTCCATAGTAGTTAAAAGGTAACTTGTTTCAAAATAAATTCTCATTTATTTCAATAAAATATTAAAATCACTCAAAACTATTTTATTTTGCGAATAAAATATTGTAGCAAAATAGTTTGAGTTATTTGAATTTTATTATTTTGATATGCTTTAAAATGTAGTTGCTAGGTTACGATTAAATTAAAGAGGAAAATAAAAATAAAAACATTTTAAAATTTGCAAAAAATGATAGAATAAAATGTATTATATTATTAGAACAGCTGTATAAAATTGCACCAAACATTGTACACATAATTTAAAAAATCTGACGAATGTATTAACAAAATTTCAAATTAATTTGAATAATTTAAGACCTGACTTGATAAATTTTAGCCTTCATAACTTACACATTAAATAATAATCAAATGCGCCATTTAATTTCAATGGACGAAAATTTTCAAAATAGTCTGAATTCCCATAGGAAAGCATTATGACCTAAAAAGAAATGTTTTATATTTTCCGAACGAATGAACCAAACGTAACTAAAAACTATACAGCTAATTCCGGGTACCTCACCAACATACCTACCAAAAATCAAACTAATCGGATCATTTTTGCGGCAGTTATCGCGGAACAGACAGACAGACAGACAGAAAGACAGACAAACAGACAGACAGACAGACAGACAGAAACCAAAAACTTTTCGGGTCTCCACAGTAAGCCTCAACTGACGTTTCGGCAATAAACCTATTTGTAACCTTTAGCGCATACATGCGTGCTTTTCACAAATTTCTTTTTTATTCAGAAATTCTGATTTCATACCAGAAATTCTAAACAGTAAGTTTTTTTTTATTTATATTTAACGCCTTCGTGACGAGCGTCATTTACAGAATTGTTAATCTTTTACCACCGGTTATTCAAAACCGAAATTTTCACCTAATTGAATCGCGGAAATACTAAGATTTAATGAGTCAAATCTTACAATAAAAAATAACTGGTGGGAATAATCGAGGATTCTGAGCATCTTATGCGTCACGTATACGTGTCGCTCGTCCCCAAGTGGTTATTGACTGGCGTTTTGTGATTACCAAAAGTAAAAATTATTCTCAGTGTTGCCAGATTGGGGATTTTTTTCCCCATTTTGGGGAATTTTCAGCCTCCGGGGGAAATTTTTGGGGACAAGTTATTAGTGGGGAAACGTTTGGGGGATATCAAAATTTTAGGGGAAAACATGGAGATTTTTTTCATTATTTCATGTTTTCGGTTTAAAATTTACTTTTAGTCACTTGACAACACTGGATGTGGATTCGTCGATTACACATATTTTAAGTTCCAATACAATATGCATTTAATTGCAAAATCTATTTATCTTTTCTTAATTCATATTATTTTCTTCAAAAAAGTAATTGATCTCAATAAAAATGACGATTCACAAGTTCGTTTTTTTTTCTTTTTGTAAATGGGGATTTTTTTTTTTCAAGGCTCGATTTGGGGAAAACTTTTAATCTTAAATTGGTTAAATAATTTTATAATGGTAAATTTAAAATTTACCTTTATTACTAAAACTGATTTGGGGGACATTTTCGAAAAAAAAAACACTGATTTGGGAAAATTTTAGAACTTTGGGGGAAATTGACTTTCGACTATGTGGCAACACCGATTCTTCTTTCGGAATTTTCATGTTGTATTCGAAATTTCTTAATAAAAATCAAATTCCTGAAATCCACACGCATATGTACTAATGATGCAAATGGGTGAATTACAGGAAACGAATTCTTGGTTTTTAACATCAAACTCCCCCTCTGTTTCTTTCGAGGGACGACTTCCTCCCTGCTACAGCTTCGAATTTTTTGTAGCTGTTGGTATAGAGCGATTAAAACAACATTGCAATTACATTGCGAATTGCTCTTTTATTTTTGAATATTTCACAAATGTGAAACAAATTAAAATCATCCTTAACCCTTTCCGTCACAGTGATCCCACTCCGGGCACACCTAAATTTAATTCCAAACTTGCATTCGGCACCAAGAATATTTTAATAAAATTTTGCTTCTATAATGAAAGCTTAAAATAAGGAATTCTTATTTTCTAAAAAAGTCGTTTGTAAATTCCGGTGTCAGTCAATAATTTCTCATTTTACGAACAGAATTTGTCGGTGCCGGAAAGGGTTAACACATTCACTGCTGGGTTAAAATTACCGGAGTTTTATTTTATTTAGAAAGTTCGAATTCATACCAGAAAATACTAATAGCAATATTTACTTTATTTAATTACAGACATTTCGTGATTAAATAAAATAAAAATTCTTCTTTCAAATTTCCGGTACGAATTCGTAATTTTAGATTGAAAAACAAAGAGTATACTCGTGGTTGGCAGCAAATAGGTTAAAAAAACTGAAATTTGTATGAGTAAAAATACTTTATTGCGCTGTTTTCAAACGCTTACTTAATAGTTTTCATACTTAATTTGTCACGACCATCGCTGTCCGTATGAGGCAACCAGGCCCCATTCAGTTGCAAACGGAGAGCACCAGAGTTAAGGTTTAAAAATAGTGTTTATTGAAACTTAATCTGGCTGGTATTGAGAAGGCCGCTACTAATTTTCCTTACTCAAAAAAATAATTAAACTTCTTCTCGAAGCTATACTCAGTGAAAAATAAAACTTCAAATATGTTAAATATAAAGATTCAAAAAACGAACTCACAATTTAGAAGTCAACCACAAGTCATGAAGCCTTCAGTAAATAATTCCGACTCGGCGGGAGCTGATTTCAGTCCGTCCGTCCAGGCCAAAACAACTTCTTATACGTTTCGTCAGCTTCAGATTATTGATTCAAGCGTAGGATCACCGATTACTCGTATCGAGAGAGAACACGATCCCAAGTTCCAAATTCCAAACGTATTTCCGAAGCTTATATATCCCAAATATCGATTGACCAGCTACAGTAATTTGCATGAATATTGATAAAAAGCAGAAACTCACAAGTTCCGAGAATTTCACAGTCATCCGTCGAAAGTTAAAGAAGAGAGCCTTGATCAACTTTTACACACATGGACAATTAGTGAACAAAAACTTACGTTCTCATTCAAAACATTGCCTACTCACATGATCAGAGTAGCCTATCCATCACAAATTATTTCATATTTACTTATACTCAATGCTACAACTTTTTTAACAACCCCTTATTACTGTCCCACTTTTTGGACCGCCCCTCTCGTTGAAGTGAAGCGTAACTAATCGATTACTCCTAATTAAAAATTGTTTTCTATATATGAAATAGCAACAATCTTTTACAGTGCGAGAACATGAGATTCGAAATTAATGAAATTCTAAATGTGATTTCACGTTGATGAAACAAAATTTTTATGGTTCCGTGCCTGAAAATGAAAAAAATAAGAACCCTTATAGTCTCACTTTGGAAATCCTAATAATAAAAAATCACGTTATATATCGCCATAGAATTATAAATTAATGAATTTCGATTTTTTTTCCTTTATGTACTACTAGCAAAACCCGCGGCTTTGCTCGCGTAATTCTTGAAAAATGCCAAGTGGTATTCGTTGGCCTATTTTCAATAGAGGAAATTTTACTGCCACAGATAATTCAAAAATTACTAATTAAACCACACTAAGGTCGAAAAAAAATCGAAATTTTAGAACGTTTTTCGTTCTTTCACCCCCTTGTCCCGTGTGGTAGTATCACCGATATAAAATATAGCCTATGTTACAGCAGGGAATGCTACCATCACTTTTGAAAATGGATCTGTAGTTCCAGAGATTCTATAGAAATTGTAATTTAGAATGTTTTTAGACCGCTTTTCGTTCATCTCACACTTTTAAATTTCGAATTTTTTTAGAATTTTTTCTTAGAAACTTTTACATCTTATAAATAACTACCATGCCAAATTTGAAGTTTCTAGCTCTTTCAGTATAAAAAAATCGAAATTTTAGAGCGTTTTTCGCTCTTGCGACCCTCCCCCCCCCCTCCCCTGTGGTAGTGGCACCGATATAAAACATAGCCTTTGTTGCAACAGGGACTATTACCATCAATTTGCCACCATCATTTTTGAAAATGGTTCTGTAGTTCCAGAAATTCCATAGAAATTGTAATTTAGAATGTTTTTAGAACGCTTTTCGCTCATCTCACACTTTTAAATTTAGGATTTTTTTAGAATTTGTTCTTAAAGATCATTTACATTTTATAAGTAGCTACCATGCCTAATTTCATGTTTCTAGCTCCTTCAGTATAAAAAAATCGAAATTTTAGAACCTTTTTCGCCCCTGCACCCCCTGGGGGTAGTGGCACAAAATATAGCCTATGTTGGAGAGGGGATTCTCACCATAAATTTGCCAACATCACTTTTGAAATCGCTTCAGTAGTTCCAGAGATTACCCCCTACAAACAAACAAACAATCTTTACTGCTTTATAATATTAGTATAGATAAGACCCTACATTCGTGCCAAAGGATCAGGTTCCATAAGCCATGTTTTTGGCCCATGAAATAAGACTAAAATTCGATTTTGTTACACTGACTTAATTATCTCACTTTTTAATATTAGAAGGTCTATCCTGTACGATTTAAACAATAGTTTTTGCAGTTTCTTCGGATATATATGACTTACACAAGCTCAATTATTCGTAGTTTTTGATGAAAAAAACGCAATTTCTCCTAATTTTACATCAATTATTTATATGCGAGCAATCGTGCAACACTTTCTTCTTTACCTATATTATAAAATACATCAAAATGGAATATATATATAAAAATAAAAGTGTCGCAAAGCTGCGCTCATAGTTAAATATTAAAAATAGAGAGTTAAGTAACTGCATTCTCTCACGTCACTAAGAGACTTTAGGATGCAGCAACGTGTTTAAACATGTTAAAATGAACGTAACTATTTCTAATAACTGCATTCCTTCTCACATTAATCCTTTCAAGTTTCTATTTCAACCAGAAGCACCTTAAAGGTTTTACTCACAAAACCTATACGATACTTCTGGTTGATCCAGAACCTTGAAATTTGATACTTAAGAGAGTCTTATGCACAAGTACAGTAAAATATCCGAAAATCATTCATTTAAAAATCTGTGTCGATTTATTACGTGACAAACTTCTCAATTCTCATTATCGGGAATACTGATCATACATTAAAAAACAATAAAAAATTATAAATTAATAATTTTTGGATTTTCTCTTTACATGTGTTGTAAGACTTTCTTTTGAGCCCAATTTTACGATCCTGGGTCATTTAAAAGTATCCTATAAGTTTTTCTCTCAAAACCTATAGGGTACTTTCGGTTGTCTTACAACTTTCAAATTTGGAACGAAGGATTGTCTTACAATAAGTACATGTGAAGAAAAAAATACGAAAATCGGTAATTTAGAAAGATTTGTCGATATATTACGAGGCAAACTCGTGAGTTTCCATAATTTACACTAACACCAAATTAACGCGCTGTAACGAATTTTTTTGTACACTCAGGACATGAGGCCAACTCCCACCCGTCTTGAGCGCTTGTTTTAAACCTAGGTATAACGCTATGCGTAATTGCCTCAACAGACAATCACGTACTCCATTATAGCAGAGACGTTGGAATTCAAGCATCAGTAAAACTTCTTTTTTTTTTCCTCGTACATTTTCCTTCATTATTTTTCTGGTACATAAATTTCACACAAAAAAAGTAGATAAAAAAGCACAACAACACATACACCGGGTGCGTACCGTTACTCATAAACTCAGATACATGAAACAATCTCAAAGATTTCATTGAAATGATTAATTATTAATCTGCGTTTAAACATTTCCATAGGAAGATAATAAATTTTGTGAAGACAAATTAATATGTTTGAAAACTTTCTAAAGCTGTTTTTATTTCTTTTGAACTTAGGCTGCAATAAAAAAAAATTTAAATAAACTCTAAAAAGAAAGGCAAAAAATAAAATTCCACTACTGTCTTTAAAACTCTTTGACACAAGTAATAAGTGTTTCTGTAATGTTGAATTCACAAAATACTTTTCGAAAAAAATTATTTTAAAATACGAAATTTTTTACTTTTTTTTTCTTTTAATCAGTTATAAAAGTAAAATTTTATTCAAAAATTCTGATACGAATCTTTATTAACCCTTTCCGGCGCGAAATAAGTCTAGTTATAAAATGATGAAATAATCGACTGACACCAGAATTTATAAACGAATTTATTAGAAAATAAAAATTTCCTTTTTTCCGGTATTTAATAAAAGGAAAATTTTAATTAAATATTCTTGGTGCGGCTTCTGAGTTTTGGAATTAAAATTAGGTGTCATTTTTTGTGGACACCGCCCATTAAGGGGTTAAAACTTGGTGGTATAAAAATATCCCACCAAACTCTGAATAGTTAAGTTAATTTCAGTCGTTTGATAATATAGCTACCCTAAAAATATTATCGACTTGGAAAACAAACAATCTTTGGTGGATTTATAGTGAACGCGGATGTATAAGAAGAGCTTTGGTACTCATGAATGAAAAGCCTAAACAAAAATATAGGAGAGAAAAGGAGATGAGAATCGCAGACCAAGAGGAACTGGAACTTTGGAGGAACTTTAACCCGTCTACAAACCAACAGAGAAACATTGTAGAGTTCCGGGAGGGGGGGGGGATTGTACTTCTTAACCATTAAAAGCCGAAAAATCTCAAATCTTCCGGGGGGATATTTCAATGCTACGGGGGGGGGGATGTCTCCCCCGGTCCACCTCCTGAATTCAACACTGTTGAAACGTATTTTTGACGCATTTTCCGTCATCTCTCCGTTATCGCGATATAAAGTCTTAAAATTAGCTAATTTATTGATTTAATAGGGTGAAAGGAGGAGTCGATAGGATTGAAGTTGGAGTTGTTAAGTTATCAACGCAGCAACATCATTAAATTCCAGTCACTTGTCTATTTCCAGTTTAGTACGCCGCAATACTACAACATGATTCGCTATGCATGGTACAAATCTGGGCTAGTGCAAAACCCTTCCATTTGAAATGCCCTTGCAATTTTGTTTTTCGCAGGAGGTTGATCATTGTAATCATTGTCTCGATTCTGTACGCTTCAATCATTTTTTGATTCAGTGCTATATTTGTCAATAACATTTTTTTGGGGGGCTTCTTTCATTTTTATGTAACTATATCTAAATATATTTTGTATTTCATACTAATCTTGTTAAAATTTCTGAATCAGAACCAAAGCCTTTTTACTCTAAATTCAATAAATAAATTAGCAAACTTTAAGACTTTTTAACTCAATAACGGGAAGACGAGGGCAATTGATTTATGTGTCAAAAAACATATTTCACCTTTCTCTTTCGATTGCTGCTTACTTAGATATTTTTCATTTATTTCACTAAGGTGTCGTTTCCTGGTTAGAACTACCGCGTGGGGGAGGGGGGGGGGAGTCATAGCTGACCCATGGATTTTAGTGATGTTATTCTTGTTTTGTATGGGAGATACATACACCTAATAAGTTTTAATGTTTAATACAATGATTTTAAGTTAATGGTTGTTAATAAAATATAGCTTCTAGCGATTATGTTTAGAAAAAAATAAATTTCTGATTTCAGAATAGATACTTTGAAAATCTGAGAGATCTTATGAAATGAATAAATTAAGGAAATAATTCAAATAATATACATTTAATTATCGATTTCAATTTCGTAATAATGTTCCTACAGATTAATAAGATATTAAAACTAAATAAAAATTAAATATATACAGGCTGTTTCACTACCAGACTGACAAACTTGCAGGAGATGTAGAGGGCACAGGGACGACTCGGAATCACATAGCAATGCAGGGTCGAAAATGCCATAGCTGCGAGCTATAGTTCAGAGAAGCAGAAAAAAAGAACAGAAACAGCAACACATTAATGGGACAGAAAACATTTTATTGAAATGTTGCACTAGAGAAGGTGTTCGATATTACGACCAGAAGTCATCAGGCAGGCTTGACAGCGGCGCTTGCAGTTTTGTGGTAGATGGCGCTGAACAGAAGGCCGCTTGAATATCTGTAACTGCCGGGAGGATACGCGACACGCCAGGAATCTTCCAGAACGTAAGGGAATCCATGCGGAGCAGCTGTTAAACCTACCTAACGACTTCTGGTCGTAATTTCGAACACCTTCTGTAGAACAAACTTTCAATAAAATATGTTCTGTCCCATTAATGTGTTGCTGTTTCTGTTCTTTTTCTATGCTTCTCTGAACCATAGCTCGCAACTTACGTCATTTTCAACCCTGCATTGCTATGTGATTCCCAGTCGTCTCTGTGCCCCCTACACTTCCTGCAAGTTTGTCGGTCTGGTAGTGAAACATCCTGTATAGCTGCATGATTTTTTACTTACTTTTTAAGCACGGTAATTCTAGGTATACAGAACGGTAGATAAAAAAGTATTGGGTTTCATCTAAATTTGTGTTAAAGCATTATACTGTATATTTTGGAAAAGTCAAGCAATTTCAAATATTTAGTCTGTAAAACAATAGTGAAGTGAGCGAAAAATCACGTCTTGGGTCATAGATAATCCGTCTCGGTCGTTCTAGTATTAAGCTATATGACTAAAAAATTATTTGAAGAATCTTGTAGCAAATTTTATAAAAGTAATGTTATAGTAAAATTGGATTTCACCAGAAATGTGGTAACAGCATTTTCATTCTTGATTTTATTTAAAATCATTAAAAGAGAATGAAAAAATTAAATAATATTTTTTCTTATAAAAAGAGGTTTATTAACCTCTATTATATAGTCCTCAACTGAACAATAGCGTTTATTAATAAATAAAAATAAGATCTTACAAAAACTTTTTCTAAATTTCTTGCAAAAGGGTTACCAGTTTGGCTTCTTATTTTATGTAAAAATTACCAATTCATACCAGAAATTTCGAATGTAAATTTTGCTATTTATTAATAACAAACATTTCGCAGTTACGCAAAGTAAAAATTCTACTTTTTAACCCTTTTTATCCTGACGGTACTTATAAGTACCACTTTAACCTCTTCGCGACGAGCGCCTTTTACAGAATTTTTAATCTGTTACCACCAGTTTTTCAAATGCGAAATTTTCACCTAATTGAATCGTAAAAATGCTATGATTAGATAATTAAAACTTTACAAAAAAAAAATAAATAACTGGTGGGAATAATCGAGGATTCTGAGCATCTAAAAAGTATCTGGAAAATTAATTCAAGATATAAAGGGTTAAATTGTCGGCATGAGCTTAGAATTTCTGAATAAGAAAGTAGGTCACATTTGCAACTATGTTTCTTGCAATAAAGTACAGTTAATTTCAGTGTTATTGGGTTCATTGGAAATTAACCATCTTCGAGGCGTTTACTATATGAAATTCTATTCTGACCACCTAATTGTCACAGGTAGCCAATCCGACAACTTGATTATTGGAGGCCTTAAAGATGCTATTACTAATATTTCGAACAGTTGCCGAAAAGTTTATGTCGGTTAAGCAACTGTTCGAAATATTATTAATAGCATATTTAACGCCTCCAATAATCAAGTTGTCGGATTGGCTGCCTGCGACAATTAGGTGGTAGGAATAGAATTTCATGGAGTAAACGCCTCGAAGATGGCTAATTTCCAATGGACTCAATAACACTAAATTTAACTGTACTTTATTGCGAGAAATACAGTTGCAAATGTGACCAACTTTCTTATTTATGCATTCTAGTGTACTATATTATTCACGTTCAAGATAATTAAAATAATTCTTCCGCATGTTATAAGAAAACTTTAAAAACGTCCTCCAGATCCGCAATCGCCGAAACTCTGGACCTCACGAACCCCTAAATTCACAAGGATAAATCCTACGGACCACTGAATTCACTATATTAAATTCTGCGGACCACTAATATGAATTTTTGAAATATATACACTATATGGCCATTAATGACCGGCAACTTTCAATTTTAGATATTTTGTCGAATATTTAAAAATATACTTATCAGATTCTTCTGGAATTTTAGGATTAAAAAGAACAGGTTTGACTTCATATTTATCAATGTCGATTTGATACGGAGGACAATTAGGGGGCTAAAAAAATATTAAAGAAAAAAAAGAATACTTTGGTTCACCCTGTAAAATAAAACGCACGAAATGATCTATCTCTACAGAATATATATAGGCAGACATTGCACAATATGTGTATTCATTTGTGTAATAATAGCATGTATATTAATAGATTTTTTTACAAATTAAAAAAAAAAAATCTTGCAGGTTTTTTGCTTATAACATACAGGGCTTTTAACCAAATTTAACACCAGTTTAAAAAAAAAAATTGACAAAATGTAATAGAAATAATATAGTGCAATTGGAATATAAATATATTAAATATTTAAGGAAATATGGGCAGTTGTATAAAATAATTTTTATCTGCGCATGCGCGAACGATAACAAGGAATTTTTTGCATAATTTAATAGTCAACTCTATCGAGCAACTTATTAAAAAAATTAAGTCAAATATCGAAAAAATTTAGAGAGATATCGGCGTTAGAGTGAGCTGTTTTTTAGCTTCTCATTAAAACTTGTTGAATGATAACGGATTGTTCACAAATTGTCATGTTTAATTTTTATACTATATTTCATTTTTTATTGATACTTTAGTTTGCCTTGGGAAACATCATTTCACTAGGTTATAATAGTTTTGAAATGGATCCTTTGATTTTGATAATTCTTTTTTAGTTCGAATAAACTCGTTAGGGTAGTTTTTCAAAGAGAACTAAAGTATCATTAAAAATTGGGAAATAGTATGAAAATAAAAAATGACAATTTGTTGAAAATCCCTTATCATTCAACGAGTTTTAGTGAGAAAGTAAAAAACAGCTCACTGTAACGCCGATATCTCTCTGTATTTTTATGATAATTGACTGATTTTTTTTTAATAAGTTGCTCCATAGAGTTGACTATTAAATTATGCTAAAAGTTTCTTGTTATCTTTCGCGCATGCGCAGATAAAAATTATTTCATACAACTGCCCATATTTCCTTAAATATTTAATATATTTATATTCCAATATATTTATATTCCAATACACTGCCGAGTTAAACAAGTAGACCTACTTAATTTTTACACATAACCTCCACAAACACTGATGTATTTGCAATAAATTTGTATTTGCAATAAATTTTATCAAAGTTAAAAGAAAAACTTTTGAAAAAATGCGTGTCCTGCATGTGAGACAGTGTCTTCATTTTCTCAGAGGTGCCAAATGGGCTTCCTGTACGAGTATTCTGCAATGTCGGAATGCTGGGATGAACTGGGTCAGGGAATATTTCATAGAAAATACGAGTATTTTCTTTTAGAAAAATTCGCTATATAAAATCGTACGATTACATCAGGCGAGATTTTCTATAAAAAGATACTGGTATAACCCCTGAAAGATATGAAAGTCCTTTGAAAGAAGTTAGGCTTCAAAACACGTGCAGTTGGAGGCCAGGACAAGAGTAGTGTCCGGGCAATTCAAAACAAATCCAAACGTTTTAAGGAATGGGTTCTCAGCCTTGAAATCAAACCCAGAAGAGACAGATGAATTTTGACCACTTTAAGGAGAAAAAAGAGGATAATCCAGTCCTCGCAATAAATTTTGATGCTAAATGTTAATAAAACTACACATTCAACAATTATTAATGTTTGAATGTGTAGTTTTGTTAATTTCAAGGCTGTGAAATGTGTTAAATTCATCAACGTCTCTTCTTTACCAATTTTTGCTCGAAAAATGTTATAAACAACCTTTTTTAAACATTTCAATATCTAATATGAATAAATTTCATATTTGTCGCATCTTTTTCGTAAATGAAAATAATTACAAATCGCCAATTTTGATGAATGATTAAAAATAAATAAGTAGTTCAATGAATTGAATTGTTCAATGAATTTCTAAATTAACAAATTTAGAAATCGTTTATTTTCTGTACAGCAACTTTTTTTGTTTGCCTGAACTGTCAGAAAAAAAAAATACTTTTTTCATCGTTTTTCATCTTTTTTTTTCTTTTAATGAACTATTACATGTGTAGGCGATAAGGAATTAAATCTGTTTAAATTTACCCTTTTAATATTTTCCTCCTACTGCGACTCAAAAAAAATATATTTTATACTAGTAAATCTGCAGATCAGGAGCCTCAACGTCAGCTCTGAAAGTCATTGTTTTTTAATCTCACTTTTCATATTATTTAGCATCTTACAATTCGGAAATTATTTTTTTATGTTACATACATATTTACAGGCATATAAAATACTTCGGAGATTTCATAAATTAAAATCGTTAAATTAAACACGATTTATGCAATGATATTCTAAAATTCTTATGAACTTCTTATTTTTGTAATTTTTTGATAAAAAAATGCATTTCATATTTTGATATTCTTTGAAATAGGGTTGCTAAGCAACTAAAAAAATAAAGAGGAAAGAAAAAGAAATGCATTTTAAAATTTGTAAAAAATAGGAAATAAAATGTTTTATATTTCTCGAACAGATGCAAAAAAATTTCCAATAATTTAAACAATTAATTTCTGAATTCTAATAGATGTATCGGCAAATTTTTAAAGCTATTGCATACATTTAAGACCTCCATATCGAAAATAATTTAGTATCCGTATTATTTGAAAATCGTCTGCATTCCCATGGGAAAGCATTATGACCTAAAACAAAAAAAAAAAAAAAAAAAAAAAAAAAAAAAAAAAAAAAAAAAAACTATACAGCTAATTGTACTTCACCAACATACCCACCAAAAACCTACTTAATAGGACGATTTTTACGGCATTTATCGCGGAACAGACAGACAGACAAACAAACGGTAACCAAAAACTTTTCGCGGCTCCACAGTAAGCCTTAACTGACGTTTCGGCAATTAGACACTAATTACAGATCATGCTCAATGAATGAAATAACAAACATTTCTTATAATGCTAGAATATGAGATTACACATTAAGGAAGGTATAAAAATTTCAAGAAGCTATTTTTTTTTTTTTTTTAATCCTAAAGACATCTATGTGTTCTCCTTTTCCAACACCTTGCTCAGTGCTCAAATAATAATTTCTTAACAAATAATAATAATAATATTAATAATAATAAAGAGTTTATGCAAGCTTTATTCACATCGTCATCACCTCTTCCAAAACATCTAAATCAGATTTTTTTTTTCAAAATGTTTTTTTACAGTTGGGTACTGTGGGAAAGAATCCCTTTTTCTATGTACATAAATTCTAAGAAAATAATTTGTCTTTTCTTTCACTTTTCTTCTAATTTCACTTTAAAATTACAATAATTAATGTAAAATAGTTTTGTAAGACATCTATTTTTCTACTTTTCCAACACCTTGCTCAGTGCTCAAATAATAATTTCTTAACAAATAATAATATTAATATTAATAATAATAAAGAGTTTATGCAAGCTTTATTCACATCGTCATCACCTCTTCCAAAACATCTAAATCAGATTTTTTTTTCAAAATGTTTTTTTACAGTTGGGTACTGTGGGAAAGAATCCCTTTTTCTATGTACATAAATTCTAAGAAAATAATTTGTCTTTTCTTTTACTTTTCTTCTAATTTCACTTTAAAATTACAATAATTAATGTAAAATAGTTTTGTAAGACATCTATTTTTCTACTTTTCCAACACCTTGCTCAGTGCTCAAATAATAATTTCTTAACAAATAATAATATTAATATTAATAATAATAAAGAGTTTATGCAAGCTTTATTCACATCGTCATCACCTCTTCCAAAACATCTAAATCAGATTTTTTTTTTCAAAATGTTTTTTTACAGTTGGGTACTGTGGGAAAGAATCCCTTTTTCTATGTACATAAATTCTAAGAAAATAATTTGTCTTTTCTTTCACTTTTCTTCTAATTTCACTTTAAAATTACAATAATTAATGTAAAATAGTTTTGTAAGACATCTATTTTTCTACTTTTCCAACACCTTGCTCAGTGCTCAAATAATAATTTCTTAACAAATAATAATATTAATATTAATAATAATAAAGAGTTTATGCAAGCTTTATTCACATCGTCATCACCTCTTCCAAAACATCTAAATCAGATTTTTTTTTTTCAAAATGTTTTTTTACAGTTGGGTACTGTGGGAAAGAATCCCTTTTTCTATGTACATAAATTCTAAGAAAATAATTTGTCTTTTCTTTCACTTTTCTTCTAATTTCACTTTAAAATTACAATAATTAATGTAAAATAGTTTTGTAAGACATCTATTTTTCTACTTTTCCAACACCTTGCTCAGTGCTCAAATAATAATTTCTTAACAAATAATAATATTAATATTAATAATAATAAAGAGTTTATGCAAGCTTTATTCACATCGTCATCACCTCTTCCAAAACATCTAAATCAGATTTTTTTTTTTCAAAATGTTTTTTTACAGTTGGGTAGTGTGGGAAAGAATCCCTTTTTCTATGTACATAAATTCTAAGAAAATAATTTGTCTTTTCTTTCACTTTTCTTCTAATTTCACTTTAAAATTACAATAATTAATGTAAAATAGTTTTGTAAGACATCTATTTTTCTACTTTTCCAACACCTTGCTCAGTGCTCAAATAATAATTTCTTAACAAATAATAATATTAATATTAATAATAATAAAGAGTTTATGCAAGCTTTATTCACATCGTCATCACCTCTTCCAAAACATCTAAATCAGATTTTTTTTTTCAAAATGTTTTTTTACAGTTGGGTACTGTGGGAAAGAATCCCTTTTTCTATGTACATAAATTCTAAGAAAATAATTTGTCTTTTCTTTCACTTTTCTTCTAATTTCACTTTAAAATTACAATAATTAATGTAAAATAGTTTTGTAAGACATCTATTTTTCTACTTTTCCAACACCTTGCTCAGTGCTCAAATAATAATTTCTTAACAAATAATAATATTAATATTAATAATAATAAAGAGTTTATGCAAGCTTTATTCACATCGTCATCACCTCTTCCAAAACATCTAAATCAGATTTTTTTTTTTCAAAATGTTTTTTTACAGTTGGGTACTGTGGGAAAGAATCCCTTTTTCTATGTACATAAATTCTAAGAAAATAATTTGTCTTTTCTTTCACTTTTCTTCTAATTTCACTTTAAAATTACAATAATTAATGTAAAATAGTTTTGTAAGACATCTATTTTTCTACTTTTCCAACACCTTGCTCAGTGCTCAAATAATAATTTCTTAACAAATAATAATATTAATATTAATAATAATAAAGAGTTTATGCAAGCTTTATTCACATCGTCATCACCTCTTCCAAAACATCTAAATCAGATTTTTTTTTTTCAAAATGTTTTTTTACAGTTGGGTACTGTGGGAAAGAATCCCTTTTTCTATGTACATAAATTCTAAGAAAATAATTTGTCTTTTCTTTCACTTTTCTTCTAATTTCACTTTAAAATTACAATAATTAATGTAACATAGTTTTGTAAGACATCTATTTTTCTACTTTTCCAACACCTTGCTCAGTGCTCAAATAATAATTTCTTAACAAATAATAATATTAATATTAATAATAATAAAGAGTTTATGCAAGCTTTATTCACATCGTCATCACCTCTTCCAAAACATCTAAATCAGATTTTTTTTTTCAAAATGTTTTTTTACAGTTGGGTACTGTGGGAAAGAATCCCTTTTTCTATGTACATAAATTCTAAGAAAATAATTTGTCTTTTCTTTCACTTTTCTTCTAATTTCACTTTAAAATTACAATAATTAATGTAAAATAGTTTTGTAAGACATCTATTTTTCTACTTTTCCAACACCTTGCTCAGTGCTCAAATAATAATTTCTTAACAAATAATAATATTAATATTAATAATAATAAAGAGTTTATGCAAGCTTTATTCACATCGTCATCACCTCTTCCAAAACATCTAAATCAGATTTTTTTTTTCAAAATGTTTTTTTACAGTTGGGTACTGTGGGAAAGAATCCCTTTTTCTATGTACATAAATTCTAAGAAAATAATTTGTCTTTTCTTTCACTTTTCTTCTAATTTCACTTTAAAATTACAATAATTAATGTAAAATAGTTTTGTAAGACATCTATTTTTCTACTTTTCCAACACCTTGCTCAGTGCTCAAATAATAATTTCTTAACAAATAATAATATTAATATTAATAATAATAAAGAGTTTATGCAAGCTTTATTCACATCGTCATCACCTCTTCCAAAACATCTAAATCAGATTTTTTTTTTCAAAATGTTTTTTTACAGTTGGGTACTGTGGGAAAGAATCCCTTTTTCTATGTACATAAATTCTAAGAAAATAATTTGTCTTTTCTTTCACTTTTCTTCTAATTTCACTTTAAAATTACAATAATTAATGTAAAATAGTTTTGTAAGACATCTATTTTTCTACTTTTCCAACACCTTGCTCAGTGCTCAAATAATAATTTCTTAACAAATAATAATATTAATATTAATAATAATAAAGAGTTTATGCAAACTTTATTCACATCGTCATCACCTCTTCCAAAACATCTAAATCAGATTTTTTTTTTTCAAAATGTTTTTTTACAGTTGGGTACTGTGGGAAAGAATCCCTTTTTCTATGTACACAAATTCTAAGAAAATAATTTGTCTTTTCTTTCACTTTTCTTCTAATTTCACTTTAAAATTACAATAATTAATGTAAAATAGTTTTGTAAGACATCTATTTTTCTACTTTTCCAACACCTTGCTCAGTGCTCAAATAATAATTTCTTAACAAATAATAATATTAATATTAATAATAATAAAGAGTTTATGCAAGCTTTATTCACATCGTCATCACCTCTTCCAAAACATCTAAATCAGATTTTTTTTTTCAAAATGTTTTTTTACAGTTGGGTACTGTGGGAAAGAATCCCTTTTTCTATGTACATAAATTCTAAGAAAATAATTTGTCTTTTCTTTCACTTTTCTTTTAATTTCACTTTAAAATTACAATAATTAATGTAAAATAGTTTTGTAAGACATCTATTTTTCTACTTTTCCAACACCTTGCTCAGTGCTCAAATAATAATTTCTTAACAAATAATAATATTAATATTAATAATAATAAAGAGTTTATGCAAGCTTTATTCACATCGTCATCACCTCTTCCAAAACATCTAAATCAGATTTTTTTTTTCAAAATGTTTTTTTACAGTTGGGTACTGTGGGAAAGAATCCCTTTTTCTATGTACATAAATTCTAAGAAAATAATTTGTCTTTTCTTTCACTTTTCTTCTAATTTCACTTTAAAATTACAATAATTAATGTAAAATAGTTTTGTAAGACATCTATTTTTCTACTTTTCCAACACCTTGCTCAGTGCTCAAATAATAATTTCTTAACAAATAATGATATTAATATTAATAATAATAAAGAGTTTATGCAAGCTTTATTCACATCGTCATCACCTCTTCCAAAACATCTAAATCAGATTTTTTTTTTTTTCAAAATGTTTTTTTACAGTTGGGTACTGTGGGAAAGAATCCCTTTTTCTATGTACATAAATTCTAAGAAAATAATTTGTCTTTTCTTTCACTTTTCTTCTAATTTCACTTTAAAATTACAATAATTAATGTAAAATAGTTTTGTAAGACATCTATTTTTCTACTTTTCCAACACCTTGCTCAGTGCTCAAATAATAATTTCTTAACAAATAATAATATTAATATTAATAATAATAAAGAGTTTATGCAAGCTTTATTCACATCGTCATCACCTCTTCCAAAACATCTAAATCAGATTTTTTTTTCAAAATGTTTTTTTACAGTTGGGTACTGTGGGAAAGAATCCCTTTTTCTATGTACATAAATTCTAAGAAAATAATTTGTCTTTTCTTTCACTTTTCTTCTAATTTCACTTTAAAATTACAATAATTAATGTAAAATAGTTTTGTAAGACATCTATTTTTCTACTTTTCCAACACCTTGCTCAGTGCTCAAATAATAATTTCTTAACAAGTAATGATATTAATATTAATAATAATAAAGAGTTTATGCAAGCTTTATTCACATCGTCATCACCTCTTCCAAAACATCTAAATCAGATTTTTTTTTTTCAAAATGTTTTTTTACAGTTGGGTACTGTGGGAAAGAATCCCTTTTTCTATGTACATAAATTCTAAGAAAATAATTTGTCTTTTCTTTCACTTTTCTTCTAATTTCACTTTAAAATTACAATAATTAATGTAAAATAGTTTTGTAAGACATCTATTTTTCTACTTTTCCAACACCTTGCTCAGCGCTCAAATAATAATTTCTTAACAAATAATAATATTAATATTAATAATAATAAAGAGTTTATGCAAGCTTTATTCACATCGTCATCACCTCTTCCAAAACATCTAAATCAGATTTTTTTTTCAAAATGTTTTTTTACAGCTGGGTACTGTGGGAAAGAATCCCTTTTTCTATGTACATAAATTCTAAGAAAATAATTTGTCTTTTCTTTCACTTTTCTTCTAATTTCACTTTAAAATTACAATAATTAATGTAAAATAGTTTTGTAAGACATCTATTTTTCTACTTTTCCAACACCTTGCTCAGTGCTCAAATAATAATTTCTTAACAAATAATAATATTAATATTAATAATAATAAAGAGTTTATGCAAGCTTTATTCACATCGTCATCACCTCTTCCAAAACATCTAAATCAGATTTTTTTTTTCAAAATGTTTTTTTACAGTTGGGTACTGTGGGAAAGAATCCCTTTTTCTATGTACATAAATTCTAAGAAAATAATTTGTCTTTTCTTTCACTTTTCTTCTAATTTCACTTTAAAATTACAATAATTAATGTAAAATAGTTTTGTAAGACATCTATTTTTCTTCTTTTCCAACACCTTGCTCAGTGCTCAAATAATAATTTCTTAACAAATAATAATATTAATATTAATAATAATAAAGAGTTTATGCAAGCTTTATTCACATCGTCATCACCTCTTCCAAAACATCTAAATCAGATTTTTTTTTCAAAATGTTTTTTTACAGGTGGGTACTGTGGGAAAGAATCCCTTTTTCTATGTACATAAATTCTAAGAAAATAATTTGTCTTTTCTTTCACTTTTCTTCTAATTTCACTTTAAAATTACAATAATTAATGTAAAATAGTTTTGTAAGACATCTATTTTTCTACTTTTCCAACACCTTGCTCAGTGCTCAAATAATAATTTCTTAACAAATAATAATATTAATATTAATAATAATAAAGAGTTTATGCAAGCTTTATTCACATCGTCATCACCTCTTCCAAAACATCTAAATCAGATTTTTTTTTTCAAAATGTTTTTTTACAGTTGGGTACTGTGGGAAAGAATCCCTTTTTCTATGTACATAAATTCTAAGAAAATAATTTGTCTTTTCTTTCACTTTTCTTCTAATTTCACTTTAAAATTACAATAATTAATGTAAAATAGTTTTGTAAGACATCTATTTTTCTACTTTTCCAACACCTTGCTCAGTGCTCAAATAATAATTTCTTAACAAATAATAATATTAATATTAATAATAATAAAGAGTTTATGCAAGCTTTATTCACATCGTCATCACCTCTTCCAAAACATCTAAATCAGATTTTTTTTTTCAAAATGTTTTTTTACAGTTGGGTACTGTGGGAAAGAATCCCTTTTTCTATGTACATAAATTCTAAGAAAATAATTTGTCTTTTCTTTCACTTTTCTTCTAATTTCACTTTAAAATTACAATAATTAATGTAAAATAGTTTTGTAAGACATCTATTTTTCTACTTTTCCAACACCTTGCTCAGTGCTCAAATAATAATTTCTTAACAAATAATAATATTAATATTAATAATAATAAAGAGTTTATGCAAGCTTTATTCACATCGTCATCACCTCTTCCAAAACATCTAAATCAGATTTTTTTTTTCAAAATGTTTTTTTACAGGTGGGTACTGTGGGAAAGAATCCCTTTTTCTATGTACATAAATTCTAAGAAAATAATTTGTCTTTTCTTTCACTTTTCTTCTAATTTCACTTTAAAATTACAATAATTAATGTAAAATAGTTTTGTAAGACATCTATTTTTCTACTTTTCCAACACCTTGCTCAGTGCTCAAATAATAATTTCTTAACAAATAATAATATTAATATTAATAATAATAAAGAGTTTATGCAAGCTTTATTCACATCGTCATCACCTCTTCCAAAACATCTAAATCAGATTTTTTTTTTTCAAAATGTTTTTTTACAGTTGGGTACTGTGGGAAAGAATCCCTTTTTCTATGTACATAAATTCTAAGAAAATAATTTGTCTTTTCTTTCACTTTTCTTCTAATTTCACTTTAAAATTACAATAATTAATGTAAAATAGTTTTGTAAGACATCTATTTTTCTACTTTTCCAACACCTTGCTCAGTGCTCAAATAATAATTTCTTAACAAATAATGATATTAATATTAATAATAATAAAGAGTTTATGCAAGCTTTATTCACATCGTCATCACCTCTTCCAAAACATCTAAATCAGATTTTTTTTTTCAAAATGTTTTTTTACAGTTGGGTACTGTGGGAAAGAATCCCTTTTTCTATGTACATAAATTCTAAGAAAATAATTTGTCTTTTCTTTCACTTTTCTTCTAATTTCACTTTAAAATTACAATAATTAATGTAAAATAGTTTTGTAAGACATCTATTTTTCTACTTTTCCAACACCTTGCTCAGTGCTCAAATAATAATTTCTTAACAAATAATAATATTAATATTAATAATAATAAAGAGTTTATGCAAGCTTTATTCACATCGTCATCACCTCTTCCAAAACATCTAAATCAGATTTTTTTTTTTCAAAATGTTTTTTTACAGTTGGGTACTGTGGGAAAGAATCCCTTTTTCTATGTACATAAATTCTAAGAAATTAATTTGTCTTTTCTTTCACTTTTCTTCTAATTTCACTTTAAAATTACAATAATTAATGTAAAATAGTTTTGTAAGACATCTATACGTTCTCCTTTTCCAAAACCTTGCTCAGTGCTCAAATAATAATTTCTTAACAAATAATAATAATATTAATAATAATAAAGAGTTTATGCAAGCTTTATTCACATCGTCATCACCTCTTCCAAAACATCTAAATCAGATTTTTTTTTTTTCAAAATGTTTTTTTACAGTTGGGTACTGTGGGAAAGAGTCCTTTTTTCTATGTACATAAATTCTAAGAAAATAATTTGTCTTTTCTTTCACTTTTCTTCTAATTTCACTTTAAAATTACAATAATAATTGTAAAATAGTTTTGTAAAAGTGGATAGTTTGGTAATTTCTACTTTCATATTCAACAATATTAAAACTGTATATAATCGTATCAGAACTACGTTACCAAGCAGTAAATCCCATTAGTTAGAACGGTCGTATCGTGGAGATTGCGATTGTTTTTATTGTTATGAATTTCCTGATGATCAACTTAATGTTATTTTTTATGGAATTTATTTCTAAAGCTTTTTGAATTTATTAGTGATTAACGTTTTTAAAAAAAGTTGTCATTTCCTTCCCAAATTATTTTTTTTAATATCTTAATTTACCTTGCGTTATACCGGCACCTCCGGTATCTGTCGATCTATTCTACTAGAAAACTATTCTATTTAGAGTTGCCCCTTTGTTTGTATTCAGAATTGAAATTTTCGATTTATTTAATCCTATGAAAGGCGATGGAATATGTTTTACATCACTTAACTTTAATAAAAAATTATACCAGAATTTTACTTTTATAGCTGTAGTGAAAAAAAATAGAAACTTTTTTTTAAATATTATTTTTTTTAATTCAACATCGCAAAAACACAATTATTTGCACCTAAATGTGTTAATGACAGATATTCCACGTGTATGTAACGTAAAAATTTCGAAGTTTGAAACTAATTAAACACCCTAACTGCAGCTTAATATCTTAGTTCTACTAATTGCCTTAAACAAACAACTAGGTAACGTGATTTTTTTTTAAAACACCAATCAATACACACGAGACTATTTTTCATATTTACTTCTACATTTCTCTTTATTATTTTTCCGGTACCTAATTTCAACAAAAAAATAACTAATTAAAACAATACACTTTTGTTTCATTGCCATCCGTCGGATATATTCTAGTTCAGCGGTTCGTGATTTTTTTTCTCTCCACGTACAGGTTTTTTACGCAAAAATAATTTTTTTTTTACTAAGCGAGAATGTTTTCAGTTTAGCTAAATAATCAAATGCCTCAAACTAACTTAACGATATTTGTGGAAATATATTTTTATCTTACATATTTTACAGTTTATTTTAATATTTTATAATAGCAGCCTGACATAGGTTTTTTACAAAAAGTGACCTTGAAACTGCAAGGTCACTTTTGACTGCATAACAAATTTTTGAAACTGCATAACCAAAAATTTTTTTTTGTAAAAACACTAAAAAGACAGAGGCACCTTATACGTTTCTTAATTATATATGATTCTTACAATTGCTACAAACTAAAAAAAAAAAATTATAACGCTTTTTCCAACACATATATAGCAGAGCTCCCACTGGTCCGTTTTTTGAAAACCAGTATTTTTGTAGAAAGAAAATTGTGGTAGGTATTTGCAACAATTGCAACTAAAACGAGCTTCGAAGCTAGTTTCTACAAAATTTATAAAGAAGATTTTTCTTTAAATAAAAGTGGTGTTCAAAAAACGGACCGAGTGGGAGCCCTGTATATAGGTGTCGACCTCTTATTTTAGACAGTTTTGTCTTGTACATTTATTGTCTTGCATCCTACGCAGCAACCAGAAATAGTTTGCTATAAGCTGTTTACTGTTTCGTTACCCTAGGAGTAAATTTAGATTTTTCCAATTAGAAATTCTGGCGTTTTTATGGCTAAGATTGTATCTTGCCAACCATATCGAACTTATTATTTGATAGTCTAGATAAATATATAAATGACTCAAAGTAATTTAATAACATTTGTGAAATTTTATATTTTATATTACACTAGCTGACACCCGCCCGGCGTTGACCAGGCACGTGATAATAAATTTAAAAAAAAAACATCAAGATTTTACTATTTTATATCTTTAACTCGATTTTGTATGAAATTATATTTTTAATGAAAAATTTGCGAAAAAATATTGATATTTAGTGATAAAAGCATTCATTTTTTTGTTTTTTTACCCAAGGTCGTTTCATAGTTTTAACCCTTAATTGCATAGTGATGTAAAGGGTAAAGCCAGGTTTCCTATTAAAATATGCCCTTGAGTCTTCCAGATCAAGTCCTAAATGAATCGATAGCCCTGCAATAGAGATGCGTTTTTGCCAATTTTAAAGCATATATCTCAAACCCATGGGCAGTTATGACTCTTTATGTGCGTTTTGGAAAAAAGTGCATTGTAAGGAAAGTAGTGATCGAATTTCGCAGAAAAAAATCAGGGATGTGTAATATTAAAATAAAAATAGTGGATATTATTTTTAGAATACTTTCTGCAAAATAGCCAGTTTTATAAAAAAATTTCTTGTTTTTAATTTAACTTTTTAATTAAGATTATATCGAAATTTTTCAGTGACCACATTCATGTTTTTAACAGTGACCACATTCATGTGAGTTTCGACTCTCTACGCTGGGTGCATCATAGTAAAAAAATTAAAAATGTTTACAAGGGGTGGGGGGAGTTGCAAGTTGCATGTGTTATTACAAGTTCAAGCGCAGTTCTATGTACAGTTTACGCATGTAGCTATGCTGTTGGTGGCAATCATCTGAAGGAAAGCATTTTGTTTATTTAGTTGATAGGTGACTGATTTTGTTTTTAGTTTTCTGCGCAGTTTTACTTAAGACATTGTTTTTCGTCTTTTAAACATGAAGACCCACCTATGGGCGTTACATTTGTTTTTTCCATTATTTAACGAACATTTTTATCACCATATGTTTCTATTATAAAAAGAGGTATGTAATAGTGGTATTGTTTCTAATCAAACTATTAATCTGCATAGTACTCTAATTGTAAAAATGCAAATTTTGTGTTTTTTTCCTTGAGAAATAATGTAACATATGAAACACAAAAGCACCGCCCATGGGCTAAATTACAGATCTCCAAAAGACTTGAATTCATGTCTCCCGTTCAGAGCCTGATTACCAACAGAATAATCTTCCACCAGTAAAAATGAAGAAAAATTTCGTTCTTATTCAAGACAGTAATTTTTTTTTGACTAGAGCGTTTAAATAAGGCAGAAATGTCTAATAAAATTTACTGGTGGAAGTTTTCCCCGATTGTATTTTCCTCAGTATGTGAACTGTTTCGACTCACTGTTAATCAACAACAGTGTTAAGTCAAACTGAGCCGAAAACTCTTTAAAAAATCCGTCAACTGTCAACTAACAAAACCCAATTGTATCCTTCAAATGATTGCCACCAACAACTTAACTATATACGTAAACTGTATATAAAACTGTGTATGAACTTGTAATAACACACGCAATTTGCAACTCCTCCATCCCTGGAACATATTTTTAATTCTTTATCTATGATGCACCCATCGTAGAAAGTTGAAACTCGCACCAAATATACATCATACCTCGTAGTATTTTTGGTAAAAACATGAAGGTGGTCACTGAAAAATTTCAATATATTCATAATTAAAAAGTTAAATTGAAAAGAAGAAAAATTTTATAAAACTGGCTATTTTGCAGAAAATAATCTGAAAATAATATGCACTATTTGTATTTTAATATTACACATCCTTGATTTTGTTTCGGGGAAATTCGATCACTACTTTCTTCACAATGCACCTTTTTCCAAAACGCACATAAAGAGTCATAACTGCCCATGGGTTTGAGATATAGCCTTAAAACCTGGCAAAAACACATCTCTATTGAAGGGCTATCGATTCATGTAGAACTCGATCTGGTTGACTCAAGGACATATTTTAATAGGAAACCTGGCTATACCCTTTCCATCACTTTTTATTTAACTTTTAATAAATAAATCAACTTCTTCGCCACCACTATATATTTATATAGAAATATTAATCCAGTAAATTTCCCGTGAACTATGTTGCTGAACAAAGTTAAAAATCTATCTTAAAATTTCTGGTGTCTAATATTTAATATATGTATAAAACAAGAACGAAAAATCATGCGTCAAGCATAGATTATGTAACACTTTCCAACGCTTCCAAAATAATTTTACGAATCATACTCTTTAATAAGATAAAAGATAACATCTAAGTAATCCGAATACTTTTATTCAGCCCTGTATAGGATCTATAGATTTGTATATATACTACATAGGATGCTAAATTTTAGTTCAGTTAGGAAACACGTAGCACAGTTTAAAATTCTCCGTCTGGAGTTAAATAATACGGAAATGTGTTCCCGAACTTTTGTGCTTCCCTGTATAGGATCTACAGAATTTATACACACCACGTAATATACAAAAAGCGATTTAAAATTAAAATCGCATTCAGTAACTTAAAACGCACTTCCAGGAATTATTGTTAACATACAATAGAGAATTTTTTTGTGTGTCCCTATAAATGAACGATGACTGCTATACACACAATATTCTGTAGTAAGTCTCTTGTAATGAACCTTATATAAATTTCAATGCGTTTAAAATAGTGAAACATTATTTAAATAAACCGCAGACGATTTTTCTCCATAGACGTAATGTAACGGAATTCTTTTGACTGTCCCTGTAAAGTAAGTATATGTGCTATGCACACCTTATTCCATATTAAGCTTCTTCTAATGCACCTTAGTGATATATATAAATTTCAATGCGTTTAAAATAGTGAAACATTATTCAAATAAACCGCAAATGATTTTTCCCCATAGACCGCAATGTAACGGAATTCTTTTGAGTGTCCCTGTAAAAAAACTATAAGTGCTACACACTTCCGTTGAAATAGGGAACATGCTATAGATAACGATTATAACATATAAAAATTGCAGGGCAATCCGAGCATATTTACGGGAGTTAGAGCACGGCCAGACGGCAGACGGCCAGACAAACCGAAGTCATAAACACTTTTCAACTAAGTTGGAAAGTGTTAAAAACACAATTGTAAAAGAAAAACTCGTGCAAAGAAGGGTTAAAACAAAAAATTCTTTTTGTTCGAACTCTTTGAAATCTTTATTGGTGATAAATAAAACGGTTTTACAGCCCGTATAAAAATTTCATGAAAAAATATTGTTGTGTAGTTGTCAACGAAATGTTTTCTTCTCGCTTTTTTGTTTGTTTGTTTGCTTTCGCGTCGGCTTCTTAAATATAGAAATAAAAAAATTAGTTCTCATCTTCCGAACTCTCTGACATTTCAATCGGTTATAAATATAACAGTATCCAAGCTTCCTTTAAAATTTTGCGAAAACGTATGCATATTTAGTAGTGAAAACGTGAGTTCTTTAAAAAAAAAAGCCTCAGAGCAACCTCAGAAACCAGTTCAACCTCAGAGCAAAAATAAATTAGAAGGTCTATGCTTTCAATCCAATGGTACGCCTTCATCTGTTTTCAAACAACCCTTTTCAATCCCCCTAGGCTAAATAGGTGAGTGTTGGGTTAATCAATCAGGTTTCCCGTTTCTAAGGGTAAAAGCTTTCAAAAAAACGTTGACGCATGCGCAAAGAAACGATTTTCATGTGGATTTGAGAGAATACGCTTTTCGTTTTAAATATATAGATTCTACAGTTTATTTTAATATTTATATTAGCTGCTTAGGTTCAAAACAAATAAAAACAACTTTAAATTATTTATTAACATTAATTAATGATCGCAAAATCTATTCATCTTCATATGCTACTGTTTAAATGCAACTGTATATCATTTCAATAATGCCCTTAAGTTTGCTTCATGAAGAGAAATTTTTTAGGAGGTGGGGGTATTTTGGGGTTAACCATTTTTCTTGTGTTTTTCGCCATGGCTTATACTATTTTGGCGTAACTGACACACAGGTACGTAGGTAAAATTTGAGTTTAATGGGTTCAAACTTCCTTCACTATACATGGAATAGTTAATAAAAAGTCGCAGTTAAAAAATCAAGCTCAAAAATTTCAAAAGAATATTAGTGTAACAATAATTCTATTTCATATACAATGGATTCGCTTTGTTCAAATTCGTCTCGTGAGTTACATTTTGTTGCCAGCATGTCACAATATCAGCAAATTTTCGCAATTAATATTCTACTGACTGATGACGTTAAACTCAATGCTACTGAAGTCGGCATGCAGTTATACTAGATTTTCTGGAGTCTTAAAAGTTGTTTAAAAGTTGTTTCATAAACAACAATTATATTTTGTGCCAAGTCTTATCTCATTTTCATACAACATTTAAGTTTTAAGTATGGTATTTGAATAAATTATTATTATTATTATTATTATCATTATTATTATTATTGCTGATATTGTTTTAGATTTTAATTTATTTATGTTATTGTGTAAATTTTGCTTATATAACAACTATGTTTATACAGGTTCAAATATTTATTTACAGAAAAATGGGATAGGAATGGGTACATGTTACTCCTCTACGGCAGCTAATTTATTTTTATTTTTTTATGAATTTCAGTTTTGTACGGTTAATAATGACGTTAATTTTCTGGCTTTCAGATATATTGACGATTTAATAATTTTGAACTGTGATCGCGATTTTTTGGGGATATCATGTGACATTTATCCTAATATCTTAATTTTGAAAAAAACAAATGAAAATAATAATGAGGCTGATTATCTTGATTTGAAAATACACATTTCTAATGGAATAAACATTGCAATCTACAATAAACGGGATGGCTTCAGTTTTGAAGTTAACCAATTAGTTAACTGGTGTTCGAATGTACATAAACGTATTTACATTAATATTATCATAGGTCAGAATTTTCGCTATTATAAACTCTGTACGAATAAAAATTTATTTCTTAAAGAACTTTTTAATTTAACCAGTATCTTGTATTATAAAAATAACATTCCTTTGAGTTTCATTAATAGATATACTAGTTTTACAGACAGTCTTCATTTTTGAGTAGTTGCTACGTAATTGACAATTAATGATTTGTATAACTTAAAGCCTTTCGAGGACGGTTTTACAAGGATGTTTGCAGTTTTGTGGCAACAGACATGGAACGTACATGGACAGATTTTGGATTACTGGATTTGGTTATTGTTTATTGTTTTTGTGGCTGTGTGGCTCAGGAGGGGGTAAGATAATTCTATTGTTGGTTCAGTGTATGTTAAGCATACGTTTTGTATTCAGTCGTGCTGTTGTTAGTGGCGTTGGGTCCGGTGGGGGAATGTACGTGACATGCTTTCATTTGTTTTCATGCATTTGATTTATGCTTCACGACATTCTGGCCGAAACCCACTGCCACTACTGTATAATAGTTTGTTGTGCTTGTAATTAGTCGGAAACATCGCTGTGCTTTTTAATATACCCACTGCTGATGAGGCCACAGCGTTTTGGTTGTTTTGGTTTTTTCTTGTTCAGATTATATTTGTTTATTTTTTATGTTTGTTATTTATTCCTAGTTTAATTATGGTGCGGAATTCTGGGTCTGCCGAATACATTTAATACATAATGTGCTATATTTAATCTGTGTGATTAATTGCAGCTATAGCGCTTATCGCATGGATTTTATTTTTATTTTTAGTTTAGTTTATTTTTAATCTTTATTGAGCATATATATATATATATATATATATATATATATATATATATATAACGCTTTATTGGTGTCGACCTCTTATTTTAGATAGTCTTGTCTTGTGCATTTATTCAGTTGCTTCCTATGCAGAAACCAGCAATAGTTTGCTATTAGCTTATTAATATTTCGTGACCCTAGGAATAAATTATCATTTTTCCGATTAAAAATTTTGGAGTTTTATGGCTGAAATTAGAGATTACCAAACAGACCGAAATTATTAATGCATAATGCGTTTAGTCTAGATCAGACCTGCCACGTCTCCGGCTTTTTGGACACCAGTAATTTAGTATGAAAATGTTGTTTTAATTAATCGGAGCATTTTGCGATTTAAAAGAACAACATTTTCTCTAAAAAATTACTGGTGTGCAAAAACCGGAGACTTGGCAACTCTGGTCTAGATAAATAATGACTCAAAGTAATTTAATGACATTTGTGGAATTTTATTTTTCATACTGCATTTTACAGAATATTTTAATATTTTATAATAGAGACTTAAATGCAAAATAAATAAAAACGTCTTTAAAGTAATTATTAACATTAATTAATGATCTGAAAATATATTCATCGCCATATGCTACTGCTCAAATCTAGCTCTATATCACTTTAATAATATCCTTGAGCACGCTTCATGAAGCTGAATTTTTGTTTCGGGGGTTTTGGGAGGGGGGATAACTATTTTTTTTTCTGTTTTGCAAAATTACTTATATTAATTTGGCATAACCAACACAATGGCACATAGGTAAGATGTGAGTTTAACGGGTTCAAAATTCCTTCACTTTGCATGAAATAGTTAATATAAAGTCAAAGTTAAAATATCACGAAAAAAATTTTTTAAAAAAAAGTTACTGGAACTATAATTTTTTTTCGTGTACATTCGGATCAAGTTTTGTCCAAAATCATCTTGTGAGTTATATTTCATTGTGTTGCATATCGTCATATCAACAAATTTCCGCAACTAATTTTCTGCTGATGACGTTAGTCTCAATTCTACCGATGTCTGCATGAAAATATATTAGATTTTCTGAAGCTACAAAAGTTTTTTTATAAACTGCTATTTTATTCTGTGTCAAGTCTTATCTAATTTTCATACAGTCTTTAAGTAGGTTATATGAAGAAGGATTGCGTTATTGTTATTTTTTTTATTATTGCATTTATATTCTGAACCAGCTGAAAGATTTGTATCATAATTTCCATACGAGCCAGAAAAATTATTCCTGTCAGACTCTCAAATACATTAATCCGGCTTTTTGTAATGTTTCTTGTCATTTTGAAAGATGTTTAAAAATCACACTTTGATAAAAGTATGAATTCATATCCCGGTTGTTTTGGGGTCATAGTTGGGACTTGACGCACGTGACTTCCAGTGACGTCATGAAAATTTTATAGAGAAAATTTTAAAGAAGTTCGAATTTTAGTTCCAATGTAACGTCACTGAGTGGGGGAATTTTCGTCACAGATATAACCACTGTGACTTGGAACGACGTCATTGCCATCATGTTTACTTTACGGAAAATTTGCGATTAAATAAGGCGAAGATTACTATTCAGAAATAGCGGTACTTAAAAGGCAAGAGATTTGACAGGTTTGATAAGCTCAGTTTTTGGAAAGCAGGTTTGGCAGGCTCAAAGGATTGGCGAGAGAAAGTTTTCTTTCATTATTTTTTAATACAAATTTGCTTCTGTATTAACAAAGGAGATATATATTAAAATTTCTCAAATAATAAAATAAGCCTTTAGGACTTTACAAAACAATATCCGAAAGACATTTTCTAAAGAATTTATGAATGTGAGAAGAATAGTCTAAGAGAGTCCTTATTACTTTTTTGATATCCTTAATATTACAGATAATAGCAGATGAAAAAAATATATACAAAATTTTCTTTTCAATTCATATTTCGTTTTAAAAAAAATATTCAAAATACAATTTAATTTATTGCGAAAACATTCGCTGTAAAAGAACTTATGATTAAAAGTGTGCAAATTTCTTACTTTAAAACTGAAAATCTCAAAATGCAAAAAAAGTGTAAAAAGAAAATTTTCACATTCGTATTTATTCCACATTTATTCCAGCAGACTATCCAGGGTGCGTATAATTTTATAAAAAAACATTTAATAGAATTTCTCGCTTTATATAACCACAGAAAGATATTACAAATTATGTAAGTAAATCTGGCAATTGCGAATTCTGCATTATAACATTAAATAGAAAATTTATTTCCTTAAAAAACGGTTACAAACTGTGAGGGAAATCTTGCAATAAAATCGGCGAATGACATGTGAAAAGATAGTGGCATTAACAAACATTTCGCAACCGTCTATAATTCGCATTCTACGCAACAATTTACAGTTTCGCCATGTTTTTTTCCAGGTGAGTCCCTCATCGCCTTACTAAAGAATAAATGCAAATAAGAATTCAGCAAAGTTGTGAGTGGAAACAGATGCTTCAAAATGATCCGAATTTCCTAAAGACTGTAATAACAGTTGATGAAACTTATGAAACTTATTGTATGTAGTTGATGAAACTTATACAGCGCCTAGAATATATAGTGTGTAAAACGGTTTTACCGTTTTTTAATTCAAAATTATCGAATTCAAACCGGAAATTCTGAAACAAGAATTTTTACTTTAAGAAGTCACGAAATATCTGTCATTAAGTAACCAAAATAACATTATATGGAATTTCTGGTATGAATGCGAAATTTCGGAATTAAACAAAAACCAAACTGGTAATGCTTTAAAAAGTGCTAAAAATCTGTAGCCGATAAACATGCAACGATGCGGTATGATAATAAAGCGATCGGAGGGACATCTGCTTTAAAAATACATTTACCTCTAGCAAAAGTAACCGTTTCACTATTGACAACATGAACATAATTTCTGTTAATAAAATCTGCTTGAAAGTGTATATTTCAGATGTAACTGATTTTGAAGTCAGTTTTTTATCATATCAGGAAATTAATTTTTTCCACTCTTCTAGCAGAGATTCATCCTTTGGTATGCTAAATAGGGATAGTCTCTAGTTTACTGTCTTATATCGAGTACTGCAACCAGGCACAAAATAATGCGTATCACGTTTTTTGGCCATGATCAACATTATTCATACTTTCAAAGCTTATGAAAATCACTATCCAAGTCAAAGGAAATAGAATACAATTTAATTATTTAAAAATATTTACCACCAGCTGAAATGTTTTCTCAGTTCGACTATTATACAATGTTTCGTTGAAAAGAGCTAGCAGACAGAGGCGTCGCCAGAAAGGAGGGGGGGGGGTCCAAATGCTCTGGAAACCAGTAATCTTATAAAGTTTTCTTCGACTTCAAATAGCTGAAAATTCTCCGATTTGATAACACAAAAATATTTTTATAAAATTAGTGGTATCCAAACCATTTGGACCTCCACCCTGTCTACGCCACTACTAGCAGATGTCGCTGCGATCGACCCGTTATCTTTTCAGCATAGTTCAACATTTATCGGATTCAATTTTTTAGTTCTATTTTGCAGCCGTTTTCCACACTATGTATCCTAGGCTCTGTAACTTAGGTGCATCGTTTTAATCCCCTTATCAAGTCCGCAACAAGTGTATGGAAACACACTGATTTTCCACCTGCGAAAAAAAATCCGACAAACCAAATCTGCTGAAAAGGCCATGATGATTATTTTCTTTCATCATAAAGGTGTAACCTATCAGCATGCTGTGACTCCAGAAACTACGTGATTGGTGAATATTATGTTTCAGTTTTAAAAATTTTGGGACAACACATATCGAGAAAGCGTCATAAACTGGAAGGGAATTAGACATTGCATTACGATAATGCTCTCCCGCATGTCGCTACTTCTGTTCAGCAATATCTTAGTAAATGCAATATTAAAATCCTGCTACATCCCCCTTACAGTCCAGATCTTGCACCATACGATTTCTGGATTCTTCCGACGTTGAAGGAGAAGCTCCGTGGCAGAAAATTTAATACAGATTCTGAAGTTATTTCAGCAGTTCAGGGTTCTTTTAAGCACCTTCCATAAAAAAAAGTGGGTTTTAAAAAAGTTTTAAAAAGTGGGTTGAGCGATGGGTCGTTGCATATCATTTGAGGGAAAGTATTTTGAAAAAGAATGATGTATTTTTTGCTGTAAATATATTTCTTGATTTTTTTTATTTTACTCTCAGTTTTTTTGGAACGCCCTTTGTATATATATATATATATATATGTGTGTTATATAATAAATTTTTACTTCGCGATATTCCTTTAAATTATATCAAAATTCCAATATATTCATTATTTCCCTATTTCTTAATAATAGCTATTATTATTTTTTCTATTTAATTTTCTTTTAAGTTCAAAATCTTAATCTAAAGATTTAAGTCAATTTATAAATTTTTATAAACTGTCCTATCTATACTATTCTGAGAGAAGTTAGTTTTTCATTTTGAATGTTTTTAAAAGCCAGTTTGTTATTTTCATTCCACGGATCTGCATTCCCGCGTATTTTTGACGCTAGGCTTTTTACTTCGAAAAATCTCCGTTAGCATATAAGGGATTTTTTCACCTTAAATCCCACCCTCTCGCATCAATGGCTTAGATGCTTTGCTCTTCTAGCGCGCCTTTCATGGATTGGTTCGTTTCTATATTACGTATATTCTGTGGCCCTTCGCGCGTCTGACAAAAAGCGAATGCAATGACTTCAGAACTCAGAATTTTGTCTTAATTCAGTTGCTTAACAATCTGTTACCTGGTGTTTATAAATATTGTAGTATTCTAAATTCGCTTTTTAAGATCTAACAGCATGAAGTAGTGATTCATACTCAAGCCTGGGGCTTTACGAACATCTTCATAATGTGGGATTTGTTTTACGTTTTTCATGTTGGATAAATAAACGCCTTACAACGACAAGTGACTTGTTTTTTATTAGGGCACCATTAAAAAAGCATCTATTTTGACGTAAACTGATTTTCATATGGTGACATTTTAGCAATTGTACTATACCTCTAAAACTAACAGCTTAGGAATTATATATTGGTAAACAATAAGAAGTGACACCGTGTATAAAAATAAAACATATTTTTAAAGACATGATTTTTAAACAAAAAGTAAACAATTTCGTCTTTCCCTCATTCATAAATGCCATAGTATGACTGTTCGAGCAATTTCATCGATTATATATGTTACCTATTAGCTTTAAACCATTTCTGTTTCTGTTTAACTTGTCACATAAAAATTAACAATCCCCCGCTCTTAAAAACATAAAAATAAAAAATAACTTGACTTTGCCTAACTTTAACCCCTTGGGGACGAGCGACACGTATACGTGACGCATAAGATGCTCAGAATCCTCGATTTTTCCCACCAGTTATTTTTTAATGTAAGCTTTCCCTTATTATATCCTAGCATTTCCATGATTCACTTAGACGAAAATTTCTGTTTTGAAAAACCGGTGGTAAATTATTAAAAATTCTGTAATAGACGCTCGTCACGAAGGGGTTAATGTATATCAGCTATTCATTGATCATCTGTTCACGAGTGTCATGTAAATATACTGGTCTACATGGGCCGAAATATTCAGATTCCGTGCCACAGGACAGCTATCTTTGTTTGTCATCGGCTGAGTGTAAAAATAAGCTCATTACGTACAATTAAAAAAATATTTAAAAAATAATATTGCATACATATTTATACAAACATTTTAAAGTACAGCATTTTTCCGATTGAATGTTCGCAACCCACTGTATACGAAATTACAATATTAATGATCACTTAGACACATTCAAATGAAAATTCGTTAACAAATTGAATATAGTTTAGAAGAAAAGGAAACTATTATTTATAATTTCATAATTTTGAGGCTCTATAAAGTAGTAAATAAATATAGATTTAAAAATATTTTTTTCCTTTATTGCTTAAAGCAAAATAAAATTCTAAGATTTCATTAACAAATGCAGAAAATCGCCATTGGAAAAAAAAAAATCTGCTAGTCTACAAAGTTCAAAACTAATAACGCGAAAGCCTTAAATCCTCATTAAAAAAATCCAGGACTTCAGCCCCCACTCTCCTCTTTCCACAACCTGTCATACTCAGTGCGAGCAAAAACTTCCAAAGCGAGCGCGAATCACTATACCGCATTAAAACCATACACGAAAATCATTTTATTTGTTTATTATTCCTGCATAACGAATATTTCATTATTTTATTCATTATTTCATTATTTTATTAAACATGTAGTACTTCCTGACACCCATAACTGATTGCAAAAAGGATTTCAAAAGAACATATCTGTCATTTTAATTAACACGTTCGCTGCCAACTTCTAGTATACTCGTAGAGCTATCTACGTTTCTTCAATCTAATATTAGTTATTCGCACCGGAAATTTCAAAAGAAGAATTTTTATTTTATGTAATCACGAAATGTCTGTAATAAAAAAAAGTAAATATTGCTATTAGTATTTTCTGGTGTGAATTTGAACTTTCTAAATAAAATGAAAATTACGGCAGTAGAGAAGAAACAACGTTCCGGCCTCAGGAGGTGGAGTGTGGAGTGAGGAGGGAGGAGGGCTCCTCCTCCTGAAGTGCCCTCCTCCTCCTCCCGAAGTGCCCTCCTCCTCCTCCCAAAGTGCCCTCCACCTCCCAAAGTGCCCTCCTCCTCTCAAAGTGCCCTCCTCCACTACTTAAGATAAGGGGATTAATTAAGGATTAGTGTTAATTAATTTTAATTGCGGGACTTAGAAATTTTTCGAGGCCATTTTTTTTTTTTCGCGGAGAATTTTCTACTAGAATACGAGGTGTGTTTCAATGGATTTATTTTAGCGAATTAGAAGTTTAATTAATTTTAATTTTAATTAATTTTAATTGGGGAACTTAGAAATTTTTCATAGCAATTTTTTTTTTTCAACGAGAGTATGCAGTTTGATTATGAGTGTATGCAGTAGAAGTAAATGATTAATTAATTAAAAATATTAATTAAAAATAGTAATTAATTAATTTTAATTGCAGAACTTAAAAATTTTCGCGAGATTTTTTCAACGAGAGTAGGGTATTCGATATACATGTTAGAGGAGAATTTTAAAAGTCAATAATGGTTTAATTAAAAATGGTGATTAATTTTAATTGAGGAACTTAGACATTTTTCGAAGCAAATATTTTTTCAACGAGAGTAGGCTATTTGTTATACATGTTAGAGTATATTACAGGTGAATTTTAAAAGTTAATAATGATTTAATTAAAAAGGGTCATTAATTAATTTTAATTGGAGAACTTAAGAAATTTTGGCAAGATTTTTTTTTTTTCCCCTCAACGAGAGTACGCAGTTTGCATGTGCAGTAGAATGGTAGATGATAGTAATTAAAAAGGGTCATTAATTAATTTTAATTGGCGGACTTCAACATTTTTGAGGCAAACAGGCGCGTTTTAATGAATTCGATATAGGTTGTAGTAGGTCCCGCATGAATGATACTGTACTCAACTGAATAGCTCCCCCTCCCCCTCCCTTTTTTACCCAGAGGGGGCCCTTCGATAGACTAACAATACACACTTACAAAAGTATAGAGTACTATAAAAAGAATTTTAGCGTATATGTAAATAAACAAGTATGTAAAATCAGGCATAATTCATGAATCACTTTCCACAAAAAATACAGATTGGTACAAAAAGAATTTTAACGTATATATAAAATAAACAAGAATGAAAAATCATGCGTAGCGACATAATTCATGAATCACTTTCCAACATCATTGAAATGTTATGTGAATAAAATATAATTTTACCAGCTAGTGCGTAGTTAATTAAAATAGTGAACAGATCCCCTTTTTAATAAAAAGGAACCCTTCACAATAATCCATTTATGCATAAGGACCCTTCATAAAATCAGATAATTTACACTTTACCCTGTTTTTTTTCAATTCAAGTTAGGGTAAAAGTACAGTTTACGCATCGATAGATTCAAAATACAGGGACCCTTCGAAGTGTGAACTCGCATTAGACTGTAGGGCCCCTTCATAAAATAAATGAGATACATGCCCTATTCGACCTTTTTTTTTTTTTCAATTCAAGTTATGCTAAAAGTACAGCTTACGCATCGATAGGTTCAAAATACAGGGACCCTTCGAAGTGTGAACTCGCATTAGACTATAGGGCCCCTTCATAAAATAAATTAGATACATGCCCTATTCAAATAAAAACCACCCTTCACAAAAACTGTAGGGGTTCCCTTTTGGAATAAAAAAGCATCCTTCACAAAAATTCCAATTATGCATAAGATCCCTTCATAAAATCAGATAATTTACACATTCGCCTTTTTTTTTTTCAATTCAAGTTAGGCTAAAAGTACAGCTTGCGCGTCGATATGTTCAAAACACATAGTTATAGATATTAAGCTACCTTCACAAAATAAATTCAATAGATTCATGTTATATTATGGCGACAGAAATACAAGGGATACTCACCTTCCATGAAAATGCAAGGTCCGCTGTTTGAATGAAAAGGCCTCCCTTCACAATATACCCTGTAAAAATATTATGATTCCACAGATATTTTAAGAAATAGAGTACTAATCTCAAATGAATACGAATTCATGCAATGTAAAAAATAGGTTTTACACGAACACATTTTTAGTATAACGTTCAAAATATAGTTTTTAGAAAAAAGATTCATGTTTCACCAAATTTATCATACAAGTCTGTAAAATAGGGTAGATCATTTCATGAAAAATAATTGAATTTTCGAATGATTATGCTTTAAAATACATATTTATAACTGCAACTAAGATTTGAATGTTCCCCCTCAACATGCATATCGCTGAATCATAATGAGTCATATTATCAGATAAGCGAAGATCTTGCTTTGACACGGTGAATCACTCGCGATAAGAAATGCGGCTATTGGGCTTTTTCTCAAATTTAAACAGTTCTGACACATTTTTTGTAGGTAAATGAGCTATTTAAAACCGTCAATGTATACGAATTATTTCGTGTAGTCCTATATAATTATTAATCTGTTAAGTTTTAAAATGCTTCACTGTGTATTCATTGTAAAATAAGAAATATCCCTTAAGAATTTTGAGTATAAGAGACGGGTTTAAAGGAATTTGAATCTGTTTAAATGTACCTGTGTTTAAATGAACTTGATACAGCTTAGGGTAAAAAATATACAGGAGTCCCTATAAAATATAGGAATTAAATTTTAAATAATATAAAACTAAATTACATTAGTCTATGCTTTTTTTGTATAGAAAAATTATACTAAATTGAGTTTTTAGTATTTTAACTTAAAAACTTCTTTTGAGGAATGAATAACTAACCTTTTGACTTTGTTTTTATAAAATATATATATTGTACTATTTAGTTAGGGCATTATTTAAAAAATTTTTGTTTTTAATATTGAAAAAAAATGTATCTTACATAAATATTTAAACCATAATGTACTGGAATTCATCCAAATTTGATCAACTGCATGCATGTCTTAAAAGAACTAAACGTGTTCGCTTATCTCTTAAAACCACGGGATATTATAACGTTATGGATAAAGCATAGGGTAGAATACAGAATGAATAGGTATTATAAAGCAGAATCATAAATTTTGCATACTTTACACTTGTAGTATGTGAAATGATTGCTACTATTGCCTATATGAGAAAATGAATCATCAACGAATCTTATTAGTGTATGTTATATTTAACCAACAGGCTTGAAATGCGTGAATTTTGACTAGAATTAATCATTGAATGTAAAATTGATTTATTTTTAGATCTAATATTTATATCGTTAAACATTTTAAAATATATACATAAATTAATCTTACCTTATTCACAAACTTGCAATCCCGTCTTCAATAATGACTACAGCATGAAAAAACATGCGTGCTACTTGTATAGCAACTAAGACCAGAAATGATTTCAGTACAAGTCCATTATCTTATCGTTAATCTATAGATTAGTAACATCACGTGACTGATTGCGATAACATTCGATATAAGATTTACTGATAAGAATACATTTCAATTCATTTCTTCCAAAAGCAAGTGTATGAGTTGGTTGTAAGATCTAGGTAAGTATCCTTACTTTATATGCTTAAAGTTATAATATATGAATAGATATAATATTAATGTATTTTTTTGAATATGTATGGTAGGCAAAAAGGAATAGGTAAGCAAAAAATAATAACTATTATTGCATGTTTCCTCTAATTTATTTTAAAAATAATAATTTTAAAAATACATACTAACAATTTATGCGATGAGTCACACCGCGTGATGGGACGATATATGAAGTTTTTTTTTTTATATTGTACAAGCTCCTATATTGTACAAGCTCCTATATTGTACAAGCTCCTATATACAATTCATATACGTGAGCAAGATTATTTTTTGAATTTTTCACTCTTACCCTCTATAGGCTATACTTTTAAAATAGTAGTATTCGAATACTCGTAATTATAGCTTAGTAATTTTCTAGTCTTTTAACTATGCCGTTGAAGGAGTATTGTCATATTTAACTAACAGGCTCGAACATGCGTGAATTTTGACTAGAATTATTCACTGAATGTAAAAAAAAATGATTTATATTTAGATCTAATATCGTTTAACATTTTAAAATCCTATTAAAAGTATATACATTAGTATGCTTGTGAAAGGCCTATTGTTAATACGAAACGTTGTGTGAAGTGTCCTGTTTTAGGGTTAAAAGTTTCGTGAAGGTGTCTGTTTGAAGGAGCCTGTTTCGAAATGACTTAAGAACGCACAATTTATTCCTAAACATTCAACTCGATTCGTTATATATGCTTTATTAAGTTTTCAATAAAAAAATAATAACTAAGAAATAAAATTAAAAATAGTAATTAAGAGATACCCTTAAGAATTCTTGCGATAGGAGATTGGTTTTAATTAAATAGGTTAATGAATCTAATTCGATACAAGTCTTGTTAAAACAGAGATTATAGTTAAAATACACATTAATTATACAGTATTACACTGTATTACACAATGCGCTACCTCACCTATATTATCACAGAAATACCTTCGATAAAATTTAGACTAACAATACACACCTAAAAAATATATACAGAGTACCCAGAAAATGATAGGAATGAATGAAAAATTTTAACGTAAATTATAAAATAGGATCTACAATAAGTGACAATAAATAAATATGAAGGAAAAATCATGAGTCATGGTAAACTTTATGAAACACTTTCCAATGCTATGTGACTATCGTTAAGAATTTGAAATAAGTGAATTAGATTTAATAATTCATACTGGAAATGTATTTTTAAAAAAATTAATAGCTTCGTCTACTTTTAAATCATTCAAGACATATGATGAAGATTTAACCGCTGCAGAACGACTAAAAACTAGTATCTTAATGAATCGACCTATTAATGTCGGATTCACAATTTTAGAATTATCTAAATTAGTTATGTATGATTTTCATTACAATTTTATAAAGAAAACATACAAAGATCGTGCAGTTATACTCTTTACGGATATAGATTCCTTAACTTATCATATTCAAACACATAATATTTATAAGGATATGGAGCACCATCATTATTTTTTCGACTTTTCTGAATACTCGAAATCCCATCATCTAAACCGCACAAGTATCGAACCCACAAACATATAATCAGACTTGACATTTTATAACCAGGACGCTAACCACAGGGCTAAGTGAGCCCCCGCTTATTTTATAGTCACCACGCTGACTATTGGACTTAGTAAGCCCCAGGCTAATTTATATCCACCACGCTAACTATTGGGCTTAGTGAGCCCCTGCTTATTTTATAGTCAACATGCTAACTATTGGGCTTAGTGAGCCCCCGCTTATTTCATAGTCACCATGCTAAGTATTAGGCTGAGTGAGCCCCAGGCTATTTTATAGCTACTACGATAACCCAGGGCTAAGTGAGCCTCCCGCTTATTTTATAGTAACCACGTTTACTACTGGGCTGAGTGAGCCCCAGGCTATTTTCTACCCACCACGTTTACTGGGCTTAGTGTGCCCCCGCTTATTTTATAGCTACTTTGATAACCACAGGGCTGAGTGAGCCCCCGCTTATTATATAGTCCACACGCTAACTACTGGGCTGATTAAGCCCCAGGTATTTTATACCCATCACGCTAACTACTGGGCTGAGTGAGCCCCAGGTTATTTAGTAGCATGAATATGATTTCCAAGGTATATGTCCTAATATGATTTAGACCATTGCCTATGGTAAGATAAAGCTAGGAAGTAAATTGGTAAACTATGTACCTCGAAAACTTACTTGTATTTTATTAAATATCTGCAGAAATTAGCATAGTTTATTAAAATTATGTACATTCTTATTAGTTTATGAATCTACTAACTTATAATATCTATATGGTAACTTGGATTATTAGTATTCCCACTTAAAAATTTCTTTTGTAGATTTAATATGATAAACACTAACATGAGACTGACTAAACTTTTACCATTTTCATTTCAACTTAGTTTTAGGAAATTTATCTACATAGCTTTAAATTTTACTGTTTAGTAAGTCTATTATTTCAAAGTATTATTTTTTAGTTCTAATATTCAAAACATATTCATATCGTTTTACATAGCAGGTATCAAATTAATTTAAAGTCATATTAAAATATATATATATATATGTATACAAGTACTATTCTCACCTAACACGCCAGCTAGCTAAGTACCCAACCATCTCACACCAAGACTCTGAGAAAAGTGAATGCTTGTTCAGGGCCTTATCAGCTAATATAATCACTGATAAGACTTGATCCCGTGACATGTGACGTCACTGTTTAAGTGATATCACGTGACCATGCGGTATCATTCAATACGTCACCAATGACGCCAGATATCACGTGACTATAAAATAAGCGGGGGCTCACTTAGCCCTGTGGTTAGCGTCCTGGTTATAAAATGACAAGTCTGATTATATGTTTGTGGGTTCGAAACTTGTGCGGTTTAGACGATGGGATTTCGAGTATTCAGAAAAGTCGAAAAAATAATGATGGTGCTCCATATCCTTATAAATATTATGTGTTTGAATATGATAAGTTAAGGAATCTATATCCGTAAAGAGTAAAACTGCATGATCTTTGTATGTTTTCTTTATAAAATTGTAATGAAAATCATACATAACTAATTTAGATAATTCTAAAATTGTGAACCCGACATTAATAGGTCGATTCATTAAGATACAAGTATTAAGCTTTTCTACAGCAGCCAAGCCTTCATCATATGTCTTGAATGATTTAAAAGTAGGCGAAGCTACTAATTTTTTTAAAAAATACATTTCCAGTATGAATTATTAAATCTAATTCACTTATTTCAAATTCTTAACGATAGTCACATAGCATTGGAAAGTGTTTCATTAAGTATACCATGACTCATGATTTTTCCTTCATATTTATTTATTGTCACTTATTGTAGATTCTATTTTATAATTTACGTTAAAATTTTTCATTCATTCCTATCATTTTCTGGGTACTCTGTATATATTTTTTAGGTGTGTATTGTTAGTCTAAATTTTATCGAAGGTATTTCTGTGATAATATAGGTGAGGTAGCGCATTGTGTAATACAGTGTAATACTGTATAATTAATGTGTATTTTAACTATAATCTCTGTTTTAACAAGACTTGTATCGAATTAGATTCATTAACCTATTTAATTAAAACCAATCTCCTATCGCAAGAATTCTTAAGGGTATCTCTTAATTACTATTTTTAATTTTATTTCTTAGTTATTATTTTTTTATTGAAAACTTAATAAAGCATATATAACGAATCGAGTTGAATGTTTAGGAATAAATTGTGCGTTTAAGTCATTTCGAAACAGGCTCCTTCAAACAGACCCCTTCACGAAACTTTTAACCCTAAAACAGGACACTTCACACAACGTTTCGTATTAACAATAGGCCTTTCACAAGCATACTAATGTATATACTTTTAATAGGATTTTAAAATGTTAAACGATATTAGATCTAAATATAAATCTTTTTTTTTTTTTTTACATTCAGTGAATAATTCTAGTCAAAATTCACGCATGTTCGAGCCTGTTAGTTAAATATGACAATACTCCTTCAACGGCATAGTTAAAAGACTAGAAAATTACTAAGCTATAATTACATTTTACAAGTATTCGAATACTACTATTTTAAAAGTATAGCCTATAGAGGGTAAGAGTGAAAAATTCTAAAAATAATCTTGCTCACGCATATGAATTGTATATAGGAGCTTGTATAATATAAAAATAAATTTCATATATCGTCCCATCATGCTGTGTGACTCATCGCATAAATTGTTAGTATGTATTTTTAAAATTATTATTTTTAAAATAAATTAGAGGAAACATGCAATAATAGTTATTCTTTTTTGCTTACCTATTCCTTTTTGCCTACCATACATATTCAAAAAAATACATTAATATTATATCTATTCATATATTATAACTTTAAGCATATAAAGTAAGGATACTTACCTAGATCTTACAACCAACTCATACACTTGCTTTTGGAAGAAATGAATTGAAATGTATTCTTATCAGTAAATCTTGTATAGAATGTTATCGCAATCAGTCACGTGATGTTACTAATCTATAGATTAACAATAAGATAATGGACTTGTACTGAAATCATTTCTGGTCTAGTTGCTATACAAGTAGCACGCATGTTTTTTCATGCTGTAGTCATTATTGAAGACGGGATTGCAAGTTTGTGAATAAGGTAAGATTAATTTATGTATATATTTTAAAATGTTAAACGATATACATATTAGATCTAAAAATAAATCATTTTTACATTCAATGATTAATTCTAGTCAAAATTCACGCATTTCAAGCCTGTTGGTTAAATATAACATACACTAATAAGATTCGTTGATGATTCATTTTCTCATATAGGCAATAGTAGCAATCATTTCACATACTACAAGTGTAAAGTATGCAAAATTTATGATTCTGCTTTATAATACCTATTCATTCTGTATTCTACCCTATGCTTTATCCATGACGTCACGATATCCCGTAATTTTAAGAGATAAGCGAACACGTTTAGTTCTTTTAAGACATGCATGCAGTCGATCAAATTTGGATGAATTCCAGTACATTATGGTTTAAATATTTATGTAAGATACATTTTTTTTCAATATTAAAAACAAAAATTTTTTAAATAATACCCTAACTATTTAGTACAATATATATTTTATAAAAACAAAGCTTAGTTATTATATTCATTCCTCAAAAGACATTTTTAAGTTAAAATACTAAAAACACAATTTAGTATAATTTTTCTATACAAAAAAAGCATAGACTAATGTAATTTTAAAATATTTAAAGTTTAATTCATATATCTTATAGGGGGACCCTGTATTTTTTTTTACCATAACATGCGTCAAATTCATTTAAACACAGGTACATTTAAACATGTTCAAATTCATTTAAACATCTGTTTGCCTCAAAATTCTTAAGGGTATCGCTTAATGACTAGTTCTTATTTTTCATTGAAGCATTTTAAAACTTAACAGATTAATAATTATATAGGACTACACGAAATAATTCGTATACATTGACGGTTTTAAATAGCTCATTTACCTACAAAAAATGTGTCAGAACTGTTTAAATTTGAGAAAAAGCCCAATAGCCGCATTTCTTATCGCGAGTGATTCACCGTGTCAAAGCAAGATCTTCGCTTATCTGATAATATGACTCATTATAATTCAGCGATATGTATGTTGAGGGGGTAACACTCAAATCTTAGTCGCAGTTATAAATATGTATTTTAAAGCATAATCATTCGAAAATTCAATTATTTTTCATGAAACGATCTACCCTATTTTACAGACTTGTATGATAAATTTGGTGAAAAATGTACTTTTTTTTTCTAAAATCTATATTTTGAACGTTATACTAAAAATGTATTCGTGTAAAACCTATTTTTTACATTGCATGAATTCGTATTCATTTGAGATTAGTACTCTATTTCTTAAAATATCTGTGGAATCATAATATTTTTACAGGGTATATTGTGAAGGGAGGCCTTTTCATTCAAACAGCGGACCTTGCATTTTTATGAAAGGTCAATATCCCTTGTATTTCTGTCGCCATAATATAACATGAATCTATTGAATTTATTTTGTGAAGGTAGCCTAATATCTATAACTATGTGTTTTGAACATATCGACGCGCAAGCTGTCCTTTTAGCCTAACTTGAATTGAAAAAAAAAAAGGCGAATGTGTAAATTATCTGATTTTAGGAAGTGTTCTTATGCATAATTGGATTTTTGTGAAGGGCCCTTTTTATTCCAAAAGGGAACCCCTACAGTTTTTGTGAAGGGCTTTTGTTTTATTCGAATAGGGCATGTATCTCATTTATTTTATGAAGGGGCCCTATAGTCTAATGCGAGTTCACACTTCGAAGGGTCCCTGTATTTTGAATCTATCGATGCGTAAACTGTACTTTTACCCTAACTTGAATTGAAAAAAAAACAGGGTAAAGTGTAAATTATCTGATTTTATGAAGGGTCCTTATGCATAAATGGATTATTGTGAAGGGTGCCTTTTTATTAAAAAGGGGATCTGTTCACTATTTTAATTAACTATGCACTATATGGTAAAATTATATTTTGTTCACACAACATTTCAATAATGTTGGAAAGTGATTCATAAACTAAACCGCTACACATGATTTTTCATTCTTGTTTATTTTATATATACGTTAAAATTCTTTTGGTACCAATCTGTATTTTTGTGGAAAGTGATTCATAAATTATGACGCTATGCATGATTTTTCATTCTTGTTTATTTATTAATTTATGTATACGTTAAAATTCTTCTTTTGATATCACTCTGTATTTTTGAAGTGCGTATTGTTAGTCCATCGAAGGACCCCTCTGAGTAAAAAAAAAAAAAAGGAGGGGGCGAGCTATTAGAATTGAGTGCAGTATAATTCATACGGGACCCTGTATTTTTTACTATAACCCTCCCGTGGTGATTCCTGGGACCAGGAAGTTTTGACTCTAGGTCACTTCTAGCTAAAAGCTCACACCTTAAGGCAAAATTCATTTCAGTTGAGAGTTTATATCTTAGATTACTTTCAGTTGAAAATCCTAGTTTTGGCAATTTTTTAAACTAAAAATTCTATTTTAACTCTAAATTCTATTTTTGGTTTAAAAGAAAAAAAAAATATTAATACCTTTTTTAATGCATGAATCATTATTTCTAACATATATATTGAATAGCATACTCTAGTTGAAAAAAAAAATTTCTAAGTTCCCTAATTAAAATTAATGAATGACCCTTTTTAATTAAACCATTATTGACTTTTAAAATTCTCCACTAACGTGTATATCGAATACCCTACTCTCGTTGAAAAAAAAAAAATCTCGCGAAAATTTTTAAGTTCTGCAATTAAAATTAATTAATTACTATTTTTAATTAATATTTTTAATTAATTAATCATTCACTTCTACTGCATATACTCATAATCAAACTGCATACTCTCGTTGAAAAAAAAAATTGCTACGAAAAATTTCTAAGTTCCCCAATTAAAATTAATTAAAATTAAAATTAATTAATTAAATTTCTAATTCGCTAAAATAAATCCCTTGAAACACACCTCATACTCTAGTAGGAAAATCTCCGCAAAAAAAAAAAAATGGCCTCGAAAAATTTCTAAGTCCCGCAATTAAAATTAATTAACACTAATCCTTAATTAATCCCCTTATCTTAAGTAGTGGAGGAGGGCACTTTGAGAGGAGGAGGGCACTTTGGGAGGTGGAGGGCACTTTGGGAGGAGGAGGAGGGCACTTCGGGAGGAGGTGGAGGGCACTTCAGGAGGAGGAGCCCTCCTCCCTCCTCACTCCACACTCCACCTCCTGGGGCCGGAACGTTGTTTCTTCTCTACTTACGGCATTTTTAGCTTGGCAGCGAACGTGTTAAACGAGTCTTATTATTTGAACAGCAACGAAATGGTTAAAAAATCACATTTAGAGGAAAGAGTTATCGAAGGTTAAACAGACAATTCCGTTACTGGCAATATATTTATCTGTTACTCAATTGGGGAAAAATATGAAGTTAGGAAGAAAGTTATTCTTTTACTTTAATTCCTGATTCGTAGTTAGAAATATAACGCTCGTCAGTTGGTTTTGAAAATTTCGACTTGCGGGTTTTTCTTTACTTTTTGAGGCAAGATATTTACTTATAAAAATAGACAATATAACTTAAAATTTTACCTACACTGTCTTTTTTTCGTGGAAATTATGTATTCTTTTCAAATCTAAGCTAGCTACATCTGACACATTTGTGAAATCATTTTTTTTCGTAAGCGCAAAAACTTTGATAGTGTTCTTAGTAAAAAATATATGAAATCAAATAGTGTTTTGCATTTTTCGATAAAGGCAAAAGCTATTTCAGAAAATTATGTCAAGTTGGGGTTTTGAACAGAATTTCTGGGTACCACAGCCTAAGACGGTGCAGGCTCTTATCGGTAAATTGTTTTTTAATTAACAGGGAATTTTAAGCAAAATATTAATGCGGTAACAGGTTCTAACACAATAACAATGTTATTTATCCTGTTATGTTAAATAACGCCCATCCCTACTTTGCAACAAAGAAATGTTGATTGTAATTGCGCTCAATGGAAATTTACCCTCTTAGAAGCTTCTACTACACTCATTTCTACTGTGACTCGTCTAATTGTCCTTCAAAGACAATCAGATAACTTGACTAGATATGAATCTAGCTTTCAATCAATTTTCTGAAGTTTTTTTCCCCTTATATATTTTGATTAATTATTTTTCCGGTAGCTTTATTTGAATATTTAAAAAAGTATAGTTATTCTTACATACTCTTTTTTTTTTAACACTATCCAACATAGTTGAACAGTGTTTATTCCGTTTGTGAATTCCGTTTGATTGGCAGTCTGTCTGTCCATCTGTTTGGCTTGCCGTCTATCTGTCTGGCCCATCTCAAACTCAGGTAAATATGCTCGGATTGGTATGCATTTTATATATGTTATTGATATATGTAATGACATGTTCAGTATTGAAAATGAAATATGTAACATCTGTACATCATTTACAGTCAAAAGACTACCGTTACATTATGGTCTATGGAGAAAATTTTTCTGTTGCGTTTTTTAATGATGTTACACAATTTCAAATACCGGGTGATTATAATTAAAGTTACGATTTCAAAAATCGATAATTTTAAAACTACTGGTCAGAATGACTTGATATTTTAGCAGAACAATCTTGAGGCAATGGAATTTTGTTTGGCGAAGGAAAAAAATAGTTCCAAATTGTGCCGATAGATGGCGTTGTCAGGGTAATGTCAGGGGAAAAACCAAAAATGTATTCTTGAACCCTTTCCGGCGCGGAGTAAATTTGTTTGCAAAATGATGAAATAATAGACTGACACCGGAATTTACAAACGAATCCATTAGTAAAAAGAAACTTGCTTATTTTTCAGGTTCTTAATGAAAGGAAATTTTTAATTAAATACCGGGTGATTATAACTAAAATTACGATTTTAAAAATCCATAATTTTAATTAAAATTACTGGTCAGATTGACTTGATATTTTAGCAGAACAATCGTGAGGCAATGGAATTTTGTTTGGCAAAGGAAAAAAAAAGTTTCAAAATGTGCGCATAGATGGCGCTGTCTGGGTTCACATTGTCTGAAGATATGTAAATTACTAATACGTGACATGCGCACCGCAGACATAGCAACCATAAAAATGCAGAGCAGCAGCTCTTTGCCTGAATGCTTCATCATGACTCTGACTATGAAGGATCGCGCTCTGCTCTTGAAGCTTTTTTATAAGAACGATGACTGTGCACTTACAGCTATTAGGAAGTTTCGGACATTAAAATCCATAAATAAAGGTCCAATAACAACAAATAGTCTGCAAAAAATGATTGCTAAATTCGAAGAGACCGGTTCATTTGACGTTAAACGGGGTAGAGGAAGGAAACCAGTTTCAGCTGCGGCAGTGGAAGATGTGGCTACAGCATTACAGGAACATACTGACAGTGATGCTGGAATCAGCAGTGCAAGGGGGATTGGCCGAATGCTGGATATGCCGAACAGCACGGTGCGTAAAGTCCTACGGAACGTCTTACGCTGTTATCCGTACAAGATAACTCATGTGCAGGAGTTGCTACCTGCTGACCTGGAAGCACGTCAATCTTTTGCACTACAATTTCTTGCCCGGATGGAAGTGGACAGCGGATGGCCATGAAACATTCTGTGGTCTGACGAAGCCCACTTTCATTTGCAAGGTTCTGTAAATACGCAAAATTGCAGGATATGGGCGACCGAGAATCCGTCCCAGCTACAGCCATTACCTCTTCAGTCTGAAAAGGTCACTGTGTGGTGCGGAATAACGGCAGCGTTTATCGTCGGTCCATTTTTCTTCGAGGAGATCACACCTGCGGGTCCCGTTACCTGCACAGTTACTGGCAAGCGGTATGAAGCACTTTTGCGTAACTATGTTCTTCCGGCACTTCAACAGCGTCAGTGTGTGGATCGCATAATATTCATGCAAGATGGCGCTCCTCCGCACATTGCTACTACTGTGAAGCAGCTACTGAGTGATAATTTCGGAGATGATAGGATCATAAGCCGCCATTTTCCAACAACGTGGCCGCCACGTTCCCCCGACTTAAACCCGTGTGATTTCTGGCTTTGGGGGTACCTGAAGAATGTTGTTTATAGCGGGCGGATTCAGAATCTAGCCGACTTGAAGGCAAGCATCACACAACACACCCATTGCATTAGTACAGATACCCTCTGATCTGTTGTGGAGCATGCCGTTTTGCGCTTCCAATTAGTAGCGGAACAAGGCGGAGGGCATATTGAGCAACTTATGCCTTAATAATCAGTAAGGTGTTTGTTCCATGAAGCTCTTTTTTTTTTCATTTTTTGTCATTATCGCTGTCGTCGATGTAAACACGTAGTCTTTTCTTTTCGCTAATAAATTTTTAGTAAATCTCTGAACTCTATTTTTTTTTATTTTGGCAACATCATTCCTATGTTTAACCCTTTAACGGGCGGTGGTCACAAAAAAGGACACCCAATTTTAATTCTAAAACTGACAAATGGCACCAAGAATATTTAATTAAAATTTTCCTTTCATTAAGAACCAGAAAATAAGCAAGTTTCTTTTTACTAAAGGATTCGTTTGTAAATTCCGGTGTCAGTCTATTATTTCATCATTTTGCAAACAAATTTACACCGCGCCGGAAAGGGTTCAAGAATACATTTTTGGTCTTTCCCCTGACATTATCCTGACAACGCCATCTATCGGCACAATTTGGAACTATTTTTTTTCCTTTGCCAAACAAAATTCCATTGCCTCACGATTGTTCTGCTAAAATATCAAGTCATTCTGACCAGTAGTTTTAAAATTATCGATTTTTGAAATCGTAACTTTAATTATAATCACCCGGTATGTAGAAATCGACATACATCACTGAAATTTCCTACAAGAATTTTACAATCGAATATGGTAAGTGTAGTACTTATAATTAACTTACAGGGAAACTCAAAACAATTACCTTATATTATGGTCTATTGGTAAAATGCATTTTAATCATATTACACTATTACAAAGATAAACGAAATTGATATCGATTTGTGAGATGTACTAAAACATGATTTTTGTTGAATATGGATTTAAAGCATTTATCATGCATTTTCAGGGCCACATAAAAGTATTCGTTCACATAATGGTCTACGGAGAAAAACTGTTTACAGCGTATTTTAATTACGTTATACTATTTCAAATACAATGAAATTGTTATTATATACATTTCTGGGGTTTACCAGAAGATACTTATGGTATAATATAATGTGCATAACATTTATCGTTCATTTACTGGGCTTACAAAAGATTTCTGACACAGTGCAATATCCGAAGTTTTATCTATGGGCTATAATTGAAGAAAGAATAGCTTTCAGTTAGGTATGCGTTTAACTAAATTTTTGTATACTGTGTGGTACATATAAATGCTGCAGTTCATATACAGGTCTACACAAAAAAAAAAATCTTAATCATTACTGTGTATCAACGTAATTTGTTTAAAGTTTTTTTTTTTTTAAATCGTGTTATACATTTTGAAAGTGAAATATATTTAGTATACTAAGAGATATGTGTTAAATATAAATATAATCATATTCAGGGCCACGCAAAGAGATAGATACATGGCCCGCTTATGTATGATCATTTCTGGAAGTGTGATTTCAGTAGTTTACAGCGTGTTTTTCCCTGAATTAAACTCTAGCTTAGCTTAATATGTGGCGTGTATAAAAATCTTTAGGTAATATACAGGGCTGTACAACAGAATTCAGATATGTTTCCGTCTATTGATATAAACTGCTGAAGGTGAATTTTCAACTGTGTTATGTGTTTCCTTACTTTAACAAATTTAAGAATGCTATCTAGAGAATATGCAAATCAATAGATTATATACAAGGCTGCACAAAGAAATTGGAGGACTTTTCTGCCTATGGCCAATAATTTCTGAAATCTAGTTTTCAAATGTGCTTTGCGTTTTCCATAATGTTTACTTAGGTATCTTATTTACCTTAGTAAACAGCGCAGATTTGTTAAAGTGTATTTCATAATCTATGCTTAATGCACGATTTTACTTTATTGTTTTTTAATACTTTCCAACATAGTTGAAAAATATTTATGAATTCCGTTTTTCTGAATGTGTGGCTGTCTGTGTGTTTTCTAATTCACATAAATATACCCTGATTGCCATGTAATTGATATATATATATGTTATTCAGGTTTACAATGGCATGTTTGATATTGAAAATGAAGTACGTACCTTTTACAATTAGCTTACAGGAATACTCAAAAGTATCCCATTATATTTCGGCCAATGGGAGAAAATCGCTTTCAATGCATTTTAATAATGTTACACTATTTCAAATATAGTGAAATTGATATGCATGACTGAGATGGTCGAAAAATTCTTTTCTATGGGATATAAAATAAGTAGAAATTATAGTTCATTTACAGGCACACTCAAAATTTTTCCGTTATATTACAGTCAATAGGAAAAAATTGTTTTTACTGCATTTTAGTGTTATTACAATGTTTCAAACATAATATTGTTGATATACATCATTGAGGTGGATGGCAATATGCTTTCTGTAGATTATAGAGTTAGTGGAAATTATAGTTCGTTTACAGAGACGTGCAAAAGAATTCCGTTGCATTGCAATCTATGAACAAAAATCGTTTGTAGTGTATGTTAATTATACGGCGCTATTTCAAACATGGGTAAATTGATATACAATACTGAGGAGCAATACAACACTGATTCTATAGATTATAAGCCTTAAATACTCATTAAAAAAAGTCAATACTTCAACCCCCACCCTCCCCTTTCCACACCCTCTGATACTCAGTGCAAGCAAAAACTTCCAAAGCGAACGCGAATCATTATACCGCTTTAAACCCATACACGAAAATCCTTTTATTTGTTTATTATACCTGCGAAACGAATATTTCATTATTTTATCCAGATAAATTTCCACAAGCATGTAGTTCTTCCTGACACCCATAACTGGATTACAAAAAGGAATTCAAAAGAACATATCTGTCATTTTAATTAAACGAGTCTGATTATTTGAACAGCAACCAAATGGTTGAAAAATCACATTTAGATGAAAGAGTTATCGAAAGTTGAACAACAATTCCATTACTGACAACATATTTATCTGTTACTCAATCCGGGGAAAATATGAAGTTAGGAAGAAAGTTATTCTTTTAATTTTCTTCCTGATGCGTGGTTAGAAATATAACGCTCGGCAGTTGGTTTTGAAAATTTCGACTTGCGGGTTTTTCTTTTCTTTTTGAGGCAAGACTTCAGATATTTACTTGTGAAAATAGGCAATATAGCTTAAAATTTTACCTACACTGTCTTATTTTCGTGGAAATTATGTTCTGACATACTGTGTTTTCTTTTCAAATCTAAGCTATCTACATTCTGACACATTTCTGAAATCCTTCATTTTTACGTAAACGCAAAAACTATTTTAGTGTTCTTAGTAAAACAAAAATGAAATCGAGTAGTGTTTTGCATTTTTCGATAAAGGCAAAAGCTATTTCAGAATATTATGTCAAGTTGGTGTTTTGAACCGAATTTCGTTGTATGACAGCCTAAGACGGTGCAGGCTCTTCTCTGTAAATTGTTATTTAATTAACAGGGACTTTTAAGTAACATATTAATGCGGTAACAGGTTCTAACACAATAACAATGTTATTTATCCTGTTATGTTAAATAACGCCCATCCCTACTTTTCTGCCAAGAAATGTTAACTTGATTGTTATCGCGTTCAATGGAAATTTACCCTCTTAGAGTTTTATACTATATTCAGTTCTATTCTGATTCGCCCAAAGCCATTAATTAATAAGTCCAGTCAGATAGTGTTAAATTTGTTAGCGACACACTAGCGCCACACCTCTGCTGCGGAAGGAGGACAAAACAGAAGTGAGTCGCAGAGAAACGATACGATTTATTTATATCGATATTTTATACGATTTTTATCGATGTTTTGTTTTTGCACTTCCTTTAAAAGCTTGCTAATTATTGGGATCTTTTACATTAAAGCTAAAACTATAATGAAAAAAAAATGTGGAAATTTACTGGATTAATATTTCTATATAAATATAGTGGTGGCGAAGAAGTTGATTTATTTATTAAAAGTTAAATAAAAAGTGATGGAAATTTACATCACTATGCAATTAACCCTTTCCGGCACAGACAAATTACGTTCGTAAAATGTGAAATTACTGACTGACACCGGAATTTACAAACGACTTTCTTAGAAAATATGAACTCCTTATTTTAAGCTTTAATTTTAGAAGCAAAATTTTATTAAAATATTCTTGGTGCCGAATGCAGCACTCCCAACCGCTAGATGGCGCTATTTTCAACTCGCGAAAAGTTTCCCATTTATGAGACTGGGCTTATTATTTAATGGCTTTGGATTCGCCTAATTGTCCCACATAGACAATCAGATAACTTGACGAAACGCGAGTTTGGATTTGCAACAAATTTCCACAGTTTTCTTTTTTCCTTATATATTTTGTTTCATTATTTTTCCGGTTTTTGTATATGAATATATTTAAAAAAGCATAGTTACTCTTACATACTCTTTTTTTTATTTAAACACTTTCCAACATAGATGAAAAGTGTTTGAATCCCATTTCTCTAACAATCTGTCTGTCTGTCTGTTTGACTTACCGTGTATCCGTCTGGCCGTCTGGCCCTGCTCTAACTCAAGTAAATTTGCTCGGATTCTTATGCATTTTATATATGTTATTCATATCTATGTAATGACATGTTCAGTATTATAAATGAAGTATCTAACACTTGTACATCGTTAACAGGGGCATTCAAGAGAAAAAAATTCTGTTGTGTCTTTTAATGATGTTACACAATTTCAAATAGATAGAAATTGATATCATCACTGAAATTCACTACAAGATGCTTACTATAGAATATGGTGCGTGTAGTACTTATAATTAGCTTACAGGGAAACTCAAAGTCCTGGAAACTCAAAACTCCCTTATATTATGGTGTATGGGTAAATGCATTTTAATCCTATTACACTATTACAAACATAAACGAAACTGCTATCAATTTGTGAGATGTACTAAAACATGCATTCTGTTGAATATGGAGAATAAAGCATTTATCATGCATTTTCAGGGCTACATAGAAGTATTCGTTCACATAATGGTCTACGGAGAAAAACTGTTTACAGCGTATTTTAATTATGTTATACTATTTCAAATACCATTAAATTGTTATTATATACATTACTGAGGTTTCCTACTAGATACTTTTGGTATAATATGATGTGCATAGCATTTGTCCTTCATTTACTGGGCTTACAACAGTTTCAGGTACAGTACAATATCCGACGTTTTGTCTATAAGCTATAATTGCTGGAAGTACGCTTTCAATTGACAAACCAATTGGAAGAAGGGAATAAACGCCAATTTTTCACACATTCATTTTTCTACGCTTTTACATTCTTTAGACGTAGCGCTTAATGGTGAGTTCGAAGAAAAGTAAAAAAACCATTCTCTTCTTATAGATTCATGCGGCCATAAAAATAGTTAGTTGGAAGAAGGAAACAAATACCTTCCTTTATTCCCTTCTTCCAACTATCAACTGTACGAGTATAGAAATAGTGTTTCTTTTTGCCTGATTTTTTTTCGATAAACAAAAACGCATCGCTATTGGTGGGAAAAGTATGGCTGTATGTGTTTTGTGTTCACGACTTAAAGACGAACTCAGCTGATTTCTACACTTACCATGAGGGTGAAGCTAAATGGGACCCAGATGAAGTATGCAGTTTATTGTGGAAAGCTATGCAGAACATGGATCCCTCTGTCAAAGGACTACACGTTTTTAGCGATGCTTGCGGGGGACAAAATAGAAATAACACCCTTATAAGATTCTTTCTCACTCTTGTTGCAATGAATCGATTTGAGAAAATATATCAATACTTTCCTGTGCGTGGCCATTGGTTTTTACAGTGTGACAGAAATTTCGGGACCGCTAAAAGACTCATTAGGAGAAAGCACAGAATTTACGTTCCAAATGAATATAATAATCTTATTTTGGCAGCAAAAATCAGGGTTTTTTCGGTTAAACACATTACTTCTAACGACATACTTGATTTAAAAAGCTCATGGCAGCGATGTTTCAAGAAAAGCTGTAAGTCATTAGACAAGGCAACAACATTCAAGATTTCTCAATATAGAAGCTTTGAGTATAGTTCAAGTCATAAAGGTTACTTGACATGTTCTGAATTTTTACATGGTTTCATTAAAGCTACATTTTTGCTCCAAAAACCTTCTACAAACCCGAAAATACCAGAAACTCCGGCATATGTTACTAAAATACCGATAAATGAGAAAAAAATGAACGACATACAAAAAATAATCCAATATATTCCTGGCGAATTCAAAGATTTTTACGATATTATTCTGACCTGGCCAACTACAGGATAAGAAAGTGAAGAAATAGATGAATAACAGAGTGTCCTTTCGTTTTCTCTAATAAATAAATCCTTTTTGTCATTATATTGTTTATTATTTCAAATTATTTTGTATATAGTATATGATAAATTGGAAGAAGGGAATAAATCTAACACATTTACATATACATATATAAATGGATATTATATATTTCAGCCAGCTCTATTAGTAAATAAATCAGAATTTATATTTTCTTCATTATCATTAATATCACATGAGCCTATAAGTTGAAAGTAAAAAGTTGTAAAGTTTTTTTTAATTATCTCCATTCCTATTTTTTGGATTTATTCCCTTCTTCCAATTGGTGGTTCAATTAGTTGTGCGTTTAACTAAATTTTTGCATACTGTGCGGTATGTATAAATTCTATAGATCATATACAGCTCTACACAAAAAAATTCTTAATCATTACTGTGTATCAACGCAAATTGCTTAAAGGGTTTTTTTAATCGAGTTATACATTTTGAACGTGAAATATATTTAGTATACTAAGAAATGTGTGTTGGATATAAATAGAATCATATTCAGGACCACGCAAACAACTGGATACATGGCCCTCTTATGTATGATAAATTATGGAAGTGTGACTTCAGTAGTTTACAGCGTGTTTTTGCCTGAATTAAACTTTAATTTAATATGTTGCGTGTTTAAAAATCTTAAGGTAATATACAGGGAACACAACAGAATTCAACTATGTTTTCTTCTATTGGTAGAAACTCCTAAAGGTAAATTTTCAACTGTGGTATGGGTTTTCTTACTTTATTAAATTGAATCATGCTATCTAGAGAATATACAAATCGATAGATTATATGTAGGGCAGCACAAATGAATTGGAGTACTTTTCTGGCTATGGCCTATAATTGTTGAAATCTAGTTTTCAAATATGCTTTACGTTTTCTAAAATGTTTATTTAAGTATCTTATTTAACTTACTAAACAATGCAGGTTTGTTGTGTTTCATAATCCATGCTTAATTCACGATTTTACTTTATTGTTTTTTTAATACTTTCCAACATAGTTGAAAAATATTTATGAATTCCGTTTTTCTGGCTGTTTAGCTGGCTGTCCATTTTCTAACTCGCGTAAATATACTCAGATTGCCACGTACTTTATGTATGTTATTGATGTTTACAATGGCATGTTTGATACTGAAAATGAAGTGCGTCCCGTTTGCAATTAGCTTACAGGAATACTAAAAATTATCCCGTTATATTTCGGCCAATGGGAGAAAATGCTTTCAGTGCATTTTAACAAAGTTACACTATTTCAAACATAATGAAATTGATATGCATCACTAAGGTGGTCGATAAAATCATTTTTATGCGGAATAAGTATGAAGGTGTAAGTAGAAATTATAGTTCGTTTACAGGGACACTCAAAAGTATTCTCTTATATTACGGTCAATGGGAACAAATTGTTTTTACTGCATTTTAACATTATTACAATGTTTGAAACATAATGATATTGATATTCATCATTGAGGTTGATGGTAATATGATTTCTATAGCTCAGGGCACGAAATTTCCGCTCGCCAGCTTGCCATTGGCGAGCAAATATTTAAAATTGGCGAGTAAGTTTCGTCTTTTGAAATGTTGTGCTAAAAATCAATCCTGAAAATTTTTAGCTGCATAAGAAAACCAACTAGCAAACTAAGAAAGCAGTCAGCGTAATTCAGCCCGAATATAATGTCCTTAATCAATTGACTGAAATAAAAATCAAAGTTAAAAACCAGAGTCTACAAGAATTTTTTGGCGTCGTTTAACAGACGAATTTAAAATCTTGTCTCAGAAAGGAAAATTAATTTTGCTGCCATTATGAGTGACATATCGCTGTGTAGTGTAATCGTCTGATTATACAACTGACAAAAAAATATAATAATAGCACAAAAGCCTTTCAAATGCAGAAACAAGCACTCGCTTTCAATTATCAACAATTGAACTGGATATCAGAAACTGCGTAAAACAATGCAACCATAGGTTGTTAAATAAATGTTTATGCGTTATTTTGTTCGTTCTACTAATAATTTACAATTCTAGTGGCGTAATCTTAAGGAATGCTGCACCACTATACTTCCAGTATAATTATATATTAAATCTGGCCTTATATATTCGTATAATATTCAAAGATTAAATAAGGTAAAATTCAATTTTTATAATACTCGACTGTTCTGGGGAAGAGCTATACGTTACAAAAAAACAAAATGTTAATTTTTTACTATTACATTTTTCTTCATTATTTAGCCGGTTGTTAATTTCAACATAAAACCACATCCTTATGTTTTATTGCCATCCATCGAATATATTCTAGTACAGCGGTTCCTAAAAAATGTTTTCTTCTTATACTCTTTCCTTAGGCTTTTCACGCATGGTTACCATTCCTTCACTTATAAACCACTACTCATACCTCCCCGAAAAATATATTATTTCTATTAGTCGATAATGATTCTATACAATTAAATGACTCAAACTAACGTAACAACACTTGTGGAAATATATTTTTTATTTTATACATTTTACCGTTTATTTTAATATTTTAGATTAGCAGCCTGACATAAGGCTTTGCAAAAAAGGACGAGGAAAATACAAAAAAAAAAAAAAAAAAAAAAATTACACTGGAAATCATAAACATTTTTATTTCGAACACACATAAAAATAACATTTTCTTGTACATATATTAACTCATTTTTGCATGATTAGCGTGTGCATTTCAGAAATATTTTTATTATTCAGAAATTCGGAATCCATACCAGAAATTCTAAATAAAAATTTTTCCTTTATTTAATGATAGACGTTTCGTACTTGTCAACTTTCCAAGAAATTTTATGAAACTATTTACAATATACCCAACGAAATCATAGCAGAATTGCCAGAACATACTTGCCAACTTTCAACTAAACTTCCGTAAAATGTGAGTTAATTCGATCCAGGTTAAACACGTTTCCAAAGAGAAAATATATCTGAGATAATAATAGATCTTTAGTTTCATTTTCTTTTGTGGAACCTATTTAAATGCATTTCTTAAAAATATTTCTGGTTTGAAATGTGTTAAACCTCGATTAAATTAACCCATATTTTACGGAAGTTAAGTGCGAAGTTGGCAAGTATGCCAGAATATGAGGTCTCCGACCCCACTAACCGTAAGCTCCCTAAATATGCTTTACTTATTGATAATGAAATTTTAGTTTTCCTCTCTCTTTTATTACACTTAACATTTCTTGTCCTTTGTCTTTATATATAAATATAAAAAAAAAAAAAAAGCCTATTCTTTTTAATGCTATTATTTTTGTAACGTGTAAACTAAATGTATGGTCTCTGAAAGGAGTCTTTTTTATTCTTTTTTGAGATGGGTTCGACCCTCGATAGGTTTCGTCTTTTTTTTTTTTTTTTTTTTTTTTTTTTTTTTTTTGATCTAATGGAAATTTCAAAATTTTTTATTTACTTCTTTACTATTTTTATTATACTTCTATATCATTTCTATATTCTTAAATATTTTTATTTAAGTTTTAACTTTATAAATTTCTCTCGGCTCCCTTTTGCCGTAGTAGTGTGGTATTAGCCGTAAAAGTAGCTATTTTACGTAAACTGATTTTCATATGGTGACATTATAGCAATTGTTCTATACCTCTAAAACTGACGGCCTAGGAGTTAGATATTGGAAAACAATAAGAAGGGACACCATGTCGTCGCTATCATGTCGAACTATCGAATGTGAAAAAATGCATTTTTCATTACTTTTAAAAATGGGCCGATTGTCACCACTAAATTTTATTAGAATTTTTCGCGTACTAATAAAACTTGTCTGAAGAACACGCGTGCCAGTTTGGCCTTCTTATTTTTTCAGAAATTCCGAATTCATACCGGAAATTTTGAGAATTTTTTTTTTAAATGATCACGAAATGTCTGTCACTAAACAAAGCAAAAACTCTTGTTCGAAATATCTGGTTTGAATTTGGAATTTCTGAATGGAAAAGGATGCCAAACTGACAACCCTGGTGAAGAATACAATTAAAATTAAGTGGTGACATTCGGTTCATTTTTAAAAGTAATGAAAAATGCATTTTTTCACATTCAATAGTTTGACACGGTAGAAACGATGTACAGTAGAACTCCAATTATCCGAATCAATTGGGACCGCATCCCTTTCGGATAATTGGATTATTTCCGATAAAAGGGTCTATTTTAATTAATTATTGTACGTATATTGAAAATGGGAGAAAAAAACTATTTTTAAAGAAAAAGTGCTTTTACTTAATTAAATGAAAAGGCAACACTTTTACATGTTAAGCGTACTTACAAGTCCTGTACATTAGTAGAGTATGTACGTACCGTGCTGTAAATGAAATCATTGCTTGCGGAACATCTCGGTCAAAGTAAGCTGTTTGACAGTCTTCATCCGTTTTCAGGCAGCCAAGTCGCGCATCCGCTTGACAGTGAGAAGTTGCATGTGGTCACACTCGGTCTGACGCTCCATCCACTTCAACGTAATTTCAAGGCCGGCAAATGCTTCACTAGCGGGTGGTCCAGTGTCTTCTTCAACTTCGACATTAAGGTCATCTTCTTCCTCGACACTTTCTTCTCTCACACTTTCAATAAGTTCATCATTATTCAGAATTTGAAACCCAGGGTCTGACGAATCATACACCATCCACTCTCCTATATCTTCAGCACTAACTTCTGAACATCCAGGAATTTTCAAAAGAATATTTCTGAATTCCTCAATAGGCACGTCAGCCTCATCTTTTCCTGTCTCTTCCCTTTCCTTTTCTTGATCTTCTTTTTACCTTTTCTCCTTTTCTTGATCTTCTTTTTACCTTTTCTCCTTTTCTTGATCTTCTTTTTACCTTTTCTCCTTTTCCTTCTCTTCGTCAGTTGATATGCCATTCAACTTGTTCAACGAACGTTTTAATGTGACTGCTTTAACCAAGCTCCAAGCTTCCGCCACCAGGTAAGCGCAATCTTTCAAATTTAATTTTTTGTGGTTAGCCAACACACCTTCTTCGTCTTCGCCCTCTACCAAAAGTTTCTTTAAAAGTTGCCTTCTGTAATGGGGTATCATAGTTCACCTACACTATCTTCGGAAGGGCAATAGCGCGCGTAAACAGAATCATTATTTTGCGAATCGCAGTACGTTTCGGTCTTATTTTTTTTTTCTGAAATTCTGAAAGCGATTCGGATAATCAGCGATTCGGAAAGTCGGAGTTCGGATAATTGGAGTTCTACTGTATAAAAATAAAACATATTTTTATAAACATAGTTTGTAGATAAAGGTAAACAATTTCATCTTTCCCTCATCCATAAATGCCATAATATGACTGCTCGAGCAATTTCATCGATTATATATGTTACCTGAGACCCCGCGTCCATTCTATTGGACATTTGTATTTTTTATATAAAATACTTTATTTCAGTTCGAAATTGTAAATGCTTGCTGTCCATTGTACTAGATAGTCTAGTGCTGCTATCTGTGCACCAAAATTATAAAAAAAAATTGCAGCTAAATATGTATTTTAATCATTTGAAAGTGGCAGAGAACAAGAAAAAGACTTTTGAAGGTAAGCAGACAGTTTTAACTCTAATTTTATATATATTTTAAAAATATATTTATATTAATGCTACATAAATCTAATGTTAAATGTTGTATCAATGAAATGACATCGCAGTTTAAGTAATTTAATGTATATTTTAGAGAATAAACCTAAAAAAATTTGATGTCCATTCTATTGGACGGGTCTTCATCAGTTGTTTTTATTCATATTAGACTCTTGTTGTATACTGAAGAAAGGCATTAGTTTTTACTTAAAAATCAAGACAGTATTGAAATATATAATAGATACAGAAGTAGATAATATGTTTTCTTAAATAAATAAAAACAAGAACGAAAAATCATGCGTCAAGTATAGATTATGTAACACTTTCCAACGCTTCTAAAATAATTCTACAAATCATTACCGTTTTTTTTAAGCTGAAAGATAACATCTAACTAAACAATTTGGAAAACGCATAATATATTTAAAAACGTAATTTCAGGAATTCCCAACATATACAATATTCGGAAAAATATCCAATACTTTTATTCAGCCATGTATATGATTTATAGATTTGCATATACACTACATGGGATGCTAAATTTTAGTTTAGTCAGGAAACGCGTAGCACAGTTTAAAATTCTCCTTCTGGAGTTTCTATCAATAAACGGACACGTGTTCGCGAACTTTTGTGCTGCCCTTTATATGATATACAGAATTTATACACACCAAGTAACAGACAAAAAGTGAGTTAAATTTAAAATCGCGTTCAGCAACCTAAAACGCACTTCCAAGAATTATTGTTAACAGACAGTAGAGAATTCTTTTGTGTGTCCCTGTCAATGAACGATGACTGCTATGCACACAATATTCTGTAGTAAACCTCTTGTAATGCATCTTAGTGATATATATAAATTTCAATGCGTTTAAAATGTGAAACATTATTTAATTAAACCGCAAACGATTTCAACACTTTTCAACTAGGTTGAAAAGTGTTAAAAATATATTTAGGGAAATATTTTTTTGCAGCATTTGGTAAATGCCTATACTTAGAATTAAGCTTTTATCATGTCTTATTCATTGTAACTATTTTTGGTATTATTTTGCTGTTACTATGCTATTCATAATTGAATCAATAAATTTAATCATATTTAAATAACAACAAAATTTTAAAGACAATATATTTAAAGATAACAGTATAACATTATAAATAAGCTCATTTTGATTTCTTTTACATTTCTTCTTGGCATTTACTTGTCAATTGTGGTAGCTGTGCCACTCTTTATTATTATTCTAACAAACAAATGACTGGAGTTGAGAAGAGTTAAAAAACAAAATGAAATATTATTAAAAACTAGTACTTGTCATTATCATGTTGTCATCAGTAATATAATGAAAAGTATTATTATTATTATTATTATTATTATTATTTTGAAAATTAGTACATTGATCAACAAGTTTCGTATTTAAAGTACACTTTTTCTATTTAATGATGCAAAAATTGAATTTTCGCGATATTTAGAAGTGACATAGAAACGACAGAAAACACACTTCTGATGATAGAACAGTTTCTAGAAATAAGAACTTGATGCGGTTTTTTGAGTATTTTGTTTAAAAATATGTTTTTTAAGCCTATGTAGAGATCCTACCTTACTTGATAAGTATTATAATATGAAATAAGTTGTGCGCATGAAATGCAAGTTGTATTCGTATATTCGTTTAACTATAATTAATAATTGACTTGCAGAAGCACATTTATAAACTACTGAAATACAGGTTCATCTATTTATTTTTTACGGGTAATGAACTTTTTAGAACTCTTATTGTTATTTTTAGTGCCTAATTAAATTTTACATCATTATTTTATGTAGAATTCAATTTTGTGTCATTATTTTTTCTCAAATATTAAGAATTTTACATTTGGATTAATCTAATTCAATAGCAAGTTTTTTGCAGAACTAAGACCCAATGTCCATTCTATTGGACATGCTAAAAAACAAAGTATTTTTATTTTTTTTTAATAAATGAAAAAATGTATTGCTTTCTAGACTCAAAAGAAACATAAATCTAAAAAATTGTAAAATTTGCTCAAAAAATGTGAGTTTGGGTCTCAAGAGGTTAGCTTTAATTCATTTCTGTTTCTGTTTAACTTGTCAGATACAAATTAACAACCCCCCAACCCCCCCCCCCCCCCCACTCCTTCAAAAAACATAAGCATTAAAAAAAACTTGATTTTGCCTAATTTAATTTACTATCATCTGTTCATTTATCGTCTTTTCAGGAGTGTCATTTAAATATACTGGTCTACATTGGCCGAAATATTCAGATTCTGGGCCACAGGACAGCTATCTTTGCCTGCCATCGGCTCACTGTAAAAATAAGCTACATTATGTACAATTAAAAAATATTTTTTAAAAATATTGCAAACATATTTATGCAAACATTTTAAAGTACAGCATTTTTCCGATTATACGTTTGCAACCCACTGTATACGAATTTACAATATCAATTGATCACATAGACACATTCAAATGAAAATTCGTTAAAAAATTGAATGTAGTTTAGAAGAGAGGGAAAAAATCATTTAAGTATCATAATTTTGAGGTTCTACGAGTATAAAGTAGTAAATAAATATAGATTTTTAAAATATATATTTGTCTTTTTTTTCTTAAAACGAAATAAAATTCTACGATTCCATTAACTCCTTGGGGACGAGCGACACGTACACGGGACGCATAAGATGCTAAGAATCCTCTATTATTCCCACCAGTTATATTTTATTGTAAGCTTTGCCTTATTAAATCTTAGCATTTCTGCGATTCAATTAGGCGAAAATATCTGTTTTGAAAAACCGGTGGTAAAAGATTAAAAATACTGTAAAAGACGCTCATCGCGAAGGGGTTAAGAGCGGGGGGATCGTTAATTTGTATCTGACAAGTTAAACAGAAGCAGAAATTCATTAAAGTTAATAGGTAACATATGTAATCGATGAAATTACTCGAGCAGTTATATTATGACAGTTATGAATGAGTGAAAGACGAACTTGTTTACATTTTTCTACAAATAATGTTTTTAAAAATGTGTTTTATTTTTATACGTGGTGTCCTTTCTTAATGTTTACCAATATCCAATTCCTAAGCCGTTAGTTTTACAGGTATAGTACAATTGCTAAAATGTCACCATATGAAAATCAGTTTACGTCAAAATAGATACTTTTTAAATGGTTCATAATAAAAAACAAGTCACTTATCGTTCTAAGGCGTTTATTTATCCAACATGAAAAACGTAAAACAAATCCCACATTATGAAGATGTTCGTAAAGCCCCCTGGCTTGAGTATGAATCACTGCTTCATGCTGTTAGATCTTAAAAAGAGAATGTCATTCGCCGATTTTCTCGCCAGATTGCACACACAGTGTTAATATTTCCATCATTCACACCACTTTCTGGTCAGCCAGGCTTAAGAGCCAGTTCTGCAAACAAACGTACTTTTTTGAAATCACCACGACATCTAAAAATCGTAGACTCACCAAAACATTTGTCTTTGTAAGCTTTTTTCATTAACTAAATTGTTTCTGGAGCTGTTTTGCCCAAACGATAGCAAAATTTTATGGCACAACGCATTTCGTTTTTTAACTCTGAATCACTCACCTACATTTCTATAGTACGAATAAAAACAGTTCTTTAAACAAGCACGAAACTAGGAAAATAGAATCGCCTGCTTCCTTTAGAATATTTATAAACGACATTTAACAGTTTGAAAAATTCGTACAGTTGATAGTTGGAAGAAGGGAATAAAGGAAGGATTTGTTTCCTTCTTCCAAGTAACTATTTTTATGGCCGCATGAACCTATACGAAGCGAATGGTTTTATTTTTCTTTTCTTCGAACTCACTATTAAGCTCTACGTCTAAAGAATGTAAAAGTGTAGAAAAATGAATGTGTCAAAAATTGGCGTTTATTCCCTTCTTCCAATTAATGGGTCAATTGAAAGCGCACTTCCAACAATTATAGCTTATAGACAAAACGTCGGATATTGTACTGTATCAGAAACTATTGTAAGCCCAGTAAATGAACGACAAATTCTATGCACATCATATTATACCATAAGTATCTTGTAGGAAACCTCAGTAATGTATATAATAACAACTTAATGGTATTTGAAATAGTATAACGTAATTAAAATACGCTGTAAACAGTTTTTCTCCGTAGACCATTATGTGAACGAATACTTTTATGTGGCCCTGAAAATGCATGATAAATGCTTTATTCTCCATATTCAACAGAAAGCATGTTTTAGTACCTCTCACAAATTGATAGCAGTTTCGTTTATGTTTGTGATAGTGTAATAGGATTAAAATGCATTTTACCCATAGACCATAATATAAGGGAGTTTTGAGTTTCCAGGACTTTGAGTTTCCCTGTAAGCTAATTATAAGTACTACACGTACCATATTCTATAGTAAGCATCTTGTAGTGAATTTCAGTGATGATACCAATTTCTATCTATTTGAAATTGTGTAACATCATTAAAAGGCACAACATAATTTTTTTCTCTTGAATGCCCCTGTTAACGATGTACAAGTGTTGCATACTTCATTTTCAATACTGAACATGTCATTACATAGATATGAATAACATATATAAAATGCATAGCAATCCGAGCAAATTTACTTGAGTTAGAGCCGGGCCAGACGGCCAGACAGATACACGGTAAGTCAAACAGACAGACAGACAGATTGCCAGAGAAATGGGATTCAAACACTTTTCAACTATGTTGGAAAGTGTTTAAATAAAAAAAAGAGTATGTAAGAGTAACTATGTTTTTTTTAAATATATTTATATACATATACCGGAAAAATAATGAAACAAAATATATAAGGAAAAAAGAAAACTGTGGAGATTTGTTCAAAATCTAAACTTGCGTTTCGTCAAGTTATCTGATTGTCTATGTTGGACAATTAGGCGAATCAGAATAGAAATGAATATAGTGGAAAACTCTAAGAGGGTAAATTTCCATTGAACGCGATAACAATCAAGTTAACATTTCTTTGCAGCAAAGTAGGGATGGGCGTTATTTAACATAACAGGATAAATAACATTGTTATTGTGTTAGAACCTGTTACCGCATTAATATGTTACTTAAAAGTCCCTGTTAATTAAATAACAATTTACAGAGAAGAGTCTGCACCGTCTTAGGCTGTCATACAACGAAATTCGGTTCAAAACCCCAACTTGACATAATATTCTGAAATAGCTTTTGCCTTTATCGAAAAATGCAAAACATTACTCGATTTCATAATTTTTTTTACTAAGAACACTAAAAAGTTTTTGCGTTTACGTAAAAAAGAAGGATTTCACAAATGTGTCAGAATGTACCTAGCTTATATTTCAAAAGAAAACACAGTTTGCGAGAACATAATTTCTTCGAAAATAAGACAGATTAGGTAAAATTTTAAGCTATATTGCCTATTTTTACAAGTAAATTTCTGAGGTCTTGCCTCAAAAAGAAAAGAAAACCCGCGAGTAGAAATCTTCAAAACCAACTGACGAGCGTTATATTTCTAACCACGCAACAGGAAGAAAAGTAAAAATATCTTTCTTCCTAACTTCATATTTTCCCCCAATTGAGTAACAGATAAATATGTTGTCAGTAACGGAATTGGCTGTTTCACCTTCGATAACTCTTCCCTCTAAATGTGATATTTTATTTATTTGGTTGCTGTTCAAATAATAGGACTCGCGTAATTAAAATGACAGATATCTTCTTTAGAAATCCTTTTTCAAATCCAGTTATGGGTGTCTGGAAGAACTACATGTTTGTGTGAAATTTCTTAGAATTAAGTAATGAAATATTCGTTTTGCAGGAATAATAAACAAATAAGATGATTTTCGTGAATGGGTTTAAAGCAGTATAATAATGATTTGCGCTCGCTTTGAAATTTTTTTCTTGCACTGAGTATGACAGGGTGTGGAAAGGGGAGGGTGGGGGCTGAAGTCCTAGATTTTTTAAATGAGGATTTAAAATGGTGGACTTGTGCTCCTTTGTGCTCCTTTAATGAGGACTTGTGCTCCTGTAACGTTGAATTCCCACCGGAGTTTAGGAAAGAATTTAGTTCAAAATAAGAATAAGCAATTTTTCAACTTTTTCTCGTCAAAGTTAAAAAAGTAAAATTTAATTAAAAGTTTCTGGTTTGAATCGGATTAACATTAGGTGTCGCGTTATTAGTTCTGAACTTTGCAGGCTAGTAGTTTTCTTTTCCAATAGTTATTTTCTACATTTCTTAATGGATTCGTAGATTTTCGTTTTGTTTTAAGAAATAAAAGACAAATATTTTTTTTTTAAATCTATATTTATTTACTACTTTATAGAGCCTCAAAATTATGATATTATAAATAATAGTTTCCCTTTCTTCTAAACTATGTTCAATTTGTTAACGAATTTTCATTTGAATGTGTCTAAGTGATAATTTATATTGTAATTTCGTATACAGTGGGTTGCGAACATGCAATAGGAAAAATACTGTACTTTAAAATGTTTGCATAAATATGTATGCAATATTATTTTTTAAATATTTTTTTAATTGTACATAATATAGCTTATTTTTACATTGAGCCGATGACAGGCAAAGATAGATGTCATGTGGCCCGGGATCTGAATATTTCGGCCCATGTAGACCAGTATATTTACATGACACTCCTGAACAGACGATCAATGAACAGCTGATTGTATATTAAAATTAGGCAAAATCAAGTTATTTTTTTATTTTTTTGCTTTTAATCCCTTGGGGACGAGCGACACGTATACGTGACGCATAAGATTCTCAGAATCCTCGATTATTCCCACCAGTTATTTTTTATTGTAAGCTTTGCTTTATTTAATGAGAGCATTTCTGCGATTCAATTAGGCGAAAATTTCTGTTTTGAAAAAACGGTGTTAAAAGATTAAAAATTATGTAAAGGACGTTCGTCGCGAAGGGGTTAACAAATGTAAACATTTGTCTTTTATTTCTTAAAACAAAATAACATTCTACGATTCCATTAACAAATGTAAAAAATCACCATTGGAAAAAAAAATCTGCCAGCCTGCAAAGTTCAGAATAAATAACGCGAAAGCCTTAAATCCTCTTTAAAAAAAAAAAAACAGAATTTCAGCCCCTACCCTCCTCTTTCTACACTCTGTCAAACTCAGTGCAAAAACTTCCAAAGCGAGCGCGAATCATTATTATACCGCTTTAAACCCACTCAAGAAAATCATCTTATTTGGTTATTATTCCTGCATAACGAATATTTTATTATTTTATTCATTATTTCATTATTTTATTAAACATGTAGTACTTCCTGAAACGCATAACTGATTGCAAAAAGGATTTCAAAAGAACATGTCTGTCATTTTAATTAAACGAGTCTGATTATTTGAACAGCAACCAAATGGTTAAAAAATCACATTTAAAAAAAAAAAAGAGTTATCAAATGTTAAACAAAAAATTCCGTTACTAGCAACATATTTATCTGTTGCACATTGCGGAGAAAGTATGAAGTTAGGAAGAAAGTTATTCTTTTAATTTTCTTCCTGATGCGTGGATAGAAATATAACGCTGGTAAGTTGGTTTTGAAAATTTCGACTTGCGGGTTTTTCTTTTCTTTTTGAGGCAAGACTTCAGATATTTACTTGTAAAAATAGGCAATATAGCTTAAAATTTTACCCACACTGTCTTATTTTAGTGGAAATTGTGTTCTCACATATTGTGTTTTTTTTTTTTTTTTTTTTTTTTTTTTTTTTAATTTAAGCTATCTACATCTGACACATTTCTGAATTCATTTTTTTTTCGTATGCGCAAAAACTTTGCTAGTGTTTTAGTAAAAAAATATATGAAAAAGAAAAGTGTTTTGCATTTTTCGATAGAGGCAAAAGCTATTTCAGAAAATTATGTCAAGTTGGGGTTTTCAACAGAATTTCTGGGTACGACAGCCTAAGACAGTGCAGGCTCTTCTCGGTAATTTGTTATTTAATTAACAGGGACTTTTAAGTAACATATTAATGCGTTAACAGGTTCTAACACAATAACAATGTTATTTATCCTGTTATGTTAAATAACGCCCATCCCTACTTTGCTGCAAATAAATGTTAACTTGATTGTTATCGCGTTCAATGGAAATTTACCCTCGTAGATGCTTATATTACATTCATTTTTATTCTGACTCGCCTAATTTTCAACACAAACAATCAGATATTTTGACTAGACACGAATTTAGATTTCTGCAATTTTTTGAGATTTCATTTTTCCTTATATATTTTGTTTCATTATTTTTCCGGTAGCTGTATTTCAATATTAAAAAAAGCATAGTTACTTTTACAGACTCTTTCTTTAACCCCTTCACGACGAGCGTCTTTTACAGAATCTTTAATCTTTTACCACCGGTTTTTCAAAACAGAAATTTTCGCCTAATTGAATCGCATAAATGCTAAGATTTAATAAGGCAAAGCTTACAATAAAAAATAACTGGTGGGAATAATGGAGGATTCTGAGCATCTTATGCGTCACGTATTCGTGTCGCTCGTCCCCAAGAAGTTAACACTTTCCAACATAGTTGAAAAGTGTTTATGAATTCCGTTTGTTTGGCAGACTGTCTGTCCATCTGTTTGGCTTGCCGTCTATCTGTCTGGCCCAGCTCTAACTCAGGTAAATATGCTCGGATTGCTGTGCATTTTATATATGTTATTGATATATGTAATGACATGCTCAGTATTGAAAATGAAATATGTAACATTTGCACATCGTTTACAAGGGTACTCAAAAGATTACCGTTACATTATGGTCTATGGAGAAAAATTTTCTGTTGTGTTTTTTAATGATGTTACACAATTTCAAGTATATAGAAATGGACATACATCACTGAAATTCCCTACAAGATTCTTACAATCGAATACGGTAAGTGTAGTACTTATAATTAGCTTACAGGGAAACTCAAAACAATTACCTTATATTATGGTCTATTGGTAAAATGCATTTTAATCATATTACACTATTACAAAGATAAACGAAATTGATATCGATTTGTGAGATGTACTAAAACATGATTTTTCTTGAATATGGAGTTTAAAGCATTTATCATGCATTAGCAGGGCCACACAAAAGTATTCGTTCACGTAATGGTCTACGCAGAAAAACTGTTTACAGCGTATTTTAATTACGTCATTCTATTTCAAGTACAATGAAATTGTTATTATATACATTACTGAGGTTTACCAGAAGATACTTATGGTGTAATATGATGTGCATAACACTTATTGTACACACTGTGTGGTATGTATAAATGCTATAGATCATATACAGTGCGAAAAACAAAAAAAAATCATTATTACTCTGTATCAGCATAAATTGTTTAAAGGTTTTTTTTTTAAATCGAGTTATACATTTTGAGCGTGAAATATATTTAGTATACAAATAGATGTTCGTTGAATATAAATATAATCATATTCAGGGCCACACAAAGAACTCTGGATACATGGGCCGCTTATGTATGATAATTTGTGGAAGTGTGATTTCAGTAGTTTACAGCGTGTTTTTCCGTGAATTAAACTTTAGCTTAATATGAGGCGTGTATAAAAATCTTAAGGTAATATATAGGGCTATACAACAAATTTCAAATATGTTTCCATCTATTGGTAGAAACTGCTGAAGGTGAATTTTCAACTGTGTTATGGGTTTGCTTACTTTACTAAATTTAAGCATACTATCTAGAGAATATACAAATCTATAGATTATACACATGACTGGCAAAAGAATTGGAGTACCTTTCTAGCTATGGCCTATAATTGCTGAAATCTAGTTTTCAAAGGTGCTTTGTGTTTTCTAAAATGTTTATTTAGTTATCTTATTTAACTTACTAAACATCGCAGGTTTGTTAAAGTGTGTTTTATAATTGCGAAATGCACGATTTTACTTTACTGTATTTGAATACTTTCCAACATAGTAGAAAAATATTTATGAATTCCGTTTTTCTGGCTGTCTGGCTGTCTGTCCGTTTTCTAACTCGCGTAAATATACTCAGATTGCCATGTAATTGGTATATGTTATTGATGTTTAAAATGGCATGTTTGATATTGAAAATGAAGTGCGTACCGTTTACAATTAGCTCATAGGAATACTCAAAAGTAAACTGTAATATTTCGGCCAATTTGAGAAATTGCTTTCAGTGCATTTTAACAATGTTACACTAGAAATTGATATGCATATCTAAGGTGGTCGATAAAATAATTTCTATGGGGTATAGTATAGGTAGAATTTATAGTTCATTTACAGGGAGACTCGAAAGTATTCCCTTATATTGCGGTCAATTGGAAAAATTGTTTTTACTGCATTTTAGTGTTATTATTATGTTTCAAACATAATGATATTGATATACATCATTGAGGTGGAGGACAATATGCTTTCTATAGAGTACAGAGCAAGTGGAAATTATAGTTTGATTATAGAGACGTGCAAAAGAATTCCTTTACCTTGCAATCTATGATGAAAAAACGTTTGTAGTGTATATTAATTATATTGCGCTATTTCAAGCCTCAGGAAATGGATATACATTACGGATGTGCAATACAAAATTGATTCTATAGAATATTTATTACTTAGAAATTTCCATTTATTTAGAGAGACATTCAAATCATTTAGTTACAGAATTTACTATGAACCATTACTGCTGAATGTCCGTTTTCAACTATTATATGCCTTCTAAAACTTAACTAAGTTTTAATGTATTAAAAGGTGTGTAGATTATATAGAGGGCTGCACGAAAGAATTCGTACACATTACCTCCAATGGACAGCAGCTGCTTAAAATAAATTTTTACTGCATTGTGATTTTTAAAATGTTTTTTTTAGTATCATAAGAGTCATTGCATTGTATGAACAGAAGCGCATTCCTTAAGAAAAATATCTTTAAAACATACGATAGTTTTAAATAATGTCATCATAAAAACAATGTACTATATAAAATCACGGTCTCTTAAAAACAGACTTTTCTAATTCATGTGTGAAGATGTGAGAATCTCCTATCAGTTCCTCGTGCTGTATATTGAATTCAGGCTGAATATGTTATTTCGGGGGAAAAAGAGTATATGTTTGGTAGAATTGCTTACGGATATGGAAGTGTGTTAAATGATGCTGGACCGGCAAAGCTTTTAAATGGTGGCTTGTGAATCTGCGCACTTTACCGACATGTTTAACCATTAAATGCACGGATTTTTCTTTTCTAATTTTGTTTTCTTATACTTATATTAAGTGTCATACACCAGAAAATTTAAGATAAATTTTTTAGTTCGTTTAGTAATGTAATTTATATGCTTTTTTCAAAATTAATATTTCTCTATAAATATAGTGGTGGCGAAGAATGATTTATTTAATTAAAATTAAATAAAAAGTGATGCAAATTTGCATTACTATGAATTTAAGGGTTAGCAAAATGAACGAATTAAATCTATCGCGTAACACGCGAAAACTGCCACTGTTTCTGAGGAGTTCTAAAGAGTTATCTTTTCAGAGGAGCATTATGTATTGGTTTGAGTGCATGGGAAAAGAAGATATAAAGTGCTTTCATCTTGTAAAAAAGTTCTACAAAAAAATTATATTTAACCCTTTCGCGACGGCATCCCTTACAGAAATTTTATTTGGTTGGTACCACTTTTTTTAAACAGTTCCCTGTAGTTGTAAAATACCAACAAATACTCTAATTAAAAAAGACAAATATTACAATTATTTATTAGTGATGCCAAAAACATATTCCACATACAACTTTTGACGATGCATATATGCATCACCCGTCCCGAAAGGGTTAACAATAAGAAAGCAAAATATTTTATTTTGAAAGAAAATTTACCAAATTGAATTTTGCACCTCGTCTAGCATCGGCCTCTCATTGTGATTTGTGCAGTAAAATGTTAACAAACAGATCCATGTTTCCTGCTATGTGAATGCTATTTCATACTTGCCAACTTTCAACTAAACTTCCGTAAAATGTGAGTTAATTTGATCCAGGTTAAACACGTTTCCAACCAGAAAATATATCTGAGATAATAATAGATCTTTAGTTTCATTTTCTTTTGTGGAACCTATTTAAATGCATTTCTTAAAAATAATTCTGGTTTGAAACGTGTTTAACCTCGATTAAATTAACCCATATTTTACGGAAGTTAAGTGCGAAGTTGGCAAGTATGCTATTTCTTGAAGCTGGGTGAATTTCTTGAAAATAGCACTCAGTTTCAAGAAAACATGTAGAAAACTAAATCCATGGGGGCATTTCTCACACTTTTTCACACAAATTAGTTTTGTACTTAAAGGGTGTATAGCTAATTTTTATATCAAGTATTTTTATGTCTACCCAGATTTTTTTTATTATAATATAACATCATCTATCTTCTGAAATAAAAGCTTCGTGTCTAAAAAGGGGAATGTTCATGTGTTGCGAGTGTGACATGGATGTTACTGAAAATAATATTTTTGTAAGCAGGAAAATTATGATTTAGAAAATCGATACTGCTATATTACGATAGATAAATGTTACCTAAAGATAAAAATATTGAATTTAAAACTTTGGGTTTAAAACAATTTGAATACAAAGCTTATTAAATCTGTAAAATTGACCCCTCAATTAAGAACGGATTGCGCAAAAAACAAATTAAGGATATCCCGAATCTTTTACAGGCTCAATTCATTTCTGTTGTACAATAGGGTTGGGAAGTTGGCCTTTTTTTAAATTCAGAATTTTTATTCAAGCCAGAAATTAATGGGAATAAATTTTATTTTATTTACTGAGAGACCATTTTCTAAATTTTTGAAGTAATAATTCTTCTTTGAAGATTGTCGGTGAGAATTTGGAAATTTAAAAAAAAAGGCCAAACTGGCAACCCTGTTTTTAAAACTCAAATTAAGAAGTGGATCACTTAGATCCTGAATATTTTTAGCTGCATAAGAAAACCAACCAGCAAACTAAGAAAACAGTCAGCGTAATTTAGCCCGAATATAATGCCCTTAATCAATTAACTGAAATAAAAATCAAAGTTAAAAACCAGAGTCTACAAGAATTTTTTGGCGTCGTTTAACAGCGAATTTAAAATTTTGTCTGAGAAAGGAAAATTAACTTTTCTGCCATTATGAGTGACATATCTCTGTGTAGTGTAATCGTCTGATTATACAACCAACAACAAAAAATAAAACAACAAAAGCCTTTCAAATGCAGAAACAAGCACTCGCTTTCAATTATCAACAATTGGACTGGATGTCAGAAACTGCGTAAAACAATGCAATCGTAGGTTGTTAAATAAATGTTTATGCGTTATTTTGTTCGTTCTACTAATAATATACAATTCTGGTTGCGTAATCTCAGGGAATGCTGCGCCATTATACTTCCAGTATAATTATATATTAAATCTGGCCTTATATATTCGTATAATATTCAAAGATTCAATAAGGTAAAATTCAGTTTTTATAATACTCGATTGTTTTGGGGAAGAGCTATACATTACAAAAAAACAAAATGTTAATTTTTTACTATTACATTTTTCTTCATTATTTAGCCGGTAGTTAATTTCAACATAAAACCACATCCTTATGTTTTATTGCCATCCATCGAATATATTCTAGTACAGCGGTTCCTAAAAAATGTTTTCTTCTTATACTCTTTCCTTAGGCTTTTCACGCATGGTTACCATTCCTTCACTTATAAACCACTACTCATACCTCCCCGAAAAATATATTATTTCTATTAGTCGATAATGTTTCTATACAATTAAATGACTCAAACTAACGTAACAACATTTGTGGAAATATATTTTTTATTTTATATATTTTACCGTTTATTTTAATATTTTAGATTAGAAGCCTGACATAAGGTTTTGCTAAAAAGGACGAGGAAAATGCAAAAAAAAAAAATCACACTGGAAATCATAAACATTTTTTATTTCAAACACACTTAAAAATAACATTTTCTTGTACATATATTAACTTATTTTTGCATGATTAGCGTGTGCATTTCAGAAATATTTTTATTATTCAGAAATTCGGAATCCATACCAGAAATTCTAAATAGTAATTTTTCCTTTATTTAATAATAGACGTTTCGTACTTGTCAACTTACCAAGAAATTTTATAAAACTATTTACAATATACCCAACGAAATCATAGCAGAATTGCCAGACTATGAGGTCTCCGACCCCACTAACCGTAAGCGCCCTAAATATGCTTTACTTATTAATAATGAAATTTTAGTTTTCCTCTCTCTTTTATTATACTTAACTTTTCTTGTCCTTTGTCTTTGTATATAAATATAAAAAAAAAAATCTTTAGCCTATTCTTTTTAATGCTATTATTTTGTAACTTGTAAACTAAATGTATGGTCTCTGAAAGGAGTCTTTTTTTTTCTTTTTTGAGATGGGTTCGACCCTCAATAGGTTTCGTCTGTCATTTTTTTTTATCTAATGGAAATTTCATATTTTTTATTTACTTCTTTACTATTTTTATACTTCTATTTCATTTTTATATTCTTTAATATTTTTATTTAAATTTTAACTTTTTAAATTTATCTCGGCTCCCTTTTGCCTCGCAAGTCAAATTACCTTTATCCTGGAAGTTTAGTTGGTACGCAACTAGACATTCCAAGCTGCTAACTACATTGTTCCATTGTTCGTACTTACATGAAGTAACAAACACTTCTTTCATTCTTTTCAATATGGGTTGGGTTGATTATTGACGGCCAATTATCTACACATGGGATATAGGCCCGGGGGGAGTGCCCTTCGTGGGGGTCTTTCTAAGGGAACCTAACCCGTATTTACGCATGGATAAATCCACGGCTCGAAGAAAACCACGAAAACTCCGAACGATTAGGCCGACGGGCGCGATTGGGATCGAACCCAGCACCTCCCGTCTACCAGCGTCGAGAGCACAACCTCTCAGCCACTGGTGGGGCTCTTTTCAATATGGATTTGCTATCTCTGACTAAAAATGAAATTGATGAAATTGACACTGCTAATGATGCAGATGGGTTAATTTGATATGTCTTTTACAGCTGCCACAATGTAAAAATATATATGGTATATATATATACTATAGCACTCTTTTCAAAAACGAATAAAGGTATCGACTTCTCATTTTATCTTGTGCATTTATTCTCTTGCTTTTTATGCTGCAGCTATAAGCTTATTTTGTCTCGTGATCCGATGAGTAAATTTACAATTTTTTAATAACAAGTTCTGTAATTTTTATGACTAGATTTATAACTTACGAAAATTATTAATTTTGTATTAATCGATAATGCATAAATCCTGCGGACCAGTAATATCAATTTTGAAAATTATAAATGCATATGTACAATAATGATAAGAAAATTATTATTGTAGTTTTGAATATATTGAAGCTAGGATAAGAGATTGTCTTTTGATTAGACTTAAAATAGATTTTTGATATAAGATATTATAGCCGAAATAAAGGAATCTAAATTAGAAAATAAGTTATTTTGAGTATATTAATTTACTAATATATGATTTTGTATCATAAGAGTGCCAACATAACCCGACCCGACCTGACTCGAATGGAATCCAAAAGTCAAAATAGAAGGTATACCCCCCCCCGAAACCCCCTCTAGCGCCGCCCTTGTACAGTGAGTGACCTTAATTATACACGGTGCACGAAAGTTAGTTTTCATTATCACCTTTTCTGAAAAGTATTAACCGTCTCATAAGTACTGCGATTAAATATAAATGTTGAGACACGTCTGTAATATTTATAATGTAGTCTTAAATATAGTGACTTTTTACTTATTCGCGACGCACGAAAATAATTTTTCATTACTTTTTTTCTGAAAAGTATATTTCGGCTTATAAATACTATGATTAAAAAAGGAAAAGATCTCTTTTTGGGAACAATGGTTCTAAAAACAATCATCATACTGCTCGTATAACTAAGAAATTTATGTAATGATAGCATAGCTGATAAATATCCGAATTCTTTTGAACTAGTATTTCCCAATAAAAATATTTGTATTAATCGCAGAATTCTTCAATAATATAAATTTAGCATTTCTCTTATTAAATAGTGGTATTGAGAAATTGGAAGACTTAGCTACTATGTAATTGACATGTAGCTATATTTCCGTCTGGAAATGGATATAAATTTAATTTGACCTAATAAGCCAGAAGATTGTTTCTCTGTGTTTTTTTTTTCATTATGATCAAATATTTATTTTCATTATGTAAATGAATAAGGATATCTATTTATGTGTACTACTCTACGTTTCTTTTTAAAAATATTGTTGTACCTTATAAATTTTTCTTTAATATGAAAGTGTAGCTTTTCTTTACAGAGGATATTACATTCAACGTATACATAAGAAAACAACCGTTTGCCACAGCTTCGCGAGAGTGAATTGGCACATAATGAGTTGACTTTATTGTTTTTTGCAACTCGTAAACAGTTGTAAACATAAAGATTATTTGGCGATTTACAGACATCATTTGCAGCCGGCTAAAGGAAAAATGTATAAAAAAATTTTATTAATTTGTAATTAAATTTTAAAAATATATGTGTTTTTAAATATGCATTTTAAATATAAAATGTTTTGTTGTCATCGGAATCAAATGTGTGAACATAATTTCATATTTTTCTAGCATATCACAAAGTGAGTGAAAATTCAAATACAAAACTCCATTGCTGCATACAAAAACCAAGTACCGTAATTTCCGATTTACGGTACGAAAAATAAATTCGAGATGAAAACAAGTTTAATACCAGTAATTCAGAATGGTTTTTCATACGCTTTATTTTGTCTAATTTTATTGTACATTATTAAGGCGAAGAAAACTATGGTAAAATATTGGTATTAAACCTGTTTTCATCTCGAATTTAGGGGTCGGCTTATACACGAGTATATACGGTATATATTTATGTTCTTAAAATATTCTAAGATAAGAGCTTAATTTTATCTCAAGTGTTAAAATCTTACTTACAGATTGTATGATTGTAACACATAAAATATTAAATGAAAAGTGTATTTTAGAAATATTTTAGCAACTAAGAAATAAAAGAGACATTCTCTAAGAAAGGTACTCAGAAAAAAAAATAAAAAATGTTAATTTCCGAGGAGATATTTTAAAATTAAGAATACATTCCACTTTGAGATCTGATGGACTACTCTTTGTGCTATTGTGCTGAGGAAATATTCTCTCAGACATGCAATCCACTACTAAATCCTCTATAGGGTTTCGTTCATCTCACAAAACCCTATTCGTCCCGCTACGTTGTCTGTTCGTCACAGAGCCGGTTCTCAGAAACTATGTAACTTACAGACTTGAAATTTTGTGTACTTATAGCTGAATACCTACTATGAAGCTGAAAATCATAAAATTAAAAAAATCGTATTATTTTAATGTAGAGATATAAAAAAGTAATAGTGATTATAATAGTGATTTTGGCCTTATATAATCACTGAAATTCTTTGGTTAAATAAACCAAAAAAAAAACAAAATCTTGCTCCTGAAAGAATTACCGTAATTTCGGGAGTATGCGCCGCACCTCAGGCAATTCAATTTTCAACCAGAATTGATTTTAAATAAAATGTGACTTACTTCTGCTTAGCACTTATTTGACTTCTTATTTTCAATAGAATTTCCGGTTTGAAAAAGACTTACCTTGGGTGCGGCGCATACGCGCGAAACTACGGTAATGACAGACATTCCGCGTTTCCCTAAAGTAAAGAAATATCGAAGCGCGAAAAAAAATTATTTCTCTATCCACAGTTTAGTATTTTGGTGCTACTAATTGCCTCGAACAGACAAATAAGTAGCTAACATGATTGCTCTATAATGGATCTTACACATTCTGAGCTTAGCTCTTTTTATTTTTTACTTATATAGTTTTTTTTATTATTTTTCCGGTAGCTGTTTACAACATAAAAAAGCATATTGAAACCACGCAGTTTTGTTTCATTGCAATATGTAAGATTTATTCTAGTGCCAGCGGTTCCTAAATTTTTTTCTTATCTTCACACACAAATTCGTTAGTCTTTTTACGCAAAAAGTTAATATTTGTATTCGACGAGAATGTTTTTTGTTTAATTAGATAATTAAATGATTCAAGCTAACTTAACGACATCTGTGGTAACATAATTTTTTGTCTTACGTATTTTATGGTACATTTTACCATCTTATAATAGCACTCTGACATAAGTTTTTATTTCTACAAAGTTCCAATGAAACTTCAAGAAAATGATATTGTAAATCATGCATAATCAAAACGTTTTTTATTATAATATTTAAAAATAAGCATCTTAAATGTTTACTAATTAGACATGTTTGTTATAGTTGTTACAAAGTAAAAAATATATATATAACGCTTTATCGGTGTCGACCTCTCATTTTAGATAGTCTTGTCTTGTGCATTTATTCAGTTGCTTCCTATGCAGAAACCAGCAATAGTTTGCTATTAGCTTATTAATATTTCGTGACCCTAGGAGTAAATTATAATTTTTCCAATTAAAAATTTTGGAGTTTTACGGCTGAACTTAGAGATTACCAAACAGACCGAAATTATTAATGCATAATGCGTTTAGTCTAGATAAATAATGACTCAAAGTAATTTAATGACATTTGTGTAAAAAACTAATCCATTCATTTCAATCACTTAATATTTTCCACTCAAAGTAAAATAAATAAATAAAGAAAATGATGAAGCACGCAGATAAAAACCCAACGATAATTTTTCTCTCATCTCTTAAAACAAGTGACCTAATTTATGACTCTTAAGTTTCAAGTTTATCATGCAATAGAGATTTATTACCTCGTTATAATCGTTCTCTTCTAATAATGTGAAATATGTTTATAATTTGTTATTTGTGATTATGCCATTATAAACTTATTACAGAACTAAAACATTTAAAAGGACAATTATTCAACGTCAATTTGTTTCAAAGAAATGATGCAACTTTACTCGTAACTTTCCAAACTTTGTGAAAATGAGTCAGTGTATTACTATCCTTCATTCTGTAAAGTCACAGGAAAAAATGTTTCCTGATGTTAAAATTAATCTAAATGTAAACCTTTTAAAATTTTAAGTAATGTAAAATATAATTTTTAAAATCAATCCAAACGTGAACCTATTTATTCAGTGTGAATTGTGCATTAATATTATTTTTTACAAGTTTTATTTCAGCGGTGGTGCATTTAAATAGAATTATTCAAGAAGTGATTATAATAAGTTATCAATTATTGGAAATATATAAACCAGTGGATACTACTAAAATTGGATAAACCTTAGAAAAGGTAAGCAATTCCTTTTCTTTCTGCATGTTGAAGACCAGAGTTAATTTTAATTTGAAGAATTTAATATTCTGATGTTACGCGCTTACCTCGTTGGCCTCGCCCCTTCAACAGTGATCATGAGCCTGATGAATATATGAACTCAGAATTTATTCTTAAGGATTAATAATTGACTCTAATTGATAAAAATAATACTCAGCTCTTATGCTAGATTAAAAATTCAAGAAAACATAATTGAATTTAATAAACTATTTAAACTAATGAAACTTTAAAAACTGTATAAACAAGTTCTCCGAGATGGCGACAATAAAGGAAATGCAAATAGTAGATAAATTAAACAATAATAATTATTCTATATGGAAGTTTAAAATTAATATGTTGTTAATTAAGGAAGATTTGTACGAACTCGTAACTCAGGAACCCCCTACACCAATTAACGAAGATTGGAGAAAAAAGGATGCAAAAGCTCGCGCTTTAATAAACCTGAGTATAGACGATACGCAAATAGTTCATGTAAAACATTTAGAAACAGCAAAACAGACATGGGATAGTTTAAAAAACATTCACGAGAGAGCCAATTTGTCCAGTAAATTGTATTTGTTACGAAAATTGTATAGTGCAAAACTTCCCGAAAATGGGAACATGCACAAACACATTACTAATATACTGGAAATAAAAGATAAGCTCTCCGCAATAGGAGAGAACATAACCGACTCGCATTTATCTGCACTTCTATTGTGCTCTTTACCTGCGAGTTATAATACTCTAATAACAGCTCTCGAAGCCCGAAATGAAATTGAATTAACTCCCGAATTCATCAAGAGCAAACTTACTGATGAATTTAATAAACGGGTAGAAAATAGTGAGCAAGTTGAAAACTCACAAAAGGTGTTTAAAACACAAAAGAAATACACTCAAGATTATAAAGGGCAAAACAAATATTGTACCTACTGTAAACAATCAAATCACACTTACAAACAATGCTGGCATCTCAAGAACAGAAACACACAGACCACTACACCTAAAACACAATACAAATACAAAAAGTACACATCGTTGTGTTTTGAAAATATAAAAGGTGATAGTAAAAATAAAATGAATCAATCAAAAACAAATGAACAGGTACAAATAAATAAAAGTGAACATAAAGATGCAGCATTCATAATTGTCAATCCCGCTAATAAAACCTGGTTAATTGACTCAGGAGCGTCTTCGCATATAGCGAACGATAGGGATATATTTACAAAATTCAACGATACTGAAAAAACTACAGTAACAATTGCTAATGGGAATACATTAAATTCTTACGGAACCGGCGAAACACAAATAATGACAAAAACATCTGATGGATGTATAAATAGAATTACACTTAAAAATGTGTTATTTGTTCCACAATTGGAATCAAATTTAATTTCCGTAAGTAAAGCCACAGAACATGGCTACAAAGTATTTTTCGAAAATGAAAAATGCATACTATCGTGCAATGGAAAAATATACTTAGAAGCATTAAAGAAACATAACTTATATCAAGTTGAAACACTAGAAGAAAGTTCTCAAAATAAAATAAACATTGCACATGATTGCAGAAATAAAGATTGCCTCGAAATTTGGCATAAACGCCTTGGCCACAGAAATAATGAAAGTATAAAAGAATTAGTCAAAAATGACTTGGCCAGTGGGATAAAAATAAATAACTGTAATCATAAAACAAACTGTGAAACATGTATAAAAACAAAGTCAACAAATGCACCGTACTCTAAATCTATCGAAAATAAAACAACAAAAGTATTAGATTTAGTACATACTGATTTATGTGGGCCTTTTAAAACACCCACAATAGGAGGAAAAAATTACTTCCTTACATTCATAGATGACAGTTCTAGATTCACAGTTATTTACTTATTAAAAAGTAAAGATGAAGTTTATGAAAAAATAAAAGACTATGTACAAATGGTCAAAACCAGACAAGGAAAATATCCGACGGCGATTAGATCGGATAACGGTGGGGAATATATAGGAAATAAAACAGAAGCCTTTCTAAGGGAACATGGTATAAAACATGAATACACAGTTCCATTTTGTCCCAGCCAGAATGGCATTGCTGAGAGAAAAAACAGAAGTTTAATTGAAATGACACGAAGCCTATTATCCGAAGCAAATTTACCTCATAGGTTCTGGGGTGAAGCGATAAATACTGCTAATCACCTCCAAAATAGGCTCCCCACTAAATTGACAAATAAAACGCCATATGAAATTTGGTTCAAAAGAAAACCAAATCTCTATTATTTACGTGTATTTGGCTGTAAAGTATACACTTACATAAACAAACACAAAAGATCTAAACTAGATGACACAGCAGAAGAGGGTATCTTCATGGGCTATGATAATAATACAAAGGGATACCGCGTTTTCACTAAAAATGGTGAAATAATAATCTCCAGATCTGTAAAATTTCTGGAAGAAAAACTGAACAATTTAAACGAGAAAATTAATGATCACGAACAATTAATTGAAGATAAAAAATACATTGAAATAGAAATAGGTGACACACCCTGTACACCTGACGCGCCCAAACAATCCGAAACACATCAACCTCGTAGATCTGAAAGACAAAACAGAGGAGTACCACCTCAAAGATATACTTCCGACAATTTTATTGCTTTAGCAAATGATTGCGATACAACAGAACCTGAAAACTGGAAACAGCTTATCAAAATAAACAATCCACTAGAAAAGAAAAACTGGCTTAAAGCCACTGAAAACGAAATACAATTGTTAATGAAAAATAATACATGGGATCTAGTCGATCCTCCTCTTAATAAAAGAATCATAGGAAGTAGATGGATTTTCAAACGAAAAATTGATAGTTCAGGAAATACACAAAAATATAAAGCACGTTTTGTTGCCAAAGGTTTCAGTCAAAAATATGGGGAAGATTATCAAGAAACATTTTCACCAGTAGCACAACATTGTACCATCAAAACACTTCTTTTAGCAGCAGCTTATAATAATTTGAATGTGCGACATGTAGATATTGACACCGCTTTTCTTCATGGGAACTTAAATGAAGAAATATATATAAATCAACCTGAAGGCTATGTAAACGAACAATTTCCTGAAAAAGTTTGCAAGCTCAAAAAGGCAATCTATGGCCTCAAACAGGCCGCCAGAGCTTGGCATATTAAAATCGCTGAAACACTAGACAACTTGAACTTTATCCAAAGTACAGCAGACACATGTCTTTTCACTAGAAAAGAAAACGATCATACATCATATATAATAATATATGTTGATGATATACTCATCGCCAGCAAAGATGAAATAATAGAAGAAATCGTAAATTCTCTAAAACAAGAATACGAATTAAAGGATCTAGGCAATATTAGTAACTATTTAGGTACTCAAATTCAGAAATTACCTAACGGTTATTCTCTTGATCAAAAAATTAAGATTGAAAATTTAGCGAAAAAGTTCAATCTTGAAAACTCCAAACCGTGCAAAACTCCAATGGAACCAGGATATAACAAATTAAATGATGATGATAATTTAATGCCAAATAATATTAAATATCGCCAGGCACTTGGTTCATTGCTTTATATAACAACAATAACTAGACCTGACATTTCAGCAGCAGTAAACATTTTAAGCAGAAGAAATGAGAATCCTCGCGAAAAAGACTGGCAAGCCGTAAAAAGAATAATAAGATATCTATATCATACTAAAGAACTAAAATTAATAATTAACACTAATGAAGAACCAATATTAAAAGTATTCGCTGATGCCGATTGGGCAGGTGATACCAAAACCCGTAGATCAACATCGGGAATATTATATATGTTGGGCAACAACCCAATTCAGTGGACGACGAAAAGGCAAAGTTGCATTGCCTTATCTTCAGCAGAGGCTGAATATGTGTCCGCAGCACATGCTAGCCAAGAAATAATTTGGTTATTGAAGTTACTTGACGATCTAGGCTTTCCACAGCTAAAACCAATCACTTTATATGAAGACAATCAAAGTACCATAAAAATGGTTGAATCAGAAAAATTCACGAAAAGATCAAAGCACATCGACGTCAAATTTAATGCCATTAAACAATATAGCGAAGAAGGCATAATTGAGTTAAGATATCTTCCAACAGAAAAAATGATAGCTGATACACTTACCAAACCTTTACCCAAGCCTCGATTCATCGAACACAGAAATTCAATGAAAATATTAGTTAATCCCCATGAACGGATTAAGGGGGAAATTGTAAAAAACTAATCCATTCATTTCAATCACTTAATATTTTCCACTCAAAGTAAAATAAATAAATAAAGAAAATGATGAAGCACGCAGATAAAAACCCAACGATAATTTTTCTCTCATCTCTTAAAACAAGTGACCTAATTTATGACTCTTAAGTTTCAAGTTTATCATGCAATAGAGATTTATTACCTCGTTATAATCGTTCTCTTCTAATAATGTGAAATATGTTTATAATTTGTTATTTGTGATTATGCCATTATAAACTTATTACAGAACTAAAACATTTAAAAGGACAATTATTCAACGTCAATTTGTTTCAAAGAAATGATGCAACTTTACTCGTAACTTTCCAAACTTTGTGAAAATGAGTCAGTGTATTACTATCCTTCATTCTGTAAAGTCACAGGAAAAAATGTTTCCTGATGTTAAAATTAATCTAAATGTAAACCTTTTAAAATTTTAAGTAATGTAAAATATAATTTTTAAAATCAATCCAAACGTGAACCTATTTATTCAGTGTGAATTGTGCATTAATATTATTTTTTACAAGTTTTATTTCAGCGGTGGTGCATTTAAATAGAATTATTCAAGAAGTGATTATAATAAGTTATCAATTATTGGAAATATATAAACCAGTGGATACTACTAAAATTGGATAAACCTTAGAAAAGGTAAGCAATTCCTTTTCTTTCTGCATGTTGAAGACCAGAGTTAATTTTAATTTGAAGAATTTAATATTCTGATGTTACGCGCTTACCTCGTTGGCCTCGCCCCTTCAACAATTTGTGCTATTTTATTTTTTATATTGCATTTTACAGAATATTTTAATATTTTATAATAGAGGCTTAAATGCAAAATAAATAAAAACGGCTTTAAAGTAATTATTAACATTAATTAATGATCTAAAAATATATTCATCTTCATATGCTACTGTTCAAATCTAGCTCTATATCACTTTAATAATATCCTTGAGCACGCTTCATGAAGCTGAGTTTTTTTTCGGGGGGGGGGGGGGGGGAGAATAACCATTTTTCTGTTTTGCACCATTGCTTATGTAAATTTGGCGTAACCAACACAATGGCACATAGGTAAGATGTGAGTTGAACGGGTTCAAACTTCCTTCACTTTGCATGAAATAGTTAATATAAAGTCAAAGTTAACCCTTTAACGGACATTGGTTTCCCTATGAAACCACAAAACTTTAATTACGAAACTCTACAATGACAGCAGAATTTTAAACCTTTCCGGCACAGACAAAGTCTGTTCGTAAAATGAGAAAATACTGACTGACACCGTAATTTACATACGACTTTTATAGAAAATAAGAACTCCTTATATTAAGCTTTCATAGCAGAAACAAAATTTTATTAAATATTCTGGGTGTCGAATGCAAGTTTGGAATTGAAATTAGGTGTGCCTGGAGTGGGACCACTGTGCCGGAAAGGGTTAATAGAAATGGTTTCCATTTTTTACGTAAGTGAAATATCGCTTTTTTTTGTTATATATAAGTAAATTTGTTTATAATTTCCGGTGTCAATCATTTATTTCAAAATTTAGCAATTGAAGTGCTTTATCCGTTAAAGGGTTAAAATGTCACAAAAAAATTTTAAAAGAAAATTATTGTAACCATAATTTTGCTCTATGTACAGTCGGTTAAATTTTTCACCAAAATCATCTTGTGAGTTATTTTTCATTGTGTTGCATGCCGCAATATCAACAAATTTCCGCAAATAATTTTCTACTGATGGCGTTAATCTCAATTCTACGGAAGGCGGTCTGAAAATATACTATATTTTCAAGAGCTACAAAAGTTGTTTTATAAACTGTTATTTTTTTCTGTGCCAAGTCTTACCTCATTTTCATACAGTCTTTAAGTATGTTATATGAAGTAGGATTGCGTTATTATTAGTAGTATTATTGCATTTATATTCCGAACCAGCTGAAAGATTTGTATCGTAATTTCCATAGGAGCCAGAAAAATTATTCCGGTCAGACCCTCAAATGCATTAAGACGGCACCGTTTAAAATGTTTCTTTTCAAAGATGTTTAAAAATCACATTTTTATAAAAGTGTGAGTTCATATCCCGGTTGTTTTGTGGTCATATTTGGGACTTGACACACGTGACTTGCAGTGACGTCATGGAAATTTAACAGAAGTTCGAATTTTAATTCCAATGTAACGTCACTGAGTGGTGGAATTTTCGTCAAAGATATGAAGTAACCACTGTGACTTGCAATGACGTCAATGCCATCATGTTTACTTTACGGAAAATTTACGATTAAATAAGACGAAGATTACTATTCAGAAATAGTGGTACTCAAAAAGGCAAGAGGTTTGATAGGTTTGATAAGCTCAGTGTTTGGCAAGCAGGTTGTTCGTTTTCAGTTTTTTGGCAAGCAGGTTTTTCGTTTTCAGTTTTTTGGCAAGCAGGTTTGGCAGGTTCAAAGGTTTAGCGACAGAAAGTTTTCTTTCATTATTTTTAAATACAAATTTGCTTCTGTAACTCAAAGGAGACATATGTTAAAATTTTTAAATAAAAAAATAAGCCTTTAGGACTTGACAAAATAATATCCGAAAGACATTTTCGAATGAATGGATGAATATGAGAAGAATCGTCTAATGGAGTCCTAATTACCTTTTTGTTATCGTTAATATTACAGATAATAGCAGATGAAAGAAATATATAACAAATTTTCTTTTCAATTCATATTTCGTTTTTCAAAAAAAATATTCAAAGTACAATTTAATTTATTGCGAAACATTTGCTGCAAAAGAACTTATGATAAAAAGTGTGCAAATTTTCTTGCTTTAAAAGTGAAAATCTCGAGAATGCAAAAACGGTGTAAAAAGAAAATATGCACATTCGCATTTATTCCACATTTATTCAAGCAGACTATCCAGGGTGCGCATAATTTTATAAAAAAAACATTTAATAGAATTTCTCGCTTTATATAACCATAGAAAGATATTACATATTATGTAAGTAAATCTGGCAATTGCGAATTCTGCATTATAATATTAATTAGAAAATTTATTTCTTTAAATAGTGGTGGCAGACTTTGTCCAGAGAGTGTAGGCAAAGTGGACATAGTTGCAAGTTTTTTTTCATTTTTGATTCTAAAATTCTCAATTCACACCTAAAGTAAAGAATACTAATTTTTGCTTTATTTAATAATAGACATTTCATGGTTACATATAGTAAACGTTCTTCTTTCAAAATTTCCTATATAAATTCATAATTTTTGGATAAAAATGGAAACCAAACTGGCAACCGTGTGAACTATTTTAATATATATATAAAATATAATATATAAAATAAAACTGCAGGCGATTTTTTCAAATTATTAACTGTCGTTTATAAATATTCTAAACGAAGCAGACGATTTTATTTTCCTAGTTTTGTGCTTGTTTAAAGAACAGTTTTTATTTGCACTATAGAAATGGAGGTGAATGATTCAGAGTTATAAAAAAAATGAAATGCGTTGTGCCATAAAATTTTGCAATCGTTTGGGCAACAGCTGCAGAAACAGTTCAGTTAATGAAAGAAGCTTACAAAGACAAATGTTTTGGTGAGTCTACTATGATTTTTAGATGGCATGGTGATTTCAAAAAAGGACATTTGTCTGCAGAACTGGCTCCTAAGGTCTGGCTGACCAGAAAGTGTTGTGAATGATCGAAATGTTAACATTGTGTGGGCATTCTTGCAAGAAAATTGGTGCATGAAATATGAGAAGATAGCGGGCTAACATTTCGAAAATATCAATATTTTGCATTCTACGCAACAATTTACAGTTTTGCCATGTTTGTTCCAGATCGGTCCCTCATCACCTTACACAAACATAGTTGCCAAACTCCCGATTTTTTTCATACCAGTATTTTTATGAAAAAATATTTGTTTTATTTAATGGTACAATTTCTGTAATTTACCAAAGCGAAATTTTTTGTAAGATTTTACTGGTATTAAAAAAATCGGGAGGTTGGCAACTATGCATAAAGAACAAATGCAAACAAGAATTCACCAATGTTGTGAGTGGAAGCAGATGCTTCAAAATGATCCGAATTTCCTAAAGACTGTAATAAGAGGTGATGAAACTTGGGTGCGTCATTTTGATCCCCTTCCCAAGTGCCCTTACAAGTGTATGGAAACACACTGATTCTCGCCTCTGAAAAAAAAATCGCACAAACCATACCTACTGGAAAAGTCATGATGGTTATTTTCTTTCATCATAAAGGTGTAATCTATCAGCATGCTGTGCCTCCAAAACCTACTGCGAATGGTGAATATTATGTTTCAGTTTTGAAAATTTTGTGACAGTACATATCGAGAAAGCGTCCTGAACTGGTAGGGAATTGGACATTACAATACGAAAATTCTCGTCCGTATGTCACTACTTCTGTTCAGTAATATCTTAGCAAATGCAATATTAAAATCATGCCCCATCTCCCTTACAGTCCAGAGGGCTGCGTGCTCCTCCGGGTGTTCCGGAATCAATCCGGTCCTTCGGGACGTGGAGGGATGACCTGGAGCCCGGCAGTAGACGCCGTGGCGTCCGGATTCCATTTTCAGGAGTTTGGGACAAAGCGGGGTCTCCGAGGGAGCGGTAACCGACGTAAGTCCACTTCCCGGAGGACTGGGCAGCTGGCTGTCGCCGGTTCGCTCGGACAATCCTAAGTGCAGCCTGGGGATCCTGAACCGGGCACGGAATCGAGCGGCCTGGAACTCATCCTTTCTCAGCGTACGGCACTCCAGGGGATAGACAAGATGTGTGCTTCTCTTGTCCGTTCCCACGGCCCTCGGCGGGGGGCGCCGGAGACAGCTGTTGTTGAGATATGGAGCCATGGGTGGGAGCCACATGGTTAAGGTTCTGGAAAGCTGGTGTTCGTGTCTAGTGAAGGTGAGCTAGCGGACGCGGGCGGTTACGCAGGTCTGGCCGGACCACCTTGACGAAACTATTGCACTACTTGTTTCGATCCCTTCACTTTTTGCTTTTAAACTAACGTTCTCCCGGCCCTACGGCTCTGACGGCTTGGTCACCCGACAGCGTGACGGGGGTCGGAACCCTCTTCCTAGTTTTTTAGCCTATCTGTGTTTACTAACCTAGTTTTTAAGATGTGTTTGTCCATTCCCGACTAGAGAGACATGAGATCACTCGTGTGAGTTGTTCTCGATCTCGAATTGGGATACAGCAAATCATGAGAGAGAGCCCTTGACTAGTAGCTGGGCCCTGGTTGCTCTTGTGAGCTCTCCAGACAAGCTCGGCTTCGAGGATGTCACGGACTGTCTTTCATGAACCGAGCCTGTCCGGCCACTGTCGTACTCATGAAAGGGGTTGCGATCGCGCCGATACAGGCATCATGAAGTATGAAGGGGGCAATATCCAGTAGTGGATGGGTGCCGCGTTTTTTTTAAACACCCGCATTAGTCTTACAGTCCAGAGGCAGGGTGCCCCTCCAGGTGTGTCCGTCTCAACCCGGCCTCTGTGTGGCCCGGGAGCCTGGCCGACGATGTTGTGGCTGTGGCAGTTGGTTCCATTTTTGGGATTGGGCGAAAGCAGGGTCCCAGACGAGGTCAAGTATTGGCATAACACCACTTTCGGAGATTTGGGTGTGATCGAATTTCGTTGGTCGTGCCTAACAGTCCTAAGTACCTGCTGGGGATTCCAACCTGGATGCTGCATCACGCGGACTGAGTCTCACTTGTCCTGCTTCCGATACTCCAGAGCTTAGCCAAGATGAGCGCTTCTCTTGGCCGAACTCAAGGCCGTTGGCGGGTGGCGCCGGCTAAGGACTTGGAAAGAAGGTGGTCGTATCTGGCGCAGATGAGCAAATGAGCTTAGGCGGGACAGGTCTGCCCGGACTACATTTTTTCTGTCATTCTCTACTCCGCCATGCGGCGTCTCCAGCCTAGCCACCTGGACTCGTGAACATAGTGTTGAACTAATATTCCTAATTTTTTATTGTTTATCCTAGTTACTTGTGCGTGACTTAAAATATATCAAAATAAAATTTTAGCCAACGATTTAGATGAGTTTTTATCTTAAAGGGTTATATACCATTAAAAATTTGCAGCAAACTGCACAGTCGTTCAACCGTTTTTATTAAAAAAAACCGTTAGATAACCGCAATTTAACTCTATTCTGATCATATTATTGCCAGTAAGTTTAGCAATATTTTAAGTAAATGTAATATTAAAATCATGCACATCTTCCTTACAATCCAGATCTTGCACCATGTGATTTCTGGCTGTTTCCGACGTTGAAGGAGAAGCTCCGTGCAGATAACTTAACACAGATTTTGAAGTTATTTCAGCAGTGCAGGGTTCTTTGAAGCATCTTCCAGAAAAAGGCTGCTCCGCTTGTTTTGAAAAGTGGGTTGAAAGATAGCATCGTTGTATATCATTTGAGGGATGGTATTTTGAAAAAGAATGATGTATTTTTTGCTTTAAATATATTTCTTGTTTTTTTATGATTTTACTCTCAGTTTTTTTTTAACTTCCTTTGTATATATATATATATATATATATATATATATATATATATTATATATATATATTTTTTTTTTACTTCGCGATATTCCTTTACATTATTCTAAATTCCAACATATTCATTATTTCCCTATTTCTTAATAATAGCCATTATTTTTTTTATTTAATTTCCCTTTTAATTCAAAACGCGGATATTAATAATTATCTGATTCAATCTTAATCTAAAGCTTTAAGTCATTTCATAAACTTTTATCAACTGTCCAATCTGTAATTTTCTGAGAGAAGCTAGTTTTCCATTTCGAATGTTTTTAAAAGCTATTTTGTTATTTTATTCCACGTATCTGCCTTCCCGCGTATTTTTGACGCTAAGCTTTTTACTTCGAAAAACCTCCGTTACCATGTAAGGGATTCTTTCTCCTTAAATTCCTCCCTCTCACATCATTGGCTTAGCTGCCCTGCTCTTCTAGCGCGCCTTTCATCCATTGGTTCGTTTCTATATTACGTCGATTCTGTGGACTTCCGCGCGTCTGACAAAAAGCGAATGTAATGACTTCGGATCTCGGAATTTTGTCTTAATTCAAGTGGTTAACAATCTGTTATCTGGTGTTTATAAATATTTTTCTAGATTCTGAATTCGCTTTTTAAGTTCTAACAGCATGAAGTAGAGATTCATACTCAAGCCTGAGAGCTTTACGAACATCTTCATAATGTGGGTTTTGTTTTACGTTTTTCATGTTGGATAAATAAACACCTCAGAACGACAAGTGACTTGTTTTTTATTATAAACCATTTAAAAGGTATCTATTTTGACGTAAACTGATTTTCATATGGTTACATTTTAGCAGTTGTACTATACCTCTAAAACCAACGGCTTAGGAATTAGATATTGGTAAACAATAAGAAGGGACACCATGTCGAACTATCGAATGTGAAAAAATGCATTTTTCATTACTTTTAAAAATGGGCCGATTGTCACCACTAAATTTCATTAGAATGTTTCGCCTACTAATAAAACTTGTCTGCTTGCCAGTTTGGCCGACTCATTTATTCAGAAATTCCGAATTCATACCGGACATTTTGAGATTTTTTTTTCTTTTTTTTTTAAATGATCACGAAATGATTGTCACTAAAGAAAGCAAAAATTCTTGTTCGAAATTTCTGGTTTGAATTTAGAATTTCTAAATGGAAAAGGATGCCAAACTGACAACCCTAGTGAAGAATACTATTAAAATTCAGTGGTGACAATCGGTTCATTTTTAAAAGTAATGAAAAATGCATTTTTTCACATTCAATAGTTTGACATTGAATTGTTGTGAGTATTCGTTCACATAATGGCCTACGGAGAAAAACTGTTTACAGCGTATTTTAATTACGTTATACTATTTCAAATACCATGAAATTGTTATTATATACATTACTGAGGTTTACTACAAGATACTTATGGTATAATATGATGTGCATAGCATTTGTCGTTCATTTACTGGGCTTACAATAGTTTCTGGTACAGTACAATATCCGACGTTTTGCCTGTAAGCTATAATTGCTGGAAATGCGCTTTCAATTAGTTATGCGTTTAACTAAATTTTTGCATACTGTGTGGTGTGTATAAATGCTATAGATCATATACAGCTCTACACAAAAAAATTCTTAATCATTACTGTGTATCAACGGAAATTGTTTAAAGGGTTTTTTTTAATCGAGTTATACATTTTGAACGTGAAATATATTTAGTATACTAAGAAATGTGTGTTGGATATAAATAGAATCATATTCAGGACCACGCAAAGAACTGGATACATGGCCCTCTTATGTATGATAATTTATGGAAGTGTGATTTCAGTAGTTTACAGCGTGTTTTTTGCCTGAATTAAACTTTAACTTATTATGTTGCGTGTTTAAAAATCTTAAGGTAATATACAGGGAACACAAGAGAATTCAAATATGTTTTCTTCTAATTGGTAGAAACTGCTGATGGTGAATTTTCAACTGTGGTATGGGTTTGCTTACTTTATTAAATTGAATCATGCTATATAGAGAATATACAAATCTATAGATTATATACAGGGCTGCACAAATGAATTGGAGTACTTTTATGGCTATGGCCTATAATTGTTGAAATCTAGTTTTCAAATATGCTTTGAGTTTTCTAAAATGTTTATTTAAGTATCTTATATAACTTACTAAACAATGCAGGTTTGTTGTGTTTCAATAATCCATGATTAATGCACGATTTTACTTTATTGTTTTTTTTTTTAATACTTTCCAACATAGTTGAAAAATATTTATGAATTCCGTTTTTTTGGCTGTCTGGCTGTCTGTCCGTTTTCTAACTCGCGTAAATATACTCTGATTGCCATTTTATTGATATATGTTATTGAGATATTTCTTTTAAATGCTAAAAGGTGTAAATTAACAACATAATACAAATTAAAATAACTTTTATTAGGTTGTTTGACATGTTTCGACTCACTGCGAGCCATTAAAAAAATATATTTATAATAAAAATAATATATAAGTATAATAAAATGCCTTTATAATATTTTTTTAATAACTCGGAATGAGTCGAAACATGTCAAACAACCTAATAAAAGTTATTTTAACCCTTTCAGGGTCAAAGTACTTTCAATACTAAACTGTTGAAATAAATGTCTGGCACCGGAATTTACAAAAAGATTTATTTGGAAATAAGAAAAAGGCTATATTTCACATACGTATTAAATGGAAAAGATTTGAACAAAATTCTGGTGCCATTGTGGCGTTTGGGAATTAAAATTAAGTGGTTTTATAAACATACCACTGCCCTGAAAGGGTTAATTTGTATTATGTTGTTAATTTACACCTTTTAGCATTAAAAGAAATATATTATTACAAGGTGTTATAATTTATCATATTGTTATATGTTATTGAGGTTTAAAATGGCATGTTTGATATTGAAAATGAAGTGCGTACCTTTTACAATTAGCTTAGAGGAATACTCAAAAGTATCCCATTATATTTAGGACAATGGGAGAAAATTGCTTTCAGTGCATTTTAACAATATTACACTATTTCAAACATACTGAAATTGATATGCATCACTAAGGTGGTTGATAAAATAATTTCTATGGGGTATAGTATAAGTAGAAATTATGTTTCATTTACAGGGACACTCAAAAGTATTCCCTTGTATTACGATCAATGAGAAAAAATTGTTTTTACTGCATTTTAATGTTATTACAATGTTTCAAACTTAATGATATTGATATACATCATTGAGGGGGGTGGCAATATGCTTTCTATATATTATGGAGTTAGTGGAAATTATAGTTCGTTTACAGAGACATGCAAAATAATTCCGTTGCGTTGCAATCTATGAAGAAAAATCGTTTGTAGTATATGATAATTATACTGCGCTATTTCAAACATCGGGAATTTGATATACAATACTGAGGAGCAATACAACACTGATTCTATAGATTATAGGCCTTAAACCCTCATTAAAAAAAAAGTCAGGACTTCAGCCCCCACCCTCCCCTTTCCACACCCTCTGATACTCAGTGCAAGCAAAAACTTCCAAAGCGAGCGCGAATCATTATACCGCTTTAAACCCATACACGAAAATCCTTTTATTTGTTTAATATTCCTGCAAAACGAATATTTCATTATTTTATTCCAAGAAATTTCACACAAACAGGTAGTTCTTCCTGACACCCATAACGGAATTTCAAAAGAAGATATTTGTCATTTTAATTATACGGGTCTGATTATTTGAACAGCAACGAAATGGTTAAAAAATCACATTTAGAGGAAAGAGTTATCAAAGGTTAAACAGACAATTCCGTTACTGGCAACATATTTCTCTGTTACACATTGCGGAGAAAGTATGAAGTTAGGAAGAAAGTTATTTCTTTTCTTTAATTCCTGATGCGTGGATAGAAATATAACGCTGGTAAGTTGGTTTTGAAAATTTCGACTTGCTGGTTTTTCTTTTCTTTTTGAGGTAAGACTTCAGATATTTACTTGTAAAAATAGGCAATATAGCTTAAAATTTTACCTATACTCTCTTTTTTTCGTGGAAATTATGGTCTCACATACTGTGTTTTCTTTTCTAAATTTAAGCTATCTACATCTGACACATTTGTGAAATCATTTTTTTTTCGTAAGCGCAAAAACTTTGCTAATGTTCTTAGTAAAAGAAATATGAAATCAAATAGTGTTTTGCATTTTTCTATAAAGGCAAAAGCTATTTCAGAAATTTATGTCAAGTTGGGGTTTTGTACCGAATTTCTGGGTACGACAGCCTAAGACGGTGCAGGCTCTTATCGGTGAATTGTTATTTAATTAACAGTGACTTTTAAGTAACATGTTAATGCAGTAACAAGTTCTACCACAATAACAATGTTATTTATCCTGTTATGTTAAATAACGCCCATCCCTAGTTTGCAACAAAGAAATGTTAACTTGAATGTTATCACGTTCAATGGAAATTTGCCCTCTTAAGGCTTTATCAGACACGGACAAAACGCGCATCTTTAAGCAAATCATGCAACTTTACACGTAGAAAAAAAGGGAGGAGAAAACGATTAAGCTTTGCTAAATGATGTGTAAATTGCTGCGTCTAATTTGGTAAGCGGGTTCCTACAAGCAGTTCTTTATCGCTCCCTTGGCATAGTACGTGTGCTGCCTGTCATTTCTCGCGATTTTCTTTACTATTTATTTAATCGGTTGTATTGCATCCATAAATCGTCGCCACCATGTCAAACTATCGAATGTGAAAAAATGCATTTTTTATTACTTTAGAGAATAGGCCGATTGTCACCACTAAATTTTAATAGTATACTTCAAAAGGGTTACCAGTTTGGCATCCTTTTTCATTCAGAAATTCCAAATTCATACCAGAAATTTCTAACAAAAATTTTTGCCTTATTTAATGACGTACATTTCGAGATTACTTAAAGTAAAAAATTTTCTTCCAAAATTTCCGGTATGAATTCGGCACCTTTGAAAAAACAAGAAGACCAAACTAGCAACCCTGTTCTTTGCAGAAATTTTATAAGTCTTCTTACTAGGCGAAGAATTCTAATAAAATTTAGTGGTGAGAATCGGCCTATTTATCAAAGTAATGAAAAATGCATCTTTCCACATTCGATAGTTTGACATGGTAGCGACGATATATATGTATATGTTTTAATCTCTGAGCTTTAAAAGGGCATGGCTAGAACTAAATTTATGACTAAGAGTGTAAAAAAATGTTATGTGGTGTAGCTATTAGTTTACAGCGGCAATGATTGAAGAAGAGAAGAAATAACTTTTTTTTAAAAAAGGACAGCAAGAAGAATATTTGGATTTTGCAAAAACACTCCAACTATTTCTGTCTGTTTTCAGCACACTTTTTATACTGTATTGTTGCATTTTTTAAATTTAAAATCCGAAACGAGTTCATTTAAAAATTCGTTTAGAAAAAAAAATCTTAAAATTGCTAAAAACTTTTGTATTTAGTAGTACAATGTGTACTACTTCAATCATTTATTTTATTATTTTTTTTTTTTTTAACGCTATGTATATGCTGATTTTTAAGTCAATCCAAAATATATAATTTTTGAGTGCTTTTCTTAACCCTTTGAGGGGCGGTGGTATATATTATATACCACCTAATTTTAATCCCATTCAAACCAGAAACTTTTAATTAAATTTTACTTTTCTAACTTTGACAAGAAAAAGTTGGAAAATTGCTTATTCTTATTTTGAAATAAATTCTTGCCTAAATTCCGGTGGGAATTCAACGTTACAGGAGCACAAGTGCTTGCCCCTGAAAGGGTTAAAGGAGTCAGAGTACATTAAAACCCAAATCCTACAGTTTTCAATGGATTAATTTGAAAATTGGCAGGCTCGTAAATAATAAGCTGAAAAAGATATATTCAAAATTTGGTGTTAAAAAAATAATAATAAGTTTTTAACTAATTCAATTTTAAAATTTCTAAAGTAACGAATAGTTGTCATATTTTAAAATGTCCCATTCGCATTTCTTTTGTATAGAATATGACAATATTTATTTATGAGAAATGAGATAATTTTTAACACTTTCCAACCTAATTGAAAAGTGTTTATGACTTCGGTTTGTCTGGCCGTCTGGCCGCCTCCCTGCACTCAAACTCGCGTAAATATACTCGGATCGCCCTTTAATGTTTGTATGTTATTGTCGTTTACTATAGCATGTTCCCTATTTCAACTGAAATGTGTAGCACTTATTTCAAAGAAATCCTCATGATATATACAGCATGAATATATAATAACAAGTGGGTAAGAGTGATCGAAGATCGCTCAAAGGGTTTCGTTTAATATTCCTTTCAAAATACTTTATTCTTTCTTTAATAAATTCAAATAAATTTCATTTAGCAACAAAAAAAAGTCATGTATTTTATAAAGTAAAAAATTACCGGTCTATTTTTTCTTTTTTTTCGAATATCTAAACCAGCCCGTTAGCGGGCGAAGCACGCTATTATATTCTGTCATAATAATATCTGTCATGCGGACTAAATGCGATGTTTAAAAAAATAATTTCAAAATTAAACATGTTGTACACCTTCAATATGTTAAAATTTGCGAATATTTCCATAATCGGATTTTTATCATGATTCAATATGTTTCTCAAACACATATATTTACTATTCTCTATTACTCATATTGATACTCGCTTTGTATTATTCTCAAACATTTGAAAAATTCGTTAAACTTCTAATATGACGTCAGATTTTCGTTTTAATTCTCTAATGACGTGATATCAATCTGATTTGTGTACATACACATACTCATACTCCTTGTATTATTGCGAAATCTTTGAAAATTTCCGTTTTATTACCACTATGACGTCAATCATTTTTATTTCATATTAATATTTTTTTTTCAATTGGTGAAACTATTTCATTTTCATTTTTTACGTAGAAATCGTTCAATAGAAAATTAATTATTGTAGAAAGAATTTCATTGTGGATTTTTAATTTTTGGCAACTGCTTTAAAAAAAATTGTTTAAATTTAATAGGAAAAGGCTGTTAGAATTTTGGTTTTTTATCTCTATTTATTAAAATAATACGATGTTTTCAAATTTTAATATTTTGAGCTTCATAGCTGGTATTCAGCTAGATATACAAAAAGTTTCAACTCTGTAAGTTGCATAGTTTCTGAGAATGACACTGTTGCGGACAGACAACTTGATCGGGATTAATAGGGTTTCGTTAGATGAACGAAACCCTAAAAATGACATTAAACGTGTCATCTCTATCACACATATATGAAAAAAAAAACAAAAAAAGAAAAGAAGCAAAAAGAAAACAAGAAAAAGAAAAAATCTTTGGTGGGTAATTGAAATAACTGAAATATTTTTCCGCAAGACGCACTGCATTAATAACAAGAACGGAAAACCATACGTCACGCATAGATTATGTACTACCCCCCCCCCCACACACACACACACACACCAACACATCCAGAAATCTGCAACATAACTTCCCCGTTCGATAAGGTGACATAAAACATATAAGTAAACAATTTGGAAAACATATAACACATTCAAAAGTCCAGTTTTAGCAATAACTTTCTACAGTCAAACTAGTAGCCGAATTATTTTGTGCAGCCCTGTATGTATCTATCGATTTTCATGTATACTACATAACATGCTAAAATTTAGTTCAGTTAAAATTTCACGTTTACCAATTTTTGCCAGTAGATGGAAATACACTTGAATTCTTTTGAACAACCCTGTATATTTTCTAAAGATTTTTGCTTGCATCACAAATTGAGGTAAAATTTAATTCAGGGCAAAAACACATAACACAACTAAAACGCACTTCCAGTAATTACCAACCATAAAAGGCAATGTATCTTGTTCTTTCATAGCCCTGTATATGGAGTTATTTATAATCTACAAACTTCTATTAGTATACTAAATACAGTTCAGCAGGAAAATGCATAACACAATTAAAAACTACTTTTAAGCAATTCAGGATCACAGGCAGTATTATTTACGATATCCTTTGTGTAGTCCTGTATATGATCAACATAATTTATACTCACTACATACTATGCAAACATTTAGTTAAACTTAAAAACGCTAACCCAAAGTTGAAAATGCACTTCCAGCAATTACCGCTTTTAGACAGTACAGTAACCGAATTATTTTGTGAGTCCCTGTAAATGAACGATAAATGCAATGTTCACAATACTTTTCAATAACACTTGTAGTGCACTTCCGTTTTGTCGACTTCATTATGTAGCCAATATGAATTACCTTAATAGTATCATCAAAATGCGCTTCAAGTGATATTTCCCGTTAGTGCATTATGTAAAAGTATTATTTTATGACACCCTGTAAATGAATAACGAATACCTTCCACCGCATACTTTACAGAACGCACGTTTTTGTGCTCCTCATAAATTGCATATCAACTTCATTATGCTTGAAGTGGTGTAACATCATCAAAATATACTTAAAACGATTTTTTTTCATATCGACCGTAATGTAACGGAATAATTTTGACCGTACCTGTAATCGAACTATAAATGCTACACTCTTCACTTTCAATAGCGATCGTTACATATTAAACGTCAATAAAATAAAAAAATTACAGGGCAATCAGAGTATATTTACTTGAGTTACAGCTCCGACAGACGGACAGACAATCCAAAGCTATAAACAATTTTCAACTGTGTTGAAAAGTGTTAAAAATGATTGTCAAGGATAATTGGTGCTTAAATGTTTGAAGAGTTTTTAATACTTTAACATTTGATGGAATATGAAATTTTGAAACAAATTATATTCACGAGGATACATGACAAAAATTCAATTTCCGTGCACATACATGAGGCAACGCAAAAAAATCCTCTTAAATTTAATATATAAATATTACAATAATACAAATTAAATAAAACAATTTGTATGGTATAAAAAATGAAGTTAATGCTTGCATTAATAATTTCTCAAGTGAAATTCCAAAATACTTTTAGTAACTGTTTAACATTTTTCAATTACTTTATTTATTTGCAGGAAAAATGATTCGTTAAACAATTAAACAGAACAAATGATATATTTCATAAAAGGTGGAATGATAATATTATAATGTTATTAAGAATTGCATATATTAAATATTGATTAATATAATATATTATGTAGTGTGATATACCACATACAGGAGCGTACGGCTAATTTTTTTCTGTAAGCACTCTTTTGCATTCAAGATACAAGAGAGTGCTTGGCGATATTGGCGACAAATAGACAAAACGATATCAAAGTTCATAAATATCAAAAAGAAATCCGAAATCCTCGAAAAAGAGGCTTAAACAATCTCAGGTGACGTTATTGGTCAGATTAAGCAGTTCACGCAGCAAAACCCATTTGACGGGAGAGAAAAAACTGCGTATAATGCTTCACATTCGAAATCTCAATTACACAGTGTTTTAGCGGAACAGCTGTGGGAAAAGATGAATGATGAGCTTAATAGCCTACGTTAGTCACGCGAAGAAACGCTCCAGCTAATGTTAAGTCTATGGGAAGGTTATCGCGCGATTTCTCGCTCGCATTTTAATATTTTTAAATAATTTTTTTTTGCATATGATAGCTGATGTGGATCTCTAACGTTGTTAGTGTTTACTTTTTCGATATTGGTTCTAGTAGTTTTATATAAAGGTACTTTCTCTTTCAGAACCGGTTCCAAAATTGAAAATGTCCGCTTATAAAAAAAAACCGTAAGCAAAATCGAAAAAGTAAAAACTAACAACGTTAGAGATCGACCTCAGCTATCCTATGCAAAAAAAAAAATCATTTAATAATATTAAAATGCGAGCGAGAAATCTCGCGATAACCTTCCCATAGACTTAACATTAGCTGGAGCGTTTTGTCGCGTGACTGATGTAGGCTCTTAAGGTTTCACTTAAATAGCGTGTCTGATTGCCGCTTTCCAGGTTTTTGCTACATTCATTTTTATTCTGACTTGCCTGATTGTTCTTCAAAGACAATCAGATAACTTGAATAAGTAACTTTTCACAATTTCGACAATTACCTGCAGTTTTCTTTTATCCTTATATATTTTGTTTCATTATTTTTCCGGTAGCTTTATATGAATATATTTAAAAAAGCATAGTTACTTTTACATACTCTTTTTTTTTTAACACTTTCCAACATAGTTAAAAAGTGTTCGAATTCCGTTTGTCTGGCAGTATGTCATCCGTCTGGTTTGTATTTCCGTCTATCTGTCCTGCCGTATGGTCCTGCTATAACTCAGGTAAATATGCTCGGAGTGCTATGCATTTTATGTATGTTATTGATATATGTAATAGCATGTTCAGTATTGAAAATGAAGTATGTAATACTTGTACATCGTTTACAGGAGCACTCAAAAGATTACCGTTACAAGTTATTACCGTTAAAGATTACCGTTATAGAGAAAAAAAATTGTTGTGTTTTTTAATGATGTTACACAATTTCAAATATATAGAAATTGATATACCTCACTGAAATTCACTACAAGATGCTTACTATCGAATATGGTACGTGTAGTACGTATAATTAGCTTACAGGGAACTCAAAACAATTCCCTTATATTATGGTCTATGGGTAAAATGCATTTTAATCACGCTACACTGTTACAAACATAACGAAATTGATATCAATTTGTGAGATGTACTAAAACATTATTTCTGTTGAATATGGAGTATAAAGCATTTATCATGCATTTGCAGAGCCACACAAAAGTATTTATTCCCATAATGGTCTACGGAGAAAAACTGTGGACTGCAAACAGCGCCATCTGCGCAGGCACTGCAACAGTGCCATCTGCTTGATCGCGGTCGACCGCTACCCAATGGTATCGATATCTTGCACGTTCGCTTTCATCTGCTGTGTCGTCTTTCGCATATAGCGATTCAACGCTTCGTCCGTATGCAAAGCCCTGATTTTTTCATGGAGAGCTTTTTGAAGCTTATAAAGCGGTATGACAAATGTCTCAATGTACTTGATACTTATGTGGAAAAATAAAGTTATGTTTTATCTTTAATGCCTCATTACATTTTTTGTCTTCCATACACACCTCTCTCCACAGTCGCCAAGGGAAACTTATTTTCCAACTGACCCTCGTACAATCATTTCTACTGTGACTCGTCTAATTGTCCAACAAGGACAATCAGATAACTTGACTAGATATGAATTCAACTTTTAATCAATTTTCTACAGTTTTCTTGTTTTCTTATATATTTTGATTCATGATTTTTCCGGTAGCTTTATTTGAATATTTAAAAAAATTCGTTATTCTTACATACTCTTTTTTTAACACTTTCCAATATACTGTAATTTTGGGTGTATAGTCCGCAGCTCAAAGAGTCGTTTTTCAACCCAGAAATATTATTTTATAAAATGTAACTTAAAAGATCGCTGTAAATATTTATATACAATTATTGAATAAAATTTCTGGGTCGAAAAACGACTCTTTGAGCTGCGGGTTATACACCCGAAATTACGGTAGTTGAAAAGTGTTTATGAATTCCGTTTGTTTGGCAGTCTGCCTGTCCATCTGTTTGGCTTGCTGTCTATCTGTCTGGCCGTCTGGCCCTGGTCTAATTCAGGTAAATATACTCGGATTGCTATGCATTTTATATATGTTATTGATATATGTAATGACATGTTCAGTATTGAAAATGAAGTATGTAACACTTGTACATCATTTACAGGGGCACACAAAAGATTACCGTTACAATATGGTTTATGGAAAAAAATGTTCTGTTTTGTTAATGATGTTACACAATTTCAAATATACAGAAATTGATATCGATCACTGAAGTTCACTACAAGATGCTTACTATCGAATATGGTACGTGTAGTAATTATAATTAGCTTACAGGGAAACTCAAAACAATTCCCTTATATTATGGTCTATGGGTAAAATGCATTTTAATCATGTTACACTATTACAAACATAACGGCATTGATATCAATTTGAGAAGTGCACTAAAACATAATTTCTGTTCAATATGGAATATAAAGCATTTATCATAAATTTACAAGGCCACACAAAAGTATTCCTTTACATAATGGTCTACGGAGAAAATTGTTACAGCGTATTTTAATTACGTTACACTATTTCAAATACAATGAATTTGTTATTATACATTACTGAGGTTTTTGTTTTTACTGAGATACATTACTGAAGTACTATACATTACTGAGGTGATTGTTTCTACTGTATTTTAATGTTATTACAATGTTTCAAACAGAATTATGTTGATGTACATCATTGAGGTGGATGGCAATATACTTTCTGTAGAGGATAGAGTAAGTGGATATTATAGTTCATTTACAGAGACGTGCAAAAGAATTCCGTTACTTTGCAATCTACGAAGTAAAATCGTTTATAGGGAAAAACATAGAGAACATAGGGAAATTGATATACATTACTGAGGTGCAGTACAACATTGATTCTATTGATTATTTATTATGTATAAATTGCCATTTATTTAGAGAGTCACTCAAAACATTTCGGTTATAGGATTGATATGAACCATTACTGATGAATGTCCGTTTTCAACTATGATATACATTCTAAAACTTAAATAAGTTTTAGTACATTAAACGGTGTGTAGATTATATACAGAGCTGCACGAAAGAATTCGTACTCATACATGCCTCAAGAATAATATCTTGAAAACATACGATAGTTTTAAATAACGCCATCATGAAAACAATGTACTATATAAAATCACGGCCTCTTAAAAACCGTCGTCTAATTCATGTGTAAAGATATGAGATAGTATCAGTCCCTCCTGCTGCATATTGAATTAAGGCTGAACTTGTTATGTCGAGAAAAGAGTGTATATGTTTGGTAAAATTGCGTTCGGATATAGAAGTGTGTTAAATGACGCTGAATCAGCAAAGCTTTTAAATGGTGGTTTAAAAAGAATAAAAGAAAGAATTAAAAGAACAACATTTTCTCTAAAAGTATACTGGTGTTCAAAAAGCCGGAGACTTGGCAACTGTGCGGTAGTATCCACCAGGCGGCGATACTTTCCGGAGAAAGTCAATTAATAAGTTGGCAATTACCGCGGACATTTTCTCCCATAGACTTTCTCCGGATTGTCAAGTCTGATCTATGATAAGGGAGTCTTGGGTTTAACATTAAATGTTTATGCGTTATTTTGTTCGATTCAATCAAAGTAATTCGAGTTTATTATAATAAACTCGAATTATTTTCAATCTTCGAATTTGTTTTTGGAATATTCCAGATTTTTTTTTCCTTTTTTTGTATCCTAAATACTACTTTTATTCCAAATATCAAGTTTCCAGCTCTAAAAAATAGAATTACTTTAAAATTTTCGGGGTTTTTTTTTCCATTTTTTATTTTTTTCTATCTATAATAGAAGAAAGTATTGTAATCGAATTTTTTTTCGACTTCCGGTTTTTGACGTATATACACGTTTTAGGGGTCAGAGATTCCGAAAATCATGTTTTTAAAAAATCTCCGTCCTTCCGTCTGTTTGTCCTCATTGTATCATCGAAAAGTGTATGAAGTTATGCTTCAAATGTTTTTGGCTAGGGCCAGTAGGTCCTACTTGAATTTGGGGATATTTCGACGAAAGGGGGCGCTGCGATCGCGATTTTTCTTCGATTTTCACTATTGTATCATCGAAAAGTGTATGAAGTTATATAGATAATTGAACCAAATTCTTTTTCTATGTTTCTGACTATAGCCTGCAGATCCCAGTTGCATCCGGCGATATTTCGACGAAAAGGGCGCTGCGATCGCGATTTTTGTTCGATTTTCACTATTGTATCATCGAAAAGTGTATGATGTTATGCAGATAATTCAACCAAATTTTTTTCTATGTTTTTGGCTATGGCTAGCATGTTCTACTTGAATTTGTGGATATTCCGCCAGAAGGAGGCGCTGTGATAGGCATTTAAAACTTTCAAATTAAAAAAAAGTACAAAAAAAATTTAGAAATCCCAAAAGTATTTTCCGTTAAATGTTCGGCCTTGATGCGGAGAATCCGGAGAAAATTTTTGTTTTCCCTCTATCTTAAAAAATGGCTGAGATATAGCGGTTAGAAATTTTAGGGTGGCTGACATTTTCAAACAAGACAGCAGAATTTATCTATAAACGGGTTTAATTTATGAGTTATAGTTAACATGGTTTCGTCAAATTTTCTTTCATTGTTGTAACCATTGTTCCTATTCTTATATGCTTAACACTATATATTTATATTCGCCAACGTCAAATCCTCGCCAAGCTTAGTGACAGTTGGCGAAATATCGCCAAATTTGGCGGCAAAAATAGGTTGCCATAAATGAAGCCAACTTGACTGTAGACGACTAATTTGGCGATATTCTAATTCAAATTCAATATTGACGAGAACTGGGAATGAATCTTCTTTAATTGGGCTCCACGCATTTTAGCTTCGTGTTTTCCAGTAAAATTAGCTAAAATCGTAAAACCGAGGAATAGGGAGGCTATCTGTTCCTGTCGGTACAGGCCAGAAAGACTATTCGTAGTTTAGTATGCATCAGTTGATCGCATCCCGGTAACCCGACAATTCGCAAGCAGCTGACGTACAACATAATAACGAAAAATATTTATTTTATTGGGATGTGATAGCGAATTTTGAAGTATTAACATGACTGAGATAGAAGAACGTTTTGGGATTGGCACATCCGACTGGTCGGAATTATATTATCCTGAATGAAATAATTAAAATGCAAGAAAGCTTTAGGAAAGATTAAGTACAAACTGTGTTCAAAATCTGCTTTTGAGTTTGCAGGGATAAAGTCGAAAATGTACTCGATCAAATCAAGTGATAAAAAACGAGCTAAAGGCGTGTCTACACGAATTGTGCTGAATCGTCTGACACATCAAGACTACGTAAACTGTATTTTATATTAAAAAAGTCATATAAATAAGGGTAACTGAACATATACCATAATAACGGTAACATATAAAGTCAAATAAAGCTCATAAAGCTTTCTTGCATTTTAATTATTTCATTTATGGCAACTTTTTTTGTAGCCAAATTTGGTGATATTTCGCCAACTGTCGCCAAGCTTGGCGAGAATTTGACGTTGGCGAATATAAATATATAGTGTTACGCATATAAGAATAGTAACAACGGTTACAACAATGAAAGAAAATTTGCCGAAACCATGTTAACTAAAACTCGTAAATTAAACCTGTTCATGGATGAATTTTGCTGTCTTGTTTGAAAATGTCAGCTACCCTAAAATTTCAAACCGCTATATCTCAGCCTTTTTTTAAGATAGAACCAAAACAAAAACTGCTGCGGATTCTCCGGATCAAGGCCAAACATTTAACAGAAAAAACATTTAGGATTTCTAATTTTTTTGTACATCTTTTTGAATTTGAAATCGTTAAATGGCTATCATGGCGCCCCCTTCCGGCGGAATATCCTCAAATTCAAGTAGGACCTGCTGGCCATAGCCAAAAACATAGAAAAAAAATGATTCAGTTATCTGCATAACATCCTACACTTTTCGATGATACAATAGTGAAAATCGAACAAAAATCGCGATGACAGTGAAACCCTTTCGTCAAAATATCCCCGAAGTCAACTTGGACCTGCAGGCTAAAGTCAAATACGTAGAAAAAAAATGGTTCAATTATCTGCATAACTTCATACACTTTTCAATGATACAATAGCGAAAATCAAACAAAAATCGCTATCGCAGCGCCTCCTTTCGTCGAAATATCCCCAAATTCAAGTAATACTTGCTGGCCATAGCCAAAACCATAGAAAAAAAATGTGGCTCAATTTGAAGCATAACGTCATACACTTTTCTATGATACAATGAGGACAAACAGACATTTTGTAAAAACATGTTTTTCGGAATCTCTGATCCCTAAAACGTGTAAATCCGTCGAAAACCCGAAGTCGAAAAAAAATTTCGACTGCAATACTTTCTTCTATTATAGATAGAAGAAAGTAAAAATATGTTACCACAGATGTCATTAAGTTAGCTTGAATTATTTAATTATCTAACTAAACTAAAAACATTCTCGTCGAATATAAATATTCACATACTGCGTAAAAAGACTAACGAATTTGTGTTTGGAGATAAATAAAATTACGAACCGCTGGCACTAGAATAAATCGTACAGATAGATGGCAATGAAACAAAACTGTTTGGTTTCAATGTGTATTTTTATGTTGTAAAGAGCTACCGGAAAAATAACAAAAGAAACTGTAAAAATGAAAAATAAAAAAGAGCTGAGCTTTATTATTTTATACACGACAGTAGAACAATCCTGTTAACTATTTGTCTGTTAAGACATTTAGTAGAACCAAAATATTATACTGCAGTTATGGTAGTAATTTTTTTTTTCGAACTTCGATATATTTTTTCTTTAGGAAAACGCGTAATGTCTGTTATTAATTCTTTCAGGTTTAATTATCATTATTTCATTTTTTTTTTCGATTTTTCTTGTTTTTTTTTTAATTTTTTCGTTTTCTGAATCCTAAACACTACCTTTACACCAAAAATTTTAGTTTCTAAGACTACGAGGTCGAATATTTTTTTTTTCGAATTTTCCGTATTTTTTTTTAAATTTTCCTTATTTAGTATCATAAAAATTTTAAGATTCTAGCGCTATAAAATCGAATAATTTTTAAATTTTCCTTATTTTGCAATTCTTTCAATTTTTTTGTTTTATTTTCGAATTTTATTGTGTTTTTCATTTTACCTTATTCTGAATCCTAAACAGTATCTTTACGCCGAATTACCGAATTTTAAGTTTCTAAGGCTAAAAAAACAAAATTTTTAAATTTTTTAAATTTTTTTCGACTTGTTCGAATTTTCGATTTTTTTTCGAATGATCCAGATTTTTTAAAATTTTTTCTTAATTTGTATCCTAAATAATATTTTTATTCTGAATTCCAAGTTTCTAGTGCAACAAAAACGGATTATTTTCAAATTTTCGATTATTTTCGATTTTTTTTATTTTTTATTTTATTTTCGATTTTTATTGTGTTTTTGATGTTTTCTTTTCTGAATTCTAAATACTACCTTCACACCAAATTTTAAGTTTCTAACACTACAATATCGTATTGTTTTCAATTTTCAATTTTGTTGAATTTTCGAATGTTTTTTTTTTTTTTTCTTTCTTTGTATCCTAAACACTACCTTCTTTCCAAATTTCAAGTTTCTAGGGCTACGGGATCTACCTAATCCTTTTGATGACGCGTGAGTGAGTGAATGTGAGTGACAAAAAATCGAAACTTTGAGTTCATATATCGTCTGCACTAGAAAAGCCAGAAACGTGAAATTTTAAATTTTGGTTCTATTTGCCACATACTCTAGATCAGTGGTTCCCAACGGGGGGCGTACGCCCCACAGGGGGGCAATTTGACTTTTCAGGGGGGCAATTTAACTTTTCAAAGGGACAATTCAGAATTTCTGTGAACCCATACCTTCTAAATTATTTTTCTAATAGTAATGTTGTAGACTGAAAATAAAAGTTACACATTCAAATTTCAAAAACAAAATTTAAAAAAATATTTTTTTATTCAATTTTTAAAAAGTATCCCTTCAAAAGTTTTAAATACAATCCTACCAGAATAATTATAGAGAAAAACATTTTAATATATTTAGATACTTTTATATATTTAAAAATTCTTTATAATTTTTCTGATTTATGAGTATTTTAGAATTTTAAACAACTTTTTCGATTATTTATTGATTTAGTCGCACTGCAATATGTCACATGAAAATCAATTTTACACATGAAACTATTCAAGTGTATATTTAACAATTACTTGACGACCTTCTTTTACCGAATCTTTTATCGCGTTTCATTCTGATTAGAAATTGATTAGAAATTTAATCGCAGAAATTCTGTGATTAAATAAGACAAAAATGTTTTATTCAAAATTATTGATTTTTCTAATCAAGGATTCTGAGCACTCTGTACATCACGCATACGTGGCGACCGTGTGCCAGTAAACTACGAGGAGTATTAGATGATTATAAAAAATATTTGAGTCATCCATTACCTTCGGCACGTTTCAGGATCAATGTTAAATGCTTTTTACTCTGTCAGGAGTAATTTCTTTTAAAATTTTATGAGAATTATGTGTTATAGAGGGAGGGAGGCATCATCATTTTAGAGAAGTTTCGGTTGGGCGCGGCTAAAAAAGGTTGGGAACCACTGCTCTAGATAAACGAAGTTTCAGGCTTTTGAGATACACCATCGCAAAGATATGGGGGGGGGGGGTCAAAAGTGTCCTGCGTTGCTTCCAACAAAAGATGCTCACGTCTATCCTTTCTCGACTTGGAGGAGGCATCCAGATACTAAATCTGACCTTGTATAATCGTATAAAATTCAAAGAATAAAAAGGTAAAATTCAGTTTTTATAATACTCGATAATAATACTGTTCTGGAGAAGAGCCATACATTACAAAAGTACGGATTTCTTATTTTTTACTTTTACATTTTCTTTCATTATTTAGCGGGTAGTTAGTTTCAACATAAAATCACTTCCTTATGTTTTTGGTCATCCATCGAATACATTCTAGTGCAGCGGTTTCTAAAAAATCTTTTCTTCATATACCCTTTCTTTAGGCTTTTCACGCACTGTTACCATTCTTTCACTTATAAACCCCTACTCATACCTCCCCGAAAAAAATATTATTTCAATTAGTTCCCAAAGTGTGCTCCGCGGAGCCCTTGGGGCTCTTCTAGCCTAGACCCGTCTTCTAGTCCTTGAGGCTCCGCCAATACTTTTCAGGGGCTCCGCGGCGTCCCATGAAAATATACAAAATATGAAAGAAATTTGCATACTTCAAGGGAAAAATTTTTGAAAGTATGTAGGAATTTGTGTGTGTGTCAAAAGTAAATGCATCTATCACTGAGTGTAAAAACACTATAATATATATTTTTTAAATTATATAAAAATTTGCATTATACATGTATCCATTTTCTGTATAATATTTTTGGTTTGAATTACTTTATTTTACGTTTCTGCATTTGATGTGCTTTAAAAATTATATGTAGTTATAAATGGTATATAGTTATTTTTCTTTTTTTTTTAACTTTAATTTCTTTAATCTGCTTATTTTATTTTTATAATTTCGTAGTTATTTAAATTTTCTATGCTATTTTACATAATTGTACTTAATTTTTAAAGAAATGGATGTTGCTGAAAATGCATTTTTTAACATCTTGTATCAGTTAACAACCCGTCTTTAATATTTCGTTTTAATTGGTATCGGCATTGGCTAAGATTCTGATGTTATGATGCCACATTTTCCTATCAGAAATAAGACTGTAGCAATTGAAACAATATATATTGGTTATATACATTTGTCATCACACTAACAATCTAAACTTTTGCTCAGCTCTACCCTTTGCTTAGACTTTTCGTCAATGAGTATCCGCCCTAATATAAATTTAACCCCACCCAAATATCCCGTTTTGTCCGGAAAGATTTTCTACTAGTTGCAGTTCTTTTAACATGTGTAGTTTTTAACTGTATATCTATTTTGAGTCAAAAACAATGGTGAAAGAAAGTTTCTTTGAAAACTCTAATTAATAGCTAAATAATTCAAATAAAACATTAAAAAAGCGAACTATGCTACACCTAAAAATACAGGTTGTAGATTTTGCCCCGCCCTCTTAAACACAAAAACTATGATCTGCTTCTAAATGTATTTTTAAAAAATGGTTCAAAAGAAGAAGCTCAGAGGCGATTCGTTATCGTTGCATGTTTAGAAGTACTAGAGACGTAAATAAGAACGAAAGAAGAATCCGTAATCACATGATTCTATTACAGGTGGGCGGGACTAGCGAAAACGTGTTATATAATTACTCATGGCTGACTAGACCTATACATTTTCTTTCTTTTCGCGAGTAGCCAATTGGAATTATACAGAAGTCTCTCTTTGTAAAAGAAAACTGTACAAATGAACTTTTTTACAGTATGCAGGGTTCGTACGGATCAGGGAATTTTCCAGGGGTTTCACCAGTATTTTCTTTATAGAAAAAGAAATCTATGTTAAACTCGCGAAACTTTGCCTTCTTTTAAGGAGAGATTTTCTGTAAGAAAGTACTGGTACCGAAGAATTTCCTGGTCACAAAATTCCAGGAGCCGTACGAGCCATGTGCATGTGTGTGGTTTTTGCCATATATAATAATAGTTTCACGTAAGCATGTCCCAGACAGGGGACACACATTTTGATCCTTAATTCCAAGTTCTTACTGGAAATCCCGAAAGAATATTTTTTATTTGAAAAATGGATGCCATTAACCCCTTAATCCCTTGAAGGGCACCGGTATATAATATATACCACTTAATTTTAATTCCAAAATGCCACAATGACACCAGAATTTTACTAGGACTTCCCTCAAAGGGATTAGTCTGAGTGATATTGCTGAGAACATAGGGTTAACAATTACAATGTAAAGAAAAAGAGCAAATTAAATGTTAGAATTACAAAATACCATATATAAATTCATATACATTGTTAAAAAATAGAAAAGAAGTACCGTTCATCAGATGTGTTGTCATATTTTTTTTTTTTAACATGTGGCAAAGAATCTCATTTTCTTAAGCGCGTATTGCGCAAAACTTGAAAAAAAAAACGCCGGAACTTTTAAAACGCCAAGCTTTTTAAAGTTACGTAATTAGATTTGCAGCCAATAGATTATTCCATCAAGCGTGGCTAACGCAAATTTAATTTCATTGTTGTACCTTTTTTTTTGTGTGTGAATTTAAAATTTTTCTTCCTTGATTATACAGGGTGTCCCAAAAGTTTCCGTACAACTTCAAAAATTTATTACAAAAAAAATAATAGGCCTACAGCAAAAATAATTACAACAGTGCATAGAGTAACTTAAAAAGTTTTTTTGTACTGCCTTAGTAAATTTCAACATGAGATCCTTTCGTAGCACGAAGAATATCAAGACGATATTCCAATTCAATCCACGAACGTTTTTCATGCTAACATCAACAGTAGCTACTGCTGTTTGGATCTTTTGTTTAAATTCCATGAGACTGTTAACTTTTGTTCAGATTTCATAAAACAGTTGTAACTACTGTTGATGTTAGATGATGTTAGATGTTAGATGTTAGATGATGTTACTGTTGATGTATGATGCTGAAACGCACGTGGATGGAATTGGAATGTCGACTTGATATTCTACGTGCAACGAAAGGATCTCATGTACAAGTATACTAAGGTAGTAGAAAAAAACTTTTTAAGTTACTCTATGTACTGTTGTAATTATTTTTGCTGTAGGCCTATTATTTTTTTTTGTAATAATTTTTTGAAGTTGTACGGAGACTTTTGGGACACCCTGTATATCTATTATTTGTATAACTGTTTATAGAAACTCTTTCACTTCAAACCACATTGATAGCATGCTTTGCTACAAACCAGATTGCAAAACTATAGTCTAAATTACTATTAAAGTATACAAAAAATCTTTCGATGACTTCTGTAAAATAACTTTTACATTAAATCTCCATATCGGCAAAATTGAAAAGTTATATATATTTCAAAGTTAAGCTTAACAGATACTTCTTGATTATTCTCTAGGAGGCTCTGCCCCCTGCGCCTTTACTGCGCCAATCCGCAGACTTTTCTTTTGCGTGTCTGTCTGTCTCTCCACCAGCTGTCTGTTTCCCTATCCGTTCTTCTGCTCGTCTCTCTAACCGATTGTCTATCTCGCTACACGTCTCGCTACCTGTCTTTATATTTCTCTACCGGTCTCGCTACCCGCCAATCTATTTCTCTAACCGTCTGTATATCCGTCTAACTACTTGTATGTCTAGCCGTGTCTCTATCCACTTCTCTACCCATTTGTCTCACAACTTGTCTATCTGTCTCTCTACCCGTCTGGCTATACGCCTCTCTACCCATCTTCTTACCCATCTCCGTACCCATCTACTGTCTCTCTACTCGTCTGTATACCCGTCTCACTATCCGTCTGTTTTTGTACCCGACTCGCTACCAATCTCATTACCCGTCAGTCAACTCGTCTCTGTACTCATCTCTCTACTCGTCTCTTTATTTACCACGCTATGCGTCTCGCAACCTTTCTCGCTACATTCCTGTCTACCGGTGTCGCTACCCGTCTCGCGACCCATCTCGCTACCCTTCTGTCAACCCTCTTTTTACCTTTCTCTCTAGCCGTCTGTCTATTCGTTTCGCTACCCGTCAGCCTACCTATGTCGCTACTCGTCTCCCTACCCATCTGTCTTCCCGTTTGTTTACTCGTCTTTATACCTCTCGCCACCTCTTCCCAATATTTAAACAATTCATTTAATATACAGAAGCTGTTTATCAGTTATTAAATGCAAACAGAAGTAATTTATCTAATAAGTGTAATCAGATGAAATTTTTTTAAATACATACATAAACCTGAATAATAATTCATCAGTTTTGTGTTCATAGTTGTTTATATCATTTGACAGTAAATCTCAACTTCTTAAACCTGAATTGTCTCAAGCTTTTTTAAAAAAACCACAAGGTCTGTATAACTGCAAAGTACCCTGAGGGCTATATTAGCTACATGTTATTAAGTGAAAGTTTCGTTATCGCGTTTGCAGCCAATTGCTTACGTCAGAAAGCGTGGCTTAACAAAATTTTAAATTCATTACTGTAACTGACTTTTCTTTTTTTTTTTTTTTTTTTTTTGGGGGGGGGGGGGGGGTAGGGGGGGAAGGGTTTCAAATATATACATTTAAATTAAAACTTTTGCCTCCATGCCATTAGTGTTGTTTGTATTATTAACTAATACCTTGCAGACCGAGCTTCATTTGAAACAAATGTAAAAGACTTCTTCTACAGTTTTTTTAGGAGAAACTTTCGTAATTGGGCCCAAAGTCAATCGGAGCATTTAATATCATTATTGTAACTCTTATAGAGTTAAAACAATATTGTTGCTAGATTTACTCTTGTTTGAGACCAGCCTTGCCTGTGTATCTGAATGGGGAAAAGTTTCGTATGCTATGTCGGTTGGCGAAAAAAATTTAAAATGTGGTGTCAAAAGGTAGTTTTAGCATCTTACAAAATTTTTCAAGAGAGCAGTAAAACATGTTTTTGAAATATTTACAAACATACGTTTATTAAAGCATGTTTTTGCACCATCTTAAAAATTTAAGCACGATGCTAAAATAAAATTTTATCGCCATATTCGATATTTTAATAAGTAATGAAAATACATAAACAAACTTATTTAACAAACCTAAGAGGCATTTTTGTGATAAATAATTGTTATTGTCAGGGGAGTAAATGGTAAACAATTAATAAACGGCTAGTAAATAATAAATAGCATTTAAAATCCAAAAATGGAGAAGTGGTCCGTATAAAAATGCAAAACATAACATTATACGCTTGATATATGTAAATCTTTTTTTATTTTTTAATATTTCCGAAGGCACAGATAAAAAGGTAAAAATCTCTTTTCCAAATGCCAAATAGAAAATACACAAAATAGAATGCCAAATATACAAAATAGAAAAATGTCTGCAAAAAAATATATTTACATAATACTACATCTGCAAAAAAAATAAGATTTAGAAAAAGTAGGCCAAATCCTGCAGATCCCAACAATCACATCGAAAAACTTATCACCAAAAAAGAACTTGCCAAATCTTACGGCACAGGAGATGGATTTTTCCCTCTGAATGCAGAATATTAGATTTTTTTCTTGTACGATGGGTGATTATAATATAATTGTTTCATTTCACACACTACATACCGTTTGATATATTGGTACTTTTATGTTATCCTGGCGCAGTTGATAAATCGCCAAATATTGTTCCTATAACATTTTCATATTGAATTAATTTCATTTAAATATAAACCTTTCACTCATTTAATTTAAAATACATGCCTTTCATTAATCCCATCATTTCATTAATCCCAATTCATTAAAATGCTAAAAAGAGAAAAAAAAAGAAATAATGCCATAAATCGAAACCTTTTATTTAAACACCAAAGATTTTTTTTTAATTTACACACGCGAAATAAAAAAAGCTGCTATTGCTGAGATTTGCGCCAATCTCTAATACCAAGTCTACCAAGTTATTGCAGGGTTTTTCTTTCAAATAGAAAAAAATCCAGATTAATTTTCGATTTCTACTAAATTGAAATATATTTTATTGTGCTGAATATTAGTGCGTGCATATTTTTTTGCTCCATGTACTCCATGAACTTTTCAATTCCGATTGTCTACGAAAATCCCCCGCCGGTGAAAATGACGTACGCACAAAATTTTCGTGACGTATGTCATTTAATTGTGCTTTTTTATCTGTTTTTTTAATATAATTTTCAAACGGTTTGACATATATTCTTGGTAATAAATAGACGTCGTTGTCACCTTTATAGGTACCTGCTGTAAAAATCTGAACGAAATCCGTTAAATATTTTTTGAGTTATGCTTGACGAAAGGTTTTAATATCCATCGTAGCTATATATGGGGCAAAGTTATACTGCGCTGTGTATGAGTCTTCGTTGCACTCAGACAATAATCAAATTTTGAATTTATAAGTTACATGAGGAAAAGCTTTTACTTATTTTAAAATAAATTCGTTCGTTAATCCTGGTGTCAATCAATCATTTCACCAATTTATGTACCAGAGTACTTTGCCCCTGAAGGGGTTAACAGTATTGCTCGAACGTCGATCGGGTAAGAAGAGTTTGTTTTCTTCGTTACTAAAGAAACCACAAATATTTAACTGTAATTTTTTCTGTTTTTGGCGGACATATCTCGATTATACAAGGCAGACATTTTAATACAAAAAAAGTGGTTTCTAGTCCTTATTTTTAATTTATTATGTCCAATAATAGAAATATTAAATAAAACTGTTAAGGGGTTAAATAATAGAAAATTTGATTTTCAAAATTTTTAGTATGAATTCAGAATTTCTATATTAAGAAAAGGGCCAAACTGAAAACCTTTTGGCCCCATGTTGGAAACTACGGGTTCGGACTCTTATCCAGCAGATCTTTCTCTGCTCTATAGGCATAAAAAAATAATTTGTAAGCCATAGAGTACCGTGCGGTACCCTTTCCGGCACAGTGGTTCCACTCCGGGCACACCTAATTTTAATTCCAAACTTGCATTCGGCACCAAGATTATTTTAATAAAATTTTGTTTCTATAATGAAAGCTTAAAATAAAGAGCTCGTATTTTCCGAAAAAGTCGTTTGTAAATTCCGGTGTCAGTCAGCAATTTCTCATTTTACGAACAGACTTTGTCTGTGCCGGAAAGGGTTAAGGGGCTCCGCCTTGGAAATTCTTCCGAAAAAGGGCTCCGGGAGCCTAAAAGTTTGGGGACCACTGTATTAGTCGATAATTTTTTTAGTCTAGCTATACAATTAAATGACTCAAACTTACGTAACGACATATGTGGAAATATATTTTTTATTTTACATATTTTACTGTTTATTTTATTATTTTGGAATAGCAGCCTGACATAAGGATTTCCTAAAAATGACGAGGAAAATGCAAAACAAAATTACACTGGAAACTTTTTTTCACACTTTTTTTTTTTCAAAACACTTAAAAATAAGATTTTCTGATACATATATTATTCATTTTTGCATAATTAGCGCATATAGTGTGCATTTCAGGAATAACTTTATTATTCAGAAATTCCGAATCCATACCAGAAATTCTAAATAGTAATTTTTTCTATATTTAATGATAGACGTTTCGTACTTACATGAAGTAACAAACCCTTCTTTCGTTTTTTCGATATGGATTCGGTGCAGGGTTGCGAGGTTGACCTTTTTTATAAATTCAGAATTTTGAATTCACACCAGAAATTAATTGGAGTAAATTTTGTTTTATTTAATGAGAGAGAGAGAGAGAGAGAGAGAGAGAGAGAGAATGATTGTCTGAAATTTCAAGGTAATAATTCCTCTTTCGAAATTACCGGTATGAATTTGGAAATTCTAAAAAAGGCCACACTGGCAACCTTGATTCGGTGTCTCAAAATTAAAAAAAAATGATGAAATGCACACCGCTAATGATGAAGACGGGTTAACTTGACATGTCTTTTACAGCTGCCACAATGTAAATATATATATATATATATATATATATATATATATATATATATATATATATATATATATATATTATAACACTCTTTTCGAATACGAATAAAGGTGTCGACTTCTCATTTTGTCTTGGGCATTTATTCCCTGGCTTTTTATGCTGCAACCAGTAATAGGCTGCTATAAGCTTATTGGTGTCTCGTCGTGACCCTATGAGTAAATTTACAATTTTTAAATAACAAGTTCTGTAATTTTTATGACTAGATTTATAACTTACCAAAATTATTAATTTCGTATTAATCGATAATGCATAAATCCTGTGGACCAGTAATATCATTTTTTTAAATTAAAAAAACATATGTACAATAATAAGAAAAGTTCCGTTTTTTTCTTTTTTTTTTTTTAATATGACATGCACGTATAATGCAACAAAATTATAAATATTTATGAGTATTCAATTGAAAATAAGTTTTCTTAGGCTATTAAATACATTTTTTCATTCCACAAGAGTAATATATTGCGGACATAAAGAAATAATCTTACTTTATTTTTCACTTAACCACCAAAAACATTGGTGTATTTTTCATAACTTTCATTAAAATTAAAAAAAACTAGAAAAATTTCCTTGTCTTGCATATGAGAGAACTATCGCATGGTTGTCTTCATGTGGGCAACCATCTTCATTGGTTGCCACCTGTCAACTGATATCATTCTCTCTTTAACATATTTCTAAAATTTCTAAAATTTGAATATTTTCTTCAGTCAATCGCCCTATTTTTTCTTTTGAAAAGCATCCATCATATTTCCTAGTTGGAACACATCTTGAAATTATTATTGAAATGTAATATTTGATTCATTTAGCAGTGAAAAATATCTACTAGGTATGCAACTTTAACTACTAACTCATTGTCAGGCGAATGTTACGAATATTTCAGTTAACTTTGATGATTGAAAAAAAAAACTGTGTGGCGTGAAAAGTCGGGCTCGTATTTTTTCCATCGACAGTCATTTCAATTCAGTGCATTTAGACGAAGTTCAGTAAATTGTGACAACATATTTCCACGAAGTGCCTTAATTTTGTACAATTTAATAACGAAGAGTATTGCTTCAAACATTTGAAAACTTTTAACTTGTCTTTTGAACTTTTTAAAATTAAAATTTAGTACCTAATTTACAAATGAATAACAAAGAACCTCTATTATCATAATTGTCAATGCCTGCAAAAAAATTAAAATATTAAAACTAAAATTTCATAAATGTAAGAATTTCATAAAATGTTATATTTATTTTATAGTAATTAAAACATAAAAATTACAAATAATGTTAAGATTTCTTTTATGCACTACAAAATTTTTCTTGTGGGCCACTGGTGGTCCACGAAACACCATTTGAGGACCTCTGCTATGAATTATGGTGCAATGGAGTAAATTGATATATATCAAACAAAATTAATGATAACAATTATTTTAATACATTAGTAAAATTATGTATTAGTAAATAACAATTATTTTTGTTTTCAATAATTTTAATTATTATAATTAATTATTATCAACATTACATGAAAATTTAAACGTCTACATCATAGAAAATATTTCTACATTTTAACACTATAAACAGGCATTTTTCTCTAGACAATATTGAACAACTGGGTCGGCATTTTTTATTCAGTCATCAGAGGAAAGACTGATTATTTTATGTTAACTATGTGATATTAAATTAATTTCCGTATTGATGTAATTAGAGTAACAGTAGTAATTGCGTTAATTTGCATAATTATGATAAAGTGTTTTTTTTTTGTCTTCATGGGTACTACGAGTAATGGTTAATCCGAGAACTTTCATAATTCCCTTACTTCTTCTATTAACCGAGATCGACCAGACATCGATTAGGAACATTACCAATGTTATAGACATTCATTTATATAAAAAAAATAAAAAAAAAAAAAAAAAAACGGGGAATCATTTTAAAACTTTTAAGAGTAACTCCCACAAGCGGCGCTTCCTGTTTGAAAGTCGAAAAGCAGTCGTCACGAATACGTTATTTGCTTCAATGTCACATCTTCACCAATTTTTGCTCAAAAAATTTTATAAACAATATTTATTTAATTCAATAGCAAATATTAGTAAATGTGTTATTTGTCGCATCAATTTCGTAAATAAAAAAAAATTAGGTATCGCTACTTTTGATCAATAATTAAACACGAATAAGTAGTTCAGTGATATTGCAAAATTAACTAATTTAAAAATTGTCTATTCATTTGTACATCTACTTTCACTATTTGTCTAAACAAGTTAGATAAAAAAAAAAAAAAACTTTTTTTTTCACTTTTTTAATGATATATTACATGCGAAGGTGATAAGGAATTAAATCTGTCTACATTTATATTATTTTTTAATTTCTTCCTCTTGCAACTCAAATAAAATATATTTTAAATTAGACGCTAATGAATGAAATTCCAAAAAGTCCAACAATATTAGAATATATGTAGAATATGTATTAAAACTATCCCAATTTCATGAGCGTTATACCGGCACCTCCACTTAATAAATTCGTGGACATTGTCTGTCGGCCCTTAAAAGACCAGGTTGCCAATATGAGCCTCTTTGAAATTCAGAAATTTCGAATACATATGTTTGATTTATGTAAGACCTTGAAGGATAGTGGGATATTTTTACACCACTTAAAATAAATCAAAATTTGCGCCTAAATATTTTTGAACAAAATTTAACCTTTTATTACTATGTTGAAAAAAAAATTATTATCAAATATTCTGGTTTGTATTCAACATTACAGAAATACAATTAGTTGCCCCTGAAAAGGTTAATATCACATATTCCGTGCTTTCATAAAGTAAAAATTACTATTTGAATTTCTAAGTAAATTATACAAGTCCTAGTGTTGTGAAATTGACATTTTTTTATTCAGAAATTCCAAATTCATACACTAAATTGAAAGAATTTTTACTTCGTGTAATCATATTATATCAGTATTAAATAAACAAAATGTACTATTCGCAATCTCTGATATGAATGGCGAAAATCTGACAACCCAAACTTTGCTTAAACATTTTGGTGACACTAAATGCCGTAAAAGACAAATAGGTGACTTGATCGTTCGAAGACAAACAGAAATAATGTGATTAAAAAATTTAATTTTTTACTTTCACATTTCCCTTCATTATTCTTCTGGTATAAGTTACAACATAAAAGAAAACAGATTAAACTCCATCGTTTCACTTTATTGCCAACCATCGCATACATTCTAGGTCAGGGGTTCCTAAAATTTTTCTCTCCACATACTCTTTCCTTTGACTTTTTACGCATGGTTACTGTTCCTTCTCTTATAAACCCACCTCTACCCGTACTTCCTCACAAAAATGATCATTTTTATTAGTTGATTATGTTTTTTAATTCTAGCTAAATAATTAAATGAATCAGATTAACTTAATGACATTTTTGAAATATATTTTTTTTATTTTACATATTTAAAAGTTGCCTGAAATGAAAATTTTCCAAAAAGAGAAGACGAAAATTCAGGAAAATTTCACTGGAAATCAGAAACATTATAAAAACTCTTTTTAGTACAAAAACTTAAAAATAAAATGTGTATTACGTTTTTATTAATTTTACATGTTTGTTACAGTTGTTACAAATTAAAAAAATATATATTTGAACGTTTTTTTCCTACACGGACGAAGGTGTCAACCACGCATTTTAGACCATATTGTCTTGTACATTTTTACATGGAGCTATGAATAAAGGGGAATTGATATATCCTCAAAATGGTGAAGCTTCAACTGAAACCGGTTCCGCAAGATCTGATTACTGGTGGGAAAAACTTCCACCTGTAAATTTTAATAGAAACTTCCTACTAATTTAAACGCCCTTTTCATACAAAAATTATGATATAAATAAGGGAAAATATCTATTTTTATTTTACTGGTGGAAGTTTACCCCGGCGATATTCAGACTCTGAGGATAATACCTTAATGCGTCTAGATAAACAGAACTGCTGTTTAATGTTAATGCAGGGTTCGTACGGGTACCGTTATTTTCCAGGTGAGATACCAGTATATTTTTCTAGAAAAATGCATTAAGTTCAAACTTGCGAAATTTCACCTTACTTAAGAAGAGGTTACCTATAAGAAAATACTGGTACCGAAGAATTTCCTGTTCTTAAAATTCTAGGACCCGTACGAACCCTGTAATGAATTTGATTAATGACAGGGCAAACTTCCACCAGAATAAAAATTTTTGCCTTATTTAAATGCCTTATTCATGCAGAATTTATGCCACAAATAAAACTAGAATTTGTGTTAGTTTTTACTGGTAGGAGTTTTCCCTGCTGTTAATAAGACTCTCGTTCAATGTAAAAAAAAACAACTGTCGCCATATTGTGATTGCATCTTTAGTTACTTCATTCGCAACTGGTAGACACTACATTATACTTCTTCCCTACATTATTTATACCTCCATTATTTACTGTGTTTCTTCCTATGTAGTAAGTAGCAATAGTCTGCTATAGCTTATTGGTATCGCGTGACCCTAAGAGTAAAATTACAATTTTCCAAAAAAGAACTCTGGTGTTTTGTTGACTAAACTTTTAATTTACTAACCAGATTGAAATTATTAATTTTTGCATTAATTGATAATGTTTTTAGTCTAGAGATAAATATTTAAATGTCTCAAATTACCTTAATGGCATTTGTGAAATTTAATTTTTATGTTACATTTTACAGTTTATTTTAATATTTCATGATAATATCATAATCTTAAAAGAAATAAAAACAGCTTTAACGTAAATATTAAAAATACTTAATGCTCGACAAAATTTTATGAGATTATATGAGATTATATGAAATTATATGAGAATATTTAAATGTAGCTCTATATCTTTTCAATGAAGTACGTGACCATTTTTTGTGTTGGATGGGTAATAATGTTTCTTGTTTGTTCCACTTTTACTTGTACTAATTTGGCATAACCCACACACACAGGTACTAGGTGGGTTTAATGGGTTCAAAATTTTCTACCTATACGTAAAATAGTTAATACAAAGCCACACTTAAAAAAGTCAAGCAAAAATCATATATATTATTTCTCGTGTCAACATCCCTTTTTCTAAGAAAATGCGAAACGCAGAACGACGAATGAGATAGCATATGAAAGGATTTTGAACAGGCTTCTGACATAGCACACTTAACATTTCATTAAAACATGTTTTTGATTAAAAATTGCAGTTAATTTAAAATTAAATTGGTATTGTTTTCATAAATAAAATGAAAGGTTTTCCTCAAATCAGTGTTGCCACGAAAATAAAATACTGCATTATCAGATGACGTCATCCTATAATGCAATTAAAATACGATTGTTAATTTATTTCTTGCGCGTACTTTTTGAAAAAATATCAAGCTTTTAATCGGGTGTTTGTTTAATTTTTACGCATAAGCCACTTATTGTTTATTTGTTTATTTTGTTTAATTATGGCTGTGTATATGCGTACTGTATTGGAGCACCAATAGATTACGTAATTTAAGGATTGTTTTCGATTTAGACATACAGTTTATGAAAATTCACAAAAATTGTAAGTATTTATTTTTTAATATTTCATTAAGCTGTTAATACGCCAGCGAAGTCAGACGTCACTTAAATGGCTGCTGGGCCACAAAGTTTAATCCCATGTTTAAGTTTCCATAGGCTTGAAAAAAAGTAGTGTATCAAATATTGATTTATGTATTTAAGACATTTATGGAACAGTTTTGAAAAATCTGAGGAAATGCTTTGGTACTTCTCTATTATCCCGTCGACCGCATTAATCCTTTTAATGAATCTTTATTTGGATATTGAAAATTCTAAGTAGTTCTAAGTAATCATTAATGTTGCTATTGTGTTTTTCCGTTTTTCAAACAATAATAGTCTAAAATATACCGTAAAATTTCACCAAAAATATGTATGCAGTATTTTTTAAAAGAATCTTAATTGTATGTTAAGAAAAATCGGAATTTTATGTGGAAATTGAGTTGGAACTGAATTTTATTGTTTTTTTACAGGTCGGACTGGGCCGGGCCTTTTTTTTACTGATTTTTTCACAGGACCGTGATCTTACAAACCGGTCGGGCCGGGCCAAACTTTTAATTTCTGCATCGGGCCTGGAAATTTCGGCCCGCTCTTTAGTTCCTATGGTAACCACATGGGCAGATGGGCTCTAGCTGGGACTATTTGCTCATGATAAACCTAGGTATATTGATGATATGTATATTGATTTTGCAGTATGTGGTTCGGAACGCACTTATCGTGTGTTTATCTTAATTTCAAACGTAATTTATTAATCCATTAACCCTTCAGCACCGGATTATTGTAATAAGTTCATTGGCAAGTTTCTAAACCCTACCGTAAATCACTTTAGAAACGACGGCTATTTACCACAAAATAAAACAACACCACACACTTCAATATTATACATGTCTTACAGGTAGTACATCTGGTAGGGATGTACGATGCAATCAGTGGCGTAGGTAGGATGAGCGGAGGGAGGGTCCAGATACTCTGGATACCACTAATATTGTAAAGTTTTCTTTGCCTTATCTAATTGGAGAACTTTCTGCGATGATGAAGGAGAAGAAAACTTTGCAATGTTACTGGTATATAGAGCATTTGGACCCCTCCCTGGCTACGCCACTGGATGAAATCGTGACGTACGCAGTGTACGACTGATGCTAAAGGGACCCATAAAAATAAGAAATTGTTGAATTTGTAATATCTGCCCAGCATTCAGTAAAACGATGCAGATATCTGTGGATCGATATGGGCTACCTATATAGATCATAGCAGAAATTCTATTAGAATCTGGCTACAGCTTTTTAGTGTTACACACGGCCTTTCATTAACTTAATTTAAAATAAGATTTTATGATCATATAATTTTTCAAAAGAATGCTTATATTGAAAAGAGTTAATTACATTTATGTTTGAAATTGTTACATATTTTCTATTGGACTTCATTCGGAAGATCGAAATATGAAGTGAACAAATGTCCATTTGCAAATCATGAATTCAATCATCAGACTTGCGCTGAATGCACATCTAACAGAGCTTTTTCCGTACCAGTATTATCTTAGAGAAAAAATTGTTCTTTTAAATCGAAGAATGCTCAGATTAAATAAATCATTTTTTTCTGTACTAAAATACTGGTTTCCAAAGAGCCGGTGACTTGGCACCTCTGCCGTAAAAATACAAGAAATTCTCGTAATATCTCGTTTTCAATAGTTCTCTTTAATGTGTTCAGAAGAAAAAAATATTTAAAGGTGAAAAACAAAAGGAATTTATTTTACAAATGAAACGTAAATCGCGTCGATATGTATCAGTACAAAATTAATTTTGTACCCTTTTTTAAATTTTCGAAAACTGATTTAAAAATGTATGTATGGTATATGTGCCGATAATGGGTACGGTCCAAAGTTCATAGTTTATTAAAATAACTGCATATATATATTGTTATATTTAATTGTTATACATTCACATAGACATCCACATAGGTCCATACAGATATCCTTAAAGATTAACTTAGGCATCCACTTAAAACTTTATGAATAATATATATTGGCCATATGGAAATCAACGTGGATATTCTACATGATCCTATATAGGTAGCCAATGTAGATCTATACACCTGACCCAATTTTGCCTACATGGACTCATAAAATGTGCCGCCTGGGGATTACAGTATTACATACAAAAAGTCTTAAAAATCTTTTAATAACAAACCAACTAATTTCGTTCACTTCCAACGCAGACATTCACGAGATCTGCAAATAATAACTAAACTATTTCTACATTATTTATTATTTGCAGACCTTGAGTTGAAAAATACGAATAATATACAGGTTTGAAATATACGAAACATCTTAAGTTTTTATTTAAAAACAGGACAATTGCACCATAATTTCTATAATTCAAATACAACATTTGCTAAATGGTACATACATTAAAATCGTGTATTTACAACACAATAAACATCAACGTTTCATTCCGCATCTGCGAACGTCATCAGGATGTTTACAAACAAGTCGAAAATGTCAAAATGAGCTTACACGTCAGAGTTCTGGAGAAAACATGATCTGAGAGTGCGCAAACATCATCATCACAAACGTCATCAAGTTCCCATGGTAACCAAGTGGATCATACCACCGTAGTGAAAAGAGGGGTTGGAAGACAAAATCAGCAGATTGTATTAATGGATTATAACATATTATGCCAGATTTTATGAATGTTATAGGATAAATTATCGTTACATGTATACTGCCCAAGCTTAATAATCGTAAGGGACTCTAAAATTTTATTAACATAAGAATTCTTGCATGGGATTATGATTCTAGCCTCTTCAAGGACTCTTAAGTTTTTTTAAGGCATTTTAAATCTATAATTCCTTTTAGCATGCAAATGTACATGTTAATGTACAGGATGACTGATAAATACTGTTACACTCCAAAAAATAAGAATTAATTTTAATCGTTTGGTAAAACAACTTATCTCTCTATTTCTGCAATTGGTAATTTTTTAGTGCAAACAATTTTTGTATAAAGCAAAAATTTAGAATTATTTTAAAGATGAAAGTCAAAGGATAATGGTTGACCAGTTCGTTGATCGTAGATTTTCTGCAGGTTAAACCTTTAAGCAATTAAAATGCTTTGGTTTTAAAAGACATTTATGTATAAAAGTACAAATCGATTATTAGATTCTGATATCTGTAAAGATCGATCCAGGTCTGATCGTCCAATCTCAGTTCGTACATAAGAGCGCATCAAAAGAATTTGTGAAAAGATACGAAGAAATCCACCGAGTTCTGCAAATAAAATGGCTGCAGAAGATAGTGTGAATAGTAGAACCATATGCAGGTTATCATAAACGAAGGCCTAGTTTTATGGCCTTATCGTATTAGAAAAGTTCCAGGTTTGGCTGCCGCACAAATAATGAAAAGGTTACAAAGGTACAAGAAATTTCTGAAGTGGCATGATAGCAAAAGTGTTGACAGAATAATATTTTCTGATGAGAAGCTATTTTTCACTGAACAATGTTATAATACAATAAATGATGTCCTCTTCGTGGATATACCTACCAACCTTCCAACCTTCGAAATGTTATTATAACAAGAATTTTGTTGTGGTTTAAACTGCAATGTCACAAAATGGAAATTACCTCTTAAATTCGTCACTAAAAGGGTAAAAATCAATTCAGAATATTACACATATGACATACCGACTACGCATTTATTGCCACATACTGACAAATTGCATTCCAAAAAAAGAATTGGAGATTTCAGCAACATTCTACACCTTCACACCGAGCCAAATTAACGCAGGCATCCATATTAAATGTCCGAAGTTTATCATGCACGAAGAATGACCACCTTCTTCACCAGATCTAAATCGTTTAGACCAGCCATACTCAACCTGCGGCCCGCGGGCCGCATGTGGCCCGGCGACCTTTTATGTGCGGCCCGAGACACATAATCATAAATCAAAATTAATTTAGATGTGCATAAAATGTTATTAAGACCTCCATTGTTGTTTTATATATTTTCATAGAAACACAAAATCTGATCTTTTATTTACAATTAACTTACAATTATGTTAAATTATCTTAAATGCCGTTTTGTAAGTCAAAAGTTCTTTTTACATGTATTCAGTCCTATTTGTTCTACAATGATGTATAATTTTCTTAATCTTCAACATTAATCACACATTCTTGAAATTAATTGTTATTATTTACGATTAAAACTTGGAAATTCTGCATTGTTATTATTATTACATTTTATGCTTATTAGACTGCTAATACTGCTTTTTGGGATTGAATGAAAAAATTGGCACCAAAAAATTTTTACACCACTACTTTCAAATAATAAAACTTCGCAGTATACTTCTACAACATTTGCAATAGAAATCTACCACCAAGGTTATTGTTTGGAAATTATGGTGTTAAACATTTTTGAACATTTCTTCCGCGTCAAACGTTCAACCCTACTCATAATATTAACTTTGTTACATTGCTTTGTTATAATATTTATGTTATGTTACTATTTTAATTACTCTTTATTCACCCATTTATAAGTATGTTGCGGCCCGCCTAATGTCGAAAACATATGTTTGCGGCCCGCGAGAAAAAATGGTTGGGTATGGCTGGTTTAGACTATTGCATCTGGGTGATTTTAGAGGCTAAAGTAAATGCTAGACAACACAGAAGTTTGGACTCTCTCGAAGCTTCTATATTGCTTTAATGGAGCAGATTACCTCTGAAAAAGATTCGTGCCGCTGCCAGACAATGGCGTAAGAGACTAACTTTGGTAATCGGTAAAGATGTCAGTTAATTCGAACAAAAATATTTAAATATAAACTTTCAATTCTGATGTTTCTAGTGTTTCATAATATTGGTGTATTTATTATTTTCTATTTTATATCTGTAAAAAGAATGACTCAATAATTGCTCCATGTGAATTGTCCTAAATTTATCATACAAGAAACTTAGCCACCTTCTTCACCGGATCAAAATCATTTAGATTATTGCATCCGGGGAATTTCAGAGGCTAAACAAATGCTATACATTGGACTCTGTTGAAGCTTCCACATTGCGTGAATGAAGCATATTACCTCTTAAAAAGATTCGTGCCATATTACCTCTTAAAAGATTCGTGCCGCTGTCGGACAAAGGTATAAGAGATTATATTTGATAATGATAAAGATGACAGTCGACTCGAATAAAATTATTTCGAGGTAAAATTTCAATTCTGATATTCATCGTATTGGTATATTTATAATTTTATATTTTGTATCTCTAAAATAAAATGACTCAATATTTGTTCCATATCAGTTGTCTGAAGTTATCATGCAAGAAGATTGGCTGCCTTCTTTATTGGATCTAAATCATTTAGACTTGCATCTGGGGAATTTTAGGGGCTAAAGTAAATGCTAGACAACACAGCAGTTTGGACTATCTTGAAGCTTCCATATTGCGTGAATGAAGCAGATTATCTCTTTAAAAGATGCATGCCGATGTCGGACAATGAGTAAGAGATTACCTTTGGTAATCGATAAAGATGTCGATTTGAATAAAATTATTTCAAGGTAAACTTTCATTTCTGATGTTCATCATATTGGTTTATTTATAATTTTATATTTTATATCGGTAAAATAAAATGACTCAATATTTGTAACAGTATTTAGCAGCTAAAATCTAGTAATAATAAGTGATTTTTTCTGATATAATCCTATAATGTTTATTATTTCAGGTCATTTAATAAAAACACTAGTAGGACAAAAATGTTCGGAGACTGTATTGTACTGTTCAATTCAGACCCTAGTTAATTGAAACTATAGTTAGTTTATTTAATTGTTTTTAATTAGAAACCAGAAAAATTATACAGGAATTTTAAATTTTAAATAAAAACACTACGATAAATGTTTAGTGGGGCAATTGTTAAGATTTTATCTTATTTGGGCGGCATCGAAAAGTAAAATATCTTTGTACCTCAAAAACTAATGATTGAAATTAGCTATAAACTTACACACTCATGTTCTTTACGATTGTCATCCGTTATATGCAAAATCCAATGTAGGTTATAATTCGTACATTTTTAATGTGAATTTATTGATAATTTTAGTAATTAAACATCTGTTTTTAACCCTTTCAGGGGCAAGCAATTGTGTTCTTGTAACGGCGAATCCCCACCGGAATTTACTAAAGAATTTAGTTTAAAATATGGAAAAGCAATTTTCAACTTTTCCCCATCAAAGCTAAAAAAGTAAAATTTAATAAAAAGTTTCTGGTTTGAATTGGATTAAAATTAGGTGGTATATAATATATACCACCGCCCCTCAAGGGGTTAAATCGGAAAAAAAGTCTGGAATAAGTTTCAGACCGATCATTGGATATTTTTAAGAAAAAATTAACCAGTCGATTTTTCAGGATATATAAATTGCAGTTTTACACATTCATTTAAAATTAGCTTCCTCAAACTTTGACCTTTTGTAATTAATTCTATGAACATTTAGGGAAAAGTATATAACCTTTGTTTTTAAAGTACGTTTAAAAGTAAATAAACGTACCTCTTTCAGGGTTGCCTTAATCAACGAAGGTCAGATATAGTGTAAAAAGGGGCATATTTCTATTTGAGAAAAGTAACACCCACATGGTACAATTTTGGTACAATCTTTATCCCCTTCGGGACCGGCGGCTTTTGCACAAATTTTATTCGGTTGGCACCACGTTTTTTAAAAAAGCTACCTTTACTTAAACTATCACAAAAATGCTCTAATTAGAAAAAGCAAGTATTACATTTATTTTTTACTGGTGCCTAAAACAAATTCTGTATGGTCTTTTTGAGGGTGTATATTTGCACCCATGGTCTCGAATGGGTTAATACATAGACGTGTATTATGTATTAGAAAAAATATGTATTAGAAAAAATTTCATTCATATTCAAAAAGTAATGTAATATTTATTACTTCATTTAACAGAAACACTAGTAGGATAAAAAAGTTCGGAGACTGTGTTGTTCAGTGTTGTGCTGTTCAGTTCAAATCCTAGTTAATTAGTTAATTGTTTTTCATTTGATACCAGAAAAATTATACAGGAATTTTATATATATAATAACACAATTCAAAGTTTTACGAAACTTCTGTTACAATTATGTGATAAAATGGTCATAAAACATGGAGTAGTTTTTTGTTTTTCTTCTTTTACCAGGACTATTCATGAACACTCTTATAAAATTTTAGGTATTTACGTACTATCCAGGCTGGGTAGTTAGATCACCAAACATGGTTGTCAATCGCAAATTTTGTTTATATTTGCCAATCGCCAGTTGTACTGAAAACGGTAATTTAATATACGGTTAATAAATTTCTAAAATCGTAAAAAATGGTTAATAATTTAAAAGCATGCTAAAATAACACAAAACAATATTTAGTATAGATTTAGTAAATAAATTCAGGGTTCGTAAACATCAGGGAATTTTCCAAGAGTTTCACGAGTATTTTCATCAGAGCAGGTTTCGTAAGCCTCCTGGAATTTTGCGACCAGGAAATTCTTCGGTAGCAGTATTTTCTTACAGAAAATCTCTGCTTAAAAGAAGGCGAAGTTTCTCGAGTTTAACCTAGATTTATTTTCTATAAAAAAATACTGATATAATTCCTGGAAAATTCCCTGATCCATACGAACCCTGTCACAGAAAGAGAATTCTAGAAAGTTTACCTTCATTTAAGGAAAGATTTCCTGTAACAAAATACTGGTACCAAAGAATTTCCTAGTCGGAAAATTCGAGGATCCGTACGAACCCTGTAACATAAAATTGACGGCTTTTACCAATAAATTAAATTAACGATTTCCGGCTGTTTGTTGTGCCTTCCAGAATGAATATAATATAAATATTTATGTAATATAAATCACTGTAACAATGACTATAACATATTATATATATACGAGGTTCGATCCAGAAATAAGGTTCCCATCTAATTTATAAACAGACAACATTGTTTATTCTCATAGAAATTTACATTATTGGAAAGAAGAATGTTTGCTATATTTCTCTACATAATCGCCATCTTTTTCTACGCATTTTTGTAGACGCTACTCCAGTTTCTGTATCCCAATTTCGTAGAACTCCGGTGCCAATCCGTTTAGAAAGCGTTTCACCTCTTCTTTGACGTCATCGTCGCTCCGGAAGCATTGGCCACCCAAGTGTTCCTTTTACTTGGGGAACAAGTGATAATCACTAGGTGCGAGGTCCGGACTGTAAGGTGGGTGGGGCATGACAGTCCACCCGAATTGTGTCAAAATTTCCTGGGTTTTACTTGAGTTCCCTGCACCACTTTCAGACGTGTTGAACGGACATACACTTCTCGTCAAACACCTCTGTTAACTGACGAGGACTATCCACGAGTGAAGTCCCTTTGACGTGCAAAAAGCGAATTACGGAACGAATCTCGCACTTGGCGGAATCAACAATGGGAACCTCCATCTCGGATGGCTGCTTAGCCAAGAATGAGCGGCGCAGCGAAGCGTGGCCGGGGGAATCGCGAGTGCTGAAACCCCCGCGAACAGCGGCGCTGTTGCCGTATTTCGCCTCGCATTTTCCCGTTTGGTTGGAGCTCTTTGGGAACCTTACTTCTGGATTATATAATAGGTATAACAGTAAGCTGCGCCGCCAGGCGCCATGAAGGGCGCCCGGCGCGTAGGCGACCACCGAACCCAAGTCCTGAGGAACTTTTATCGCGCCAGCAGGAGATGCCTCCCACGGCGCTTCGGCTGGCAAGAGGACCGCCACCTGTGGACCCTTCAACTTTAAACCCACGTATCGACGACGTAAGTCGTTGCGATACGCGGTGAAACCCAGTAGGGGAGTCACCACGAGACACTTGGGAACGGGATGGCGTCCCCCAACATCTTCGGAGCTGGACGACACCCAGAAGGGAACCAGGCCCTTGGCCGTAAGTCGGGTTTTTCCTACTCGTACTTGCTTTACCAGAACTCGAGGGATGTGAAAACTTACAGAGGTCGGCACAGTTCCCTCTCGTAATGGACTTTATACTTTTGCCTTTAACCCCTTTAGGGGCGGTGCTATATATTATACACCACCTAATTTTAATCCGATTCAAACCAGAAAATTTTAATTAAATTTTACTTTTTTAGCTTTGATGGGTAAAAGTTGAAAAATTGCTTTTCCCTGTTTTGAACTAAATTCTTTAGTAAATTCCTGTGGAAATTCACCTTTAGAAGAACACAATTGCTTGCCCCTAAAAGGGTTAATATGGTTAATGTATAACTGTACATTTAAAATGAAGAAAACGGACAATTTAAGGGTTACTCTAATACATATTTTCGTCGCTAGTGTTGTCTCAGTGAATATGACCTGGCCCGGATAATACGTAAGCACCAAATTTTCAATACATATAGTAGATGTTACAACCCATTTTTTATTAAATTAAATTAATAGTGACTAATAATGAATTCATTTGCAGGTAATAGGCATACAAAAATGAACTATTAGTAGATTCTGCTCCACAACTTAAGAGCTTACACTACTCACGCTATTATATTCTTAAGCTAATGTTAAAATAATCACATCATTCCTTTAAAATTTTTCGTTTGCATTTATTTATTTTTTCATATGATAGCTGAGGTCAATCTCTAACTAGGTACTTTTTTACTACTCTATTTTTACTGCAGTTTTCATTTTTCATTTTCATTTTTTTTTTTTTTTTTAAGGATACTTTTATTTTTGGAGCCGGTTCCAAAATAGAATGTGAACTCATAAAAAAAAATCTGCGACCAAAATAAAATAAATAAATAAACAAGAACGAAAAATCATGCATCAAGCATAGATTATGTAGCACTTTCCAACGCTTCTAAAATAATTTTACAAATCATTACCGTTTAATAAGCTGAAAGATGACATCTAAGTAAACAATTTGGAAAACGCATAACATATTTAAAAACGTAATTTCAGGAATTTTCGATATATACAATATTCGGAAAAATATCCGAATACTTTTATGTAGCCCTGTATATGATCTATAGATTTGTATATATACATAGGATGCTAAATTTTAGTTTAGTTAGGAAACGCGTAGCACAGTTTAAATTCTCCTTCTGGAGTTTCTGTCAATAAAGGGAAATGTGTTCGCGAACTTTTGTGCTGCCCTGTATAGGATCTACAGAATTTATACACACCACGTAATAGACAAAAAGCTAGTTAAGATTAAAATCGCGTTCAGTAACTTAAAACGCACTTCCAGGAATTATTGTTAACATACAGTAGAGAATTCTTTTGTGTGTCCCTGTAAATGAACGATGACTGCTATACACACACTATTCTATAGTAAGCCTCTTGTAATGCACCTTAGTAATATATATAAACTTCAATGCGTTTAAAATAGTGGAACATTATTTAAATAAGCCGCAGACGATTTTTCTGCATAGACGTAATGTAACGGAATTATTTTGACTGTCCCTGTAAAGTAACTCTAAGTGCTATACACCTACTATTCCATATTAAGCTTCTTCTAATGCATCTTAGTGATCTATATAAATTTCAATGCGTTTACAATAGTGAAACATTTTTAAAATAAACCGCAAATCATTTTTCCCCATAGACCGCAATGTAACGGAATTCTTTTGAGTGTCCCTGTAAGAAAACTATAAGCGCTACACACTTCAGTTGAAATAGGGAACGTGCCATAGATAACGACAATAACATAAAAATTGCAGAGCAATCCGAACATATTTACGGGAGTTAGAGAACGGCCAGACGGCCAGACAAACCGAAGTCATAAGCACTTTTCAACTAGGTTGGAAAGTGCTAAAAAGAACCAGTTTTAGATCCACCTCGGATTTTACGAAAAAAAAAAAAAAAAAAAGAAAAAAAAACGAGAAATATGAAAAGAACGTTGCCATTGGTTTAACATTAGCTTAACAGTCGTTACAAAGATAATTCTTTTTCAAGACCAGGAAGCGTTTATTATAGGAGGTTTTTCCAGCGATTGAAGAAAAAAACAATTCTGGCTGTTAATTATAAAAATAAAAAATTATAACAAGTTAGAAATTGTACGTCAAACGTGACAAATGAGGTGCGTTCGTACCATAGCTAATTATATAAATATTCAGATCTTGATGATTTTTAATTCTGTGAAATGAATTATATCGTCTGCAGATTAATTTCTGTAATAAAATAAGTATCTCGGTCGCTTGACGATTAAACCTCGGAAGCTCCTCTAACAAGAAAGCACCGATTTTTTTTAATTCAAATTTCTTAATAAATATTTTTATTAATATCTTCTAAAGTTTTGATTCGATTTTCATAAAATTTGAAATGCCTCGACAATATTTGGAAAGATAATATATCTTAAATTTCAAACCATTCGGTTGGGTAGTTTTTGCGTTGTTATATGCGGACAGATGGACGGACGGACAGATAGACGGACGGACGGACGGACAGACAGACAGACGGACGGACCAGACGACCACAATAGGTGCTACATATTTATATAATTACGAACACACCTAAAAAGGAAATGTTTTGCTGTCTTACACAAATACGAAGAACTATGCTAAAAGCTGAACTAATAATTTCACAAAATTATTCAAATATTCTTAAAACCAAATTTATGTAAATAAATAAAACATATAAGTTTTAGAGAAAATTAAAGTATGTTGACTTTATAGACAAAAATTTGTCGTAAAGTAACTTTTACAGCGCAACTTCATTATAAAAACAAAACATAAGTTTTCTCGTGGAATATTATATTATATATTCGTCAATAAACAAAAAGTATTAGCATGATATCCACATTTAAAAGCATGATGCAGAATGAAAGTTTAGATCGATAATTTGCTTGAAAACTTCATTTACATACTTTAATAAACTATCGGTTTTGTGAGAGCATAATTCATTTTTACTAGATGTTTAAACAGCGGAAATTCTTAAATATTTGATAAGCTGTATACATTAAATTATTCATAATTTTCTAAAATAGAGGAAATGCGGAAAACTGTACATTTAATAATGGATATTATTCCAGGTCATTAGCCAGAGATAAATAGTGCGCCATTTTAATATTTATTTTTATTATCATTGAATTTTAAAAAATTTATATAAAATACAAGAATAAAAGTAATGTTTTAGTGACATATTTTATATGCGCGCTAGTGTGACTAACATAGATATTTTTTTATAAATAACTTTTAAGTTTTATGCAGCATACTTAATGTATTTTCTTCATAAATCATTTATTTTTTTTATATAATTACATACTTAAATCTTCTATATTTAAACACATTTTATATGATTTTATTATATTATTTGTAATATCTTATATGTTTACATAAAAAAATTGAAACTTTAATACGTTCAATAGCTATAACAAACATCTATCCAACAAATTGATGTAATAGAGCTAATGAAATTTCACTGCAATTTAATAATTAGATTGGTATAAAAGTTGGTAGCATTTATTATTTACTAGCAAACCCTTTGTCCGTGTCTATAGAGATAAATTAAGGCCAGGCTTGTTTGATCGGCTCTAGTCTAATGATAATAAAAAAAAGATTAAAAAAATGGTGGTTGTGGTGTGTCGAAACGGCTTATTCTCCTCTACGTGAAGGATATAGACTGAGAGCGGTTTCTCTCCGTAAGGGAGGTCTTTCTTAGGAATCCTAACTCGTAGTTACAGCAATGTTCGAAAAAACCTCTAAAAGATTAGGCCAACAAGTGCAACTAGTGTTTGTACCTAGGAGGATACCATAGGAGGATACACTTGAAGCCATTGCAAACCCCTGCTACGTCTGCCATATTTGGCTAATAAAAATAAAAAATGTCTAATGGAAATTTAAAAAAAAATAGAATAAATGGTGGTTGGAGTGTGTCGAAACGGCTTATTCTCTAAGTGAAGGATATAGACTGAGAGCGGTTTCTCTCCGTAAGGGAGGTCTTTCTAAGGGATCCTAACTCGTAGTCACGGCAATGTTCGAAAAAACCTCTAAAAGAATAGGCCAACAAGTGCAACTAGTGTTTGTACCTAGGAGGATACCATAGGAGGATTCACTTGAAGCCGTTGCAAATCCCTGCTACGTCTGCCATATTTGGCTGATGAAAAAAAAATGTCTGATGAAAAACAAAACAAAAGATATCATAAATGGTGGTTGTGGTGTGTCGAAACAGCTGATTCTCTACGTGAAGGATATAGGCTGAGGGAAGTTTCTCTCCGTGGGGAAGATCTTTCTAAGGGATCCTAACTCGTAGTTAAGGCAATGTTCGAAAAAACCTCTCTAAAAGATTAGGCCAACAAGTGAAACTAGTGTTTGAACCTAGGAGGATACCATAGGAGGATACACTTGAAGCCGTCCCAAACCCCTGCTACGTCTGCCATATTTGGCTGTGTCTTGCACTGGAGACTGCTGATTGGACTGCTATCAGTCAAAGTTAAATACGGCGGACGCAGGAGAGTGGTGAAGAACTTGTTTTTCGGCATCAAAACTTTCCACAATGAAAGATTAATATGTCTACTCCTTTTATTTTATCCTCCTATGCTCGAACCCAGCACGTCTCGTCTACCAGGTTTGAGGTAGAATCTCTCAGCCGCTGATGGAGCATAAATAAATAATGACAGTAAAATTATTAAAATAAATAAAAAGAATTTTTAAAAGTCCGGGTTTTCCCGGCCCGGTCTGAGTCTGTCAAGAGAACATAAGCCTGAAACAAGCCCAAATTTAATGAGAGAAAATTCGATCACAGCATGCCCGAGTCCCAACAGCAAAATTCTAGTAATAATCTAAACGCGTATCCATATATTTAAAGCTGTTTGGTAATTCTGTCAAATCAAATATTCCATCGAAATTCGACCGAATACGCATGCGTCAAAAAATCACCGGCCAATGAGGTGAGGGTCTATGACTGTCTCTACAAACGTGTTTGGGATCGTATCATCTGTTGTTTTTTTCTGTTGTCACGTTGCGTTAAACCTAGGAAGATATTTATCTAGAACTCACTGTGGAGTGTTTAGAAGGTAATTATTTTATTTATTTGTTTTATTTATTGTAATTTGTATGAATACTTAGGTGTCCATTTCGGATTTACTGTTTAAAAATGAATTTAGGCTCATAAGTTGGCGAAATCCCGATGGAAATTTTTTTTTTTAGATCTCTATCATTTTGTTTATATAGTACAGAAAATAATTATTCAAACGTGTAGAACACGTAATACAAAATTGGACCACTTATGGTCTGTTTATTATCGGGAATGAATCTTATGGTGTTCCGATTGATAATGAAAACGATTATGTAAATATAATGTCAAAAGACAGTACGCACGGTAGTAATATTTTTATTATTATGTGTTCGAAAAAAGCAGAATCTGAGCATCTGAATATAAGTTATAAAATAAACAGAAATATATTATCTCTATTCGATTTAAAAGTTTTGTCATTACATAAGTGGGCTGTTTTATTTGTAAAGAGTATGTATGCATTATATTGTTTGTATGTATACAAATCTTTATAATGTTTTGATTTGCAAACTCTTAATATTTGAATAATGTTTACATTATATTTGTTTGTATGTATACAAACAATATATGTATACAAAGAAGTATATATACAAACAATGTATAATGTATCATGTAACAATATTAATATTTACATTGTACTGTTTGTATGTATACAAATCTTGAATGTTTTAAATGGGCAAATTTGTAATGTTTTTTCTGTTATTTTTTTTAACTGTCAAAAAAAGATAAATTTTCAAACTTGGTATAAAAAACTTAGGTACTTTTCTCTATTATCCCATTGACCACTTTTCATAACAAAACAGAAATATATTATCTCTATTCGATTTAAAAGTTTTGTCATTACATAAGTGGGCTATTTTATTTGTAAAGAGTATGTATTCATTATATTGTTTGTATGTATACAAATCTTTAGAATGTTTTGATTTGCAAACTCTTAATATTTGAGTAATGTTTACATTATATTTGTTTGTATGTATACAAACAATATATGTATACAAAGAAGTATATATGCAAACAATGTATATAATGTATCATGTAACAATATTAATATTTACATTGTATTGTTTGTATATATACAAATCTTGAATGTTTTAAATGGGCAAATTTGTAATGTTTTTTATGTTATTTTTTTTTAAATGTCAAAAAAAGATAAATTTTCAATCTTGGTATAAAAAACTTGAGTACTTCTCTATTATCCCATCGACCACTTTTCATAACAAAATACTATCGCAAACTGTATGATTAAATGCCAAAAATGCAGTCCCATTTACTTGATGTCGAAAACATTATACGTGTTTTTTATGTCATCAAGTGGTTTTTAATTCAACATTTGCGTGTATTTTTCATTATGTTTATTTGATTTATTAGTTATTTCATTAATTAAAATAACAATTGTATCCTTAAATTCTTATATTTTATTTATTTATTTTGATATTCCAATGACAACGTTCTCCCATTTATTTGGCGATAGCTTTTTTTTATGAAAAGTGGTCGATGAGATAATAGAGAAGTACCAAAACTTAATTACGTATATGAGTATATTCTTTGACAGTATTAATCATTACTCGATATTTTAAAACTGCATCATATTTGTAGAATTATATTAATTTAAACAATGCTTCTATTGAAGTGTGAAGAACCATATACCTCTATGAAGAACCATATATTTACATAATTGTCTTCTTTAGCAATCGGAACACCATAAGATTCATCCCCGATAATAAACGGACTATAAGTGGTCCAATTTTGTATTACGTGTTCTACGATATTTTTACATACATTTGAATAATCATTTTCTGTACTATATAAACAAAATGATAGAGATCTAAAAAGACAATTTCCATCGGGATTGATTTCGCGAACGTTAAAAGAGCCTAAATTCATTTTTAAACAGTAAATCCGAAATGGACACCTAAGTATTCATGCAAATTATAATAAATGAAATAAATAAATACCTTCTAAACACTCCACAGTGAGTTCTATATAAATACCTTCCTAGGTTTAACGCAAAGTGCAAGAAAAAAACAACAGGAGATGATCCCAAACACGTTTCTAGAGACCGTAATAGACCTTCACCGCATTGGCCGGTCCTACCGGAAGATTTTTTTTACGCATGCGTATTGGGTCGAATATTGTTGAAACATTTGACAAAATAAGCAAACTGCTTCCACCTAGGTATTTATACACAATACAACAAATAAAATAAATGCCTTCAAAACCCTTTTGATCATCACATCAGCGTGCAAGACAATTTTTTTACCTTAAACCGTTTGATGAATTTCATTATTTTTCCGTTATCGATTGACAAATTTTACGATTTTACCGCTAACGATTGCTGAATTTCACAATTTATCGACTATTGATTAACGAGTTTCATGATTTTTTCCATGAACATTTGTCGAATTGCACAAAAAAAATTAAGAATATCGTCAAATTGTCTCTGGTAAAAAAAATTTGAATATTGTCAAATGCCATCGAGAAAAAAGTCTCGAAAAAATCGGGAAATTCACAAAATGGTTTCGGAAAAAACTTCACCAAATGGTTTCAAAATTCTTTGAGTGACAGCGGGAAAAAAAATTTCATTTTACATTCAATCATCGCAATTGGCGAGTGTGACTAATAAAATCAATCACCAATTTCCAGTATTACTCGCCGATTGGTGAATGTTAATTTTGTCTTATGTCACAAACTGTATTTACATATACTACTAGATATAATGATTATGAACCATGATTTTTCTGTTATTGGGCGAGATTCATGTTTTTTCAGCAATTCTTTGACGAAATTAGTGTTTTTTCAGCGATCCTTTGAAGAATTTCGCATTTTTCTCACGATCCTTAACGAAATTCGCATTTTCCAGCAATTCTTTGATAAAATACATTTTATTCCGCAATTTTTAGACGAAATTTAGTAAAAAAGCGTGATCTTTTGGTGAAATTTCCTTTTTTGCGATTCTTTGACAAAATTTGCTTATCTTTCGCGATCCTTTTGCATAATTACGTTTTTTCTGTGGTCTTTTAACAAAAGTCATGTTTTCCCATGATCCTTTGATAAAGTAGTGTTTTTTCCTCAATCATTTGACAAAATCTGTTATTTTCCCCCTGCGAAGATTGGTTAGAAGTTTTTAGTCTGCAGGTGCTCTAAAAAGTCTGTGACGCCCGTTGCTGCATCGCACACATTCTTCCATGGGGCATCGAACGAAGTAAATTCAACCTAAAGAATCATCGTTTCATTCCTGACATTTATCGAAAGAAACAACGTTCAACTCATTGACTGAATTGTAAAGGGCGAAATGTGTCAATTAGCAGAAAGTGCGCAATTTGTTCCTTCATGGAAAAAATCGTGAAATTCGTTAACCGATAGTCGATAAAATTCGAAATTCGTCAATCGATAGCGGAAGAAGTGCAAAATTCATTAATCGACACAGTGGAAAAATCGCAAAATTCATCAACTGGTTTCGGGAGAAAAAATTTTCGAATATCGTCGAATGGCTTCGAGAAAAAAATTCACAATCTGCCAATTTCGGGGATGAAATTTGCCAAATGGTTTCAAAATTTGTCGCGCGACAGCAGAGAAAAAAAATCTTTTTCCATTCAATCATCGCAATTGGTGAGTGTGACTATTATGTTTGACCAGTGGTGGCAATTAAGTCCATTGCCAAATTTTCAGTATTACTCGCTGTTTGGCAAGTGCTAATTTTGTCCTATACTTCAAAACCCTTTTGATCATCACATCAGTGTGCAGGACAATTTTTTTTACGGGAGACCATTTGATGAATTTCGTGATTTTTCCGTTATCGATTGACCAATGTTACTGCTATCGATTGTTGAATTTTATAATTTATCAACTATTGATTAGAGAATTTCATGATTTTTTCCATGAACGTTTGACGAATTACGCAAAAAAAATAAGAATATCGTTAAATTGTCTTGGGTAAAAAAAAAATTAATATTGTCAAATGCCTTCGAGAAAAAAGTTGCAAGTTGAAACGGCTGTGACCTCTTTTTCATGTTATGCATCTCCGGTGTCCATGCATCTCCCCCCTCCAAGTGGGACACTTTTCAAAATTTTGTTGACACCCCTCATGTCATACATTGTGGGAAAGGTCTGTGACTGCTTAATCATATTATGCATCTCCGGTGTCCATTTCCTCACTTTGTCCCCCCCCCCCCAGAGGGTACTTTCTAAATTTTGCACATTACCCTCATGTTATATATCATTGGAAAGGTCTGTGACCACTTAATCATTTTATGCATCTCCAATGTCCATCTCCCCACTTTGCCCCCCCACCCCCCTAAGGAATACTTTTCTAAATTTTGTTGACACCCCTCATGTCATATATCATTGGAAAGGTCTGTGACCACTTAATCATATTATGCATCTCCGATGCCCATCTCCCCACTTTCCCACCCCAAGGGGTACTTTCTAAATTTTGCACACAACCCTCATGTTATATATCATTGAAGAGGTCTGTGACCACTTAATCATATTATGCATATCCGGTGTCCATCTCCTCACTTTCCCCCCCCCCAAGGGTACTTTCTAAATTTTGCACACAACCTCATGTTATATATCATTGGAAAGGTCTGTCACCACTTAATCATATTATGCATCTCCCATGTCCATCCCCCCCACTTTGACCCCCCAAGGGTGTGCTTTTCTAAATTTTGCACACACCCCTCATGTGATATATCGATGGAAAAGTCTGTGACCACTTAATCATATTATGCTCCCCACTATGAAATTTGTCAAGTTAAAGCAACTATAAATTTTACTTTTATGGTATTATCAAGTTGTTTGCCGTCAAATTTTGACGGGTTCCATCTAGTACTAAATTAATTCATATTCTGACGAGTAAACAAAAAAAAGCAGCCGACAGCAGTTGCGAGACGAAACAAATAATCGTTCACCCCCGTTAAAATGAAGGGAACGGAAAGAAATGTTACCGAGAGAAATAATTCTTTCAAAGCTAAACATTAAAAAAAGCCATTTCACGTTATCTAGAGCAACGGTCGGCAACTGGCGGACCGCAGAAGGTCAAATCGTAGACCGCCAAAAATTTTCAATTTGAATACATAGTTTATTAAAACAATTATCTCAACTATTATCTTCAATTATCTCTAATTATTCAACAATTATCTGTTTTTTCTGTTTTATAATCTATACTAATAATATAAAGTAGTAAACATTGTTTTTTTGTTTGTTTGTTCGTTTGTTTGTAGGGGGTAATCTCTGGAACTACTGAAGCGATTTCAAAAGTGATGGTGCCAATCCCTGCTCCAACTTAGGCTATATTTTATGTCGGTGCCACTAACCACAGGGGGGTGCAGAAGCGAAAAACATTCTAAAATTTCGATTTTTTTTATACTGAAGGAGGTAGCAATATGGCATGGTAGTTACTTATAAGATGTAAATGCTCTCTAAGAACAAATTCCAATAAAATTCGAAATTTAAAAGGATTCGAGATCAGTGAAAAGCGTTCTAAAAACATTCTAAATTACAATTTCTATGGAATTTCTGGAACTACAGAACCATTTTCAAAAGTGATGGTGGCAAATTTTTGATGACAATCCCTGCTCCAACTTAGGCTATATTTTACGTCGGTGCCACTAATCCCAGGGTCGTGAAAGAGTAAAAAAAGTTCTAAAATTTCATTTTTTTTATACTGAAGGAGCTAGAAATTTGAAAATTGGCATCGTAGTTACTTATAAGATGCAATGATCTCTAAGAACAAAATGAAAAAAAATGAAATTTAAAAGGGTGAAATGAGACAAAGGCGTTCTAAAAACATTCTGAATTATAATTTCTATGGAATCTCTGGAACAACAGAACCGATTTCAAAAGTAATGGTGGCAAATTGATGGTGACAATCCCTACTCCAACATAGGCTATATTTTACGTTGGTGCCACTAACCCCATTTGGCATGGTAGTTACTTATAAGATTTAAATGCTCTCTAAGAACAAATTCTAAAAAAAATCGAAATTTAAAAGGGTGAGATGAGCGAAACGCGTTCTAAAAACATTTTAAATTACAATTTCTATAGAATTTCTGGAACTGCAGAACCATTTTCAAAGGTAATGGTGGCAAATTGATGGTAACAGCCTCTGCTATAACATAGGCTATATTTCATGCAGGTGCCACTGCCCCCAGGGGAGTGCATGAGCGAAAAACGTTCTAAAATTTCGATTTTTTTATACTGAAGGTGTCAGAAATATCAAATTTGGCATGGTAGTTACTTATAACATGTAAATGATCTTTAACAAATTCTAAAAAAATTCGAAATTTGAAACTGTGAGATGAGCGAAAAGCGTTCTAAAAACATTTTGAATCACGATTTCTATGAAATCTCTGGAACTTCCGAACCCTTTTCAAAAGTGATGGTGGCAAATTTTTGATGACAATCCCTGCTCCAACTTAGGCTATATTTTACGTCGGTACCACTAATCCCAGGGTCGTGAAAGAGTAAAAAACGTTCTAAAATTTCATTTTTTTTTATACTGAAGGAGCTAGAAATTTGAAATTTGGCATCGTAGTTACTTATAAGATGTAATGATCTCTAAGAACAAAATGAAAAAAAAATGAAATTTAAAAGGATGAAATGAGAGAAAGGCGTTCTAAAAACATTCTAAATTATAATTTCTATGGAATCTCTGGAACCACAGCACCGATTTCAAAAGTAATGGTGGCAAATTGATGGTGACAATCCCTACTCCAACATAGGCTATATTTTACGTCGGTGCCACTAATCCCTGAATGGTGCAGGAGCGAAAAACATTCTGAAATTTCGATTTTTTTATACTGAAGGTGTTAGAAATATGAAATTTGGCATGGTAGTTACTTATAAGATAAAAATGATCTCTAAGAACAAATTCTAAAAAAAATCGAAATTTAAAAGGGTGAGATGAGCGAAACGCGTTCTAAAAACATTCTAAATTACAATTTCTATGGAATTTCTGGAACTACAGAACCATTTTCAAAAGTAATGGTGGCAAATTGATGGTAACAGTCTCTGCTGTAACATAGGCAATATTTCATGCCGATGCCACTACCCCCCAGGGGAGTGCATGAGCGAAAAACGTTCTAAAATTTCGATTTTTTTGGTACTTTTCGGTTAGCCGGGCGCCACTGATATGTATATGTCTATATATACATATATATGTATACATACACACATATATGTATGTGTATATATATGTATATATATATATATATACATGCATATATAAATGTGTGTATGTATAGATATATGTATATATATGTATAAATAGATATAAAAATTTCACTGGCGCCCGGCTAACCGAAAAGTACCATTTTTTTATACTGAAGGTGTTAGAAACATGAAATTTGGCATGGTAGTTACTTATAAGATGTAAATGCTCTTTAAGAACAAATACTAAAAAAATTCGAAATTTGAAACTCTGAGATGAGCGAAAAGCGTTCTAAAAACATTCTAAACACGATTTCTATGGAATCTCTGGAAATACCGAACCCTTTTCAAAAGTGATGGTGGCAAATTTTTGATGACAATCTCTGCTCCAACATAAGCTATATTTTACGTCGGTGCCACTAATCCCAGGGTGGTGAAAGAGTAAAAAACGCTCTAAAATTTCATTTTTTTTTATACTGAAGGAGCTAGAAATTTGAAATTTGGCATCGTAGTTACTTATAAGATGTAATGCTCTCTAAGAACAAAATGAAAAAAAATGAAATTTAAAAGTGTGAAATGAGAGAAAAGCGCTCTAAAAGCATTCTAAATTACAATTTCTATGGAATCTCTGGAACCCCAAGGAACCGATTTCAAAAGTAATGGTGGCCAATTGATGGTGACAATCCTTACTCCAACATAGGCTATATTTTACGTCGGTGCCACTAATCCCTGAATGGTGCAGGAGCGAAAAACGTTCTAAAATTGCAATTTTTTTTATACTGAAGGAGCTAGAAATTTGAAATTTGGCATTGTAGTTACTTATAAGATGTAAATGCGCTCTAAGAACAAAATGAAAAAAAAAATCGAGATTTAAAAGGGTGAAATGAGCGAAAAGCGTTCTCAAAACATTCTAAATTACAATTTCTATGGAATCTCTGGAACTACCGAACTGATTTCAAAAGTGATGGTGGCAAATTTATGGTGACACTCCCTCCTCCAACATAGACTATATTTTATGTCGGTACCACTAACGCCAGGGGGTGCAGGCACGAAAAACGTTATAAAATTGCAATTTTTTTTTATACTGAAGGAGCTAGAAAATTGAAATTTGGCATTGAATTTACTTAAAAGATGTAAATGTTCTATAAGAATAAATTTTTTAAAAATCGAAATTTGAAATGGTGAAATCTGGGCTGGGGTGAAATCTAAGGGTGAAAAGGGCAATCCCTGCTCCAACATCCTCTTTAATATAAAGCTATGCGTTGCTGACGACTGGGTTTTTTCGCTAATTTTTGCCACAGATTAATCTCGGAAAATGAAACTTTTGAAATTACTGAAAAAATTAAGAGCTCGAAAAGTATTTGTCTGAAAATTGTTAGACAAACTGCGTTTGAAAGGTAAAAAATTGTATATTTCTTGATATAAATTTCAAATCTAATGATTATGTCATTTTTCAAATATTGAATTTCAAAAATTACCAAATTTCACAATGGAGTACCATAGCAAAACCTTCGCGCGTAAAAAGATAATGATAAGGGCGACGTGTCCTGACGTGTATATTGGCTATAGCACGAGTCGCAAATTATAGAAGCCTTATTATTCTGTTAAAATATAAAAGTGAATTATGAAATGTCAGTATTTTGTTTGATTAAAGGTTCGTTAAGAGAAATTGACCGGAATAGCGGGCGTAGCTTGCTAGTGTGTGTATAAAATTTTTCAGAACGTACACTTGTGTATATAGTAATTTTTCATAACAAATACCTGATTTTTCTATTCTATAGCGTATGTATGTATGTGTAAAAATAACTATTTAAAATTAATAAGTACTAATATTACTTAAATGTTTTTTTCTGGAACTCGATAAAAATTTTCAAAAGTATTCGGACTCTACTTAAAATTACTTGCTACCCCTGATCTAGAGCCTTGAATTGGATGGAAGAAAAAATGATAAAGTGAACCTGAATTATTTTCTTGAATCACTAAATATTCATATTTTCTAAACTAAAAGGTACCGTTAAAAACAAAAGGTAAGGTTGAGAACAAAAGGTGCTGTCTGTTCGTTTCCTTTTTCTTTCCATCTGGGTCACGTGGATAGCAAATTTAAACTAGTGCTCCCGATGCGATACGTATAACAGTTATACGTGTATCCGATATACGTATATACGTATAATACGTATTTAACAAATACGTATACCCTAAAATATACATTTAAACGTATCCATATACGTATTAGCGTATATCGGTTAAACGTATAATTTAAGTATACGAAAGATTCAATTATACGTATATTTTTAATACGTATTTACTTTTAATACCAATGGACCTCATCAGTATTACGTCACAAAACGGGAAAAAAGATGGAAATCGGTGGTATTAGCGAAATAATTTGCATAATATGTTTCATACATAGGGTATTCTTATTTTTCCCTATAAACGATTATTATAAGCATATAACAAAAGAAAACGCTTTGAGAAAAGAATAAGAATAGACACGTTTCAGATTTATTGTCACTTCTTGTTAAGTAAGTTTTTTTTTTTTTTTTCTTATTTTTTTGAAAATTCTTTATTTGTGAGTGCGTGTACTTAAGAATGTGACCGGGTTCAAATGATATTCTTTCGACGGGGCTAATGTTTTCCACTCTGTGTTAATATGTATAACGAAAGTTCATTTTTTTAATCATGACACTCATGGTATTTTCTATACAAGATGTATGGACGTTACGTTTAAGATTTTTTGTTAATTTTGACAATTTTTCTTTTTGTGTGAAGTACTTATAAATTTTGATTTCTAATAGCCAGACAAATAATCGTCAATGCAGATTTTAGAGCGCAATCACATGCATAAAATGACTTGCCTTTTCATTTCTTTTTTAATGAAGGGGGTATTTTCAAAATATTTTAACACGTTCACTATCGGGTTAAAATTAACGGAATTTTATTTTATTCAGAAATTACGAATTCATACCTGAAAATCCTAATAGCAATATTTGTTTTATTTAATGACTGCCATTCCGTGATTAGATAAAATAAAAAACTTCTTCCGAAATTTCCGGTATTATTTCGTAGTTTTGGATTAAAAGTGGAATGTCAAATCAGTGACCAAGTGACGACGTCACGTATACGTCCTTGGTTGCGAACGTGTTAAATAGAGAAAACCAAATATTCTTAAATACAATAAAAGTATGATTGCGAAACTTCCCAGGAAATGGACTGGTCAGTGTCACTTTAAGATAAAAAGTCAATGCATGCCCGTGTTCTGTGGCCACATTAAAAAAAAAAAATACACCATAAATCTAAAGAAGTTGTGTGTGGGGGTGTTACAGAATGCGAAAGTTAGCTTCGGAGCTAGTCACTAGTCACTACCCATAGTAAAACATTTCATAAGTAATAGCTTAGATTTAAGAAAGAAAAAAAAATCTATAAGTCTTAACTGAGGGGAAAAAGTTTTTGATTTTTAATTGTTTTTTGGAATACTTTTAACGCAAGGCAGGTAAATTAGGGGCTTTCATGGATCTTTGAACAAGTAATCATGATGGTCCACGTAAACTACGAGAATGTGGGCCTCAGCGGGTGTTTCGCAATTTCTCTAATCCACAGACCCGGTAGGTGCCATTTCCCTTTACGTCTGGCATGAGGCAAGGCTCCTATATACCGGGCTGACTCACGCCTCCATTTAATTGCCCAAGCGGACGCCTGACTTGGCGTCTTATCGCGTAGATGGCGAGTGAATTTAGTTACTTAATCATATGCAAAAATATAAGAATAAATAGCTAAGATATTTAATAGCGCCATACTAAGGAGACATACATTAAAAAGTAAAAAAGCATGTAATTGTGCTTTTGTATAATAATATATTAAAATGAAAAATTCATTTTCATCAATTAATATTTATTGCTTTGCTTTACATGAATAATTAAGATATAAATTTAACTAATTCTAAATTTGATTTAATATGAAAATATATATTCACATGCATTGGACTCTTGTATTTTTATTACTTTCAGTATGAAGTTAAGTTGTGATATAATTTGTTATTAATAAAATTGTCTTAAAATGCTGATATTCTAAGGAATAAATTTCGTATGTTAGATATTCAGTTTTTACAATTTAATCGCACGTAAAATAATCCTTATTAAAAAAATAATAATGATGATGAATAATGAGAACCTTCCTCGTTTCGAATATTTTCTTGTTTTCTTTTAATGTTATCTCAATCCCCCCCCCCCCCACCACATCCCTACAGTTCAAAAATTTCAACCAACCCAGTACGTAAAAGTTTAAAATTTGTAAAACTTATTTTTTTTGTCTACTCATTTATTACTTTATTGCAACAATAAATAACCAATTATTTAAATTCCCCCTTTTCGAAATTACCGATCTCACCTCCTCCCCTCTGTTTTTAAATCCAAAGAAACTACTTTCTGACATATTTTTGAATTCATTTTTGTTCAAACTCACATAAAATTAGCAAGTCTTCTTAAGATCTTTCAGAAAATACTGTCAAAGTGGACGGTTTGAATCGAATTCCCGACGCGGCAGCGCGAGAAAGGGAGAAGCTTGTCGTCACGTGACAATGATCGCTTATTACTCGATAAGTAATTTATTTGACAAAAACTAGAAAACGCTATTCGATTCCAAATCACTTCAACAGTCAGTTCTGCCAATTTTATTCCTTTTCGTTTAAAAATAAGTCAGAAAATATGTCAAATTTTGTGCTCTTGAGCAGGGAATTTGAAAACCACATTAAATAAAACTCTTTCAATTAAAAATATATAGAAAATTCCATATAGTAAAAACGTCAAATTCACCTTCTTAAACTTGAAAAAATACAATGCAAACACACTGGTAAAAATTTATTTGTTATAAATTGTAATAAATTGTTTTAATGCTTTAAAACTGTGTTTTTAGCATTTGCACCTATTATAGTAACAAATAAAGTTTTATCAGTGTGTTTGCAATGTGTTTTTTCAAAACTCTTTAATTAAAAAAAATTTCTGCCTTATTTGTAATTTTACAATAACAGTAAATAAATAATGAATCGTCAAAATTTCCCCTTCCCGCCAAAAACACAATAAAAGGTCTGCCCCCCCCCCTCCTCCTTTCTGCGGCTGATGAAATTAAAAATCTCTTTTTTTTTTTCCTTATGTGTTTGTTACTTTTTTCAAACAAGAAATATATAATCATTTCAATTACGCTCCCCCCCCCCAACCATACTCTCAACTTTCAGTTTTTTCCCTTTTGACCTAACCCCCCCCCCCCCCCCGCGCGCAAAATTCAAAGTGTAAAGTGTAAAATTTTTAAATTTTCATTAAAGAAAGTGCCTTTTCCACACTTTTTAACAACAGTAAATGAATTTAACTATCTAAATACCCCCCCCCCTTCCACCCATCCCAAAAATAAATAAGGTGGATTTTCTGGACAGGGGGGGGGGGGGGGGAATAAGATTTTTTTCTCCTCTTTAACAATTATTCTTTCCTCACCCGTCCTGCAATATACCATATCGGACTCGAAGAACCGGTTTATTGTATACAAGTGATCTGGTTGGCGCGGCATTTGGCGAAATTCTTCAATCCTGATCTATTCTTCTAGCATTTATAGACAAATTATTCCGCCTTTCTTCATTTATATGGATTTTAAATATTCTAAATCCATTCCTTGACAGATTAGAACAATTTTATGCGAAACAACCGTCCATTTTAAGCAATTTATTCACTCGATAATCGTTTAAACATTTCTCGCCTCATAGGCCGCAATGGACAACAAACGGTAAGTGGGCATCAAAATGCTTGATGATTCAGCCTGTATTATAGGAGCCCTAGCATGAGGGTTTCGGTTTTTCTGACGTCACTGGCGATGCTAAGGACGATTCTTCCAAAGCGAAAGAACCTTTTTTTCTGATTTTAAAATAGTATTTATGCTAAAAACCGTTTCTTTGGTCATAGGGGAGCATATTTCTTCAAAATAAAACATTTTTCATTAGGCAAAAAGTAATTTTTTTTTTCTAGGAATAAAGCGGTTTAGAGGAGATTTTTTTTTTCCTTCAAATGAAATAATCGTGTATCTTGTTTGCTAATATGGGAGTTTTTATTCCTTGTTATCTTTGGTCGATCTTTGAAACGGACAGGGATGCAATGTTAACAATTATTTTCATTTCCTTTCACAGCCAGGACAGTTTTCCCTCACACGAAGCTTTAATTCCTTCTCGGAAAGAGAGATTTCCGGTCACATTTCCTAAATACGTGGCAACAATTTTCCAACTTTTGTTAGTGCTTTTGGTCTTAGCTCTTTAAAATAATGCATTCTTTGCATTGATTTTGCTGAAAATGCATAGTACTTGTGCTATTGCAACATGTACTAATCGTTTGGATAAATCGCAAAATGTTCTATATCATACATTTTCGAAGAAATCTGATATAAAAAAATGATGGATCATTGCATCCAAAGGAACAGATAATAGCTTTAGAAAAATCATGCATCAAGCATAGATTATGTAACACTTTCAAACTTTTCAAAAATAAATCTTTACTGTTTAATTAGGTCTAATATCTGATATCCAAGTGAAAAATTTGTGCAAAGGCATAACACATTTAAAAATCCCATTTCAGGAATTACTAACAATATTCGAAAAAATATCGAATTCTTTGTGCAGGCCTTTATGTGATCTATAGATTTGTATATAAACTATGCATACAAATTACTAATAATATTGCTAATACTATACATAAAGCGGCATAAATTGCTAAAATTTAGTTCAGTTAAGGAAGGCATATCACAGTTGAAAATTCACCTTCAGCAATTTCCGTTAATAAACGCAAATGTATTCAAGTATTTTGTGCTGCCTTGTGGGTGATCCATAGAATTTATACATAACAAGTAATAGGCAAAAAATTCGTTATATTTAAAAACTTGTATCGCAACTAAATTCATACTTCAAGGAATTATTATTAACTGACAGTACTTTAACTGAATACTTTTGAGTGTTTCTGTAAATGAACGATACATTATATGACAGTAAGCGCCTTTTAGTGCACCTCAGTGATACGTATCAATTTGAATATGTATAAAATATTGAAACATCGTTAAAATACGCCGCAAACAATTTTCCCCATAGACCGTAAAGTAACGGAATTCTTTGTGTATCCCTGTAAAATAATCTGTAAGTGCTACACACTTCATTTTCAATACCGGACATGGCATAATAAACCTCAATAAGATATATCAATTGCATAACAATCCGAGTATGTTTACGGCAGTTACAGCACAGACAGACAGGACAGACAGACGGCATACAGACAGAAAACTTTTAAACTATGTTAGAAAGTTTTAAAAATAGATACGCTGCCAAGAAATAAAAATTGTGGAGTCAATCAACTGTGTATGATCAATCAACTCATGTATTTTATCATTGCATGATAAAACAGTACGAAAAATTGCAAATAATAGAACATACATCTAAAATACATCTTCAAAATTCACCCTGTAATGAAATAAAATGCTCGAAATGAAAGCATATTCTGAAGGTATACTTGAAGGTATCTTAATATATTAGTTATTAAAATATTTTTATATAATTTTATCATCATACATCATTAAAATATAAATTAATATAATCCTTTAGGAAGATATTTTATAAAGTATATTATTTTGAACTTCAAATTTAATTTTTCTATATCACATAAATCTTTCGGTTTTAAAAATGCGGCAATTTAAAAATTAAAGTTTCTATTTTTATTTGTATTTTAAATCTCTTTTAGGACACTGATGTCTTACTTTAGATTTTATAAAATATATATATAAATTTATTTGATATTTAATCACATCAATTATCTGAATAGAATCTGAAGAAACAGTAAATTTTAAAATTAAGTTTAGAAAGTTGAAAAGAAATGTAATTTTAAATTTTAAATAGTATTAGGAAATAAAATTTTTGCATAAACGTAAAACTCTCTTTCACGCAATAATTTATCCTTATTTTTTTTTATTATTATTTTTTAATTATGTATGTGCATTTATGTAGCATTAAAATAATATTTTATATAAATATTTCGGAATTTGTTTATAAAGTACATTACTCTGAATTTCAAATTTTATTTCCATTTAATCATGTAATTATATCTTATGTATATTTCGGTTTAAAAATATTAAATATTCAACCATTTACCTATTAAAGTTTCTCATTATTTGTAATTTAAATCTAATTACACAAAACTTAATCTTGCGTATATGTGGTATAAGATTGAAATCTAAGTGAATTTTTTAAAAACTTTTTTACAGGTTTTTATGAAATACATGTCACAATTATAATAATATTACAATTATTATGTATTTCAAATAGAATACTAATCAAATATTATAAATATACTATAATAAATTTATTAACATGATATTAACTGCAATCATACAAACATTAAATTTTCTGCTCTTGTAGGTCTTTAAGATTTTCTTTATAACAATTACTATTTGCTTGCTTTTAAAATGAAAATAAATTTTTCATACTGAGGAGCAAATAAAATGTAATGATAAAAATAGCAAATTTAAAAATTAAATATCGTAGAACTGAAAAGACATAATAGTTTAAATTTTAGATGTGATGTTTGTCCTATGTATAAAAAATATTTTTTTTAAAAAATTATACTTCTTCACACGAAAATTTGTATTGATACTTTTCAATTAAAAATAGGGCTTTTCTAAACCAAATCAATTGGAAAACTCAATCGAGCTGGCTAAGTGCGTCAAACAGCAAATCGCTCCCTATTGGTTGCAGGATGAAATGGGGCAACCATATGATATAGTAACCTTGCTCAGACTAGCAGGAGAAAAGTATCTTTTTTCACATGAACACCGTTTAATCGTTTATACGTTTAACCGCTGGGGTAAGATCCGTATATACGTTGGACCGTACATAGTGTTTCGTATAATACGTATAACCGACTGTGCCGTATGATACGTATAAAAAAACTGCACCCCGTATAATACGTATTATACGTATACACGTATAAACGTATAATAGGGAGCACTAATTTAAACTGCACAAAGAAAAGCAAATATGAAAACAACGATTATATTTTTTTTTTTTAAATAGTAAATATTCATACTTTTTTTTTACACGAAAAATACCGTAAGGCACTAACTACTCGTAAATATTCATTTTTAGGTGCGTTCGTAATTATATAAATACGTAGCACGTATAGTCGTCGTCTGGTCCATCCATCCGTCCGACTGCCTGCATATAACAGCGTAAAAACTACCGAACCAAATGGTTTGAAATTTAATATATATAATTGTTGAAAAATTTTGTCGAGTCATTTCAAATTTTATGAAAATCGAATCAAAACTTAAAAAGATATTAATAAAAGATTTCTTCATTCTATTAAATCCTATCATACGTAATTAATTCGATGATATACCATGATAGGTAATGATTCTAGGTTGCCATCGTGATTACGTCAAATTTAAGATGGAGTCATATTATTTCCGTATTACTGAATTTAAAAATAGAATTTGTACACTAAAACTGTTTAATTATAGAAATACTATAATCTACCTACATTTTGGATAGATGTTTCCGGAAAAGTAGATATTAAATGGGAAACGTTGGATATTTGCGCATGGTATAATTTTAATGTAACAGAATTGTAATTAATTGTTCGTAAAAGTGTATTTAAACTTAATTTCATAAAATAAAATAAATATCTATAATATGAAATTTTGCACGTAAAATAAATTTTGTATTCATGCATTTTTGCATAAGAGTGCAACAGCTATTGCACCAAGATCTGAATATTTATAAAACTAGTTATGGTATGAACACACCTCATTTGTCCCGTTTGACGTACAATGTTAAGCTTGTTTATAACTCCATCCGGGCACCAGTGATTGCGATTTGAAAATGCATAAGAAACAGAAAATATGAAACATCTTGAGAATCTTTTTTCCTTTAAATTCATAGGCATTTTTTTAAAATGAAAAATACGATCGGTACTGGGAAAGTACAGGCTCTTCACAGATGCCCTTGTTTTTATATTATTTTTTTTTTTCTTCGGAAAACAAGCGATCGCTAATTTAAACTTTATGAAAAACGTAATTTTTCCTCCCGTCTGTGAACTATGTGTTTGAAAAATAATATTTTTGTCAGACATGCGCACAAGTGCTCATAACACTGGCAAACTAAGAACAATTGAAAGTCGTTCATTAGCATTCGATGAGTGTTTCTAATTAATATCTCGTAAATTAGCAAAAGATGAAAATACTGAGTATCAAGTGCATTGGTGGCGTATCTTCGAATACCCGGAACCAAATTTGCAGACTTCCTTAGATATCGCCAACAAAGAGACAGTTTCATACACACAGACAAACGTCTCTATTTAATTAATAAGAATTTGAGATGAATAGTACGCAAGAATTAATCAGAAATAGATCCCCCCCCCCCCCAATGCAACAGTGAATCAACAAAGGATATATTCCACGATTGGATTGATACCATCGTAAATGACACGACGTTTTTCGGCGATTCAGAAATTCAAAATAATAAGTAACTCCGCCACTTATAATTTATTTTCCGCATAGGTATAATGCAATGAAATATTCTACACAAACATTTACGGTTGTATTAAATGCAGAACTTACTTATAAAAAATTAAACAAAATTTCTTTAAAATTAAAAAGTAATTGTTTTACAGAAACATGAAATGTATTGATATAACAATGAAAACGTTGCTGGAAACAAACGTTTACAACAAAACTTCATTATAAATATGACATATGTGATTTTTAAGTGACAGGGTTGCTTACTGCTTTTTATTACCACAAATACACAGTGACATTTATGATATGAGCTCCATTTATGGAAAAAACAAACCTCATTGTTAGTATTATTAAAGATTCTTAGTTAATCACTACCACTTTCATTTGTTGATTGAATGATTGCTATACATATTGTAGCCATTGAAGAATGTTGTTTATCATATAATCTAATACGAGCAAATCTTGTGTGTGTATGTGTGTGTAGTTATATATATATGCAAATTTTATTTTAAAAACGTCTCTAACGATTTTGATGAAATTTTGTATTCTACCATTTTGGGGCACCAGAAAACAATTGGGCTAAGTCACATGTTCGAGAAAATTTGATTAGTGGGTCATTTTGGGTCACCATTGGTCATGGCCAAGCTAATTGTACCTAAAAAACGGTTCAAACGATTTTGACTAAATTTTGTATCCTACCATTTTGAGGCACAAGAAGACTATTGGGCAGGGTTACAACGTTCGAGAACTTTTGATTAGTGGGTCATTTTTGGGTCAACGCCGGCCAAATTAATTTTATCTAAAAAACGGCTCGAACGATTTTGATTAAATTTTGTATCCTACGAGTTTCGGGCACGATAAAATCATTGGCGTAGGTCACATGTCCGAGAAAATTCTATTAGGGGGTCATTTATGGGTCACTGTGGGTCAAGCTAATTTTATCCAAAAATGGCTCAGACTATTTAGACTAAATTTTGCATCCTATGGTTTTCGGGCACAAGAAGACTCTTGAGATAGGTTACATGTTCGAGAAAATTCGAATAGTGGGTCATTTTGGTCATGGATCATTATGGGTCAAGTTATTTTTATCTAAAAAATGGTTCAGTGGATTTGAACTAAATTTAGTATTCTACAGTTTTAGGGAACGAGAAGACTATTGGGCTAGGTCACATGTTCGAGAAATTTCGATTAGTGTGTCATTTTGGTCACGGGTCATTATGGGTCAAGCGATTTTTATCTTAAAAACGGCTCAGACAATTTGAACTAAATGTTGTATCCTACGGTTTTGGGGCACCAGAAAACCGTTGGGGTAGGTCACATGTTCGAGAAAATTTGATTAGTGGGTCATTTTGGGTCACCATGGGTCAGCGTCAAGCTAATTGTATCTAAAAAACGGTTCAAACGATTTTGACTAAATTTTGTATCCTACCATTTTAAGGCACAAGAAGACTATTAGGCTGAGTCACAACGTTCGAGAACTTTCGATTAATGGGTCATTTTTGGGTCAACGCGGACCAAGTTAATTTTATCCAAAAAACAGCTCGAACGATTTTGATTAAATTTTGTATCCTACGAGTTTCGTGCACGAGAAAATCATTGGCCTAGGTCACATGCTCGAGAAAATCCTTTTATTGGGTCATTTTTGGGTCACTGTGGGTCAAGCTAATTTCATCTGAAAAGGCTCAGATTATTTTGACTACATTTTATAACCTATAGGTTTCGAGCACGAGAAGACAATTGTGCTTGGTTACATATTCGAGAAAATATGATTAGTGGGTCAATTTGGTCATGAGTCATGATATTTGAACTCAAATCTAATTTTGACCGAACATAGCTTGGTCTTCCCTGCTCGTAAATTCGTAAATAAGTTGTAAGATAAGCATCAGAGGCGTAGCGCAAAGGGGGGGCACGATCACTTTACTACCAGTATTTTTATATACTATATTTTGCCTTATTTAATTCATACCGTTCAAAGATTAAATAAGGCCAAATGTAGTATATAATTATACTGGTAGTAAAATGATCGTGCCCCCCCCCCTGACGCTACACCACTGATAAGCATTGTAAGTGTATGATAAATGTAAGTATCTAAAATGGATGTAATTACTTAAGCTATATGCATGTAAGCATATAATTGAGAAATAGAAATATATATGTATAAAGATAATCGAATGTTCAATCTGAAGCTAATTTAAAAATGAAAAAGTTTTTATTATTCTTAAACACACACGCACAGTTTTAACAAACTGAGATATTTTGCTGCGTTCTCAAATAAAAACAGCTATACTAAATAGAACCAATTTCAGAAAAAAAGTACAAAAACCTAAAAAAAATAATTTTATTTAAAAGTGTAAACAAAATGAGTTTTTAAAAAATATTAATATATAATCATATTACAAACAAAAAGTTGTTGAAAACAAGCTTTTACGACACACCCATGTTAGAATGACAAAATATGTTATTTTGAAGAAATATTAGATTGTATAATCGTGTATGAACTTCCAAGATTAGCATGATAAACTCATTTAAAAGTAATGATGCAGAATACATGTTTTTGAATGCATGTAGATCAACATTTATCTTGAAAAGATTTGCGTACTTTAACCCTTCAGGGGCAAAGTAATCTTGTAGCTAAAATAATGAAATGATTGATTGACACCAGGATTCACGAACGAATTTATTTTAAAATAAGTAAAAGCTTTTCCTCAAGTACCTTATAAATTCAAAACTTGATTATAAAATTCTGGTGTCATTATGGCATTTTGGGATTAAAATTAAGTGGTATACATTATATACCGGTGCCCTTCAAGGGGTTAACACTTCTTTGCATGAGTTTTTCTTTTACAATTGTGTTTTTTTATACATATATTAAATATTAGACACCAGAAATTTTAAGATAGATTTTTAACTTTGTTCAGCAACATAGTTCACGGGAAATTTACTGGATTAATATTTCTATATAAATATAGTGGTGGGAAGAAGTTGATTTATTTATTAAAAGTTAAATAAAAAGTGATGAAAATTTACATCACTATGCAATTAAGAGTTAAGCAACTATCGGTCTATGAAGAGAAGATATAATTTACTTTAAGCACAGTCATTTGAACAGTGAAATATCTTACACATTTGATCAGCTGTGCTTTCAATGTATAGTTTATATGAATCATTTTGTAAGATCAAATATATTTTGAATCTTCACTTTTTATATTATTCATTAGTTCAAATAATTTGCAGAAAAATATATCCCACCAATGACACACATTTTTTTCATTAGATGAGAAAAATATAGACAAGAATTAAGCGAACAGTCTGGTTGATACGTTTAATTTATGTTTCAGAACCGTTAACATAAAAAAATACTTTTTATATTTTAAAATTACTTTTATGATTAATGCTCGATATCTCCTCTTTATCTACCTGCATTTTTTCCTCATTTATATGCTCAACTTATATATAAGTTACATACAATAATCAAGCTTATTACACAACTTACATACAATAATATATCTTTATAAACTAACACAATTCTTATTAGATATATACAAACATATATACATACGAATATAAGGTTCGTCCATCACATGGAAAAAATAACAGATTTAAATTGGAAACTTTAAATTGTAATTTAAACTTTTTTATGTACAAAAAAATACTCTTTTCATAAAATTGTATAAAACTTGCAATAGGATATCCATGGATTTCCCCCCCCCATTATTCCCAACCCTCAACCGCTTTGCGCAAATGATCAAATTTATAAACAAAATTTTGCTGAAAACAAACTTTTACAGAATTACCTCATTATAATGACAAAATATACGATTTTTATGAAATATTTTGACATTTATTCTTAAATGACATGTATATTTTAACATGTATTCCTTTTCATATAAATGAAAAAGTATTAGCATGATAACCGCATTTATGCAGTATACATGTTTAGATCGATATTTTACTTAAAAGCTTCATTTGTATATTTTAATAAATTATAGGTTTTGAGAAGATATAATTTATTTTTAGCACTTAACTTTAAAAAACAGATATCTCATTGGATATTCGATGAGTTATGTATGCATCCAAATAGTTGATTCAATACATACTTCACATTCATAATTTTGTAAAGGAGAGAAACAGGGGAAATGCGGAAAAATTATTTTCAGTAATCGATGTTATTTTAGGTCTTAACATTTAAACCATTTTTATGCTGACGGTACTTATAAGTACCACTTTAACCTCTTCGCAACGAACGTCTTTTACCGAATTTTTAATCTGTTACCACCGGTTTTTCAAATGAGAAATTTTCACCTGATTGAATCGGAAAAATGCTATGATTAGATAAGGAAAACTTTACAAAAAAAAAATAATAATAATAACTGGTGGGAATAATCGAGGATTCTGAGCATCTAAAAAGTAGCTGGAAAATTAGTTCAGAATATAAAGGGTTAAACCTACACTACTCAGAGATGCATATATGATCCAATTGAAATTTAATCTTTGATAAATAAATTTAGTTTAAATATACCACTATATTTAAGAAAAAATTCTGATCTTATATCATTACCGAAGTCCTGCAATTAAATTAGGTAAATAATTTCTCTTTAAAATTTTTGGTATCTATCTGAAATATGTGTGGGAAAAAAAAAAAAAAAAAAAAAAAAAAAACGTTTAAAAGGAAAATTTGTGCAGTGTACTGTTAATTATAATGCAATTATTCGTAAATGAACAAAAATATTAACATGAGAACCGCATTTAAAAATAATGATGCATAATGAAATGTTTAGATCGATATTTTGCTTTAAAACTTTATTTGTATGTTTTAATAAACCATTGATTTTGTGAAGAATTAATCTATTTCCGGCACTCAACTTTAAACAGTAGATATCTTCTTTACTATTCGATGAAGTATACATTCATATAGTTGATTCATTACATATTTCATACTGATAATTTTGTAAAGTAGAGAAACGAGGGAAAAGCGGAAAAATTGCTATGAATAATCGATATTATTTTCGGCCTTGTGACAGTCACATTTTAACCTTACATTGTTGTATGGTTCATTGTTGCAGATATGAACCAATTAAAAATTTAACCTTTGATAAATAAGTATAACTGACAAAAACATTCTGTTATTTTAAATATATTTCTGTTTTTGAACAGTCAAATACTGACTTTAAGGTTAATTTTTTTTTCCGTAAAGTTAAACGCTTTAAACTGGCATTTCAACTAAAAGATTTGATGTTAAATTTACGTTTATTCTTTTACCTTTCCTTTCCTTTTTTTCCCTTTATCTTTCTTTCTTTAGTTTTTTTTTTCTTTTTGCAGATCCTTTTTTTTTTGTTGTTGTTGTTGTTGTTGTTACAGCATACGACTGTAGATACTACAGTGGTCTTATTTAACGATGAGTGACTATACAAAAAAAAAGAAGAAAGAAAAACAAATCTATTAGTACTAATAAAAAAACTAGTAAAATATTAATTATACTAAAAAAAATCTATTAGCTATAGAGTGGTTCCGTTTAAAGGATCTTTCCTTGTTCCGATTATGCCTGATTTTGGATGTGTTTTTCAGTAATGATTGCTGATTAAAAATTCTTTATAAAACTTTTATGACAAATATACCCGGGTTCAATGTACATTTATTGTAATTTGCCTGGACTACAGGTTGGCTCCTTGAAAGAAGTTTTGATGTTAGGTAAAATAAATAAATTTAATAAGGTTAAATTACAGTTACAATATACAGGGTGATCCAAAACTTATCGTTCAAATTTCGTGGGGAAGTAGGGAATACTTCAGGAAACCGATTTCACATAGGAAAGTATGTCCGCAAACGTCATCTACATGAAGAAAATGGACAAGTAAAGTGAACGCAAGGAAACAGTACATTTAAGTGGTAACGAATGTGACTTTTATTCCAAGAAGGTGAAGTACAGCCTCGCAGTACGTGCTTAAAATTGAGACCATTTACACGAACACGGGATTCACAGAGCTGTTGCACTGACAGCTGAACATTTTCAAAAGCGAGAAGTTTCCAATCGTCAAATAATCAAGGCGTTGAATAAATGTCATTAACGACATTTTTGGAGTTTTTAAAGATGTAAAAGGCTTCGTGGAAGTCCAAATGAGAAGTGGAAATAGGAGAAGAAACAATACTAGCTTTAGGAAAGTCAAAACAATGATTGGGACGCAATGGAAGGGTGGGTACACACAGCGCCATTTACATACGCATGCGTACATTTGCGGACATACTTTCCTATGTAAAATCGGTTTCCTGACATATTCCCTACCTCCCCACGAAATTTGAAAGATAAGTTTTGAATCATCCTGTATATTATAAAGCAAAACCATGCATGTACACCGGGTAGTGTGTTCTGTAACACGGGATGTCCAGGTTGGATCCTCTAGTAATGATAATATATCAAGGAAATCCAACAGAGGTCCACGCGGAGCCGCTATTTCCGAAAAGTAATGTTCTCCTCATTTAATCGCAGAAATTCCCCCATTAAATATGGCAAAATTACTTTACGGAAATAGTAGTTCCACGCGAGCCGCAATTCTACCACTCTGTAATAAACAATCAAAATTATAAGCAATGGTACACGAATATTTTAAACGTAGGATGTAACTAATGCATATAATGCCAAATTTAACAACAAGCCAAATATGTCAATAAGCTTAACAGATAACTAGCAAGCCGAACAGAAAAAAATATCGTATAAGACATATGTACAATAAATTGACATAGTCATGCTAAGTGTGAGGTTGCCACTGATCTGCATTGCAGCGTGACTAGCTATTTCTTTTTCTACCATTATTTTTTTTAAATTACGCTTTGCCTCGAAGATCAGCGGCGGCTCGTAACTAGTTTTATTTGGGTACAAATTTATTATTTTCTTACCACTATTATTAAAAAGGAATACTTTATTTTATTAACTGTCAGAAAGTTCTGCCATTAAATAAGGTAAAAATTACTTGTAAAAAATAATGGTATGAAAATACTATGTGTATCAGGCAGGCATTCAGTGCGCCCGAAAAAGACAGACACGATCCACCACTGTCGAAGATTAGTAGAAACCTACCATAAAGATTACTATTTTGATAAAGTGCGTAGAACCAAATAATAAACAAACAGTCGCTAGTAACAATCCTGTAATATCTACGACAAGAATCTATATTCGCATTTTATACATTGACCAAAGTTGACACATTCAACCTCGTTACTTGAGAGCTAGCTAAATCTTCAAAATCACAAATATTTAATGCATCAACAGATTCTAAAAATAATGTCGTTGTATTTTCCTGGAAAACTTTTCTGGTGTGAAAATATTTATTGAAATATTTATGTGTCCGTTTTTTACTCTAGCTTCTGAATCCATTTGTGTGGTTCTAAATAAGTCCAAGTTAAGAATACTTGTAGATGCAGAAGAACTTTTCTTTTATTTGAAGAAATCCAAATCACAAAATAGTTTTTGAAATAAAAAAAGTTATTATTTTTGTTTCATTGTTCCACGTCCCATCTGCGATGCGTTATCGTGCCCACAGCTTGATTCTCACTTTTCAAAGCGTTCCTGCACATCAGCTGTCAAGCGCCACTTTTTAATATATCAATTTTAAAAAATAGAATTTTTCTACATTAATATATAAGGCGTTGAGAACCGGAGAGAACTATTCACATTTTTGTTAAAAATGAGTTTGAAGTGTAAAAGCGTTCATTGTATGCCATACCATCTATTATCTGTATTATGAATTTTATTAATTTTGAAACTATTCAAGTGATAGAGACAGTTTAATAGATGGTCCAGCGTAACTTTGATATCACGTTGCCAGTGCAAGAGTAGATCAGGTGGCTTGGTCCACTTTGGCATAAGTGGCCTAAAAGAGTTTGACAATATTTTGTCAGCTTTTTTCTTAAAATCACGGCTACCGAGGATGATCCACCCTGGTTCTCAACGCCTCATACATATGATATGTGTATAATAAATTAGTTTAAATTGACTTCTCTAAAGCTTTGTATTAATTTAAACAAATGGCCAAGAAAACTTAAATGAATGATAAAACTAGTAAAACTAACTAATAATAAATAATATAACTAATCATAACTGATAAATGCATAATATAACTAACAATAAAAATTATCGCCAAGGGCAGCCCTGCCTACGTTCTGTGCTCTGGGTGTTAGTATGCTTTTAACTGGGTTAGACCCCATGGTATTTATGAAATGAATTTTAAAAAAAATGAATGGGCTTACAAATAAATTTATACTACATTCTAAGCAGAAAAAATAACAAACGAGACGCTAAATCAACAACAAATAGAATCCCTCAATAAATGGCGTCTAGATATAAGGATATGAATATACTCATGACCGTTCAATATAATGTGGCAAATATAAAATGTATTCTTAAGAAAGAAAATTTATGCCTCATGCATAGATTATGAAACATTTTCCCACACATTTAGAATACTGTTACAAAACTCCCTCGTGAATTTCCGTCCGTAAACTAAAATGTACTCGAAGTATTTTGTGCAGCCCTGTAATATGATCTATGGCATTTCCACACACCAAGTAACAAAAAAAATAGTTACATTTAAAAACGCATACCACAACTAAAAGGGTTCGTACGGGGTCCTGTAATTTTCCAGGTAATTACCAGTATTTTCTTGTAGAAAAACTCTCCTAATGTAATCGCGCGATTATACACGACGAGTTTTTCTATAAGGAAATACTGGTAAATACCCTGAAAATTTCAGGACCCCGTACGAACCCTGTGAAAGCGCACTTTTTGCAATTATCGCTCATAAGCTGTACTCAAACAGAATTATTTAGTGTGCCCCTGTAAATTAGATAAATGCTATGCACACAATATTCCACAGTAAGCTTATTGTAGTAATGTATATCAATTTTAATATATTTTAAATAGTGTAACATCATTAAAATACATTTTACACTATTTCCCCAATATACTATAATGTTAAGGTTTTTTATTTTATTTTAGTGCCACTGTAAACGAAATGTAAGAACTGCACACTTAATTTTCCATACCGAACATGCCATAATAAAACTTCGTACGGCTCCTAGAATTTTGAGACCAGGAATTTCTTCTGTACCAGTATTTTCTTACAGAAAATATCTCCTTAAAAGAAGGCGTAGTTCCGCGAGTTTAACGTTAGATTTCCTTTTCTATAAAGAAAATACTGGTGAAAATCCTGGAAAATTCCCTGATACGTGCGAACCCTGATATTAACCAATTTCGTGGCAATTCGAGTATATTTATGCGTGTTACAGCCTGGCCAGGCAGACTGCCAGACAAACCAAATTCATAGAATTTTTCATCTATGTTGGAAAATGTTAAAAATTGGATGAATGAGTGACTCTTCAAAAGTAAAGAATAAATGACATAGTGTGCGTCAGAGCCTCATTACCGCAGGTGGAAACTTCCATTATTTTTTCTGAATAGTAATTTTCGTCTTCTTTAAATCAGAAATTCTGTGTTTATAAAATCTGACTATTAATTTTCAGAAATACTGGTCAAGTTTGCTTCTGCAATAATCAGGCACCATACAGTGTCATCATTTTATAACTGTATCAATTTTCCCAAAGGTAGTTTATTATGATTAAGTAACATTGCTTACAAAGACTACCGCAAAATTAAAATGGCTTCAAGAATATATATATATATATATATATATATATATATATATATTGAGAAATAGATGGTAAATTAATCTATACAATTGCAGGATGCATCAGGGTTGCCACTTGGCCTACTTTTTATTCAGAAATTCCTAATACTATTTTTCCTAATACCAATTTATTAACAGACATTTCGCGATTATGTAAAGTAAAAATTCCTCTTTCGAATTTTAGATATGAATTTGGATTTTCTGTTATGAATTCCGAATTTTTCAATAAAAAAGGAGACCAAACTGGTTTCGAATTGGATGTGCACAATTGTACCACGGATTTTTAACAGAATTCTTTACCTTATTTAGTCGCTGAAGAGTATTGAAAATTCTGCTATCAAATATGGCGATTCCAAAATCTAATTTAAATATTAAATAGAAATTTTATAATCGCAAAAGTGGTTCCAGACAACCGGGAAATTTCTATGACACACCTTACACTTTTTAAAATTGTCAAAAAATTGTCCAGTCATTCTACTGCTTTTAAAGATAACGATTACTGTACTGTAATTTTAATCGATCGTGACCATAATAAATTTAAATGCTTTTGCTGATCGTCATGATTAGAATAACATTTCTGACAAGAAGAGGTTCCGAGGTAAGGGTCACAGAATGCGGTGAACCTTTGTGTATCGATGGAGTATAGTTAGTATATAAATGTATGAAACACATAAAGCGCAATACCCAGGGGGGGGGGGGGGGGGGTCTTGAGAAAAAAGGTTTCAAAATTTATATCACAGTTTAAAATAGGATAATTTCTTCCTTTGTCTAGCGGCTTCGTAGTCTCATTAGTAGCTCTCTGGATTCGAGATTTTTGTATTTGGGTTTGAATACCAGATAGACTTATTTTTCGCAGCGGAAATTTTTATCAATTACTTTTGAACTACCATTGAAAGTATATGTATAATCATTGAAATTTACGAAAAATATAAACAAAATATATGTTTTGTAGCAAATAAGAACAATTTTAACTGTGAAATTCTGAATGTATAATGAAAAGTAAAAGTAAAAAATAGGTAATTTATAATTATGTAGACCAGAAGTGTTTGCAGTTATTTTAAATTATTTTCATTTATTTAAATAAATAATCTGCTACTTGTCACAGAGAAATAAATTAAAGTACGTGATATAAATCTTTAATATATTAGTTTTATTTTAATTTATTATACAAATATTTTAAATATTTCATGGTTTTTTTAAAAATATTCTCTTAAAAATGTAATATAATTTTTTAAAATCTCGGAAACTTGGTTTTGTCTTTACTGCCTACGTAATAACTATTTTTAGAATTCAACACCTTTTTAGAACTCATTTTTAAGTACTTAGACAGTTATACTAATTATAAACACAAAAATCCAAGATTTAAAAAAATCGAAATTTAAAAAAAAAAAAAATTGTTTTTTAAATTATGATATATTTTGAAGTACTATTATGATTGAAATACAAAATTAATACTAACAGAAAAATTTTAATTTAACAAATAATGAAAGCGGCGTGTTATAATTTTATGTAACGTATTTTAATTTATTTCGCTGTGAAAAATTTTAGTTTATTTATGTAAATAATAGTAAATAAATTATAAAATGAACAAAATTTGTGATCTATGGGAGTACCAATTGCTTATATATATTATTATTATTATTTTGTATTTATTTATTTATTTATTTTGACTTTCCAATAAATATATAAACATGCAAAATTGCATAGTTTAAATTGTATCTATATAAATAAACTGTATTATAAAAACATATTAAACATAAAAAAAGAATTTGAATTGCTAAAAATAATTATTATGTAGATAGTTATTCTAATTACAAAATAAATTATCCGAGATTTTAAAAAATCATATTAAAAATATAAAAGCATATTTTTAATAAGTCATGAATAACTGTTTGGATAATGAAACAAAATTTAAATAATATATTATAAATTTATATCGCGTATTTTAATTTTTTTCAACGTGGAAAATAGTAGATTATTCATTTAAATAACTGTAAATAATTTACAACAACGGCAAAAATTCCTGGTCTATAGAAATGTAATTTTTTTCAAAAACTTTTCATTAAATATTTAAACATGAGAATTTCTTAGTTAAAGCTGCATTTATATGATAAAAAACATATATTTAATTTATATTTTTCGTAAATTTCAATGATTATATATATTTTTTCAATGGTAGTTCAAAATTAATTGATAAAAAATTTCGCTGCGAAAAATAAGTCTAGCTGGGATTCGAACCCAAACATCTCGAATCCAGCGCGCTACTAACCAAGCTACGAAGCCGCTTGCCAAATGTAGAAAATTATCCGATTGTGACGCAACTGTGACGCAAACTTCGAGACCTTTTTTTTATCGAGACCCACTGGATATTGCACTACATGGCTTTCATATATTTACATATCATCCTCTAGAGATACACAAAGGATCATCGCGCTCTATGACCTCGACTTCGGAACCTCTCCTTGTTCAGTCCCACTATTACCGAAGTTGACACCATCAACCTCGTTTCTTGAATTGGCTTGAAGAATTCCATAAAACTACTCCACCAAAAGTTTTAAAATTATATTTATGTATTTTCTTGAATTATTTTTCTGGTACAAGGAGTATGTTTTAATTTTTGTATTTTTCTATTACTCTAGTTACTGATATCTATCTTGGTTTAATCAAGACAAAGTTCAAACATCTATTGATGAAAAGAACATGAAAATAGAAGGAACAAAAAACTTGTAACTTCATGAAATTACGTTTCCAGATTCCATGCTACACGTCATCGAATATCAGACATAGAAAAAGCATTGCGTCTTTCACAAAACATACAAATTCACGAACTTTTATAAACTTAATAAAGTGAGATTAAAAATCTGGAAAAAAAGAGAGTGATTTTATGAAGCCCATTTTGAGGAACGTGATTTTTCAATGGATGTCATAGTTCATTGTCTTGAAGATGCCGTAGCCATTGACGAGTGGAAAAAAAACTGCCTCGTGAGTCTGAAGGCCTCCTCATTCAAATAAAGACATATTTTAAAGTCAACGAGTTATCCTACAGACTATTTTAAAGTCAACGAGTTATCCTACAGACTATTTTAAAGTCAACGAGTTATCCTAAAGACTATTATATGCTGTCTTCAATGTTTGATAAATTATAAAGGCCGGATTACCACAGGGGCAGACTTCCATTAGTATTTAGTATAGAAAATTTCGCCTTGTTTGAAAGCAGAATTTTTGTCTTAAATAAGACGATAAATACTATTAAATATTAGTGGTGGAAGTCTTTCTCCTGCTTTAATCAGACAGTCGTTAATCAAAAATGCCTAGCAAACGTTCGGAAATTCTATCTCTTTTAAGAAGAAACATTTCAATTGGTGAATTTTTAAAAATATATAGATTAAAGTTTGCCACGCGGATTTAATGTTAACATCATTTTGACGCCTTCTAACTTCAGGACGATTTTAGAAATTTTACAAAAACTACATACTTTACCGGGTTCATATGATCCAAAGAGCTCAAATAAATCGCCAAACGTGAGTGTTACTCAGGGATGAGGTTTCTCCGCTTTTTTTTCATACCAGTATAATCTTAGAGAAAACGTTGTTCTGTTAAATCGCAGAATGTTCCGATTAAATAAAAAAATATATATATATATGTAAGATTATACTGGTATGCAAAAAAGCGGAGAAATCTCATATCTGGTGTTACTATTTGAAGAATGAAAGTCGGTACAATTTTTAATATGTAGACGACCCATGAAGAATAATTTATGTATAGGCTTACTCAGTAGACACTATTTCCAGTAGTTTGGTTCCTATATCTTTTTTGACGGTTATTTGTTACAGAATTAGCAGCGATGATCCTTTATTTTTCTATGTCTTTACACGTAACAATCAAATCAAACATAAAAAGTTATCAACAAGTTGTGTTTTTAAGTAAACAGGATGTTTTTTATTCAGATTCTTTGATTGCTAATATTTTTTGTAAAATAAAATTCGCTTTATTTAATCTGTCATTAAATACGGAGAAATTTGCTATTTCAAAAAGGTGGTAGCAATCAAGTAATAATATTATAATAATACATCCTGTCTTGCAATACTGTCAATTAGATATGATGTATTATAAATTTAAATGTTCTTGCTGAATGCCATGATTAGAATAAGCACCGCCCCCGAATAACGTGTCTAAACGCTGACACAAAAATGGCGGCATACTTTGGCGAATTGTTTTCAACAGTTGCACGATCCCTTGAATTTGAATACCAATAATTTCTAAAAGTTTTCTACGCCTTATTTTTCTCAAGACTTCCTTAATAGATAATACTTGACAATCCGGAGAAAGTCTATGGGAGAAAATGTCCGCGGTAATTGCCACTTATTAATTGACTTTCTCCGGAAAGTATCGCCGCCTGGTGGATACTACCGCAGAGTTGCCAAGTCTCCGGCTTTTTGAACACCAGTATATTTTTAGAGAAAATGTTGTTCTTTTAAATCCCAGAATTCTCCGATCAAACAAAATAAAATTGTCTGTACTAAAAAACTGGTATCCAAAAAGAGAATAGAAAAATCTAGCAGCTCTGCTACCGCACAGCTGCCAACTTTTACGCTTTTTTCTTACCACTAAAATTTAATAGAATTTTTTTCGTTATGTAATCACACGATCTTGTCAATTTAATAAGATAAAATTTAGTATAAAATTTTAGTGGTAGGAATAAGCGTAAAAGTTGGCAGCTATGCTACCTATACTAGTTCATAAGCAAATGCATAGAACAAATGGAGCTGTGAAAAAATTTCATGTCGAAAATACTCCTATTACTGACGATTGATGGCGCTAGTAGCAGGAGAATATAGCGGTCAAAGGAAACTTGCTGATTGTGAGGCCTGATACTATGATAAGGAGGCCTTGATTTTTCTGAGATTAAGTGAGTTAAAGAAAACTCATAGGAAATACTGGCACCTAAATTAAGGAGATTGTACAACGCCTAAAAAAATCCGCCACAACAGCCGTCATTTTTGAGTCATTACGGAACGGAGGATTATTTAACCACGAGACCGTGGAATAAGTCTTCAAAGTCATACTGTTACTCGAAGTTGACTCCAACAACCTCGTTTCTTGAAAAGCCTTTAAAATTCGACGTAGAAGATACCGATAACATATATTTTTTATTAAATTTGAAAATATTCCTGATGAATTTTTCTGGTCTAAATCATTTCTTTTAATATTTTTGTTCATCTATTACTTTAGTTGCTGATTTCTGTCTTGGTTTGAACATGGAAAAATCCAAACAAATTGTAATTTCATGAAGTTGCGTTTCGAGATTCCATGCCACACGTCATCGAATATCAGACATGTCTAATATGTACAAAAAAAGCATTAAGTCTTTCACGAAGCATAAAATTTCAAGCGCTTTTATAAATTTAATAAAGTGAAATTAAAAATCTCGAAAAGAAAAAGGATAGTGATCTCATGATGCCCGTTTCGAGCTTAGATGCCATAGTTCATAGTCGTCGAGATGCCACAGATATTGGCGAATGGAAAGGATGTACCGTTGAAAGCCTCCCTATTCAAATAAAGACAAATTTTACAGTCACGTATGTTATATTCCTTTTAAATGCTAAAGGTGTAAATTAACAACATAATATAAATTAAAATAACTTTTATTAGTTGTTTTACATGTTTCGACTCTTTCCGAGTCATTTTCAAAAGCAAAATGAGAATATTACAAAAGTTTCACGGGCTTTGAAGTTATTATTTTCTAAAAATTACGCACGTTATCTATTATTATTTTTTTTTTTTACTTGGTTGTTTATTTTCATATCTGTGACCATGGAGTAACTCGAGCCACAGTTTCGGTAAATTAAAAGATGCCGCATCGTTACATATTGTATTTTTGCGTGTTAGTATCTCTATGGTTTCTCTTATTATGGATGGAGTATAGACTGGAGGGAAATATTATTTTACTTTCATTGAAATTTATTTGGAGGGTTTTTTCTTCATATAATCTTGCCAGGGCTGTGGTTTTTCTATTATATTTAATATCAGCTATATAACCAAGTAAACAACAACCAAGTAAATAATAATAATAATAATAATAATAATAATAATAATAATAATAATAGATAACGTGCATAATTTTTAGAAAATAGTAACTTTAAAGCCCGTGCAACTTTTGGATTATTCTCATTTTGTTTTTGAAAAAAACTCGGAAAGAGTCGAAACATGCAAAACAACTAATGAAAGTTATTTTAATTTATATTATGTTGTTAATTTACACCTTTAGCATTTAAAAGTAATATATTATTACAAGGTGTTATAATTTATTATATTGTCACGTATGTTGTCCTAAAGACTATTTTTTACTGTCTTCAATGTTTGATAATTCATAGCTGAAAAATAACTCTGTACATAAAGTAGTACCTTAAATATTCGTTAGATTTTGGGTAAATCGTTAGATTAGACGCATCTACATCAGTTCTGGAAGTCGCATTTTTATGTTGAACTCATTTTACACGAGAATGGCCAATAGGAGACAATTTGACTCCGACCAAATGAATAAATATCGATTTGAACCAGCAATTTCTTTATAAAATAATTTAAACACATACCAAAAAGAGGCTAAACAGTGTAAAGTAGCTTTGAGAGACTTACAAGCTAACCTCAGCTTTACCATAGAACCAACTTTTACGCTTTTGTCTTACCACTAAAATATAACACTTTCAGAACGGAAGTTTTTGGTATTTTAAGCAGGAAGCCCCGCCTATGGTCGTTATATTTGTATGTTACATTATTTAACAAAAAGATTTTTTCCCTTTCAGCTTGTATTATAAATGAATGTATATAATAATGGTATTGTCTCTAATCGAACTATTCATATGCATAGTACGCTAATTCTAAAAATAAGAATTTTGTGTATGTATTTTGAAAAATAATGTAACATATGAAAGGCAAAAGTACCGCCCATGGGCGGAATTATAGATGTCCAAAAGACGTTAATTCGCATCTCCCGTCCTCAGTGTGTTAAGAATAAATTTCGCCTTTTTTAATATAAGAGAAAAAATTAAATTTTAGTGGTGACAGAAAACCGTAAAAGTTGGCAGGTACGGCTTTACGCGATCAGTGTATAAATGTCTTAATATTAGATTAACCATTGGAAGCAATTTCTATGTAGTTACAAACTAGATAGAAATTCGTAAATGAATTGAAAAAGTTATTGATAACGCAGCACATAAAAGTAAGTTAAATAAATTAGTGAAACAGTTTTAGATAAAAATTCTGGTGTGGAATATTTTTTAAAAAACTTGAGAAAATTATCTGGTCTTTTTACTGTTTAATTAATATTTGAAACTCTCAATCCGCATTTTTCATTCCTTAAACATTAGTACCAGATAGTACTAAGTTGTTTCAGGCCGGGCCCGATTAACGGCAGGGCCAAACTTTCACGAGTAAATTTGAACAGAAATTTCGCCTTTTTCAAACAGAATTTATGTCTTAAATATTTTTTTTTAAATTGTTCGTTGTTACTGGCGACAGTTTGCCCCGTTTTTTAAATTTTATAAACTTAATAATGTGAAACTAAAAACCCAGAAAGCAGAAGATATTGTAATTTCATGAATTACACTTTGAGCTTAGATCCCATAGATACTCTTGGAGATGCCGCAGTCTGAGACGAATGAAATGTATGACCTCCTGGACATGAATACAGTGAAACTTCCATTTAACGAAGTCTCATCGTTACACTTAAAAACTTCGTTAAGAAGAAAATTCGTTAAATAGAAATCAACTTAAATTCATTAATTTTTTCTGCAAATATGACAAACAGGTGTTGGATTCAGAAGCATTTGATTCAGTTTTAATTATGAAACCGTCTTTTTTACAAAACAGTTGTGTACGGTCGATGAAAGCTTTGGCTTTCATCAGTTCTGATACACAGGTTCTCAAACTAATGTTTTCACTATATTTTCTTTTTTCTGTCTTTTTCGATAATGTATTTCAAGATTTTTTATTATTCTTTAGCTGTGAAGTTTTGAAGTTGTATAAACAGGAACAAAAATAACTTTGATGTTAGATTTGCATTTTGAAGCACATTTTTGTGGATGCACAAAGCAATTGTCTATGAGCAATGGAAAGTCAGAATGGTAACTGTCTGATTCTAATTGATATTTTTTGCTTCAATGCATCTGACGCCATTACGTCACTGCATCTTCTATATCACTGAATGTAAAAAAGGGATTTTTACTTCTCCCATCTGTTAGCGCTGGAGTCTGTGCTTGAGGGAGTAATGATAACAAGTGTTTTTCTCAGTGTTAAAAAAAAGGGGGTTTATTTAGCACCAAGTAGAATGGAAATTTTTTTAAATATGTTCATTTTCGTACAATCCGCTGAAATAAATTCGCATATATCCATCGCACAAGAAACCGCTTAGTTTGACTTACACGTACAAAAGTGGAATTAACTTCGTTATATAGAATATATTTTTCGTAATATGGAGATTAATTTACATGCTAATGGTGTTCAAAGTCAAAGTTCTGTAGAAAATTTCGTTAAGTAGAAAACTTTGTTAAATAGGGACTTCGTTAAAGGGAAGTTCTACTGTACTTCTACATTCAGAAAAGGACATTTTTTTAAAGCGGTATATGGTGTCCTATAGACAATTATTTGCTGTCTTCAATGTTTAATATTATCTGCATCTGAAAAAACATATCTGCACATAATTAGGATCCTATTACCTCAGGGGCAAACTTCCACCAGGATTTTAGTATAGAAATTGTCTCCTTATTTAAAAGCAGAATTTTTGTCTTAAGTAAGGCGAAAAATACTACACTGCTGTCCAAAAATTAAAGGGCAGTGACCGGACGCTATTGCTTTTTACACGGTTTGTTGAAAATCTACTGAAATTCTTGAGAAATTGTCCTTAAAATTCGAGGATGTAAAGCAAATGTCGAACAGAAAAAAACAGTATTGCAATTAAAAAATTAATAAATTGAATATTGGATGAGATATGGACATTTATATGAAATCATTTATGCATGCGCAAGGCGAACTATACCCAATATTTTTTTTGCAGTATTTGGTAGTCAAATCTATAGAGTAACTCATATAAAAAGACCAGTCAAATATCGTGAAAACCCAGAAAGATACCAGCAACACAGTGAGCTAATTGACAAATTTGGGGGGAAATCCCATTGGATTATAAGGGATTTCCTTTCCAATTTGTCAATTTGTCACTGTGTACGTTTTTGGTCAGAGTTTGTGCGGGTCCTGGAATTTTAAGACCAGGAAATTATTTGGTACCAGTATTTTCTTATAGATAATCTCTTCTCCAATAAGGTGAGATTTTGCACGTTTGAACTTGATGCATATTTTTAGAAAAATATACTGGTATGTAACCTGGAAAAGTAACGGTACCCGTACTAACCCTGTTGGTGTATGTGAAACTTGTATGAGATAGAAGAGGATTGGCACATCCGACTAGTTTCGTGTGCAATGATATTACAAGAACTGAGAGAAGAATATAGAAATTCGGCCTGTAATACTGTACACACTGTTAACAACATTTCAAAGTACGCAGCGTGCATCCCAATATATTTTCTGGTTTGTGTTCACATCCAGTACCGTTGATGTTAGTTTATTTCGGACAAAAAAGGGTAAGTTTGTTAAATTATTCTCTACCAAATCTCCATTATTACTATAGTTATTTTTCAAAATCTGGAGTCATATTGATGTGACGCTCCCTGTATTTTTTATTTAATAACTGGATTGTGACGCCGATTTCTTATAGAAAAATTGTATGTTTTGATGTGTGCTATCGCCTTTTTCAAATATTGGCATATTAACTAAACTCCCTGTGTATACACTTCAATTTAACATTTCCTGGTGCCCTATTAATAGTGACTGGTAATAAATTATTCAATTCCTACTATTACTGTTCACACCTTCTGTATATTATATATATTTATATATCTTGTTAAAATTTTCATTCGTTAATAAAATACTTTATATTCATTCACTCAAGTTCAAATACATTTTTTTAAACTTGAAGTGGATGACACTTGATGTTAATACAGTTTTTTCAAATATTAATTCATTAATTAAATTTAATTAATTAATTTTAGTTTTAGATTTATATAAAAATCGGTGCTTTCTTGTTATAGGAGCTTCCGAGGTTGAATCGTCAAGCAACCGAGATACTTATTTTATTACAGAAATTAATCTGCAAACGATATAATTCATTTCACGGAATTAAAAATTATCAAGATCTGAATATTTATATAACTAGCTACAGTACGAATGCACCTCATTTGTCACGTTTGACGTACAATTTCCAACTTATGTTTTAATTAAATTTAATTCATTAATTTAATTTAATTATTAATTTTACTTTTATATTTTCAAATTTTCAATCGTTAATAAAATAGTTTTTATTAATCCACTGAAGTTCAAATACATTTTTTTAAACTTGTAGTGGATGACACATGATGTTAATACAGTTTTTTCAAATATTAATTCATTAATTAAATTGCATATTTTGCCGCTTAATATTGTGATTCTAGTATCATTTGTATATACATATTTATATTAATTGTAATTATTTAATAAAAAGTAATTAAAATAAAATTTTCTTTGTTGACCTAAGTAGGAATTGACTTTAATTTTTTTTGTATATATATATATATATATATATATATATATGTGTGTTACATAAAAAATTTATTTCCTTCGCAAATCCTTCACATTTATTTCGCATTAGTCCTTTAAATTAATCTAACTTCTTAACTTCTGACATAGTCAGTATATCCTTAATTCTTAATAATATTTATTCTTATTTAATGTCCTTTTAACAGTATTAACCCGTATATTAATAATTATCTTATTCCAAATCTTAATAAAAATTTTAAGTTCATTCGTCACGTTTATCAGCTCCCCAATCTATAAAATTCTGAGAGACGCCTTTTTCATTTCGAATGTTTTTAAAAGTCAATTTTTTATTTTTTATTCCATGCTCTGCTTTCGCGCGCTGGGTATTTTTCACTTCAAAATTAATGCGCGGTTACGAGAGGAATTCTTTCGTGTTGGGTCTTCTCCCTCGCGCCTCATTCGCTGGGCTGGAGCTCGCCTCTCACTTATTGGTTTGTGCGCTGGTGACATCGTATTCTGTATCACTAAGCTCAGTGAACAAAACTTGCTTGCAAAACTTGGAGATAGAAATAAATTAATATAATAAAAAAAAATGGCTAAAAATGGCTTTTTTTATTTCTGTCCAATAATTTTACGAGTTATTATTATTATTATTATTATTATTATTTATTTATTTATTTATTTAAACGGATTGTTTATAATTTAGGAGTATTTTATCAATGAAATAAATAAATAAAAAGACCTTAAAAAAAAGGTTTTATTATTTCGTTTACAAGAGTTGAAGATTAATGCACGATCATTCATCAAGAGTTTTAGAATCACGTTTCAAATCTACAAATTTATTTTTCTTTTTTTCTCATTGACGAATCTTTTTTTCTTCATTGCATGAAGAATATGTTATGGAAATAATAATAATAAAAAAATTACATTTAACTTCACCCATCAATACTAGAAAGGACAAAATGAGAAAATGATTACTTTAGAATTTTTTTAAATCAATGATAAATTTCTTCGAATGGTTTTTAAATATTATTTTATCAGGTGATCAATGTACGTCATAAAATACTTTTTTGAAAATCTATCTTTAATCTAGAAATATACTTTATATATTTTTTTAACTGTTTTGTTATTGATATTATTTGTACGTTATATTTCTAAAGAGCTGTTTGCATGCATATTTGATCTGTTATTTAACAAGGGATTGAAATTGCTTTAACTGGAATTCATTGGTATTTAGGATTGTTTTTTATTTTGTGAGCCAAAATTGACATTAATTATTCACTTATTTGACATTACAATAATACCATAAGATCGCTTATTGGTGCATCAAAGCATAGTTCATTCAGAATTAATAGAGAAATTAAATAAACATAAGGAATGCTAATTTACGCCGGAAGTTCCAGTTTTGCAATCGTAGGCAGCGTAGCACGACCGGTATACGGTGCCGAAGGCAGTGGGGACCCGGGTAGGAGATTCGTTTGGTTCGAGGGGGACAGGAGCCGAAGTCTCGTTCGTTTCGAAGTTTTATACAAATGGAGGATTAAAAAGATTCGAGGTACCGATGTAAATTAGGGGCGCGCTAGCGGGCGAAGCCAGCTAGTCTGTACATTAAGAACACAAATTAAACATTTATTTCGAAAAACTGTATTATTTTTTTATGCAATGCAACGATAGTTGCTTTGGCAAACATCAGTGTTTGACTGGCATTGATTGTAGCCAAAAATTACAAAAACTGCAAATTTAACGTGGTTTTATTTATCTTTTATTTTATTTATTTATTTATTTATTTTTGTAATGTATGTTATAGAATTCTTTTATTAATTAAAATTTCTTATTCAAACTATTTGACTTAAATTCCCGCGCATTTTTAAGACAAAATATACGAAATGACTGGTGCGTTGAAGAGGTTAAATGTTTGTTGTTGTTGTTGTTTTTTAAACAAATATTTTAACACTTTTACATTAAAATAATAAAAATAATTCAGAAATAGAAAAGGTAGTTACACAACATTTTTATTGACTATAGTGATCTCTCTCAAAAGGATTACCTAAAACTTTCATTCACCTAAAGCGATAGCAAAACATCCTTCGAATTATCTGATATATCCGTTCACTATGCTGTAGGTTTCACTGCAATATTAGCATTGTTTAAATTAATATAACTCTACAAATATAATTTAGTTTTAAAACATTAAGTAATGATTAACAGTCTCAAGGATTATATTCATATACGTAATTAAGTTTTTTATATCATGATTGAAATATCATTGGTTTTATAGCATAATAAAATACAGAGAAAACAACATTACAATTTTACCCGTTTGCTTGGCGGTCAGAGGTTTAACGATAAAATCTTCTATCCGTCAAGAAAATAAACGTCCACGCAATGATTACGTAGAAAGTGCTCCAAATGATTTAATGTGATTTCCTCAAAGAACTATGAGCTCGAAACCAGAAAATGTATAAAAGAAAGTAATTCCACATCCAACTTTAACATCGTACTTAAACTTATAAATTAAGTTATAATGACTTTATTGTGTCCTCTTTCACCAAATTACGAAACTGTATTTTCCATTTATTCCATGATAAGATTAACGAACTCTAGACTTTTTATTAAGAACTTTAACATTATTCTTTACTTCTTGTGAAGTATGTAGCGCGCGAAGTAAGGAGCCAAACACGCTCCGCAACTAAATAATGTAATAAATTTATGTTAAATTGTAGTAAATGGTATGTGATTGTAAACATTAAAAGTAATATACCCTGATTTTCGGCGTATAATCCGCGGAGCAAACAAGTCTGTTTCAACCCAGAAATTTTATTCGATAATAGATGTCAAATTTTTACAGCGATCTAGTAAGTTACATTTTATAAAATAAAATTTCTGGGTATTTAATTCCTTATGTTTAACGATAGTTTGATCCGTCGATTATACGCCGGAAATTGCGGTATATGTTTAATTTAAATCATCCGTCCCAACGGATTCAACACATTATACAGATGTGCCGAGCTCTCATTAATCTTCCGTAATAAGTGGATTAATTAGACCCAGGTTTAAAACGTTTCGCACCACAATTTTTTTCAAGAAATGAAATTAAATAAATCCCACGTAGAAACCTGAAATTAAATAAATAAATATTCATCCAATAATTTTTCTGCGTTGAAGCATTGTTAAACTGGGTCAGATTAAACCACATATCTCGGAAGATTAGTAGGAGCTTGGCACCTTTGCATTATATAACAGAAAAATTGAGTCTATTTTTCAGTGAATAAAATATTTCATCCCATAATAAAGGATTACAGTATTTCCTATCGGATATAATAAAGAGCGCATTAGCGTGAGCATTATGCACATTATGCACACCGATGATCATAAAAGGTAAGAGCATTTTATTTACCTTACCTGTGTATTTATATTTTACTAGAGGAATTGCAACAGAACTTTATTTTATTTAATCTGGTTCGAGATAGCGCTTATCGCTGAGTGAACGATCTCCGTCAATTTTAAAACAATTTATTTTTAAATACATAAAACAAATAAACTTTGTAAAATGTTACGGGGGAAAAAAAAAAGTTTATTGTGTCAGCCACATTTATATGTAATGATTTAAGATACAATATTTGAAAGTTATTTCGCTTTTAACCTTCATATGCATATTTTAATATATTTGCAGTTTGGTGAACTGACGACTCATTTCAAACTCAGGAATTTCAACGATAAAATATATTGCATATTTGATAAGTCATGCTTTCGGGAAATATTTAAATTGCATCATGCATATTACATTTTCTGAAATGGAGTTAGTTCTGGAAGGATACTTTAATAACAGTAATTGTTGAATATTATCAAGTAGAAGTAAACAAACCTTTTACTCCAAATACGGAAAAGAGTTCTACCGTAATTTTTTATAAGATTTTTTTTGTCTTATTTAATGCAAACATATTAAAACCTGAGTGAAAAAAAAAGTTTAATAATAAATCAATGTTTAATAATAAATAATTTGTCTTTTATCGCAGAAAACACTACAACTTCTGCGATTAACCAATGTAACTACAAATTTTGAAATTTAAATATTAAATAGAAAGTTTTTAAACTAAAATAGTGTTGCCGTATGCCTTAAAAAGTTACCGGAATGTATACACGTTGCGGGTACGTATGAAGAATAATACATAATATGTGTAGTATAAATGTATATAATGCGAATAACTTGTTATTACAATATAATTTAGCAATAATTAGTAATTAATTTAACATTACAATACGACATAAAAAGCACATAAATGTGCTTATTTTTCAGTACCATTATTTCTTATTAGTAAATTTAGTCTTATTTAATCGCAGGTTTTCCCGTGATTGAATAAAGCAAAAATTGTTATTCGGAAATAGTGGTACTTAATATTAAATAACTCTGAATATAAACACTTTATAATTAAACATCTTACTTTTACTTGCATATTTTAATACTGTTTGCATAAAATAATAATAATTTCACAAAATTTAAAGTCATTCTTTTTGTAAAACCTAAAATAAATTGAGCTTTGTAAAATATTACATTAAACCTGCAGCAAAAAACGAAAAGTTTTATCTTGGCAATCACGCTTATAAGTAATGATACAATATTTAAAAATTATTTCGCTGCGAACTTTCATTTGCATATTTTAAATGAATTGACACTTTCGTGTACTGGCAACTTGTTCCAAACAAAGGAATACCACTGATAAAATATATTGCACATTTGATAAGTCGTACTTTCGAAAGATATTAAAATCACGTTACTCATGTTGTAGTTTCTAAAAGTCAGTGAATCATACTAGGATTAAAAGTAATTATTATGCAATATTAAACAGAAATAAACTTTCTACTCAGAAAAAAAAAATGACACATATATATGTTGTAACACATATCTTAACAATGTTACATTAAAAAAAAAAATTAAAAAAAAAAAAAAAAAAAAAAAAAAAAAAAAAAAAAAGCAGTTACGCAACTTTTAAAACAAATTATTTTTTAAAACATAAAACAAATGAGCTTTGTAAAATGTTACATAAAGAAAACGAAAAGTTTATTGTGTCAACCACATTTATATGTAATGATGTTACCGTGAAAGACCGAAATTGGAGAATGTCGACTTTCACCGGTGAATGTCAACAAACACCAAATACGTCGGTGAAAGATCGAATATTTCATTACATCAGTGTTGCCAGTAGGCTACTTTTTTAAAATTCAGATTGCTTGATTTGCACCACTTTTTGAAAATGGTATAAATTGCCTTATTTTTCCTTTATATAACCTGTCATTAAATTGGACGAATTTTACTTTCTCAAAAAACTGGTGGCATTGAAGAAAACTGAATTAAAAGAAAGTAACCCACTGGCAACACTGCATTACATTCTTGTACATTCGGACCCTCACCGGTGTATGTCGACAATCACAGATATGCTCTGGTGGAGGTCGAAAAGAGAGGAGCTTGAATCTCTTTCTCCCTTGCGGTAGCTAGCGTGAAGGTGTGACGTCACGATCCGTACATTCAGGCCCGGAGAGAAGTGTTACTGACCTGCGTGCGCAGCGCGATCATCGAGAAGGGCCTGAGCCGACAAAGAGGCGACTGGCTGTTTGCCGCCAAATCCTTTGTTCTGGTGGAGTCAGTCAGCTTTGTCAGTCTTATACAAGGTTTGATGGTGTGAGCAACGTTTTCTTATTTTTTTTCGATACCCTATTTTATACAGAATGGATACTGCAGTGAATCGTGAGCTTTTTCTTGAAAAGTTAAATGAATTAATTGCGGGTAAACGAGAAGACAATTGTTTTTATTTTTCTCAAGAAAAGTACTCTAAAATACTTTCTGAAGTGGTTTCTGCTAAAACTAAGTGCAACACACCTTTGGATTACAGACGATTAAAAAGTTTTGATGTTTTAAAAATTAATGATGAAGAGAAGTTAATTGTACCATTAAAACCAGGAGAAACGAATATACAGTATTATGTTACCAATGAGGAATTGTTCAGTATACTATATGAAACTCACACCAGAATAGGCCACGGAGGAAGAACACGTATGCTTAAAGAGTTGCAAAATAAATACAAAAATATTACATTTGAAGTTGTAATGTTGTATTTAAATTTATGCAAACAGTGTCAAATGAAACACAGTGCTCCTAAGAAAGGAATTGTTGTGAAACCAATTATCAGTTCTGTGTTAAATTCAAGATGTCAAGCTAGTCTGATAGATCTGCAGTCAAACAGAAAAGGCGAATATAAGTTCATAATGGTGTATCAAGATCATTTAACTAAGTTTGTCCAGCTACGACCTTTGAAAACTAAGAGGGCGGAAGAAGTAGCGTATCACGTTCTTCCAATATTTTTAACATTTGGTGCTCCAGCAATATTGCAATCAGATAATGGTAGAGAATTCAGTAATCAAGTCATATCCGAAATATGCGCTATGTGGAAAGATGTTAAGATAGTTCATGGAAAGCCTCGTCACAGTCAAACACAAGGCTCAGTTGAAAGGGCCAATCAGGATATACAGAATATGATAACTGCATGGAAGAATGATAACGATACAAGTAAATGGTCAGAAGGTTTACCCTTTGTTCAATTTACCAAGAACACTACATACCACGAAGGAATACGCCAAAGTCCTTATGTAGCCATGTTTGGAATTAAAGCGAAAAGAGGCATAGCATCGTCTTTTTTGCCAGGCGAACAAATCGCAAATATCGAAACCGAAGAACAACTTGAAGAAATTGCCAATACTTTTGAAACCGAAGAATAACTTGAAGAAATTGCCAATACCTTTGATACCGAAGAACAGCTTGAAGAAACTGGTAATACTTCTGAAAAAAATTTGAGCGGTGGTCATACCAAAAACCATATTCCAAAGAAAAATATTGAAGAGGACTTGCAATCTACCACGTCTTCACATCAAGTTTTTACTGAAAACACGAGTTAATTTCTATAAAAAGAGCGGCCGCGAAAGAGAATCTTCTACTGCAAGCAACAAAAATGTTACGAACCTCACAAAAACAATTTCCTCCTGCTCAAATTGGTGATACTGTACGAATACAAGTCCCTGATGTCGACCGTGGCCGTACAGATAACCGAAATGTGTTAGCGGTTGTTGTTGGAATAGAAGACTCCAACTTCTATAAACTTGCAAATGAAAATTGTACCCTCAAGCAGCTTTACACACGTAATCAGTTCGTAATTTGTAAAGAAAAGTTACTTTCCATAGATGAGATTTATTTTAAAGAAATTTCGCTGAGAGAAGCAGATGCAGCTAATTCGAGAAGCGGTGGGCAAGGCTATACACGCTGTCATTGCAAAAAGGAAGTGTTCCCCAAATAAATGCAGTTGTAAAAGCAAGGGCCTCTTGTGCAATTCAAAGTGTCATAATAGTTTAAGTTGTTGCAATAAATAAGATTTGAATCACATAATTTAGTAAGTTTTTTATTACTATTATTTTATTTTCTGATTTAGAACGTACTGTATAATTAAGTAAGTTTTTAACTTCTATTATTTTCCTTTCTCATTTTGAATGTACTGTGTGTTTTAAGTTCTTAGTCTTTCCTCTCAGAAAGAGAGGCGAAAAATTTATCGCGACTGAATTACGGAGAAAAAAATATAAATCTCGGACATGTTCAACATTCACCATTAGTGCATGGTGAATGTCGACATTTACCGGTGTAAGTCAGAAATAAGGGTATTTAGTAAATATTTCGGACCTACACCAAGCGACTATGTGTTTGTTGACATTCACCGGTGAAAGTCGACATTCTCCAGATTTCGGTGTTTCACCGTAACAATGATATAAGATACATTATTTGAAAGATATTTCCCTCCTAACCTTCATATGCGTATTTTAATAAGTTTGCAATTTGGTGAACTGACAACTCATTCCAAACTCAGGGCAACGATAAAATATATTGCATATTTGAGAAGTCATACTTTCGAAAAATATTTAAATTGCATCATGCATATTGCATTTTCTGAAATGGAGTTAGTTCGTGAAGAATAACTTTAATAACAGTAATTGTTGAATAGTATCAAGTAGAAGTAGACGAAATACGGTGCAGTTCTACCTTAATTTTTAAACAGAATTTTTCGTCTTATTTAATTGTAGGAAATTATTACAAATCTTACGATTAAACAAAATGATTACAAATTCTATGATTTAAATATGAAATAGAAAAATATTACAAATTTTACGATTAAACAAGGTGATTAAAAATTCTGTTATTTAACCCTTTCCGGCACAGGCAAAATATATTCGTAAAATGAGAAATTACTGACTGACACCGGAATTTACAAACGACTTTTTTAGAAAATAAAAACTCCTTATTTTAAGCTTTGATTGTAGAAACAAAGTTTTACAAAATATTCTTCGAGTCGAATGCAAGTTTGGAATTAAAATTAGGTGTTCCCTGAGTGGAACCACTGTGCCGGAAAGAGTTAAATATTAAACAGAAACATATTACAAATTTTAAGATTAAACAAGGTAATTACAAATTCTCTGATTTAAATAGTAAACAGAAAAATATTACAAATTTTACAATTAAACAAGGAGATTATAAATTCTGGGATTTAAATATTAAACAAAAAAATTTTAAACAGAAAAATATTACAATTTTTACGATAAAACAAGGTGATTACAAACTCTGCTATTTAAATATTAAACAGAAAATTTTTAAACAAAACAACATTACAAATTTTACGATTAAACAATGGGATTACAAACTCTGTGATTTAAATATTAAACAGAAAGTTTTTAAACAGAAACATATTACAAATTTTACCATTAAACAAGGTGATTACAAAGTCTGTGATTTAAATATTAAACAGAAAAATATTACAAATTTTGCAATTAAACAAGGTGATTACAAACTCTGCGATTTAAATATTAAACAGAAATAATAGTACCCTACTCCTTGGAAATTCCCTGGAGTGAAAGCATATTGCGGCTATGTATGAAGTAGAATACATGGAATTATCACAGTGGACCAAACAAATTTTATTGAGTAGAGATATAATATGTGTTTAAAATGACCGACTATGGAAAAAATATAATAATTAGTTCTGGGGAGAAAAAAAATTAAATCACAATATATATAATCACATACAATATATATAATCACACACACACACACACACACATATATATATATATATATATATATATATATATATATATATATATATATAAGCAGTAACCATCACATCACAAACAAAACAACTATATATTCGTATGAACAGCGCCAGAAGCTGCATATTAGAACACACAAATTCAATATAATCCAGCAAAAACATGATTTTGGCCTGAACTAGCACCACCCCCTCACCAGAAACAAGACAACACAAGAAAACACTGTAGAACATATATGTAAAAATAAACATAAACAAGCTGCGGCCTCATCAGCAGTGGGTAAATTCAAAGGCAGCCAAGCATCCGAACAAAAAGATTAACAATTAGTGGCAGTGGGTTTCGGCCAGAGCTCTGCGTAGCAAAAATTCAAAATGTACAGAAACATATTTGAATACTACTTAACAGACGCTCCCCCCACCGTACCCTACGCCACAGTATAAGCGAATGCTGTACCAATATCACAATACTGAATCACCATAGTTGAAACAAATGTCTCTTCGAAAATACACACAACCAATTCAGCCACGTTGCCACAATTAAAAAAGTAAAACACGATAAACAAACCAAATCCGTCATTCAGTACACTATCCAGAATCGTTCCATGTCGGATGCCAACAAACACAGCCATCATCATAAAACCGTCCTTTTCAGGCTTTAGGAATTACGAGTCATTTACTGTTGAATGTAAGCAATCTATCAATAATGGAGGCAGTCTGCAAAATCTGAATATTTTTTGATAAATTTTAGAGGGATATTGTTTTTATAATATAAATGACTGATAAAGTAAAATAGTTCCTTATTTAACAGGTTTTTATTTGAACAAATTCTGTAAAAACGGTAAATTTGACCAATTATAATATTTATATATATACGTTTGTGAATATTTGAAGACCAATGAATTAAATGATTCACAGTAAACGGAAAACTGGTACGCTTATCAAAAACTGAAATTTGTAAACCATTTTTAATCAAAATTTTTAGATCAAGATAATTAGCGAGCTTGTTATCATCATTAGTTTTCTTTAATACTAATGAGTCAGGGTAAATTTCTTGAGAAATAACCCCAAAATCCCCATCGAAATTTAAAACAATTAAATCATCTATGTATCTGTATGCAATAAAACGAACATCAGCTGTATTGATATTATATTGAAACTCATAATAAAATAAAAATAAATTAGCGGCCGTAGATGAATAACTCGTACCCATCCCGATACCATTGATTTGCGAGTATATTTTGGAGCCTGTATAAACATAATTGTTATAAAGACAGAAATGACATAATTTGAAAAATAAAGTAGAGTTAAAATCCATGACATCTAAAACCAACTCAGCTGTCTTTAAAAGTGCTTCCTTTAAGCTATTAATAGGGATATTTGTAAATAAATTTTCGAAATCATAAGTTTGGATGGAATGTATATTATCACTTTGTATTTTCCTTGCTATTTCATAACTATTTGAAATTATCCAAAAGCAGTTAGTAGTTTTGGGGTTATTTCTCAAGAAATTTACCCTGACTCATTAGTATTAAAGAAAACTAATGATGATAACAAGCTCGCTAATTATCTTGATCTAAAAATTTTGATTAAAAATGGTTTACAAATTTCAGTTTTTGATAAGCGTACCAGTTTTCCGTTTACTGTGAATCATTTAATTCATTGGTCTTCAAATATTCACAAACGTATATATATAAATATTATAATTGGTCAAATTTACCGTTTTTACAGAATTTGTTCAAATAAAAACCTGTTAAATAAGGAACTATTTTCTTTTATCAGTCATTTATATTATAAAAACAATATCCCTCTAAAATTTATCAAAAAATATTCAGATTTTGCAGACTGCCTCCATTATTGATAGATTGCTTACATTCAACAGTAAATGACTCGTAATTCCTAAAGCCTGAAAAGGACGGTTTTATGATGATGGCTGTGTTTGTTGGCATCCGACATGGAACGATTCTGGATTGTGTACTGAATGACGGATTTGGTTTGTTTATCGTGTTTTACTTTTTTAATTGTGGCAACGTGGCTGAATTGGTTGTGTGTATTTTCGAAGAGACATTTGTTTCAACTATGGTGATTCAGTATTGTGATATTGGTACAGCATTCGCTTATACTGTGGCGTAGGGTACGGTGGGGGGAGCGTCTGTTAAGTAGTATTCAAATATGTTGCTGTACATTTTGAATTTTTGCTACGCAGAGCTCTGGCCGAAACCCACTGCCACTAATTGTTAATCTTTTTGTTCGGATGCTTGGCTGCCTTTGAATTTACCCACTGCTGATGAGGCCGCAGCTTGTTTATGTTTATTTTTACATATATGTTCTACAGTGTTTTCTTGTGTTGTCTTGTTTCTGGTGAGGGGGGTGGTGCTAGTTCAGGCCAAAATCATGTTTTTGCTGGATTATATATATATATATGTATATATATATTACGATTTATTGCGGGTAATAAGGAATGTCATTAGTGACTGCCGGTTTTCTTATTATGGGGTAGCCACCATGAAAATTACGCAGTCGTCACATCATTAAGTATGGCCATTGATTCGCCGAAAATTAGGTACTGAAGGAACTCCACCGAATAATCGACACACACACCCGAGCAGTAGTTCAAGGAGAAGGCTTATTGTAAGAGAATCAATATATTTGTTCGTGGAAACATCATCAGTTACATGATGCAGAGTCATTAGTTGTCATCACAGAAGTACGATGCCAACCTCGAATAAATGATAGACAATGACGAGAACACCACACACTTAGAAAATCATACTACATACAAGGAGAAAGACAATGTTGAAAAAGAATGGGTGTCACTGGAGCCGCATATTATTTTAACAACCAAAATAGAGCAAAATTCTGGCGGTCCTCGCCCGAGCGGTATGTTTTATACTAAAAAAATCGGTGTAAGAAAACTAACGCGCGAAAATTACCAACCAATAGAGTGGAAAAAGGGGTGTGGCCAAGAAGAGAGCGCCGAAAAACTTAAACATCAATGGCTAAGAAATTAGGTTAAGGGCGGGCTAACCTGACGTAAATGTAAGAACTCATTACAGTAAACGGATGAATTTTGAAGGAAAAGATAAGCGCGCGAAAACAGGGAATGATGGGACAAATTGAACGACATCTGAAAATAATAAAATAAGAAGAATGTAAAGAAAAAATATTCTGAAAGAATAAATTTCACTGTCTCAATAAAAGGAATTTAATCAAATGCTTTTTAGGAAGTTTTTGCAATTTGGAATAATTTTTTAGAATAGGAATTTAAAGAATATTTTGACTACGATATGGAATTAAATCAAACAGGGGATTTAAGATATAAATAAAAGACAGAGAAATATTAAAATAAATAAAATAGATAACATTTAGTAATTTAACAGAATGGTGATAATTTGGAATAAGGACTAAGAAAATGGCGAAAAGAAGGGAATTTTTTTTTCTTATTACACACACACACACATATATATACAGGGTGTATCTGAAATGCTTCAACAAACTTAGAGGGATGATAGTACTCATGAAAACGAACAAAAAATGCAATGGAACATGGGGTCGCAAATGACGTTTAACCCTTTCAGGGGCAGTGGTATGTTTATGAAACCACTTAATTTTAATTCCAAAACGCCGCAATGGCACCAGAATTTTGCTAAAATCTTTTCCATTTAATATGTATGTGAAATATAGCCTTTTTTCATATTTACAAACAATTTTTTTTTTTGTAAATTCCGGTGCCAGTCCATTTTCAGACGCATTTTCTCGATTTTCATCCTTTAAGCCTTTCAGGGGCAAAGTACTTTTAGTACTAAAATGTTGAAATAAATGACTGGCACCGGAATTTACAAAAAAATTTGTTTGTAAATAAGAAAAAGGCTATATTTCACATACATATTAAATGGGAAAGATTTTAGCAAAATTCTGGTGTCATTGTGGCGTTTTGGACTTAAAATTAAGTGGTTTCATAAACATACCACTGCCCCTGAAAGGGTTAAACGTCATTTGCGGCCCCATGTTCCATTACATTTTTTGTTCGTCGTCATGAGTACTATCATCCCTCTAAGTTTGTTGAAGCATTTCAGATACACCCTGTATATATATATATATATATATACAGGGTGATTCATAAAAGATGGGCAGAACTTTAAGGGGTTATAGTACACTTAAAGACAAATAATATTAAATAGGAGACTAAGGGTCCCAGACGTATTCCCAAGGAGATAGGGGGCATTAAAGTTTAGGGTCCGAAATTTCAAATGATTATAAAACATGGAAAAATTGGTCGATTCGTTTGCGGTTTTTGCAAAAAATTTTCTTTATGCCAGTATTTTCTTGAAATAAAATTTTAAAGTTCAATTTCAAAAAATGCCGATAGGGGGCGCTTTAGACTTTGGAGTAACAAACAACTATTTTTTAACGTTATTTTTTGTATTTCTTTAAATGATTTCGAAAGCTTAGACTTAAACTTAAATTTGTATCTAAAAATCTGAGTCCTAACGAGTAGTTAAGTAGCGTAAACTGAAATTTGAAATTTGAAACCCTTCTCCCCCCAGAACAAAAATCAGTTATTCCCGATCTTTGTGTCGTAGATTAGGCTCTAACTACTGCCGCGTTTTGCTAAAATTATTCTTTATGTCAGTATTTTCTTGAAAATAAATTTTAAAGAAAATTTTCAAAAAATTCCGATAGAGGGCGCTTTAGACTTTGGAGTAACGAACAACTATTTTATACCGTTATTTTTTGTGTCTCATTAAATGCTTTCTAAAGCTTAGACTTAAACTTAAATTTTCAGCTCAAAATCTGAATCGCTGAGCGTGGTTCAGTAGCGAGGGGAGGGGGTTCAAATTTCAACTTCTGAACATAGTTCAGTTTGCACTACTTAACCATGCCCAACGATTCTGTGCTGTGATACGAGGCAAAAATACAACTTTCGTCAAGGACTGCATAGTCGGAATTCACTCATAAAGGCACTGGCACAGTTGGAAACGTCGCTCATGCAAACGTTAAAGCTCCATTCCTGACGCTAGTCACCGGGTGAAGAAGGAAACAGAAAGTATGCAAATGTCAAATGGGGAAGAAGAAGAACACGTATGCAAAATTTCGACACGATTCAGGCATAAAAACCACTGAACGGTGAGTCAAGTGTAAGTCGCTGTAGTAATGAATCGGAAGATGGTGCCCTTCACGAATAAGGAAAAGGCTGAGATGCATTTAATTTACGGAGCGGCAGATGGAAATGGTGCAGAGGCACAACGAATGTACGGAGAGCGATTTCCTAACAGGCGGTTGCCTAACCGCAAAACTTTCGAGCGCTTGCACAGACAGTTGTGTGAGACGGGATCATTTCTCGCTTCCCGGTCGAATGCAGGTCGTGCAAAAAAGGACGAATCAGTAGTTGTTGCAGAAGCCATTCTGGATGTAGTAGCGGCGCAGCCAAGTACAAGTACACGAACAGTGGCTAGCCAGGTGGATACCTCACAGTCCACGACTTGGAGGGTACTGAAGGATGAACATTTGCTCCCGTTTCATGTGCAACGAGTCCAGAAACTGTCTCCAGGGGATTATCCAAATCGTATTGAATTCGCCCGCTGGTTTCTGCAGCAGAACGCGCTAAATCCACATTTTGGACGAACTGTGCTTTTCACCGATGAATGTACCTTCACACGTGAAGGTACATTTAACACACACAATGCACATGTATGGGCGGATGTCAATCCACATGCTACGTATCCACATGCTCATCAGAGACGCTTTTCCATCAATGTTTGGGCAGGAATCCTCGGAGACCACCTAATCGGACCGTACCTTCTTCCTGAACGCCTCAACGGTAAAACATACCTCACATTTCTGCAACATGTGCTGCCAGACCTGTTAAACGTTGTTCCTCCACGCATCCGGCGGGTCATGTGGTTCCAGCACGATGGAGCGCCAGCCCATTACGTACGAGACGTCCGCAACTATCTGGACATCACATTTCCGAACAGATGGATTGGTCGAGGTGGTCCTGTTGCTTGGCCTGCTCGCTCGCCAGATCTTTCACCCCTCGATTTCTTTTTTTGGGGACGATTGAAGGCTCTTATGTATGAGACACCCATTGAATCCCCCGAGGAACTGGTCGCCAGACTTTCCGCCGCTGTAGGGGAAGTGCTCGAAAAGCCTGATGTTTTCGCGAATGTTCGCCGTTCCATTCGTCGCCGTTGTTCTGCGTGCATAACCTCTGGTGGTCACAATTTTGAACATTTATTGTGATTACATGTTAATAAATATGCTTTGGTAACATAATCCTAATTTGTGTCTTTTTACCTCGTATCACAGCACACAATGTGTGGACATGGTAAACTGAACTGTGCTCAGGAGTAGAAATTTCAAACCCCTCTCCCCAGAAACTTAACCACGTCTAACGATTCAGATTTTGGGCTGAAAATTTAAGTCTAAGCTTTAGAAAGCATTTAATGAGACACAAAAAATAACGGTATAAAATAGTTGTTCGTTACTCCAAAGTCTAAAGCGCCCTCTATCGGAATTTTTTGAAAATTTTCTTTAAAATTTATTTTCAAGAAAATACTGACATAAAGAATAATTTTAGCAAAACGCGGCAGTAGTTAGAGCCTAATCTACGACACAAAGATCGGGAATAACTGATTTTTGTTCTGGGGGGAGAAGGGTTTCAAATTTCAAATTTCAGTTTACGCTACTTAACTACTCGTTAGGACTCAGATTTTTAGATCAAAATTTAAGTTTAAGTCTAAGCTTTCGAAATCATTTAAAGAAATACAAAAAATAACGTTAAAAAATAGTTGTTTGTTACTCCAAAGTCTAAAGCGCCCCCTATCGGCATTTTTTGAAATTGAACTTTAAAATTTTATTTCAAGAAAATACTGGCATAAAGAAAATTTTTTGCAAAAACCGCAAACGAATCGACCAATTTTTCCATGTTTTATAATCATTTGAAATTTCGGACCCTAAACTTTAATGCCCCCTATCTCCTTGGGAATACGTCTGGGACCCTTAGTCTCCTATTTAATATTATTTGTCTTTAAGTGTACTATAACCCCTTAAAGTTCTGCCCATCTTTTATGAATCACCCTGTATATATATATATATACGTAGGAATACAAAAAAACAAGTTCTAGCAACAAAACTGACCAAATCTCCCTTCTTTTTTTTTAAGATAAGTAAGTATAAAATTATTTTCCAAATTAGTCCCAAACAAAAATAAGTCAACTTCAAAATCATTAATGGTAAGTAATACACTAAATAATGAACTTGAAAGTAGATGTTATAAAAGTGCATTTGAAAATACAAAGAATGAGCAAATGATTCAAAAACAATAATAAGTATTATAAAAAAATAGTAAATACACAGAAAAATGCGAAATGCAGCTATATAAACCACGTATTTCTAACAGAAGCTTATCAAATAGATATTATAGAGCCAAAATGGGCTAAATATTATGGTATCATAGGTATAAAGCATTGATAAGAGTCATAGATAATTATTGAATATATATATTTGTAAAATAGTCAGATTCTAAATATCTTACTTCGTGTACATGATAGTAGGTCATTTTGTGCATCTATAAGGTGAATAACTTATGTCAAAATTTCATGAAATTCATTTCTTAGAAATCATGCGTGCAATAACCAAAATCACCGTTTTGAGAAAATTGACTTTAAAAGTTAAAGAACTTCCGCTTGATCATATAGTAAAGGCTCAAACTGTTTTGGACATAACTTCCCTTCTAAGGCGAATTTTTGCATGGGGTTTCTTTTAAATATCACTAATGAATCAAATTTTAATATAACCTATTAAATAAAATTATTGATTTTTTTGCCACTTTCAAGAGAACCTGACCCCTTAAACAGAAATAAACTTTTCACTCAGAATTGTTTCTTTATTTCCATTAATAAAAGAAATGAAAGTGTCAGGTGTAAAACAATGCATCTACCAAAATGCATGTTTCAAGATATTTAAAATTCAAGTTTTCTAAAGAAAACTACTAGCCAAACTTTTCTGATTGCTTGTGACAGCTGATATGTTAAAACTGGACCTTCACTGAACTTATGTGCAACATTTTTTGTCTGATAGATTTCGTTTAATTGCGTTTATGTGCAAACCGTTTTTGTTATTAAACTTCATATTTAAAATTTATCTTTGATTATTATGGCACATCTATATTATAAAAGAAATATTGACTGTGGAAACACCTGACCAACAAATTTCGCTTTTACTGCATTTTTTTTATCTTCTAAACATTGCACAATTTTACGTTTTACATTGTCGAATAGAGAAACCAATGCACTTTCAGATGAAAGTTTGTTGGAAAACTTTATCTCAAGTTAAAAATTCATTAGAAATATTGTTTGTCGTGAATATGTCGGTATTCGTTCATTAAGGGTTAATAAAGGCATGTCAGAGATACTCGTATACATGCCAACCTCCGGCTTTTTTTTATATCGGAGAACCATATTTCGAACTAGAAATTAATTTAATGAATGAAATAAGGAAAATTTCAAATAACTACCACTTAGAATCGAAACATATTTAATGAATGATACACCGCCCCTTGAATACTAGGCCTGAGAGCTGCCACAAAAATGGCGGCTGTCGTAAGCGCATTTTTTAAGCGTTTGCATAGTCCCCTGAATTTACACACCAGTAATTTCTAAAAGCCTTTTTTGACTTAAATGATCTCAGGAAAGTAAGGCCAAGAAAGCTTTTAGGAATTATTGGTGTTCAATTTCAAGGGACCGTACAAACGCTGAAAAAAGTCTGCCTACGATAGCCGCCATTTTTGTGGCAACGCGCATACCTAGTATTCAGAAGGCGGTGAATGATATTCCGTTTACACCACGATCATGTGGTCAAGGCAAAGAGCTCCTAGCGTAAAGAAAGGAAGGCTCCATAAACGTTATGTGAATCCCCGCCAACCAGCAAAACAGTTCAAAAACTAAGCAGTAGTAGCTTCTCTTCTTAAGTTCGTTGGTTAAATTACCGGCACCACGAAACTTTATTCCCCTCGAGCCCAGATCTGGAATATACCGTTAAACAAATAACCGTGACAGATGAACTAGTCGTCTTCTCCCTTCCTAGAATTCGATGATCGAACGCCGTGAGAAAGCAAGAGTCGTCGGGAGAGCAAAGCATATGACCTAGGGACCGAATCCTCTTATGGGGTTCCGGCGACGAAGTCGTCGGGTGTCTTTCGGTGATTCATCAGGTGTCTACGTGGAGGTCTCCTCTGAATACGGGAACCTCCGCGTGTCGTAGCGACCTTTGTCGTCACTCATCCGGGGTAGAATCGGGGGGTCCGGTGAGGCTGTCTCCCGGCCGGTCACTGCGCTGCTGCGTGCTACGGTCCGCGCGCACAGCGCAGATCCTGCTGTGCGCGTTATATGTCCCTCAAGACATGAGTACGACGGTTAGAGTTGCAAAGCCTAGAAAAAACCCGGTTTAAACCTGGGAATAAACCGGAATTTTTGGGAATAAACCAGGTCTTTTGGGAATAAACCTGGGAATAAACCGGGGCTATTGGAAATAAACCTGGGAATAAACTGGATTTTTTGCAACTCTAACGACGGTTGAGACGCGCCGGGCGCCCCTCTAGCGCCTGGCGGCGTAGCTTAGTTTTATACCGTTAAACAAATTTTTAGGCTCGAAGAATGTTTTTGGGAAATGGAAAAAGCCGGAGGTTGGCAAGTATACAGCATGTCTTACATGCATTTATTAACCCTTAATGAATGAATGCTGTCATATTTAAGACAAACAATTTTTGTTGCCCTAATGTGTGATTTCCAATGGGACACCAAAATTTTTCCACTGAAAATTCCCCCTTATTTCTCAAAATGTTAACAATTAAATAATCCAAAAAAAGTTTGTCAGACAAAGTATCGACAAAACGATAATAATTGCAAACAAAACAATGGAACAATAAAAATTGATTGTTTCAAATATGGCATCATTCGTTCGTTAACTATCTGACCACTTATCCCGCGATTTTCACGGGCAAGAAGTTTATAAAAAAAAATTATATAATACAAATTTTTTTAAATAATTTTGTTTTAAAAATTCCACAGCCAAAGGGAGAAAATGCAAATTATAAATTTGCTAAATATTTCAAATACATGATGATTTGAAATGTATAATAATAGAAGATTTCTATATATTTATCGAAGGGATTTTGAAAAAAAAATTAAAGGTCAGACGGTTAAAGGTTAATATGTCAGGGTGAAGTTGTACTCGTTCGGACACATCAGATTTTTACAGCGTTTTCTCTGATCAGAGTAGTACAAAAAATGCATTGAACGCTTTCTTTAACACTACAGTGCATGATTTTTTCTTTTAGAATTGTGTTTTTGTATACTTATATTAAGAATTCGATACCAGAAATTTTAAGATAGATTTTTAACTTTATTTAGTAGCATATTTATGTTATTTTTACATCATTAATATTTCTATATAAATATAGTGGTTGCAAAGAACTTGATTTATTTATTGAAAGTTAAATAGAAAGTGTTGCCAATTGGCTACACTATGCACTGTAGGGTTAAACAATAAATTCACACTTGCATAATTTGATGCATTGTTCTTTGAATATATATATATACATATATATATATATATATATATATATATATATATATATATATATATATATATAATGAAAGACACAAGTTTTAAAAAAGCTGAATTAAAAACTGGATATTTTAAAGAACTTTCGATGTTTTGCGAGCCACATTCATTTCAGCACTGGGCCGGGGGTCAGACAGCCCTGATTTAGTACAAGGACGCTAAAAAGCATACGAATGCATTATAACTCAATATGTACTGATAATCGAAAACTAATAATCAAAAAACTAATTTTCTGATTTCCGTCTCTCGGCGCAGAATAAATGAGGTATTATGTAGCATATGCCTGACATACCTCAAATCGAAATAAACGGGATAATAGTAGCTTTTATATAGTCAGCCTGGCTATATAAAAGCTATTATTTTGTCGAATCGATTTTGCTTTAATTAGAGAAGGCACGTAATTTTAATACTTTCAATGAAGGCAGGTTTGTAACAGCACTGCTGCTCAGAAAGAGTGTACTGGTTTTCTTCACTTTATGCGGTTTTAGTTAACCCTTTAACGCAGCGCTTCCCAACCTTTTTTCTTTCGCGTACCCCTTGCTTAGGTTTTTCATTTTGGAGTACCCCCTATTTATCTGTAACACCTACCACCACCACCCTCTCTTCCCCCACACATTGGTAAAATATTCAACTCCCGTGAATGAAAATCCATATTTCAAGAATTAATCATTATAATATTTTCTATGCATTAAGAGAGCATTGATATTTAAGTTTTATTTAAAGTATTAGGTATTTCATTTATCAGAACAAGCCTATTAATAGCTAAACTCAGTTTCTCTTGCAATCCTAAATAACCAGATTGTTTCGAAGAACTTTTAATTCCCGAATCATCAGGTTGAATTTCAATCACAGAAGCAGTACTCTTAAAAATTCCGGATTTCAACGAGTTATACATTTTAAACATAAAACCAAATCATTCAAATAATAAGTAAACACTTCAAATTAAATACTTATTAAAGGGAAAGAAGCTTTCCAATTAATATTCATTAATGATACAACACCGCCTACTCGAAAACGAACATAAGGTCTTGCTTTTCAACACTTTTAAAATAAAACATTTAAAGCTAACTGCTTTGGCGTAATTTAGGAGTTTTGCAATTAGTATTAAAAAGGAACAATAAGAAAAACAGGTCAGAAAAGAACATTGTATAATGATCAATGGAAGTTTTCGCGAAGATTGGGGCTAATTACATCAATGAACTATTAAGTCTATTAGGCCTTTACCCTCATTTGGAGTGTAACATACTGGAGTTACACATGAAACTACCTTTGTAATCAAAAACTATCAACTCTCTTTATGTGTTTTCAGTTAAACCATTTTTGTGATTTCCGCCATTACCGATATTATTTTAAGTACTCCCAGCAGGCCAGCCACGTACCCCCAGGGGTACGCGTACCCCAGGTTGGGAACCGCTGCTTTAACGGATAAAGCACTTCAATTGCTAAAATGTTGAAATAAATGATTGACACCGGAAATTATAAACAAATTTATTTATATATAATAAAAAAGCGATACTTCACATACCTAATAAATGGGAAATATTTCTATTAATTCGTAATTAAAATTTTGTGGTTTCATAGGGAAAACAATGTCCGTTAAAGTGTTAATGTGATTTTCAATTAATGTGGCAAACTCTTTTTAGGTGCTTTCTCAATTGAGGAGATTAGATTGACAATGGAGTAAGTCAAAAATTTCAAAAATTTAGATAACCATATTTTCACTGAACGCGTATCAATTTCTGTTCAGTGTGACCGTCAAATAAGTCATATTTCACTTAGGGAGTCTCTAGAGGGCAAACCAAGTTGCACCACTAAATGGAACGGCAATACGACAAGTTTCACAAAAACCCTTCATTTCTTAAATTACTAAATATTGACTTACTTCACTGTCATTCTAACCCCCTCAATTAGTTTGCAAAACACGAATTTGGTGATCCTTTCTTTCTGCTAAACGGCGTCGATTGCTGAAAACAGGCATTGCGGAAAATGCGGGTCTTCCATGGCTAAATGACTAAGGGTGTTCGTCAGTGAGATATCAAATTGCCCTCGCTGGCGTTAAATCTATGGACGTGTCATGCATCCATATTTTTTTAATTTCTCTTTAGGAAATTAACATTCTTAACTTCATTTTTCTGTGTATTGTGCTTAAAGTTTGTCTCTTTTTTTTTTTTTTTTAGTTGTCAAAATATTTCTATAATATATACTTAATTTATAAATTTATGTGCTAAAATCTTAGCTAAACTGATTAAGTGTTTCACAACACGTTCGACCGCCGCCCCCCTGAATACTAGGCCTGCGCGCTGACAAAAATGGAGGCGGATTTTCTTTTCAGTGTTTGTACAGCCCCTCGAGCTTCAACACCAATAATATCAAAAGTTATCTTATACTTACTTGATCTCAGAAAGACAAGGCGAAGAAAACTTTTAGAAATTATTGGTGTTGAAATTAGAGGGACCGTTCAAACGCTGAAAAAAAAATCCGCCCGCGACAGCCGCCATTTTTGTCAGCGCGCAGGCCTAGTAATCAGTGGGCGGTGATTTCGACACCCAGTGACTTCATTACTGGAGTTCCCAGCTGTATTCTACAAGTGATGTCTATCTCCTTGTGTCTATTCAGTCATCATCTCGACTAAGATGAGGATTAGACACTGGTGTCAAACAAATAAGTCTGATGTATGTTCCCAATTAATTCGTAATTCGTTAATCCGTAATTCGTTAATCCGTAATTCGTAATTAATTTGTATTCGGTGGAAATTTCGTCTTGAAAGAAATAATTCAGTTAGATCGCTTCGTAAATTATAAAAATTTATAAATAACACTGGTTTACACGGTTTATATACTTTCGCCGAAATGTGTATTTTTTCATAGATTCTAGTGCACTGAGTACGGGAAAATTATTGAAAAAAATTCGTCACGTCTAGTTTTAAAAATATTTATTAAATACTTAAAAATAATAATAACATGAAATATAAAAAGAAAAACTTAGAAATGATTGATTTTACTCTTCTTTTTTTAATTTTCTTGATCCGTTTCTCTTAAAATAGACCAGCAGTAGTTCCCTAACATACTTACGTCGCAAAAACATTTGCGTCTGTCTTCAAAAAGTATAAGGTCTTGGTGAAAACGCTCGCCCTGCTCGTCACTCACGGCACCCAAGTATTCAGGTAAAAAATCCAGGTGCGAATGGAGAAAATGTATCTGCAGAGGCATGTTCACACCTTTTGCATGATAGTTTTTTAATAAAACAGCAATATTTTATTTTATAATTTTCATCTTTATGATTTCCAAGAATCCATGGATGACCGTTTTGAAGGAATCCCAAGTATTTTTCTTCATTAGTAGATAAAAGTTTTTCAAATTCCTTATCTTGCATCAGTTTACGTATCTGTGGACCGATAAAGATTCAATCTTTTAATTGTGCGTCGGAAATAGGTGGAAAAATTTTGTGTAAATATTTAAAAGCAGCACTGTTTGTATTGACGAAACACGGCTTTGACGAAATTTTTTATTAGGACCAATTTAATGTGTAACGGTGGCAAAATTATATTTTGGGGATCCACTAAAGATGTATATTTCAAATTAATTTTTACTGGAGTAAATTCATTTTGGACAGGCCAATATTTTTTTTATGTAATGGTGATCTTTAGCTCAACTATCCCACAAGTAGAAAAAAAATGAATATACGGTATACCCGCCCTGTAAGCCCAGTAACATAATAACTACTTTTAAATCACCACATATTTTCCAGTTGTGGTGTTCATATTGTGTCATTTTCATTAACAGAGACATTGTTTGATAGGTTTCTGTACTGTTTACGGCATGGTCAATTAGAGAAGATGGTTTTATATTACCGTTATGAAGTATTACAGCTTTCAAGCTATATTTAGATGATTCGATAAATAAACGCCATTTATTTGAATCATAATTTTGATTCAATGCCCTAAAATGTCCAGGAATATCATGGCAAAAAAAAAAATCCCTTTTGGTGTTCTGCTGAAAATTTTACTTCTATTTCGGTAATAAGTTATTTTGGTATTTGGTGTTAATAAGTTCCACTGTTGTAGACGAGAGACAAGAATCCTAAAAATTTTCGTGATTTGAAGGTTCTCTCCACAACATTGTTGATCCAAATTGAAGATACTTTTTTTTCTCCTGATGCCCAGCATATAAGAGTGGGCCTACAGCTTTCATAAAAAACATGTGGGACCCACTTTTTATCTTGATTACTCACTGAGAATCCAAAATAATGCAAATATGCTGTTTTAAGACATTCTGATACTGTCCGACCACGTATTGTGTGGAATATTATCAAGGCGAAAATAAGGACGAATCCAAATACAGACGTCTCGCAGGGAGAGATAAGAAATATAATAACTGGGGAGGAAATCTTTCACCGGTAACTTTTAATAGAATTATTCGTCCTAATATAACGCCCTATTCCTGCAGAATTTCTATCCAGAAAATTTCCATTCCATTTTACTGGTGGCAGTTTGCCCCTCCGGTAATCAGGCTTAAGTTGTCACCTCTAATAACTAGTCGATTCTTCCATTTCCTCCTTTAAACCAGATGTTTACCTTTCCATCTAATCGGTGGCACAACAGTATATGTGTCCCCCTTTTTTGCGAATATAGATTGTTCACAAACCTAACAAAAACGGTGACAATTTATTTTACACACTCTATTAGGCATTTTATCAAAAACAAAACCACTTTAGTTCGCAAAAACACAAGAAAACAGAATATGGAATCCAAGTTGACAATGCGGGTAGATTGAATGTGACGTGATAGATATATTATAGAATTAAAAAGTGTAAATATTGAAAAACGTAAAAATTTTAAAAATGTGACGTGATAGATTTTTTTCAAATACCGCATTTCATTAGTAAGAGGTAGTATAATAAGAAAATAGGTGTTTCATCAAAAGTATATAAAAAAAGTTTAAATTTGTAAACCAGTGTAATCGATAAGTACAATAAAAGACATTTTTTCACTGTTGTCAATTATTTTATAGCTAGAGGTCAATTACTTAATAATTATATCCAATGCAATCCAATAAAAAACATTCAAAATTTGCCTATTTCAAGAAACGAATAAAAATCAATTCAATGTTTTAAAAAGTCGAGTATGTAAAATTGAATCAATAAATACATGTTGATGTTATATATATGTGAGTCCCTTCTTATCTTATCATCTTATCTATCCTCCTTCTTCCTTATCAGTCCTGACAATGGCCTGCTCAGGACATAAACTCATAAATATACGCCGAAAAACATAAAATTTCCTAAATTTCCTAAATTTCTTATTTTAATTCAAAAGGCATTTCTTTTACCCAAGACCTCCTTATCATAGTATCAGACCTCTCAATCAGCAAGTTGCCTTTGACCGCAATACTTGTCCTGCTACTAGCGCCATCAATCGTCAGTAATAGTATTTACGACACGAAATCACACGAAATTTTTTCACAGCTCCATTTGTTCTATGCATTTGCTTATGAACTAGTAGTTTTCCTACCACTAAAATTTTATAGTAAATTTTATCTTATTAAATTGACAAGATCGTGTGATTACATGACGAAAAAAATTCTATTAAATTTTAGTGGTAAAAAAAAGCGTAAGAGTTGGCAGCTATGCGGTAGCAGACCAGCTAGATTTTTCTATAGATTTTTCTATTATATTTTTGGATACCAGTTTTTTAGTAGAGACAATTTTGTTTTGTTTGATCGGAGAATTCTGGGATTTAAAACAACAACATTTTCTCTAAAAATATACTGGTGTTCAAAAAGCCCGAAACATGGCAACTGTGCGGTAGTATCCACCAGGCGGCGATACTTTCCGGAGAAAGTCAATTAATAAGTTGGCAATTAACGCGGACATTTTCTCCCATAGACTTTCTCCGGATTGTCAAGTCTGATCTATGATAAGGGAGTCTTGCTTTTACCTTTTAAAATCGATACTCTGAGGAACATGTACTGCTGACATCTAGCGACAGAAAAGGATACTATTATCATTTTATTATATTCTAGCTGAATAGTTTACGATTTTTAATTCAAAATATTAATTCTGTAAAATCTAATAAGTGGTAATTATAAAAGTGAGAACTAAAAAGAATACCATAACGATTTTTCTATATAGAAGCTGCATTGATTTTCTCTTTCTGAATATATGTTTTCATTATATTTTTGCCCAGTTAAATTACTATGTGAAAGATAGCTAAAAAATGTTTTGCATATTTATAATCACACGAAACTGTAATTAAACTGCTTATAGACAATAATATCGATAAATTAATATTTTTTTTTTTTTTTTTTTTTTTTTTTTTAGTTTTTGAATTTTTTTTTTCTTTTTTTCAATCGTTAGAACATTTTATTTTGAATAATAGTAAAAAATTTCGTTTCTTCAATTTATTGAAATAAATAAATAAAATCTAAAATACTATTACCAGCTATCTTTAAGAAAACATAGTTACTATAGTTGAGCGTTTATCGCCGCGCGCTTTTTTTAATTTCTGCTCCAATTCCATGAGTTTTGTAAAATGGCGATATTTTTCAAAATATTGTTTCCATTTTTTAAAAAAATTCTTTTTTGTTTTTAGGTACTGTTTTTAATATTTTTAGGATAACTAAAGTTTAGTAATCAAAATTTAACACGTTTTGTGTTTTGATTTATAAAAAAGTGAAATATATACCCACATTTTTTTTTTTTTTAATCTTCTGAAAATGTACGCTATATTCTATTTATGTTAACAGTATAATGTTCAAATCTTGGTTCAAAATTGAACATCAAAATTATGATTCAACAAATGGCGTCATTTGGAGGAGGTTTCTGGTGGGACACCTGTCTCTCTGTGTAAGAATTTGATATTTTAGAATTTATCACTCATAAACGTAGTCTCTTTTTTAACACTTTCCAACATAGTTGAAAAGTGTTTATGAATTCGGTTTGTCTGTCTGTCTGTCCGTGCTCGAACTCGCGTAAATATGATCGGTTCATCATGCAATTAATATATGTTATTGAGGATTACTGAGGCATGTTCGGTATTGAAAATGAAGTGTGTAACAATCACAGTTTTTTTACAGGGACACTCAAAAGAATTTCGTTACATTGCGGTCTATGGGGGAAAATCATTTGCGGTTTATTTTAATTATGTTACACAATTTCAAACGTATTAAAATTGTTATATATATATATCTGAGGGGCACTACAAGAGACTAATTATAGAATGTGGTGTGCATAGCACTTATAGTTCCTTTACAGGGATACTCAAAAAAATTCCGTTATATTACGGTCTATGAAGAAAAATCGTTTGCAGTTTATTTTAATAATGTTTCACAATTTTGAACATATTGAAATTGATATACAGGGTGTCCGAAAAGGCTGGAAACGGTCAAATAACTCGAGAAATATACATCGGATTGAAAAACGGCAACATGCATGTTCAATATTTTTGAAAAATCTATTTAGGGATATGAAAGTTGCCCCCGCCGGGTGGGGGGGAAAGGTGGGCAACTTTGAAATCTTAAATGATGACCCCCTCATTTTTTATTGCAGATTCGGATTCTACGGGAAAAAATACATAGCTTTTGTATTGAACATTTTCTTCGAAACATTGTAGATGGTACTGTAATCGAGTGCAATGCTGTGAGAATCGTTACCATTGCAATGTCTGGAAACGCTCCAATAACTCGAGAAATATACATCAGATTGAAAAACGGAAAAATACGTGTTTAATATTTTAGAAAAATGGCAATTTTAAAATCCCTAAATAGATTTTTCAAAACTATCGAAAACTATGTGAAAACTGTCCAATGTTTTTTCAATTAAAAAATGAATAACTAATTTGGTTGGGTGATTTATGACGGCCGATTATCTACTCTTGGGTTGGTTGGTTGGTTGATTAGGGTTTTATGGCACAAAGTCCCTTTAGGGACTTGCTGCGCCAAAAAAAAAAAGATTAAAATAAAAACGTCAAATTGAAACTTTGTCATAAAAACAAGATGAATGAAAAGAGTGATATGATAAATGTATAATTAAAATCATGTAATGAAAATATAACACAACGTCTAAAAGAAATAAGTACAAGTTTCCACTATCAAAAGAGAAACAATCTTTAAACTAACAGTTGGTAAAATGTTCAAAGTTTCGAGGAGAAATGTATTTAAAATCACGTAGGCTCAAATACCTCAATAACTAATTTGGAAAGGGAATTTTAACTTTTATTTTATAAACAGATATTTTAAAACTTTTTTTTTCTCTAATTAATTGTAATGTCAGAACTGTATAACGGGCAACTTTTATGCTTTTATATGAACGCAACTTTCGAATAAAAATCTTCCTCTTATTTTATCACAGGCATTCAGCGATTGAACAAGACGAAAATTTCGATCCGAAAAAATTAGTGACAAAAAAGTGGGAAAAGTTGACAGCTATTTAATTGTAGTAGATTACATAATGGAATAGCATTTAAGTTACAGAAACTAAAAAAGAATTAAAAAAATTATAATTTAACAAATTACAATAACCATTGGGAAAATGTTCCGGAAGCTTTAAAAAAAATTTACGTACTTTCGTGTTATAGCGGCCCCTACAGTTATGATTATGCCAAGGTTGCAGTTTTGATTTCGCCAAGATCATCGCAAAGCTTGTGTATATACATCCTATATATACGCATATATATATATATTCCAAACACTCCTATATATGTCATATACGTCATTATACATATATTATTTACGTCTTATATGTCTTACATCATATACACATGTCATGTATATACATGATATACACATGACATATATATATATACATCATACATGCATCATACATGACTATAACTTGGCCACATACGTCAAGAAATGTTATATATATCACATATTATTATAACGTCATACATGCTTTATAATGTGGCAATAAATCTTCGTCGCTTGGCGATTCATCCTTGGCTGACGCTATAACACGAAAGTACCAAATTTAAAATGTATTAATGAAAACAGAAACAAAAATATTTCATCCTTGAGGGCCACTATAACACGAAAGTACCAAATTTATGCTTTATTTTTCATATCTGATAATTTTTATCTATCTTTTTTTAACTTTAACATTTTTGTAACGATTTTATGCATTTCTATTGCCTATTCAAAGAAAAATTCTTCTAAAGTTACAGAATTTCGTTAAAAACGCATAAAAAAATAAAGTGACGACGTCAAGTGGTCCATTCTCGACCGGAAACAACAACCATTTTCCCAATGGTTAAAAAAAAAAAAAAAAAAAAGCTTTTCTTGTTTAAATACACAAGATTTAGCGTACAAGATAAACCACATGCATTTTTTTCCCTATTCCCACCCACCCTCCCCTTTGCATACGTCGCTGATACATCATGAGTTTTACATTAATTAATAAACTATAATAAACAAATTTCTGTAATGGACACCACGATCAGAAGTGGAATTATAAACTCACATTAACATAGTATACAGTCGGTAAGGGAAAAATCCCTTTCTATTTTATTACCAAATTATTTTATTATTGAAGGATACCTGTTAATTTTATTAACAGGTCCTAATTAAATCCTTCTTCTATAGACCTCCGAACACTACACCTAAACGAAAGGGGAAAATAGGAGGTAATCTACATACGTAAAATTGCATCAACTTTTATTTTCCAAAAAGTAAAGCCAAAAGGTAAAAGTGAGGACATTTTTAATTTGAAATTGAACATGTGATAATTTCACTGGGCTTCCTAGTTGTAAAGCAACTGCACATCCTGGCTTTGAGTACATGTATATCAAATCCTGAGAGAGCAATATGAAATGTCTAGCATAGTCCGATTTGGACTACATAAAAATAGGATAGTGTTAAGTATAGCTATTAAAAAAGGTAATTTATAATTAAAAATTAAGTTTAATAGTAATTTAAAACTAATAAGTCATAGCTTCCCATGCAAGATGCACATTAGCGGCGATCAACTACGTAAGATCCAACCGCTACGATAGTCACCCGCTCATAGGTACTAAAGGGCCGGATCAGATTCGGTTCACAGGGGGGGGGGGGGAGATCGTGATGTTATCGCCTCCAGGCTTTTCTGCAGCCCATAAGAGCAACCAGAGACTGAAGAACTAGCCAAGGGCTCCCTCCTAAGATTTGCTATATCCCCGGTCCGAATCGAGGATCACCATGAAGGTCACCTCTAGTTTCCTTCCAGGGAATGGACAAAAAATGCACACACAAAAAATGTTAGTACACTTAACTACGGATAGAAATAAAAAATTAGGAAAATTAGCCCCCACCACTGTCACGAGTCCAGTTGACTAGGCTGGAGACGCCGCTGGCGGAGTAGAAAATGAAAGCAAAAATGTGGTCCGGCTGGACCTTGGTACCGCCCAAGCCCGTTAGCTATTCCGCTCCACATACGACCACCTGCTTTCCAAGTCCTTAACCGGTGGGAATCAGGCCGGCCCCGATCCTGCATCCAACTATCTCCGACGCCCCCCGCAAGGGGCCCTAAGCTCGGCCAAGAGAAGCATTCATCTTGGCTAAGCTCTGAAGTATCTGAAGCAGGACGAGATGAATTCAATCACACGACGCCGCATCCAAATGTGAATTCCCGGCACGCCCTTAGGACAGTTAGGCATAACCAGCGAAAGCCGAGCACACCAATATCCCCGAAAGTGGCGCTTTGTCGGTACCTGCCCCTCTAGAACCCCGCTTTAGCCCAATCCTGAAAATGAAACCGACTGCAACAGCGTCTTCGGCCAAGCTCCCGATCATCCTCCCGCGCCACGCAAGGGCACACCTGGAGAAGCAGCAGGCCATAATAATTTAATGGAAAATAAACATGCTTTATATAAATTATATTTTACAAAAAGTTTCCGGTGTGTTTTTAAGATTTTTTTTTTTTTTCATGAACACTTTAGTAACAAAAGAAGAGACCGCAGAAAAGTAAAAATTCTCTATAGTTTGAAAACTAATGGTAGGAATGAATTGTAAAAGCTTATAGCCATGTCTCAGATGACACTCATTTTTCATGAAAAAACATGTCCGTGTGCAGCGCTCCCTGCATACTAGGCCAACGCGCTGATACAAAAATGGCGGCTGTCGCAGGCGGTTTATTTTAAGCGTTTGTGCGGTCCCTGAATTTAGGAACCAATGTTTTCTAAAAGTTTTTTTTTACTGATTTAATCACACAATAAGGCGGAGACTACTTAGAAAGTATTGGTGTTCGAATTCAAGGGACCGTACAAACGCTGATAAAAATCCGCCAATGACAGCCGCCATTTTTGTGTCAGCGCGCAAGTCTAGTATGCAAAGAGCGGTGCCGTTAGTAACGCTGACGTCATATTGACAGTAGCAAAACTTCACCAATAAATTTTGATTTTAATGCCATTTTTTTACTTTTAAAGATCACGAAATTTCAATTTTTACACCATCGAATAGAAATATATATATATATTCTTTCAAATACATTTTTGAAAAACTGTATCGCAATTTAAGAATTTTTTTATGGTTTTTAAATAATTTTTAAGCAAGATTTTTCTTTTTAATGTATCTCCATTGCGTGCAGCAAGATTAAGAAAGATTAACCCGTTTGCACTTAAAACAATATAAATAGTTCAGCATTTGTTTCCGGCTAATATTTTATATTGGAATTACAACTTCATAAATAAATAAATAATATAATATAAATAAAATGCATATTTACCAGGCATGTAATCGAACTACGTTCTTAAACTACTGGAATTTTCAGAATAAAAAAGACTGCTGTAAGTAGCGAAATATTTCACGAATTCTTTGGCTATTAACACCTGGTGTGCAGCTAATACGAACGTACTGCTTTTAAATTCTTGACATTTGAAGATAAAATAACACTACAAATACACATTCTTTGTTTTCGGACAAACAAAATGACACCGTAGACCATAAAAAGAGCCCTATTTAGGGTTTCTTTCATCTCACGAAACCCTATGACTCCCGCTTCGTTGTCTGTCTGTCACAGAGCCATTCTCAAAAACTATATAACTTACAGAGTTGAAACTTCGTGTATATAGATTAATACCAGCTGTGAAAAGCTCAAAATATTAAAATTTGAAAAATTCGTATTATTTTAATAAATAGAGATAAAAAACTAAAATTCTAACAGCCTTTTCCTATTAAATTTAAACATTTTTCGTTATAGCAGATGCCAAAGATTTAAAATCCACAATGAAATTCTTTCTACAATAATTAATTTTCTATCAGACGATTTCCACGTGAAAAATGAAAATGAAATAAAGAGTTTCACCAATTGAAAAAAAGATAAATATGAAATATAATTGATTGATGTCATAGTCGTAATAGAACTGAAAATGTCTAAGATTTCTCGATAATACAAGGAGTAAGAGTATGTGTAAGTACACAAAACAGATTAATATCACGTCATTAGAGAATTAAAAAGAAAATCTGACGTCATATGGGAAGTTTAACGAATTTTTCAAATGTTTGAGAATAATACAAACCGAGTATCAATATAAATAATAGGGAATAGTAAATATATGAGTTTGAGAAACATATTGAATCGTGATAAAAATCCGATTATGGAAATATTCGCATATTTTAACATTTTGAAAGTGTACAATTTGTTTAATTTTGAAATTATTTTTTAAATATTGCATTTAGTCCGTATGACAGATATTATTATGACAGAATATAATAACGGGCTTGGCCCGCTATCCGCCTGGTTTAGATATTTGAACAAACGAAAAAATAGACCGGTAAATTTTTACTTTATAAAAAACATGACTTTCTCTTTTGTTGTTGTTGCTAAATTAAATTCATTTGCATTTATTAAAGAAAGGATAAAGTGTTTTGAAAGGAATATTAAACGAAACCCTTTGAGCGATCTTCGATCACACTTACCCATTTGTTTCTGAAATACTAATTGTAGGAGTCTGGTAATTTAGGTTCACAAGTATCGATCTAAAATTACTATAATCCTTAAAATACCAATTTAATTATAAATAATCTAAATTCACGCAAGAACAAAGGATCAAGGTCCATAAGTGGCGTTTTTGGCCCAAAAGAGTTTGATGCTTATATTTATGTATGTGTTAGGGTTGGTCATATAAATTATAAATATAGAGTAGACAAGTTGAAAAGTTTAATAACAACACGATATTACATGACATAAAGTAGACATGACATTAAATATTTTGAGATAGTAGAATATTAATTAAACATTATAGGATGAACAAAATATGTAAAATATGATCAAAACTAATTAATCAGACTCTTCTGTGGCAGATTGCTCACTTTCTGACCAATGGGAGGTAGCAGCATCCAGAACGTAATCTCTGTAGTTAGCAGCGTGAGCCTTTTCTTCTGCCACATGCCTTTGGTATGCCAAATAACACAAAACGTGTGTATATATATATCAGAGGTGCCAACCTCTCATTAATATTCCGTAATATGCAGGTTAATTTAATCGTTTTGCACCAGAATTTCTTTTTAGAAATGAAATTAAGTAAATTCCACGTAGTAACCTGAAATTAAATAAATAGAGATTCTTCCAATAATTTTTCTGGTTTGAAGCGTTTTTAAACTGGGTCATATTAACCCACGTATTACGGAATATTAATGACAGGTTGGCACCTCTGATATATACAGGGTGTATCTGAAATGCTTCAACAAACTTAGAGGGATGATAGTACTCATGAAGACAAACAAAAAATGTAATGGAACATGGGGTCGTAAATGACGTTTAACCCTTTCAGGGGCAGTGTTATGTTTATGAAACCACTTAATTTTAAGTCCAAAACGGCACAATGACACCAGAATTTTGCTAAAATCTTTCCCATTTAATATGTATGTGAAATATAGCCTTTTTCTTATTTAAAAACAATTTTTTTTGTAAATTCCGGTGCCAGTCATTTACTTCAACATTTTAGTACTAAAAGTACTTTGCCCCTGAAAGGCTTAAAAGATGAAAATCGAGAAAATGCGTCTGAAAATGGACTGGCACCGGAATTTACAATAAAAATTTTTTTGTAAATATGAAAAAGGCTATATTTCACGTACATATTAAATGGAAAAGATTTTAGAAAAATTCTGGTGCCATTGCGGCGTTTTGGAATTAAAATTAAGTGGTTTCATAAACATACCACTGCCCCTGAAAGGGTTAAACGTCATTTGCGACCCCATGTTCCATTGCATTTTTTGTTCGTTTTCATGAGTACTATCATCCCTCTAAGTTTGTTGAAGCATTTCAGATACACCCTGTATATATTAGTAAATATCTTATGATATATAACTTTAGTAAAATATGTCTTAAAAATATTCCGAATTATATGGATGGTAATAATTCTCATTATTTGTGGTAAATTGTTTTATAGGCTTAAAGTTAAACAGAAAGAAGTATGAAGTGTTCAGTATATGACTTTATTCAAAGACATTGTTTTAAAAAAAGAGTATACCTCATGAGTGGTCAACAAAACAATGGAATAAATTATGTTCTTCTATGGATATTTTGAAGAGTTTTGTTAACCCCTTGGGGACGAGCGACACGTATACGTAACGCATAAGATGCTCAGAATCCTCGATTATTCCCACCAGTTATTTTTTATTGTAAGCTTTGCCTTATGTAATCCTAGCATTTCTGCGATTCAATTAGGCGAAAATTTCTGTTTTGAAAAACCGGTGGTAAAAGATTAAAAATTCTGTAAAGGACGCTCGTCGCGAAGGGGTTAATTCATCGATTGAATTACTTTTTTGTGTGTGTGTGTGTGATATTCGTCGCTACCATGTCAAACTATCGAATATGAAAAATGCATTTTTTATTACTTTTGAAAAAGGACCAATTGTCACCACTAAATTTTATTAGAAATTTTCGCCTAGTAAAAATAGTAATAAAATATCTGTGAAGAACAGGGTTACTAGTTTGGCCTCACTTTTTATTTAGAGATGCTGAATTCATACCGGGAATTTTGAGAGAAAAAATTTTACTTTAAGTAATCACGAAATATGCTGTCATTATATAAAGCAAACATTTCTATTTTAAATTTCTGGTATTTGTTCGAAATTTCTGAATGGGAAAGGAGGCTCAACTGGCAACCCTGGTGTTGTTGCAACCATGAAACCCTATTAAAATTTAGTGGTGACAATTGGCTCATTTTTAAAAATAATTAAAAATGCATTTTTTCAAATTCGATAGTTTGACATGGTAGCGACGATATAGTAAAGCTAAGTGCTTCAGTTTGTATGAACAGCGATTCATTAAAGTTTCAGTTAGAAAGTTGATAGCCTTGATATTTTCCATAAATTGAGCAGTAGAATTAACGACATAATTTGAGGGAGGCAAAATCATTTTGCCCCCCTCAAATTATGTCGTTAATTCTACTGCTCAATTTATACTTTAAATAATAGCACAATGTTAGCCAGTCTGGATATCATCTCGATATACCACTCTCTTGACATGCAGGAAACTATTCAGAATATTACCATAATCGATAATAAGAAGGGACTCAATTACAATATAAAAACTTCACTTATAGCGGGTTTGAATCTTATTGTTCAAAGTAATATATTCAGCTTTAATGGGGAATTTTACAGTCAATCTAGAGGGGTTCACCGTTTCTGGTTTGTTTTCCGAATTTAAATTGAGACCTTTAAAAAAATATTTATTGATACCTTTGATAAAAAGCCTACATTTTGGGTTCGTTACGTGGATGACAATTTCCTTTTATGGGATCATGATCGCTTAGCTCTTGATAATTTTCTTTATAATGTTAACAACCTGGACCGTAATATAAAATTCACTTTAGAAATAGAGAAACACGCTTCTTTGCCCTTCTTGGATGTTCAATTACACCGCAATAGTCAGATGCTGAGCTATACTGTCTATCTAAAAGCTATGAAAGAAAATACTGTTATCCCCTTCAATGCTAACTTGTCTTTTCAGTACCGAAATGCTGCATTTAAATCTTTCATTCAAAGAGCTTTCTTAATCTGTTCTGATACGCATTTAAAACAGGAACTTAATTTTATAAAGCAGATAGCCATTAATCATGGTTTACCCGTATGTACATTTTTAACATCATTCATAGACATCATTGTCCACCCCCCTAATAATTATCTAACACCCTAATAACCAGCAGAAGCCAACATATTGTCGGTTTGGATATGTTCCAGTTATTTTTAAAAGTTAATAATTATTATTAGTTAAATGCAGCGTCTATAGCAATATCCATATATTTTAATAAAAATACTGTTTAACTCAAATGGCGTAAAATTTTACAATGCAACTTTCACGGCAGATGCTTCAACCACTTGTTTCTCAATGTTAACAATACAAATGGGCGGTGCTTCAGAGCTGTCCCTTCTCTTCAATCAAGATTACAAACTTCGCAATATATACTGAATATCCATGGATATCTTCAATTATCCGAAAAATGATATTGCTTTTGCAATGTTACTACATATCTTTGAATGCTATAAAAGTAAATCATTTTTACGACATTGGCTACTGTAAACCACATATTAAAAATAAAGCTTTAAAAAAATTAAGTTTCAGAAAAACAGCAAAGGTGTTTTTATTTTTCGAGAAGCAATTTTAAAAAAATTAAAACACTTTTATTTTTTAGAACAATGGTTGTACATTCTAATCTAGTAGTAAAAACAACACTTTAAAAATTAATTTTAATTTATACTAGTGACCATGGGCAAAAGTTATGCAGTTAAAAAAAAAAAAAAGACAAGGCTGTGGACAACGGGCTTATCAGTCCCGAAACATTGCCCCTTCATTCGCGCGGTACCCATACCATTTTCACTGTTTTAAGTTTTGCTTTTCTGTTGTCAAATATATATATATATATATATATATATATATATATATATATATATATATATATATATATATATATTAGGGGGAGGGTGTGGAGTGCGTTAGCCAGAGCGGGACATTTGCAAAGTAATAGAAGTATATAAAAAGAAAGGATTGCTAAGAATCATTGCATTTATCAATATAATTAGCGGCGATGGATACCATAGATGCTTCTGTATGTAAAATACCTGTTAATGTTAATGTGTGCTGAGACTGTTAATTTGCGCTTATTGCATTCTATTATTGAAATTATGTTTGCTTGTTTCCAGTATATCCCGTGATTCGTGTCGCTAAACTGTTAAAATGAATAATCTTCAATTTACATAATTTAAAAAAAAAAAAAAAAAAAAAAAACATTTTTTAAAATAGAAATGTAAAAGATGTTTATAATCTCTAATACAAGGCTGTCAACTTTTACACAATTTTCTAACTACTAAAATTTTATAGTACAAAGCAATTAATCTATAACAGATAAATTCAACTTGAAGGTGTGGCTTGCTCGTAAAATGTAACTAAATAGATGGTAAATAGAACTTACTTTACGTTTTAAATGTTGTAAAAGTTTGCATAGTGAATAAAAATTCTAAGAAAAGATATTTTAACAACGAAATACCTAAACTATTTTATTATTAATTTTTTTTTTTAATTAAATTATAATTTAATTCATTTTATCATTAAATCTATTTCTCAATTTTTTTTAATAAAATATCTTAAATGTTTTACCATTATTAACCACATTTTCTATCAAGTGAAGACATGAAGGAAAATCTATTTATATTATTATTGTTATTATTATTATTATTATTCCATATATCTTTTTTTTTCTTTTTTTGACACAGAATTAGGCTTTATACATCTCACTATGATGATTATAAAAATTTCCTGAGTTGTGAAAGCGTTTTATAGAAATATTTCAAACAAAATGCTGCTTAATGAAATACATTGTAAAAAGAAACATTTGAAATAAAAAAAAATTCTCGGTCAGCATATTTAGCACGGCCAAATTTTTAAATTTACAAGAACGCTGCTCGCGCTTCTGTAAACACTCGCTTTAGGTATAAACACGGACAATTTAAAGTACTTGTATTCTATAGCGCAGTGTTATTTTCTAAAACTAAAACCAAAATCTACTATAGAAAAGAGTTCGAAGACCATACTTACATTTTTTGCCGACATATCCCAGATTATTCAAAGTATTACTACAATTTTTGGAATAGAATTTTTCTAATTATCGTTTTGCAGATAAATATTACAAATTCGGCAAGAAGACTTCGAATTTGAAGAAAAAATATTAAACAACGATTTCTGATCTGAATAAGTGTTGTTATACTCCTTGGAATATCAAAGACACATTGATCTCCATATTTCACAATGAATTACAAATATAAACTAATTATTAATATTAAATGTTTGATGAATATGGTGCGTGAGCTAATAGGATAGGTTCCTAAAATTGAGTTGAAACGCTATATATTATATATACGATAATGTACACCAGCATTTGTGTTATTAAAAGAATTTTTTTTTATATAGGAGCAGTATGTGGGAATTTATCCTCTGATTTCTAACAAACATATACATATGCATGTAAAACGAACTAGAGTCTTTTGATATAATGCATAGGTGCCAACCTCTCATTAATATTCGGTAATATGCGTGTTAATTTGACCCAGATATAACACGTTTCGCACCAGAAATTTTTTTTAGAAATGAAATAAAACAAATTCCACGTAGAAACCTGAAATTGAATAAATAAAGATTCATCCAATAATTTTTCTGATTTGAAGAGTAATAGAACCAGTCTTTGATAGAACACTCTCACGATCAGAGAGTATGCAAGGACGTCAATCCTGCTGGTTTCTTCCTCAAAAGTCAATCTAGAATGACAACGGGGAAAACTTGCCGTACAGGCGTTCACCGGTTTTCTTGAATCGTTGGCCTGTTTTTCGTAGCATTTTTCACAAAAACATCTTTTTTTTTATTTTACCGTACTATTTTAATCTTACTGGTGTCAGTAGAATATTTCTACAGTGTTACTCTAAAGTACTTATATGGTATCAAAAATAGTTTTTATTCGGTGTGATTTGGGTTTATTTATCACAATCCGATTATTTTATTATACAGAGTCGGCCAAAAGTCCCGCATCATAGGAAGCACATGTATTGTTGCAATATGTTCTCAATATGATTGCCTCCGTTGTCAAAACACAACTGCAGGCGATCGTTCATGTTCCTCAGATTGTTGGCCACTAAGATTGGCGTTATGGCATAGAACTCAGTAGCAATTCTCTCACGAAAATGGTTTTTATGCCTGATCTTCTGACTGTAAACTTTCGATTTAAGGTAACCTCCAAACAGCAAAATTAACACACTCTTCAGTAGTCAGCATTTTCACCTACAAATTAAAACAAATTAAAAACAAATTAAAAAATTAAAAACTCCTATGAGGCGGGGCTTTTGGCCCACCCTGTATATATTTTATTATTTTCTACTAGCCAGAGCTAAAAGAGAACGTCCTGCAATAGCTGGAAGAGTTTTTTTTTTTAAGTATTGTCTGTGTAATCATGTACTAAAAATTGATTTCGTGGATCCTTTTTCTATGCAGCTTCAACAACCGTTCTAATAAAGTGGGGAGGGGGGGAGGAGGGAGGGACTTCTCTAGCACCTGAATTTAGCATTCCAAGTGAGGGATGAACAGAAAATAACAATAAATAAATATATATTTATATATTTTTTTTTTACCTTACAGGAAGATATATTTCTAAGTCTTTTTTCCTGAAAATAGGCATCGGTTTATTTTGGATGGGTGAATTCAGCATAATAAAATGTACAAAAACAAAGACAAGTGTGAAATTTCCTACTGCGTATAAACTGAGCATTCAGGCACGCAGAAAGTTGGGGGTGGGGGCTAAATGCGTACTACCCTAACATTTACTTCTTAACATATTCAGCCATAAAATGTGTATATAAAGAACAAATTACATAACAAGAACTAACTAATTTAAATATATTTTTGCTTTAAGAACACAGTAGTTAGTTACTCGTGTATGCTGAGCGGTTTTTATATATATTTTTACAATTTTTAAATCTGGGGTAATTTTAAACCTTTAATCTAATGCCGCGCGGTTTTTACACCTTATTATTATTTTTATTTTATTTTTTTATTTTTTACATTTTTAAATCTAGAGTATACGTAACACACGAGGACTTAAAGTTTGAAGACCGGCACAGATATGAACGACAGCAATGTTGAAAATTAATTCAATTATAACGTATACATTTAATTATTTAAAATATTATTTGCATGTTTTATTTAGTATTTTTCTAATAGCTGGTAACATTGGACTTGAAGTTTATCTCTGGAGCTTCCCATCCTATTACACAATCTCTGACCTCTGTGTCTTTTGATCGTTGGACGATTATTTTTTATTTTAGTATACGAAATCATGAAATAATATTTTGTAAACATTGTGCAACATTAAATGTAATTCTTGAAATTTAATATAATAAAACCTGTTTGAAATATATTTCTGATATTTCGTATTTAAATATGTATATTTTTCGAAATATGCTATTAAAGCTTAGGGTGCTCGTGTTAAACTAGTATATAGGGTGTAATATGATTTATAGTGTAATCAGTGAATATCTGATTGAAGAATTACTCGTAATGTTTTCCTGTAAAGAAGAAATTGGAACAAGGTTGTAACAATAAGATTTGAAACATTTCATTCTAAAATATACTGTGTGAAAATACGCATGATTAAATTTTTAAGGTTTATTTTGATTTTTGTGTGATTTGAAGTTTTAGAGATGTTAAAAATATCTGTTTAGAGGTGTTTACCTCGTCATACTTACCCCCTAACTCACCGTTAACCTCAACTGGCGAGTTACGCTGTAACTCTCGGTTGACCCTGAAATCAAATTCTCCGCTAATTCAACTAGTCGAAAATGGAGGAGAAAACGAAACACAAGTTCATTAACTGAACCATGGTAAAAGAATACCTATTTATATCTCCCTGAACTGAACTAACCTATTCTCTCCAGTTATTCGACACGCGCATGTGCAATTGAAGCAAAGATGGCGGTTGCGTTGACAAGTGTTTTGACGTTTATTTCGTTTTCAATGCTATTTGTGATGCAAAGAACAAACGAAATGTTAATTTAAAAAATAATAATAATGTGAAAGAATGTGTTACTTTTAATTATTAGCCCTTTTAGGATATTTTAACTCTGTAAAGTCAAGATTATAGTGATTATTGAGAAAGTTTTCAAGACGTAAAATATCTACTGAGAATATTTGGTAGCGCCATCTAACGAATGTAAAATCAAATGTTCTTACACTCAAATATTGTATATTTAAGATTCAAATCTTCTTTTTTTTTTTTTTTTAAGAATAAAAAACAGCAGTTTTTCTTAAATTTCAGATTTTTTCCTACATTTCATGTTTGTTTAAAGAATAAAATTATAGAAGATGGAATTTTGCGTTAAAATATCGTTATAATATATAAAAATGTTTATCCGTTTGTAATAGATAAATAATTTGAACTAATATGTACTTGTTAGTTAAAAATAATTATTTTTATTTGAAAGAAACATTTTTAAGAGGATTATTTGAAAATTTTCGCAGTTCACGAGAATTTTTTCAAACAGCTTTTTAAATTATTACAGATAAAATTTTAAATATATATATATATATATATATATATATACTAATTATAATAATTTACACATAAAAAAAAACCCCACCTTTTTGGGTCTCGTATAAGGGATAAATGCTACCAAGCATGCAATTTCATCCAAGATAATTTAATTGAATCTGTAATCAATTATTTTAGTTAAATAAAACACATACATTAGAAATAAATATATGAAAATATCTTTTTATATAATATTCTTGCATTATCATGGTCATAAAATTGTTTATTAAACGTAGATAATATATATATATATATATATTCTTTAATCAAAAAACAAAAAAAAAATACTATAAAATTTTGTAAAAATGAGCATTTTATGACTGTGACAATATTTTTTAAACCACCAAATCAAAATGTTAATTCAAAATTTATTTGTAAATTTATTTATCAAAAAGTAAACACTCCAATTATGCTCTTTCAATACTCTGTTTTGTTTCGTTATTGAAAACTGATTCAAGGGAAGACAGAATTCATAAAGACTATTGCTACGTCATGTGATCCCTTTGGCCAATGAGATATACACATTTCAACCTGCCGTCGACTAACCCAGAGTCGAATAATCATGCCCCTGAAGTTAACGAAGAATTCGGAAATATCAACCGGCAGTTAGATTCGCGAACCTGGGGTTACTCAACTGAGAGTTGAACGGGAAGTTGAAGGTTGGTGGTGAATTGACCGGTTAGTTATCCAGAATACCTTGTTTGAATTATATAGCTTTTAAATCTTTTTTAATATTTATCATCTTTTATTTCGCGGGCGGCGCTTAAGGTGTTAAGACACAGAATTCTCGCATGATGGCTTTTCTACAAATGGGAATTTGCTCTATAACATATTTTTTTTTGCCTTAAAAAAACTAATTGGATATTTTATTTAGAAACCTTATAATTATTGAATTTCTGTAATAAAAAACATAGGTACTTTTTTTGTTTTGTTTTTTTCAAATATTAAGCGACTCTGATGGGGTTAAATTATTTATTTTAAAAACTAGCTTTTAAGTTATATCAGTGAATATCCCCAAATGTTATAAAATTTATGCAAGAAAATCAGAGACATTCGAAATTTTGCACAAAATCCATGTCCTGAATGGGATTCTCATAGCATACGTGCTGGCAAAGGTGAGCAGGTCAAGGTGAGGGCGGATGCACATACATGGATTTTCAAATTTAATTAACTAAATTTATTATTTTTTAGAATAAGTAAAACGCTAACGGAATGAGAAAGTAATTTTTTTTTCCGTGAAGGGAACTCTGTCTTCTGCCCCTCCCACCACCCTGTGTAAGACAATTTTTACTTATGTTTCACTTTTTACATTCATGTGCTTTGAATTTATTTTAAACGGGGTAGGGGCAGGTTTTCCTGTCAAACAAAATAATGAACTGTTTCAATTCTCCATTGAAGAAAAAAAAAAAAAAAAAAGGCATAAACTTATTTTTAGCTATTTAATTTTTCAAATATTTTTTATATATTTTATGTTAATATATTTTATAGATGTCTTGAGTGGGATAATTGAGACAAAAAATTCTTAGTTTAGCTTAATCCATGTTCATATTCTGCATTTTAAGAAAGAAGATGCGGCTGTGGACAACAGGCACGTCTATTCTTAAACCTTACCTCTTCTTAGAAATATTTCTAACGACACCCATACCCATGTTACTTAGTATTTTAAGTTATACCTTACTACTTTCAAATATTCAGAAGTGTGGATGTGAGTGTGTGGGTGTGGGTGTAGGAAGGGGGGCGTTATTCAGAATGCCACTTTTGCAAAGTTATAATAATCGTGCAGCTGATGCACAAGTATATATAATATGGTTGATAAGAATCTTTGCATTTATCAATCAATATCTTTAACGGCGATGTAAACCGAAAATGTTTTTGTGTAAAATGTTAATAGTAATTATTTACATTTAAATAGCTGTCAAATTTTACATTATTTTAGTACTAATAAAATTTAATAGTAAATTTGGCTATTTTGATCGCTAAAATCACCGATTACTCATTGCAAAAATTTATATTAAATTTCAATAGTAAGAAAAAGTGCAAAAGATGGCAACTAATTTCTTATGATATAGAGTTTGATCTATAGCAGAAAAATGAAACTTCAAGGCGTGGCTTGCTGTTCAATGTAAACACCGATCGTGAGTAAAATTGCTTTAATGTTTTAAGTGTTAGAATTTTTAAATGCGCTTTTAACACCTGTTTAAGTATAAGGCAGGGATGCAAAAATCTAGGCGCCAAAAGGCTGATTCCGACCACTAAATTTTATTAGTATTCTTCGTCAAATTTTATTAGTATATTTATTATTAGTATAATTATTATTATTAGTAGTATTAGTATTATTCGCCTAAACTTTATCAGTAGTCTTATTAGGCGAAGAATACTAAAAATTTAGTGGCGTCTAGATTTTTGAACCCTTCGTATAAGAGATATTTTTACATTTATCCAGTATTCCAGTATTATATATGCATATATATATATTTCAGCTTTATTCATTTCAGTATGGTGTTTCTCAAATATTCTTGAGCTTTTAACCCGTTTCATAGAAATAATTCTAAAACTGCTGTTTAATGAGATTCATTCTGAAAAGAAACATCTGAAATAAAACAATTGATATATATATATATATTCACAGTCAGCATATAGAATATTTACAAAATTCATAAGAACGCTGATCGCTAGTCCGTAAATACTGGCTTTTGGTGCAATCCTGAACATTTAAAGTACTTATATTCTATTGATTAATGGTAGCTGCTAAAATTAGCGATAATCTACTATAAAAATAAGTTCAAAGATCGCATTTACATTTTCCAGAGAGCTTACAGTAATATCACATCTTTGATTAGAATTTTCTCCTCATTGATTCGCCGATATTGTGCAATTAATCGCAAGATGTCTTTTAATTTGAAGAAAAAAATATTAGACAACTCTCTGAATTGAAATGTTCTTACCATGCTCCATGGTAATTCTAAGGAGGACGCACATTGGAATCCGTATATAATAATGAATTACTAATATAAACTAATTATTAATACTTAAATATTCATATTAAACAATTTTGGTATACAAATATTAAATGCGAAGTGGATAATAAGGGAGGTTTCTGAAAGTGAGATGAATTGTCATACACTGGAAGAAGAGTTTTTGTTTTCGCTCTTCAAAAAGAACAAAAACGCCCCTGATGACAGCTATCAGTAAATTTAGTACTGCTTATTTGAAATTTCGTTAATAATAAATAAGACACCCCAAAAGGGGGATACTCTGATAACGAGTCGTAACTTGTATTTTTGGGCTATTTAAAATAGCAAATCTGCTTGTCACTGAGTAAAATACATTTAAGAAATGATTTTAGTAAAAAGTGGAATTTTATGTTAGTAGACTGGAAGTAGTTAGTATCTAATAGAACTATCATCTAATTCAGTAATAATCTTCCTTATGTTCAAATCAAAATCAACTTATTCGTTTGATATTCTTTTATTAAATATTTATTCGGACATCACATTTTATTATTAAGTTTTCTAGAATTATTTAAAAAAAATTAAGGCTGGTAAGAAATTAAAAACATTGCAGGAAATGGAAAGCTCATATAACAATTAAAAGCTTGCTATCTTATAAAATCGTGTACTCCACTTGCACAGAACTGATAAAAAGGGTTTAAACAACGCTAATATTTTGAATTTCGCTTTGTAAGAAGTTAAATATATTAATTTTAAATCATAAATATATATATATACTGTACTTCAAAAATTGATGCATTACTTATAAGTTAATACGCACATAAATTAGTCATATAAGCATATTATTATTATTGTACTTAATAATAATTATTATTAGTTAAATGCAGCTTCTATAGCAATGCCCATATATTTTAATAAAAATACTGTATAATTAAAATGGCACAAAATTTTAAAATGCAGTTTTCAATCACTTCAATCACTTGTTTCTCGATGCTAACAATACAAATGGGAGGTGCTATATTTACGATGTTGTACTCCAGCACTTGTGTTATTAAAAGGAAATTTTTTTTAATAGGAGCACTATGTGTGAATTTATTGTTAGATTTCTAACAAATACATACTTATGCATATCCGCGTAAAACGAACTAGAGTGCCAAAGCTAATCCAAAGAAATAGAACATGTTATTGTATATTCTATTGTATATTCTTTGGCTAATCTATGGAGGCCTTTGATATAATAGACCACTCTCACGAAGTAGGAGGATGTTCAGCGTGAAATCTAATTGATTAGTTCAGTTTTCCAAAGAAAGTAAAACAGATTTCATTCTTTTGAGTCTTCTAGTCTAAAACAACAACGAGGAAAACTTGTGCCACATAGGCGTTCACTCATTATATCAAACAACTTCAAATAATACATGAATGATGAGTGTAATATTTCTACAGCATTATTTTTTAGTATTTATATGATAGCAGAAGAATTTTACGTTTCATTCTGTATGATTTGGGTTTTTTTTCACAATGCAATTATTTTATTATATATATTGTACTAGCGAGAGCTAAAAGTATTGTCAGTGCAATCATCTACTAGAAATTCAATTCCTTGATCCTTTCTCTATAAAGATTCAACTCACGTTTTAAGTAAGTGGGGGGAACGTCTATAGCACCGGAACTGAGTATTCAAATAAGGCACGAACAGAAAATAACATTAAATAAATAAATATATATATTTTTTACATTACAGGAAGATATATTGCTAAGATTTTTTTTCGTTGAATATATACATTCGTTTATTTTGGATGGGTGAATTCAGCATTATAAAATGTAAAATATATATATATATATATGAAATCAACCTGTTTTATATCATGGCTACAATTATGCATTTGTGGAAAAGAAAAAAGTAAGGAAGAAAGGGTAAGGAAAATATATCTGTAATATTTTTCTAGTCTAAAAAGCGGACGAGGAAACTTAGTGCCGTACAGGCGTTTACTCGTTATTTCAAATACGGAGAAATTGGTCACACTGTTCAATTCATATCAAAATCAATTTTTATATTATACTACATTATTTGTTTAATCTTACTGGTGTGAATTTAATATTCTTAGAGTGTTACTTTTTAGTATTTATATGATAGCAAAAGAATTTTACTTTTCATTCTGCATGATTTGGGGTTTTTTTTACACTCTGCAATTATTTTATTATATATATTTGTACTAGCGAGGGCAGGCAAGAGAAGGTCCTTCAATAAAGGAAAGTATTGTCAGTGCAATCATCTACTAGAAATTCAATTCCTTGATCCTTTCTCTATAAAGATTCAACTCACGTTTTAAGTAAGTGGGGGGAACGTCTATAGCACCGGAACTGAGTATTCAAATAAGGCACGAACAGAAAATAACATTAAATAAATAAATATATATATTTTTTTACATTACAGGAAGATATATTGCTAAGATTTTTTTTCTTTGAATATATACATCCGTTTATTTTGGATGGGTGAATTCAGCATTATAAAATGTAAAAAAAATATATATATATATGAAATCAACCTGTTTTATATCATGGCTACAATTATGCATTTGTGGAAAAGAAAAAAGTAAGGAAGAAAGGGTAAGGAAAATATATCTGTAATATTTTTCTAGTCTAAAAAGCGGACGAGGAAACTTAGTGCCGTACAGGCGTTTACTCGTTATTTCAAATACGGAGAAATTGGTCACACTGTTCAATTCATATCAAAATCAATTTTTATATTATACTACATTATTTGTTTAATCTTACTGGTGTGAATTTAATATTCTTAGAGTGTTACTTTTTAGTATTTATATGATAGCAAAAGAATTTTACTTTTCATTCTGCATGATTTGGGGTTTTTTTTACACTCTGCAATTATTTTATTATATATATTTGTACTAGCGAGGGCAGGCAAGAGAAGGTCCTTCAATAAAGGAAAGTATTGTCAGTGCAATCATCTACTAGAAATTCAATTCCTTGATCCTTTCTCTATAAAGATTCAACTCACGTTTTAAGTAAGTGGGGGGAACGTCTATAGCACCGGAACTGAGTATTCAAATAAGGCACGAACAGAAAATAACGTTAAATAAATAAATATATATATTTTTTACATTACAGGAAGATATATTGCTAAGATTTTTTTTCTTTGAATATATACATCCGTTTATTTTGGATGGGTGAATTCAGCATTATAAAATGTAAAAAAAATATATATATATATGAAATCAACCTGTTTTATATCATGGCTACAATTATGCATTTGTGGAAAAGAAAAAAGTAAGGAAGAAAGGGTAAGGAAAATATATCTGTAATATTTTTCTAGTCTAAAAAGCGGACGAGGAAACTTAGTGCCGTACAGGCGTTTACTCGTTATTTCAAATACGGAGAAATTGGTCACACTGTTCAATTCACATCAAAATCAATTTTTATATTATACTACATTATTTGTTTAATCTTACTGGTGTGAATTTAATATTCTTAGAGTGTTACTTTTTAGTGTTTATATGATAGCAAAAGAATTTTACTTTTCATTCTGCATGATTTGGGGTTTTTTTACACTCTGCAATTATTTTATTATATATATTTGTACTAGCGAGGGCAGGCAAGAGAAGGTCCTACAATAAAGGAAAGTATTGTCAGTGCAATCAGCTACTAAAAATTCAATTTCTGGTACCTTTCTCTGTGATGCTTCAACTAACGTTTTAAGAAAGTGTGGGAGAGGGGGGGGGGGGATTCTGTAGCACCTGAATTAAACATTCAAATGAGGCATGAACAGAAGATAACATTAAATGAATAAATATGGTTTTTTTTCTGTTTTTTTTTTTTTTTTTTTTTTTTTTTACTTTACAGGAAAAGATACTGCTAAGATTTTTTTTTTTTTTTTTTTTTTCTTAAACTGAAAATAAGCATCCGTTTATTTTGGATGGTTGAATTCAGCATTATAAAATGTACAAAAAAAAAGACAGCTGTGAAATAGCCTAGTGCGTATCAACTGTACATTCAGGCACTCAGAAAGTTCGGGGTGGAGGGATAAGTATGTACTACCCTAATTTTTACTTCTTAATATGTGTTTACTTCTTACTATGTGTATATCAACTACAAACTACATAACAAGAAGTGGCTAATTTAAATATATTTTTTCTTTAAGTACACAGTATGTACTCGTGTATGCTGAGAGGTTTTTGTAATTTTTTTAAAATTTTTGAAATCCGGGGTAATTTTAAAGCTTTAATCTAATGCAACGCGGTTTTTACACTTTTTTTTCCGTTGTTAAATCTAGAGTGTACGTAACACACGAGGACTTAATATTTCAAGCCCGACACAGAACAGTACGACAGCAATGGTGAAAATTAATTCAATTATAGAGTAGAAATTTAATTAATAGAAATATTATTTGCATGTTTGATTTAGTATTTTACTAATAGCCGGTAACATTGTACTTGAAGTTTATCCCTGGAGCTTCACATGCTATTACACAATTTCTGACCTCTGTGTCTTAAGATCGTTGGACGATTAATTTTTATTTTAGTTTACGAAATCATGAAATAATATTTTGTAAACATTGTGCAACATTAAATATAATTCTTGAAGTTTAATATAATAATATCTGTTTGAAATGTATTTCTGATATTCTGTATTAAATATGTATATTTATCGTAGTAAGGCATTAAAGCTTAAGGCGTTCGTGTTAAACTAGTATATAGGAAATAAAATGATTTATAGTATAATACGTGGATCTCTGATTCAAGAATCACTCATAAGGGTTTCCTTTGTGCAAAAAGTGAGGCAAGGTTGTAGCAGTAAAATTTGAAACATTTCATTCTAAAATTTACGGTGTGAAAATACGCATTATTAAATTTTTAAGGTTTATTTTGATTTTTGTGTGGTTTAAAGTTTTAGACATGTTAGAGAATTGCTGTTAGAGAATTGCTGAAACTTGTTTATCTAGGAAAAATATCAAATCGGTATAATAATGCGAAGACACTCGCATTTAATAAAATGCCGCAAAGTAGCGCCACTGGAGTTATAGCTGTGGGATGATAACTGAATTGTTCGATAGTGGGTTCTGCTTTCACATCCTGAAATGTAACCGTTGAAATTTTAATATTTTGCGGCAATATGACAGTAACTGCCATCAGAAAATTTCAATCCTCTAATTAATTTCATCATAGAGAAGTTCGCCATTGATAATATCATTCAATTTTACGTAACAGGGGAATCTCTTTTAAAACAGAGAAAATTAGAATGGTTTTAGAGCTACGGGTGTGTCAGAGCGTTGGCGAACGTAGTTCAAAGGGAGAAGAGCCGCCCAGTTAAAAAATATATTCTTCATACGTTTCATATAAGGAAATATCTGATGTGTCCAAAATCAATATTTGTTATGAAAGCCTAGTTTATAAATATAATTTTTATTATTATTATTAATCTGACGTGAAGCGAGGTGTTTTGTCTGGAAGTTAATTCAATACGTTATTTTTAACTTTCAAGAAACATGCCTTCCCTGGATTTTTAAATTTCTTTAATTTTATTCGCTTGTGGTTTTGAAAACTGTAGTCAAATGTATTTTTCTCAAGAGATTTAAGATAATTAAACACTAAAAGGAGTAGAAATTAAGAATTTTAGTCACAGGGTAACAGCCCATTTTGACTCCCCCCCCCCCTTCGCGCTAAAGAAAATTTTTAATTATTTACTTCTTTTATGTTTATATGGTTAACAATTATTTTAAACGATATTTCACTAGACTGACCCCCATTTCCCACCGACGAACAAAAATAATAAACTGTTTCAATTCATGATTTTTAATATGTGGTGTTGAATTTGTGATATGTGTTGTTATATTTCTATATTCCTTTATATATTTAGAAATAGTTTTTCACACGAGGTTCTAATAAAAGAAGTCTCGGTTTAATTTATTTTATGTTTCTATTCTCTATTTAAAAGAAGGAAAAAAAATGGATTGCAATAGCTTTTGTTCGGATATCTGTCCCTTTCTTGAATTTTCTTCTGTGGCAGCCCATGTAGACGAACAAATATATCCAGTGTTTTTTATATGTAGAATTAGATTTATGATGAATATGTAATGCCAACATGAAAAAAGCATATTCAGATACATTTCCGCCTCCTTTTTCTTTAAACTAGAAACTTTTCTTGTGAAGTCTTGGTGGTCTCAAATTGGAAGTCTCAAAAGAAAATTTATTTTGTTTATTCTATAATTTATTTTAGTTTTTTAGAGTCGAATAATCATCCCAGGGTATCAGTTTTTGTAATTATTATATCGGAGTTCTGTGTCCTTCACGCCCATATATCGTTAATAAAGTAATCCTGTTTTCTTTGTTAAATGATCTTAATTTAATTTTAAGGCAACTTGACCGTTTCTGATTTTATTTACGAAATAGGAAACATATATTATTTATTGTAATAATAATTTTAAAAAATGACACCGATTTTTTTTTTTTTTTTTTTTTTTTTTTTTTTGTATCAATGCGATTTGTTTAATTATGTTACACTTGTTTTTTTTTTTTTTTTTTTTTTTTTTTTTTTACAGACTAGTCGTACTTGGGAGGAGACATGAAGAAGTTCCATAAAGATAAAAGAGATATTATTTAACTAATTTCTTTAGCTATATTGCTTCTAATGTTATTCATATATTTATTATAATATTCATATATTATTTATAAGTTATTATTTCTTAAATTGTATATTAATTAATAATTTATTGAAAAATATTTGCGGCAAATGAAGCATTCATGTATTCATGTGAATATTGTATGCTTATTTATGACATAACTAAATATTATTCAAAACTTTATAAACTGTTGCAAAAAAAAAAAAAAAAAAAAAAAAAAAAAAGTTATTTTTATAAGGGAATTAGTCAATTAGTGCAGAACAAATGTTGCCCGAGCACTGCTTAGCCGAAACTGTTAGGAGAACAGTCAGATAATTTCTTTGAAAAATATTAGTATTTTTAAACAGTGATTATCAAAATCCAGAAAAAAAATATAGCCTCTGTACAGAATTCAAAATATTAACTACATGACATTCCGACGGATTCTGATGTGAGCTGTTGCACTAGTCAGACGTGATATACTTTCTCTCTTATTATTATATTTGTTGAGACGGAGTGGTGTTTTATATTGTGTGTGCCGCGATTTAATCTTGGCGCTCATGATGGCTTCGCAAGCCGATAATGATGCGAACATTTTTCTCGATAAACTCCAACGAATCTTAGACGGCACGGATACGGCAAATTTCCTCGATGCTTTCCCTACTCATCATGAATCAGCCAGTACTGTTCTTCGGGAACTCTTTAAAGCCTTAGACGACGAAATCCAAGCTCTGCAGCTCCTACCAGATTACTTCACTAGAGATGACTGCAAACAACAAGTAAGATCACTGTTTCAATTTGGTATTTCCATTTTGGGGGAACCTTATAATGTACAATTAATTATCTCATCAGGTTATTCGAGATTATTTAAAAGCGATATCAAATAATTTCATAATAACATTCATGTGATCAAATTCGTAGAGTAACGGATTACTTATTACATTTATTACTAAATTAACTACTCACCTTCCCTGAATCACTACTTAGAACCCCTCAATGCTACTGCACTGTTCAAGAAAGTATCCCAAAGGACACATGTCCTTCTCCTGGCATCCGTCAAGCAATAACTGAGATGGACAGTATTTCTGCCTTCATACTGAAAATTCTGAAAAACTATATTTACTGTAGAATTCACGGAATGTATTAACCCTTTCCGGCAGAGTGGTCCCACTCCGAGCACACCTAATTTTAATTCCAAACATGCATTCGGTACCAAGAATATTTTAATAAAACTTTGTTTTTATAATGAAAGCTTAAAATAAGGAGTTCATATTTTCTAAAAAAGTCGTTTGTAAATTCCGGTGTCAGTCAGTTTTTTATCATTTTACGAACAAACTTTGTCTGTGCCGGAAAGGGTTAAATAAGATAAGAGTTATTATTCGGAATTTCTCAATATAAAAGACAGCCAAATTGGCAATCCTGGTTCAGATTAAAATTTCCATTTCTTCATTAACATTTAAAACTGTCCCAAACTGTTTATGTTCTGACACATTATTAAAATTCCATATATGTTTTGTTTTTTTAACGAACGAAATTGTAGATATTCTTATTGAGACATTAAAAAATCTAGTTATTGTTATTTTTTTCCTATGAAGTACAGAAAAAGAAAAAAGCAATAAGATTAAATTAACGGTCTAAATGAAGATTATTAACATTATTAGATATTTTACGGATAAGAATTTATGCGTGTCCACCTTTGGTAATTATATTGACAGATGCAATGACTCTTATTAACCTTTTTATGTAAGCTTATGCAGCAGCAGCACGAATATTATGACTTTACAAATGTTAAGGTTGCATGACTTTTTTTTCTGTTTTTCGTTCTACAAAAAGATTTACCAAAAAACCATGCTGAATTAATACTTAAAAGCTTGTTATCTGAATAAAGTCTTACCATTGGACATAAATTGGTTTTAAAACAAAATTTTAATACCGATTGACAATATTTATTAAAATTGCAATGTTTACTATGGATAAATTGTTGTTCAGCTGTATACAGTTGACTAACATAACTAGCATGACATACAGACAGTGCAGATTTTAAATATGTATGAGAGGGATGATTTTGAAACTGACAGGAATTATATAGTATACATAAAGTATACTTAAGAACAATATCCTTGTTAACCTGAAAATCCATCCAGGAAATTTTTGTTACTGATCTACTAAAACGTTTCTTTTACTTCATATACGGTTATAAGAATTTCGCTATTATCATTAAAAGTGAAAATGGTAAAATTTAAAAAAACATTCATTTTTATTTTTGTATAATAGTAAAGTTACACACATGGAAGTATCAAGTGTTAAATATATTACTTAATTCACCGACGTAGTTTTAAAACACGTGTATACTTCAAAAGCGGTGAAGAAAATAATGAAATAAAGTATATTCTTCTATGGATAATTTTCAGAGCTTATTTAATTCATAAGTTTAATTACTTTAATTTTTATCAAAAATAAACAAGTTAAAATAAAATAAAACAGTGTAGGAAATTTTCATGTAGAATTATTTCATGAAAATATTCTTGTTGTCTCATCATTTAGTGTTATTTGTGATATTATGCTAATCTAAGTGATTAATTTTGTTTGAGTGGAGATCTATTAACAATTATAATTTATTTAGTTTAAAAGTTTCGATAAGAAAGTACACAGAAATATCTCGCTTTCCATTTCTTTTATCCTTGAGGAAAGGTGCATACACTCCTTTGAAGTGTAGCACATTTAATTTAGATTGGAATTTTGCATTTCACACTGAAAGTGGACAATTCTTAATCAGTGTATTTAATCGCAGAAATTATAACATAATATATTTCTGCTTTTAAATAAGGCGAAAAATTCCATTAAAAAGATGTGGCAAAAGCGCACGCACCTTGGGAAGGATGCGCCTCGATTATTTTTTCAGCAATTATTATTATTATTATTATTATTATTTGAAATGACATCTAAAATAATTTACATGTGCTAAATACTTTGAACCTCTAATTATTGCATAAAAGGATGCTGTTAAAAGTTATAGAGGTGTTTTAATGCATAAATCTCGCCCTTTTTTGTACCAATGTTTATCTGTTTATAACAGTTGCTCTTTTCTTTTTTCTAGGTCAGTCTTAATTCGGGGAAGGTTAAAAGAGTTTCCATACCGATGAAAGAGAATAACTTTAACCCATTTCTTGAGCCAATATACTTATGAAATGCAGGATACAAGTTCCTGTTTATGAAATTTACTAGTAATTAATAAATTATTTAAAAAAAAATCGGCGAACGAAGCATTTATAGGAATATTCTACGCATTTTGTAATATAATTAAATATTATTGAATACAGATTTTCATCTGTTACAGATATAGAATATATTAATTTATGGTTTATTTTATTTTTTATTAACAGGGAAAGTACGTAAGTTTTATAAGGAAACCATTTGATTAAAGGCGAAAAAAATGTTGCCCGAGCTCAACTTGTCCCAAACTGTTAAATAGCTATTCACGGAATTTGCATGGAAAGTATTACTATCTTGAATCATTGGTTTTAAATATCCAGAAGCAAAATAACCCATGTACTAAGTTTTAAATTAAAACTGATGCCGGAAAAATAATAGCAGAATATTATTTTGAAAAAATTCATTAACTTTTGTGTGTTATAGAACTTAAAGTGTCAACAGTTCTAAAGTTCTAAGTAGTTCTTAAAGTGTCTTAAAGAACAACTTGTCTAAAAAAACTTGAGATCAGTACATTTTAAAATATTAATAACACTACCTTCTTTATGTTTGTTAGACTGCCAAATTACGATTGACAAATTACCTATGGGCATTGTGGGTATAGTCTACTTATTCAAGTTCTGACAGTCGAATAATAATTAAAAAATGAGAGAACCCGACATTACATTAAAAGCAATTATTGATCTTTCTTTTTTCTTTTTTTTTTTTTTTTTTTTTTTTTGGCTAAAATAAGAAAATATTTAATTCCTAGGTTTTACCTGTAAATTGTTTTTTTCGCTTACATTTAACCAACCAGGTATTTTTCAGTTATTTTGCATTATTTAGCATTATTTAAAAAGGATGTACTTTTAACGAAATATTTTCCTTAGGTGAAAGTAAGTTTGTTGATGAACTGGCGTAAGAAACATATGGAACTTATTTTTTGGCTAAGCTTCGGCATTAGCCCGCTGTTTCTGATTGGTCGAAAATCATCGTTATTTGGCGAGCTTCGCCTTTGATGCTTGTCAATAGCAACCCCGACTTTTATGGCAGCTCTAGCATTCTGGCTTCTGGCCCTTTCACGTACCCTCGCGACCCCCCGGACAACTGGACACATAACAACGAGTGTCGCCGTTTTTTTTTTTTTTCAGGTTTAATTTTTCTGATTTATTTCTTAAAAATGTATTAATTATTTGAATTCAGGGATAAATTTGTTATTTTTTAAAGCAGATAATTTCTTTTGACCACTGTTTAATATTCTGTAGCTTGCTACTTTTCTCTTCGATTTTATGACTACACGTGTTTTTTATTAGGATGTATTTTTGCAATTTATTTATTATTTATGATAACCGGGGAGTTAGCCCCCCTGAGAAAAAAATATAAGTAATCTTTATTTAAGAAAAAAACCTTTTTATAGACCCCTAAAACTTACTTAAAAAAATCACCATTTTACAATTTTTCTAGGTAAGTGAGATCGTTGGTTTTCTGTTATTTTTCATAAAATGTATGTTTTTTAAAACTTAATTATGACAATAATTTACTATTTTATGTTTTAAAGTATATAATTTTGGTTTGATTCTTGCGATTTAAATTTGCGTGGTTTTTCGAATACTCATGTATGTTTTTTAAAAAGTAATTTTGGCATTAATTTACTATTTTATGTTTGAAATTATATAATTTTGCTTTTATTTTAATTTTCGCGATTTAAATTTGTGTGGTTTTCGGCATACTCCGCACAAAGCAAGTGAGTTTGATTACTTTGTCAATTTCCGAAAAGTAGATTTATTGTTAAAAGGAAAACACGGATGTCAGGGGGGCAGAGCCCCCCTGACATCGTGAGGGTTTATTTGATTTCCGTGAGGGTTTATTTGATTTCCGTGAGGTGTTTATTTGATATCAAATAAACACCTTTTTATCAAACCCATCCCAAACTCCCCTTTTTTATGTTTCTAGGTAAGAGGTATGTGAAATCTTTTTATGTTTAAAGCTAGGTTTTTGCTATGTGAAAACAATAACTTTGAAAAATATTAAAAAAAATTATTATTTTTTTAAAATATTTATATGTTTTGAAGCTACATTTTGGCCGTTTTAATTCTTGCTTTAAGTAATAGTATGATTACCGGCAGGTAAACAAAAGATTTAAGTAATCCTATGTTTTTTTTTTCTTTTTATAGCCCCTTAAAACTTACTTAAAAAATCATCATTTTAATAAATAAATCTAAGCAAGTGAAATCTTTTTTTCCCCATAAAATCTGTGTATTATAAAAATATTTTGCTGTTTAAAATTTGTTTTATCTGTATTCCCCCCCCCCCCAACTCTTTTTTTTTTTAGCAAATTATTAAGTATTATATATATATATATATATAGATAGATAGATAGATAGATAGATATAGCATTTATCATTAATTCTAAAATGGATTTATCGTTAAAAGAAAAAAACGGAGGTTCAGGGGGGGCAGAGCCCCCCTGAAAACAAATAATCAGCTTTTTATTTACTGTTTATTTGCTTTATTTTAATATTTTAATCTCAGAATCATTAAGTATTTACTGTAATCTCGGACGTATTTACCGTTTTCACAATGTCGCCATGAATCCAAAATTTAAAATTTTTCAAAGTAGATAATAAAAAAAAAAAAAAAAAAAAAAAAGAAAAGCAGTTAAAATCATAAATAATTTATTATATGTTTTAACAAATATTCATGATTTTAATTGCTTTCCTTTCCTTTTTTTATTGTTTATTATCTATTTTAATTTTTTTTTATGTTTAAGCCTAAAAGGCCTAAAAATGACCACTTGGCGACATTTCCTACTTAGCGAAAACGGCCTTTTCGCGGCGCAACAAAAAATCCAAGATGGCGGACAGCGGGCTAATGCCGATGCTGTTACAAAATAAAAATAATCGTTCAACTATCAAAAGACGCAGAGGTCAGAGATTGTGTGATAGAATGGGAAGCTCCAGAGGTGAACTTTGAGTCCAATGTTACCAGCTATTAGACAAATACTAAATAAAACATGCAAATAATATTTCTAATAATTTAATGTATACTTCTTAATTGAACTAATTTTCATCATTCTGTTCTGGGCCGGTCTGCAAATATTAAGTCCTCGTGTGTCCTAGAGTGTCAAACACTCTAGATTTAAAAATGTATATAATATTAATTATAATGGTAATAATAATAATAATAATAATAATAATAATTGTAAGGTGTAAAAACGGCACGGCATTAGATTAAATATTTAAAATTACCCCACCCGTCCAAAATAAACAGATGCCGTTTTTAAGGGGGAAAAAAGTCTTAGCAATATATTTTCCTGTAAGGTAATATATATATATATATATATATATATATATATAAAATATATATATATATATATATCAGATGCTATAAAAGTTCCTTCCACTTTATTAAAACATTTGTTGCAGCTGCATAGGGAAAGGACCCAGGAATTGAATTTGTAGTAGATGATTGATTGACAATGCTTCTGAAAAAATTATTCCCTGTATTGTAGGACCTGATCTTTTAGCTCTCGCTAGTACAAAATAATAAAATATATATAATAAAATAGTTGGATTGTGATAAATAAACCTAAATCATACCGAATGAAAAGTAAACTTTTCTGCTATCATATAATCACTAAAGAGTAACACAGTAGAATTATTAACTGATACCAAGAAGATTAAAATAATAATATGTAGTAAAATAAAATCTGTTTTTTCAAGCTATACTTATTAGTTGGCAGTCCTTCAATAGCGAGTGAACGCCTGTACGGCAATAAGTATTCCTCGTAGTTATTTTAGGATAGAGCACTGTAACAAAATTATCAGATTCACGTTCATCATTTTCTCCACAGATAGGGTCTATGGATTCTACTGGTTTCTATTTTCTGTGATTTTCTCTCTTTGTGAGAGTGGTCTTTTACATCAAAGGCTTCCATAGCTGTGGTACCTCTAGTTCCTTTTACGCGGACATGCATACGAATGTTGGAAATCTAGGAGTACTTTCACGCATAGTTCTCCTATAAAAAACATTCCTATGTATGTATGTATTTGTTGGAGATCTAGCAGTAAAATCACACATAGTTCTCCTTTAAAAAAATTCCTATTAATAACACAAATGCTGGAGTACAATATCGTAAATATAATGTATAACGTTTCATCTCAATTTCAGGAACCTCCCCTATTAGCTCATGAACCATATTCATTAAGCATTCAATATTAATATGTAAATATTTGTTAATATTAATAATTAGTTTATATTCGTAATTCATTGTGGTATATGGAGATTAATGCGCGTACACTTCTTACCAGGACACCACGCCATTAGTGTAATAATGAAAAAATTCTAAATAAGCAGCAATCGAAAGGGTATTATAAAATGTGTTTTTTGACGCATAAATCATTTGCCCTCGTCTCCTCGTTATAGAGATATAAAGTTTTAAAATTAGCTAATTTATTGCTTTAATAGGATGGAAGGAGGAGTCGTTAACGTTTTCAACCTAACAACTTCATCAAACTCCAGTCACTTGTCCATTTCCAGTTTAGTACGCCGTAATACTCCGAAATGATTCACTATGCTTGTTAGAAGTATGTGTTTGTGAAAACTCAGCCACTTGCATTTGAAACACAATTGCTATTTTAATTTTCTTAGGAGGTTAATCATTGTAATCATTGGACTAGAATTAAGTTAATGAAATTCTCTTGGTGCCACGATTTACTACACTTCAATAATTTTTTTGGTTCAGTAAAATATTTGTCAATAGCCCTTTTCTTTACGGGCTTCTTTTATTTTTATATTACTATATCTAAATATGTTTAGTATTTCTTATTAATCTGATTATTAATATTTCTGAAACCATCCCTCTTTCCCTTAATCAAATAAATAAATTAGCAAACTTTATGACTTTATATCTCGATAACGCAGAGGTGAGGGCAAATGATTTATTTGTTAAAAAACACGTTTCATAATTCTCTTTCGATTACTGCTTACTTAGAATTTTTTTCATTATTACACTATGGCGTGGTTTCCTGGTTATATTTTCCAAGGAGTATGGCAACACTATTTCAGATAAGAAATCTTGGTTTAATATGTTTTCTTTAAGATTCAGTCTTCTTGCGATTAATTGCAGAATTTGCAACATTTATCTGCAAAACAATAATTAGAAAAGTTATATTATAAAAATTGTAGTAATACTTTAAACACTCTGGTGTATGTCGGTAAAAAATGTAAGTGCGGTCTTCAAACTCATTTCTATAGTCGATTTTGGCTTTAGTTTTAGTAATTCACGCTGCCCTATAGATTACAGGTACTTTAAAATGTTCGTTATTATACCTAAAGTGAGTGCTTACAGACACGTAAGCAGCATTCTTGTGAATTAAAAAAAAAATCTATATGCAGATCCAGAAAAAATTATCACCTGTTTTATTTCAGATGTTTCTTTTTACAATGTATCTCATTAAACAGCAGTTTTGAAATATCTCTATTAAATGCATTAAAAACTCAGGAAATTTTATTCATCATCATAGTGAAATGCATAAAGCTTAATTATGCAAAAAAAAAAAAAAAAAAAAAAAAAAAAAAAAAAGTATATTAAATAATAACAATAATAATAAAAATAATTATATAAATGGACTTTCCTTCATGTCTTCATTTAATAGGAAATGTGATTAATAATGGTAAAACATTTAGGACATTTTATTAAAAAAATTTAAGAAAGAGATTTAATAATAAAATTAATTAAATAACAACATAATTAATAAATTAATGATAAAATAGTTTAGAAATTTCGTTGTTGAAATATCTTTCGTTAGAATTTTTATTCACAATGCACATAAAGATGACGTACGCGCTTTTAAACATTTAAAACTTTTATAACATTTTAAATTTAAAGTTTGTTTGGTAAATGTTTTACCATCTATTTAGTTACATTTTATGAGCAAGCCACGCCTTCAAGTTGCATTTATCTGTTATAGATTATTTGCTTAATATTTTAAAAATTTTAGTAGTAAGAAAATAGTGTAAAAGTTGACAGCTGTGTATTAGAGATTAGAACCATCTTTTAAGTTCTATTTTTTCAGTTATATAAATTCAAGATTCTACCTTTTAACATTTAAACGACGCGAAACACGGGATATGTGCATATAAATATTGGAAACATGCAAGCATAATTTTACTACTGGACTGCAATGACCGTAAATTGACAGTCTAAGCACACAACATTAACAATTATTTTACACAAAAACATGTATGGTATCCACCGCCGCAAATCATATTAATAAATGCAATGATTCTTATCAACCATTTCTATATGTATACTAATATAGAAGCGGCTCCATTACAATTACTACTTTGCAAATGTTCCAATCGGAATAACGCACCTCCCCTCCCCTCCCCATATATATATATATATATATATATATACACTGCTCAAGACAATTAAAGGATATTGCAGTTTTAGGTGGATTTTGTATCTGGGAAACTTTTTAGCTGATTGATACATGGTCGACAGACATAGTAGGTTATATGAGAATTAATTACACATGTTTGGCAGAAAAAAATACATTTTATTGCGCATTTGTGTACAAAAGGAAAAAAACACAATTTGTGCATATGAGAAAAAAAGAATAAGAAAAGCTGTTTTCTTCAAAGAAAATCATTTTCCACGGGCGGCCAGCAACGTTGAACACCTTTGAGGCATGGACTCAATGAGGCTATTAATGACGAGTTGGGGTATTCTGCCCCACTCTTCCAGAAGAGCTCTTTCCAGTTCTTGGAGAGTTTGTGGGGGTTGTTGGCGGCCAGAAACTCGTCTTCCTAGAGCGTCCCAAACGTGCTCGATTGGATTCATGTCTGGAGAACACGCTGGCCATTCCATTCGAACGATTCCTTCCTCGAAAAGGAAATCCTCCACCAGGTTTGCACGATGTGGCCTGCAGTTATCGTCCATTAAAATGAAGTTATCTCCGATTGCTGCAGCGTAAGGGACTACAATAGGTCTGAGGATCTCATCCCTATATCGGCGACCAGTCAGAGCTCCATCTCGAATGATGTAGAGGTCAGTGCGCCCGTCAATGGAGATGCCACCATACACCAACACTCCTCCACCGCCAAATCTGACACTTTCGTGCACGAACGCAGGATTATTCCTACTGCCACGGTCCCTCCAGATGAAAATACGCCTATTATCCGGATGCACAGAAAAACGGGACTCGTCAGAAAACAGAATATTGCTCCATTCATTTCTCCTCCAGTTGACATGCTCGGTTGCCCACTCCCTGCGGTCGCGACGATGCCTTGATGTTAATCTAACACATACCATCGGTCGGCGAGCATACAGACCTACAGCATGGAGCCGGTTTCGGACAGTCTGAGTTGAAATCGTGGTGCCTGTAGCCGAGCGAAGGTGTTGTTGGAGAAGAGTGGCGTTCATGTTTCGGTGTCTCCGAGCTGTTAACGCTAAATACCGATCTTCATTGGGCGTTGTTGCCCGTTTACGACCTTGCCCTGGTCTTCGGCCTGCACATCCACTGTCCAAAAAACGGTTCCAGATCCTGGAAATGACACTTTGTGACACTCCAATGGCTTGCGCTACTTCGGCTTGAGTTTGGCCCCCTTCTAACCTACCAATAATTCTCCAAGCTTCTGAATCTGTCAAATGACTTCGCTGAGACATCGTACTCATCGAAACAAAGCAATCACTGAATGCCGATCATCCTTGTCTTCATTCTCTTTTATCCAGTTGAAAATCAAATTTCATTCGCTGCCGCTGAAGCGACGTTTTTGACGTCGAACTCAAAATTTGCATACTCCACAGTTTGAAAACCAGAAAAATTTGCATTTGTGATTCTCTTCTTCTATTTTCGGCAAAAAAAATTTCGTTTATATCTTTATTTTATATAAAACTTCAAATATCCTTTAATTGTTTTGAGCAGTGTATATATATGTATATATTTGACAATAGTAAAGCATAACTTAAAATAGTGAATGGCATGGGTGCCGCGCCAATGAAGGGACAGTGTTTTGGAACTTTAAAAATAAAGAATATGAACATGGAATAAGCTAAAGTAAGAATTTCTTGTAAGAATTATCCCACGCAAACATTTTTTAAACATAGCAACATACAAAACAATCCCAAAATTTAGAATTTAGAAAAATTAAATATTCAAAAATAAGTTTCTGCCAACATTTTTTCAATATAGAGAATTGAAACACCCCCATTATTTATTTCGTCAGGGTTACACCCCTTACCGTCTACCGTTTAAGAGGAATTCAAGGCACATGAATGTAAAAAGTAAACATAATTTTAAATTGTCTTCTACGGGACGGAGGAAGTGGGGGTGGAAGCAGGATGCAAAGTCCCCTACTGGCGAAAAAGATTAGTTTCTCTGTCCGTTAGCATTTTAATTATTATAAATAAGAAAAAATTTAGTTAAGTGAATTTGAAAATTCTTGTAGGTGCAACTTCCTCATATGCTCACCCTTGCCAGCACCGAAGAGAATTGTTTTTAGCACAAAGATTTTCACCAATGTTTTGAATGTCGTGCATAAAATTTATAACTTTTGCCCATGTTCACTGGTATAACTTAAAAATAATATTCAAAGTTTTTTTTTTTTTCACTATTACATTAGTATGTAGAAACAGTGTTCTAAAAAATTAAATTGCTTTTAAATTGCTTTTGCCGTTTTTCTGAAACTTAATATTTTAATGCCTTATTTTTAATATGTGGTTTATAATAATCAATGTCGTAAAAATGTATTTACTTTTATAACATTCAATGATATCCATGGACATTCAGTATATATGACGAAGTTTGTAATCTTGATTGTAGAGAAGATATAGTTCTGAAGCACCGCCCAGTATTGTTAGCATCGAGAAGCATGTGGTTGAAGCATCTGCCGTGAAATCTGCATTGTAAAATTTTACACCATTTTAATTAAACTGTATTTTTTTTTTTAATCTATAGGTATTCCTATAGACGCTGCATTTAACTAATAATAATTATTATTAAGTACAATAATAATAATATGCTTATATGGCTAATTTATGTGCTCGTTAACTTATAAGTAATTCAGATATGTTTATCCTTAATTTTTCTGTAGTAGTGTAAATTTGCATCTAAAAATATTTGTGAAATACAAAGAATGTAAATTACCACTTTACTAAACAGCGTACAGCTAATACAGTGTAAAAATGTCCAGACCGGGGATCGCTCCTGGATCCCTTGGTATAGCGCACCAAGTGCTTTACCATTTAACCAAACGGTGCTCATGATTGACGTTTCATCACGTACTACGGGGTTCTAGTCTTGCCATATAAGAATGAAAGAATGCAAGACTGGATGTCGTCCGGATAGATTAAATGTTAAAGTACTTGGTGCGCTATACCAAGGGATCCGGGATCGATACCCGGTGTGGACATTTTTTCTCTCTATTGGCTGTACGCTGTTTAGTAAAGTGATAATTCACATCCTTTGTATTTCATTAATTTACAGCGTAATTTCATCTCTACTGAAAAAATAATTAGCATATAAAAATATTAGGTATTAATAAATATATTAAACTGCAGTGCGAAATCCCCGCACGGGTCCACTGGTACTAAATAAATCATGCAAATATTATTTCTAACAATTAAATGTATACTTTATAATTGAAATAATTTTCTCCGTTGGTTTCATTCTGTACTGCGCCCAGTCTTCAAATATTAAGCTCAGGAGTGCTACGTACACTCTAAATTTAAAAAAAAAAAAAAAAAAAAAAAAAAAAAAAAGAAAAAAAAAAAAAAAAGAAAGAAAGAAAAGTGTAAAAACCGTGCGGCATTGGATTAAAGATTTAAATTTACCCCAGATTTAAAAATTATATATATATATAGTATATAAACCGTGCAGCATACGCGAGTAACTACTGTGTATTTAAACAAATAATATATTCCTGTTATGTAATTTTTTCTTAATATACACCTTTTATGGCTGAATATGTTAAGAAGTAAAACTTAATGTAGCACGCATTTATCCCCCCCCCCTTTCAAATTTCTGCGTGCCTGAATGTTCAGCTATTTATGCACTATGTAATTTAACCCCTGCCTTTGTTTTTGTACATTTTATAATGCTGAATTCGTGCATCCAAAATAAACGGATGCATTTTTTCAGGGGAAAAAATTTTTTAGCAATACCTTTTCCTGAAAAATAAAAAATACATATTTATTTATTTATTGTTATTTTCTGTTCATCCCTTAGTTGGAATACTTAATTCAGGTGTTATAGAAGTTCCCACCCACTTTATAAAAACGTTTGTTCAAGCTGCATAGAGCAAGGATCCAGATATTGAATTTTTTGTAGATGATTGCGCTGACCATACTTCTGCAACAACCATTGCGTCTACTGTAGGACTTTCTCGTTTAGCTCTAGCTAGTACAAAATAATAAAATAAAATAATATCATTGAGCAAAATAAACACAAATCATAGTGAATGAAAAATAAAGTTTTCTGTTATCATATTAGTAGTAGATAGTAAACTTATAGAATAATTAAACTCACATCAAGAAAATTAAAGGTATAATGTGAACGAATTTAAAAGAAAGTTTTTTGGAGCTATGATTGCACTAAAACCTCTCCTTAATAGTAAAACACTGGCTATCCATAACAAACTTCTCCTTTATAATTCCTGCATTTTACCAATTATCACCTACGCCTGTCCGGTCTGGGGCTGTATCTGCAAATCCTCCATGAAAAACCTCAGCCATCTTCATAACAAAAATCTGCGTACTGTCAGAAATGCCTCTCGCTATCTCAGTAATAGCACTGTTCGCAAAGACCTCAAAACTACCACATTAAATAAAAGAATCAACCACCTTGCCAAAAAATTTTATGAAAAATTATATGACCTCGTTAATGATATAATCGCAGAATTGCCGGATTATGACGCATTCGAACCACATCACCGCAAGCGTCCAAAATATTATTGCATTATTAATTATGAGCATTAGTGCTCACCAACCTGCAAATTTCTCTCTCTTACTTTTATATAAATTTGTATTTTCCTATTTAAACTTATTCCTATGCTATACATTATAATAATAAAATTTAAATATTAATAAAAAACTTTTGTAAAATAATAATAATAATAATAATAATAATATAAAAATGTTTGTTCTTTTTTAAGTGCTATTTTTGTTAAAGCTTAGCTTTGCCTGCCTTTTCCACCTGGCATTTATGTACTGTTTTCGAACATGTTCCGAACACTATTTTACACTTTTTCAACTTTTTTCAGTAGTTAATTTTAACTACAGCTATACCATTTTACTTTTTTTCCATTTATTAGACTCTATCCGTAATCTCTATAGCTTTACCTTTCTATTCCCATTGTTTAATATTTCTTCTATTTTTAATTGTTCTTTCTTTTGTAGTTAATACTACATTTAACTTTTTCCAACGGCTCAATATTTACAAGACAGGTTACTCACATATAGACTGGGCGTAAAGTTGATCGCAACTCGGAAGCCCCTTAACCGACATCAACTGTTCGGCAACTGACGTTTGTCCTTGACACGTGTGTCTATGGAATACTTAAATTAACGAGAGAGCACTGGCTCCCCATCAGAGATTGCTGCACATGCGTAATAGATCCTTTACGTTAATATATTTGGCAATTTATCGCTTGCTTGGCGAGAAGGATAACTCTTCAAATAGAGAGAAAACGCCGCTGAAGTCGTGACGTCATCAATATGGCTGACTGAAATGCCCATTGAAATAACATGGATGTAAAATATAAAATCTTCTAGGAATAATAATTTTCATATATAAGAACTTTCAGACACTATTCTGCAAAGTTTAAGGTCTCTTTTTACTTATAAGCAAAACTTTTATTTAATTTAAATTAATAATTTTACTAATTTTACATTTTAAAAACTATTAAAGATTGTTTATAAATTATTATAATACATAAATTATAAATAATATTAAGTTAAGTATATAAATTATATATTAAATAATATATTAAATATATAAAATATGATATAATAATATGAATAAATATAAAATATAATATATTAAATTATAATACTAAGATGATATACTATATTAAATTAAATATTAAATCAATTTAAACATTAAATTATTTATATATTACATTAAATTAATATTATTAATAATTAATACTAATGATAAATAATTATTTATCATTTTAAATGATTAATAAATATAATTGATATTAATAAATATAAAATTAATTATTAATAATTTTAATTAATTATTTAATTATACGTATATATAATTATTAATTAAAAGTATTAATTTAATTATATTATTTAAATATATCTATAGTTATATAATAAATATTAAAATTATGAATAATTAACTTTATATTATTTATTAATACCAATTATATTTATTAATCATTTAAAATGATAAATAATTATTTATAAGTATTAATTATTCATAATATTAATTTAATGTAATATATATTTAAATTAATATGTTTTAATTATCATTATTATTATTATATTATAGCTATTATAATTTTATAGTATATTATCAAGATTTATAATTATATTGATATACTTGATATACTTATATTTGATATAAATTAATAACATAAATAATAATATTATTACAAATTATAAATTTAAATTATCATATTAGTGTAATTTAATTATTATTAATTAAAAATAATTATAATATAATAATATGAACTAAAATATTAATTACTTGATAATTATATTTACTATTAAAAACTATAATTAATATTAATAATAATAAAATATTTATAATTATAATTAGTATTAATCTTAATAAATAATTAATATTGTATTTATAATTAGTATTAACCTTAATAAATAATTAATATTGTATATATAAATAATATCATAATGAATTATACTAAATTAATACTTTTTTAAATTAATAATATAATATCTATATATTTAAAACGCTAAGCGATTTCTTTCGACAGTCCGTCAGAACAAACTACTGTATCAAATTACACCATTCTTTTTTTAAATGAAAGATATTTGGACACAGATTTGTTATCGTGCATTCGTTTGTTCGAAAATTTAATTAATTAGCTGTAATTTTCAATTAAACATTTACTTCTGCTTATGACGTCATAAGTCGGCAACTCCCACTTTTGAGGGCATAGAGTTTATTCCCTGAACTCTGTGGTTCACCAATCTTTTGACATTAGCTAATATCAACTAGGTAATATTTTAACATTGTAGTATAAATTCTTTTAAAAAAACTTAATTAGCTAGAATATAATCATAACAAAATATCTAAACGTAAACATATCAATATGAATAACAAATCTCACGTAAAATGCTGCAATTTAAATGATTCCAATTGAAACAAGATTTGGAGTGTTATCCCAGCTAACATAAAAGTACCTATTTTATTTTATTTATTTACACACATATTCAAATTTATTATAAAAGACCAGGTTGCAATACAAAGCAAAAATCGTCATTTAGGCGCCAAAAAATAACCCAGGTGCGTCTGCGATATATGTACTGATTTAATCAAAATTATTTTGGTTGCACCGCATATTGCAAAATTAATTAAATCCATGATTATTGCTTCTTTCTCAGATTAAAAATAAGAAAATTGGTACTTCTCTATTATCCCGTCGACCACTTTTCATAACAAAAAACTATCGCCAAACTGTAACGCCAAATAAACGGGAGAACGTTGCCATTGAAATATCAAAATAAATAAATAAATAAAATACATGAATTTATGGACACAATTGTTATTTTAATTAATGAAATAACTAAGAAATCAGTAAAACATAAGGAAAATAGACGCAAATCTCGAATTAAAAACCACTTGATGACGTAACAAACACGTATAATGCTTCTGACATCAAGTAAATCGCACTTCATTTTCGGCGTTTAATTTTACAGTTTGGCGATAGTTTTTTGTTATGAAAAGTGGTCGACCGGATAATAGAAAAGTACCAGAAAATTTAATGTTTAACGAAATTCAATTATTTGATCGATCGCAAATTTTGGTTCTTTTCCATTATACCGACATCATGCCATACATGTAAATATATGCTTGGCGACAATGGTGTCCGTATAATGGAAAAGTACTCATTTTTTTCTTAGTTCGGGCTATACCAAAAACAAACATTTTACGGGTAACAAAAAAATCGCCGAAAATGGCAGCTTCATTAGCTGTTATGACAGCAAAGTTGGATAAAATCTAATAACCTGAATTTTACAACGTTTATGCGAAACACCACAGAGAACACAAGCTATTTTAATATAAGTAGGGTATATTTAAACGAGAACTAACAACCTATAATAAGAGAACTAACAACCTTCAATAATATAATGCATGAAAAAGTAAACAAATAAGTGATTCAGCAAATCATAAAAATATGTATTTCTTATTATAACTATAGAATACAGAAAAATATTCTGGTACCATCAAAAATTTTCATTATCCCGTCGAAATTCCGTGCATTATCCCGTCGTCCCATTAAGAAAAAAAAAACTATATGCAAATTAGGTACTTTTTGGTTAGCCGGCGCCAGTAATATATATATATATATATATATAAACGACCAAAATCTATAAACCACAAATTCAATACTAGAAAAACAAAACTATATACATTATATATATTTGTATATATGTATGTATATACTATATATATATATACATATATACTTCATTGGCGCCCTGCTAACCAAAAAGTACCTCAAATAATTCGCCAAACTATAGCGCCCAATAAACAAACGGAAGAATGTTGCCATTAAATCTCAAAAAAAGAAAAATAATAATAATAAAAAAAATAATTAAGAAAAGCCCCATTTACTAAAGTATCATTTATCAGTAACTTTTAACAATAAAATTTACAATATATTAATGAAAACAGAATCAAAAATAATCTTGGATATTTATTTATTAAATTATTTCTCTTAATTATGGAAAAGGAATTATCATCCTGATCATGTAAAGGAATGAAGAAACCATACAAATAAATTACACTTGAAAACATTAAAAATCTCCTTTATCTGCAGATTGATTTATTATTGTAAAAAAATTCTTCATCTTTACATAAAAATTGATTAGCTTAAAACAATTGATGCGTTTCAGAAGATATGGATTTGAAACGAACAGTGATTAATGAAGACACTTTAAAAATTTTGATCAAAATATCTTAAAACTTTTTTTAACGTCGAATTTCGACGGTGCGTTTGGGGAGATGCAATGCACATGCGCATAGGAGCTCATTCGGTTGCATTATCACAAGAGGGGGGGGGATGTGTGCCTTATTTAACATGTTCTTTTATTGACTGAATATGAGATGAACGTAGGGATATGCTATTTGTATGATACTTCATAGGTTCAGGAAATTTTCTTTCTTGCCGTGAGGAATAGGGCAGGGCAGTAATGTCAAACTGATTTCCATTTTGTTTACGGATTGTTTGTTTGGAGTTTGCATCGGAAATAATAACGTAATTCACTGGGGGAATTTTTTTTAAATAAAATATTTGAAAGATTGTTTCATAAGCACCCCTACTTATGTAATAAAGAAGCTTATTTTACTAATATTGTTATTGTAATTTTTTCCGTCAAGTTTGACGGGTACCATCTAGTATTAAATTAAAATACTAAATTTTAATGTATTAAATATATGAAGAATAAAAATATGTAAATTATTAAAAATAATCTAATAATTTTTTAATTTTAATATGATTTTCTCTTTACTTATAATTAAAACATCAAATTACTTATAAGTAAAGAGAGATAAATACATCGTGACAGACATGAATATAAACATCACCGATTCAAATGATGTAAACAACCGCCATGTTTGTCTAACCAGTGTTTCAAATATGAAAATTATTATTCCTAGAAGATTTTATTTTTTACTTCCATGTTATTTCAATAGGCCCTTCGATCTGTTTATGCCCAGCGCCATGTTGAAACGTCACACTTCAGCAGCGTATTTGGAGAAATCAACTCCACAGCATCGCCAAAGGTAAAGTAAGCCAAGCAGCGAGCAGGCGCCGTAAATGTTCAGATAGGGAGCCCTTCCTCCCGATAGCTTTTACTATGATGTTGCTATGTTGAAAACAAGACCTCCTTATCATAGTATCAGACCTCTCAATCAGCAAGTTGCCTTTGACCGCTATACTTGTCCTGCTACTAGCGCCATCAATCGTCAGTAATAGTATTTACGACACGAAATCACACGAAATTTTTTCACAGCTCCATTTGTTCTATGCATTTGCTTATGAACTAGTAGTTTTCCTACCACTAAAATTTTATAGTAAATTTTATCTTATTAAATTGATAAGATCGTGTGATTACATGACGAAAAAAATTCTATTAAATTTTAGTGGTAAGAAAAAAGCGTAAGAGTTGGCAGCTATGCGGTAGCAGACCAGCTAGATTTTTCTATAGATTTTTCTATTATATTTTTGGATACCAGTTTTTTAGTAGAGACAATTTTGTTTTGTTTGATCGGAGAATTCTGGGATTTAAAAGAACAACATTTTCTCTAAAAATATACTGGTGTTCAAAAAGCCAGAGACTTGGCAACTCTGCGGTAGTATCCACCAGGCGGCGATACTTTCCGGAGAAAGTCATTTAATAAGTGGGCAATTACCGCGGACATTTTCTCCCATAGACTTTCTCCGGATTGTCAAGTCTGATCTATGATAAGGGAGTCTTGGTTGAAAACATAATGACTCCTCTTTCCATCCTATCGACTCCTCCTTCCATCCTATCGACTCCTCCTCCTTTCATCCTATTAAATCAATAAATTAGCAGATTTTAAGAGTAAGGCAAAATATTTATGCGTCAAAACACACGTTTCATTATGCTCTTTCGATTGCTACTTATTTAGATTTTTTTCATTATACCATGTCATTATTTCCTGGTGAGATGCATCATTAAATTTTCATGAAATATATTTAATCATATAAGATATTTTGAAAAAAGAAATCAAATGTGTCGAAGGATTTGAGAAAGTATTTGTACATAAATTTTTTAAAATAAATATCTAACTGAATAAGTAAAGAAAGTTGCTTCAAATTATTTACATTTTGCTTAAGAGTAGAATTTTTTTTGTGAACGTGTATAATGAAAGGCAACAAATAAAAATCTTAATTGAAATGGTTTTTTTTTTAATTAAAAGGATGAATGTTTAATTTTTCTAGTTAAATGCATGAAACGTATGAAATAAGAAAAAAACTTATTTATATATATTTATGTATATTTTATACATAAAAAAAGCAGTAAATTTTAATAAACTTTTATTTTTGTATATCAAGACAATCTATGAATGTATAGGCATCAGAGGGTGAAAAATGACATGGAGTTTAACCCATTTTATTAAGCTAAAATAAGTCAATTAATGAAAAAAAAAAAAAAAGAAAGAAAAAGGAAAAAGAAAAAAAAGGGAAAAAACATAGCTCTGAAAAAAAAAGAAAGATTTTTTTAAATAACATGGTTGGTTGGTTCATTTATGACGGACGATTATCTACTCGAGGGATATAGGCCCTTGGGGGAGTGTCCTCCGTGGGTGTGTTTCTAAGGGAACCTAACCCGTATTAATTTAAAAATAACATGAATTATGGAAGTGTTGGAACAGCTTCGGCATTAGCCAGGGCACGGCCAAACTCGATTCTCCCTCCCCTCATACGGCCTTCACAATCACCCCTTAGTTTCGGAATCGTTAAAAGGCTGCTTCGCCGGTAGATGGCGCGATATACTTACCATAAATAATGCTTAGTAAATGTTACTTCTATACATAAAAACACAAGAATCTTTGCAATATATTCATTATAAAAGGTATATATAACATATGTATCTTTTGTTTCGGCATTTTCTTTACTACAAACAGGAAAAACTAAAAGATTTAGAGATAAAATAAATAAATACAATGCTTTCAGCAATTAAAAATAGTTTAAATAACACGCTACTATAAAATGCAAAACAAACATTATAAGTAAATTTCTATATTTATATACATTTAAATTCTTGATTACTTGAAACATTGATAATTCTGAGCGTAAAATGCACAATAAAAAATTTAAAAAATAATTACTAGTTTCATAATAGTAGTAAGAAAATTAAGCAAGTTTGCCAATATCCGGCAATGAACTCATATCGATTTTTTTTTCTCAAAACATGGATTACTTTTACACGATTCTTAATTATTTAAAATATGTATATATATATGTATATTCAAAACAATTTTCAATAAATTTAATCATTATAGGTACTAATCTGAAATATATAAGCATTATATGTAACATATCTATCTTTTACTTCGGCGTTTTCTTTACTACAAACAGGAAAAAACTAAACAAAACAAACAGGAAGAAGTAAAAGATTTAGAGATAAAATAACTAAATACAATGCTTTAAGCAATTAAAAATAGTTTAAATAACATCCTACTACAAAATGTAAAACAAACATTATAAGTAAATTTCAATACATTAAAATTCTGGATTACTTGAAACATTGATAATTCTGAGCGTAAAATACACAGCAAAAAATTAAAAAAAATATTTACTAGTTTCACAATAGTAAGAAAATTATGCAACTTCGCCAATATCCGGCAATGAACTCATATCGAATTTTTTTTTCTCAAAACATGGATTATTTTTACACGATTCTGAATTATTTAAAATATATGTATATATGTGTACATTCAAAACAATTTTTAATAAATTTAACCATTATAGGTACTGATCTGAAATATATAAGCATATAGAAATATAATAGAATTACATATAAAATTAAATATTATATTCTAGTTCTGGAAAGTCATGGTATAAAAGTATGTATATAAAAATAAAAATATACTTTCATGTTTCATAATATCAACAGAATAAGAAAACATATTTCGCCAATATCCAGCAATCAACTCACATCGCTTTTTTTCCCTCAAAACATGGATTATTTAACAAATTCATAATAATTTTTACAGGTTTTATTATTTTAGAGAATGAACAAGTTTTTTTTCTTTTTGCTGTAGCATTATGTACTCCATTTATGAGAGAATAGTTTTTGTGGAAATTTTAGACTATTGTGTGGTTACAGAAATTACAGAATATTTTTTCAGATTTTTAAAATATTAATTCATAAATCTGTCCACCCTACTTGTATATATATATGTATCTATAGGTATATGCAGATTCTATTTCTTGATTAGACTTTATACATTGATAATTTTTACAGTGAAATATACATTAAATATTATAAAATTAAAATTAAGTAAACTTTAAAATTTTTCTTGATAAAGAGTTCTTACATGCAGATAAATTGGTTTCATTTGTAAAATACCTTGCCATATTTTTTTTAATGATGGGCAAGAATTTTGCACATATTAATGAGCATATATTTATTTTATGCTCGTTTAAGTCACATTCCCCTAAAGGATTTTTTATTAGTCTTGGATATATCAATTCATAAATAGTTTTGACGAACGAAACGCAAAGATAAGGAAATTCTCCATTAGTAATGGTAAGTAATAGCGCCCCCTACGTTCTTCCGGGGAGAAACTCTTATTCCTCTTGAACAAAGGGAAAATGACTTTTTGTTACGGCCGTATAAAGGGAAGGAGAAAATCGAGTTAGGCCGTGGCCAGGGCTGTCTCAATATATCGGGCTTTGACAGCCAGCCACTCTGAGGAAAGTCACGTGATCAAAAGAGGGTCACAAGAGCGACTTGAAATCTTCACCCCGCTCCGATTTCTTGCCTGAGTTGAAATTTGGCTTGTGTTGTGTTATTGCTACGGTGTGAACACGCGTTTGTTTTTTCGTTAGATGAAATTTTTAGTATAAATTGGATTAAAAAAATTCTTTATCATGTTTAAAGACTCGAGCATTTTTGTTGATAAAGTTACATCAAAGATGGAACAGTTACAGAATATGAAATGAAGTATCTGAAATTGTTTGAATGAAAATGTTTTCGCAAGGCAAGCAACAATTGAAAGAAAAAAAAAAATAGCTGGACAAATTTAGTAAAGGTTTACTGGAGTTTTTCTCGTGGTGGAAAAAATAAATTCTATTTCGGATGTTGAAGAAGAATTGAAAAGAAAAAATAATTGGATTGATACCTTCCTTAAGGATAATTATTAGATATTCATTATTGATATGAATGCGTTAATTTTTTTATATATGTGTGACAAATGTGTTAAAATTGTGGAATCTGTACAAATAGATGTAAATTTACAAATAGCTGTCTTTACAGGTAAGCAAATAATTCATAATTTTGATGTATTTTTAACTAATATTATCTTGAATTGTTGGAGAAAATTCTAAAATATTTTAACTATATGTTAAAAATTATAAGATTTTTGAATCCCATGAAAATAAAATAGATAATTATTCTTAGACAGAGAAACTGCTTTCATATGAAAATACTAATAGTGACATTTTAGATCAACCGTGTATTACTTATACTTATATAATTCTAAATTACTTTGTTTGCCATCTTAAAGGCATTTAAAAAGAATATCCGCAAATCTAAAAGTTTCTCCGGGTGTTGCTACAATTAGAAATAAATCATTAAAAGAAAAATGTATTAATTTGAAACAAAATTTAAAAAATAGTCAACTTTTTATAAAGTATTTCCTATAAAGCCCACAAACTTGTGGGATTTATAAACAATTCAGAAAATCGTGCGACTACTATACGGGCATTTATGTACATGTCAGTTTTATTTATTTATTATTTTTAAAATGATGAGATTATTTAAATAAAGATATTATTATTTGTGATATCCCTTAATGCGTATAAAACATGTATGTGAATTTACATATATTTTTCTTTAAATGAAAATATACCGTATTTCATCTATTTCAAAACAAAGATTTACAATTTTTTTAAAAGCTTTTTTATACAAAAAATATATCTAAAATATACAATATCTTCTCATTGATTTCGGAGATTCTTTAAAATGCGTGTGAAATTTTGTTTTATTATTAAAATCGATAAAAATCAATTGTATTCATTATACAAAATATTTATTATCTCTGAATTGAGAAAAAATAACTCAATATATAATTTTATGCTATTGATTAAACTCCATAATATATATTTGTGATACCCTTTGATGCATATTAAACAGGTTTCTAAATTCCTATTTTTTTTTTGTTTTGTTTTTTGTTTTTCCTTATGAAAGAAGACTGTATTTCATCTATTGCAAAGTAAATATTAGCAAAGGTTTTTATTAAAGCTATTTTCAGGGCTCCAGACTTTTTTCACAGGGTCCTGTTTTTTTTAAATTGTGATCGTCTTATTATATTTGTGAAAAATTTAATAATAATTTTGGGAATCTGAAATTAGAGTTATATTTAGGTTCCTGTTTAGGCAATTGAATTATAACTTGGTCTTGTTTTAACGAATATATATATATATATATATATGCATTAAATTTTTATATATTTACATGTAAACTTGTAAACATATTTACATTATACATATAGCTAGATAATAGGGTCCTCGAGGATTACAGCTGTTACAGGTGGAATTTTATTTTAATAAGAAATCTTTTAAAGAGCCCATTTTTGCATGAAAAACTCTTGTGAAAGTCCTTTTTTAAGACAAAAAATTTTTGAAGGGTCATGTTTTAATAAGAAAAAAATTGTGAAGTGTTCTTTAACTAACCAAATTCTTAACAGATTCCTGGTTTTATACAATAAACATATCTAGAATACACAATATCGTCTCATTCATTTAGGTGATATTTTAGAATACATGTGAAATTTTGTTTTATTAAAATAACTTACTAATAAGGATAAAAAGCAGTTTTATTCTTTATACGAATTAGTTATTCTCTGAATATTGTACAAATTGAATTAAAAAAAATTACTTAATAAAAATTTTAAAATATTTACTTAATAAAAAATTGTTTTATACGCATTAAGGTATATCACGAATAATAATCTCTTTATTTAAATATTCAAATAATTAAGTAATCTCTTTATTTAAAAAATAATAAATAAATAAATAAAACTGACGTGTTCATAAATGCATGTACAGTAGTCGCATGATTTTCTGATTTGTTTGTAAATCCCATAAAGTTTGTGGGCTTTATAGGAAATACTTTATAAAAAGTTGACTATTTTTTTAATTTTGTTTCAAATCAACACATTTTTCCTTTTAATGATTTATTTCTAATTGTTGCAAAACCTGCAGAAACTTTAAAATGTGCAGATATTCTTTTTAAATGCCTTTTTAAGATGGCAAACAAAGTAATTTATAAGTATAAGTAATACACAGTTGATCTAAACTGTTACTATTAGAATTTTCATATAAAAACAGTTTCCAAGTCTTAGAATAATTATCTTTTATTTTCATGGGATTCAAAAATTTAATTTTTAACACTAGTTAAAATATTTTCTAATTTTCTCCAGCAATTCAAGGTAATATTTAGTTAGGTAATATTAGTTCCACATAATTCTCCTTAAGTAAGGTATCAATCCTAATGTTTTAAATTCTTCAATATCCGAAATAGAGTTTATTTTTTTCCATCATGAGAAAAATATCCAATAAATTTTCATTTAGTTTGACCAGGTACTACATTTGATATTCTGTAACTGTTCCATTTTTGATGTAACTTTATCAACAAAAATGGTTGAGTCTTTAAACATGATAAAGAATTTTTTTAATTCAATTTGTATAATATTCAGAGAATAAATAATTCGTGTAACGAATACAACTGCTTTTTATCCTTATTAGTAAGTTATTTTACTAAAACAAAATTCGTTATACGAATTATTTATTCTGTGTGAAGAACAGACAAGCAAACAAAACCTCAAAAAAATTTTTTTATGTAAATGATTAAACTCCATTAGTGATACCCTTCGATGCACATTAAATATATAATGTAAATAACAAAAATTATAAATGAAAGAATATTATCATTAGATTTCATTTTAAATTTATTGAAAAGGAAAGATTTAAATCTGAATTTTTATTAAAGATTTAAATTTTTGTTTGAGTTCTGTGATAAAAATATTAGAATAAACCAGTTTTTTATACATTCAGTTCATTTTTAAACATTAATGCGATTTTTTTTTAATTATTCAATAACATTTTAATTTCTTTTTGAAATTTACCTTTACTTATTGTGAACTAGTTTCTGCAAGTTGTTTTGATGCCATATGTGTTGGTGAAGGCAAGTAAATTTATCTGTATTTTTTTTAAAATAAGAATTGCAAAAAAAAAAAAAAAAGAAAAAGAAAAAGAAAAAGAAAAGAAAAGAAATTAAGTACTGAAAAGTAAAATGATTTTTATTTATGAAATCAATGACAGTAAATGAAAAAATATATATATATGTGTTAATATTTTATATGTAAACTTCATATTGTAGCTTTGTAGATTAGAGTTCAACCTTCCCTCCTTTCTCCTAGCGGCGAAAACGCTGTCCCGGCCTGTTATATCAAGATGGCCTTGCATTAGCCCGCTGTCCGCCATCTTGGATTTTTTTTGCGCCGCGAAAAGGCCGTTTTCGCCAAGTAGGAAATGTCGCCAAGTGGTCATTTTTAGGCATTTTAGGCTTAAACATAAAAAAAATTTAAAATAGATAATAAACAATAAAAAAAGGAAAGGAAAGCAATTAAAATCATGAATATTTGTTAAAACATATAATAAATTATTTATAATTTTAACTGCTTTTCTTTTCTTTTCTTTTTTTTTTTTTTTATTGTCTACTTTGAAAAATTTTAAGTTTTGGATTTATGGCGACATTGAGAAAACGGTAAATACGTCCGATATTACAGTAAATACTTAATGATTCTGAGATTAAAATATTAAAATAAAGCAAATAAACAGTAAATTAAAAGCTGATTATTTGTTTTCAGGGGGGCCCTGCCCCCCCTGAACCTCCGTTTTTTTCTTTTAACGATAAATCCATTTTAGAATTAATGATAAATGCTAAATATATATATATATATATATATATATTTAGCATTTATCATTAATTCTAAAATGGATTTATATATATATATATATATATATATATATATATAATACTTAATAATTTGCTTAAAAAAAAGAGTTGGGGGGGGGGGAAATACAGATAAAACAAATTTTAAACAGCAAAATATTTTTATAATACACAGATTTTATGGGGAAAAAAAAAGTTTTCACTTGCTTAGATTTATTTATTAAAATGATAATTTTTTAAGTAAGTTTTAAGGGGCTATAAAAAGAAAAAAAACATAGGATTACTTAAATCTTTTGTTTACCTGCCGGTAATCATACTATTACTTAAAGCAAGAATTAAAACGGCCAAAATGTAGCTTCAAAACATATAAATATTAAAAAAATATATGTAATTTTTTTAATATTTTTCAAAGTTATTGTTTTCACATAGGAAAAACCTAGCTTTAAACATAAAAAGATTTCACTTACCTCTTACCTAGAAACATAAAAAACTTGCTGTTGAAGGGAGTTTGGGATGGGGTTGATAAAAAGGTGTTTATTTGATGTCAGGGGGCTCTGCCCCCCTGACATCCGTGTTTTCCTTTTTACAATAAATCAACTTTTCGGAAATTGACAAAGTAATCAAACTCACTTGCTTTGTGCGGAGTATGCCAAAAACCACGCAAATTTAAATCGCGAAACTTAAAATAAAAGCAAAATTTTATAATTTCAAACATAAAATAGTAAATTAATGCCAAAATTACGTTTTAAGAAACATGAACGTACATACATGAGTATTCGAAAAACCACGCAAATTTAAATCGCAAGAATCAAAAGCAAAAATATATACTTTAAAACATTACCTAGAAAAATTGTAAAATGGTGATTTTTGTTAGTAAGTTTTAGGAGTCTATAAAAAGGTTTTTTTTTTAAATAAAGATTACTTATATTTTTTTGTCAGGGGGGCTAACTCCCCGGGTTATCATAAATAATAAATAAATTGCAAAAATACATCCTAATAAAAAACACGTGTAGTCATAAAATCGAAGAGTAAAGTAGCAAGCTACAGAATATTAAACAGTGGTCAAAAGAAATTATCTGCTTTAAAAAATAACAAATTTATCCCTGAATTCAAATAATTAATACATTTTTAAGAAATAAATCAGAAAAAAAAAAAAAAAAAAAAAAAAAAAAAAAAAAAAAAAAAAACGGCGACATTCGTTGTTATGTGTCCAGTTGTCCGGGGGCTCGCGAGGGTACGTGAAAGGGCCAGAAGCCAGAATGCTAGAGCTGCCATAAAAGTCGGGGTTGCTATTGACAAGCATCAAAGGCGAAGCTCGCCAAAAAAACCGCCAAATAACGATGATTTTCGACCAATCAGAAACAGCGGGCTAATGCCGAAACTTAGCGTTATTTTTTTGCAGATAAATATTACAAAATCGGTAAGAAGACTTCGAATTTGAAGAAAAAATATTAAACAACGATTTCTGATCTGAATAAGTTTTGTTATACTCCTTGGAATATCTAAGACACATTGATCTCCATATATCACGATGAAATACAAATATAAACTAATTATTAATTATTAAATGTTTAATGAATATGGTGTGTGAGCTAATAAAGGAGGTTCCTAAATTTGAGATGAAACGCTATATATTATATATACGATATTGTACACCAGCATTTTTGTTATTAAAAGGATTTTTTTTTTATAGGAGCATTATGTGTAAATTTATCCTCTGATTTCTAACAAATATATACAAATGCACGTCCGTGTAAAATGAACTAGAGTCCTTAAATATAATAGACTATCTCACGCTCAGAGAGAATGTTTGACGTCGATTCAGCGGTTTTTGTCTCGTTACAAGTTCTTACTCAACATATAATGATAACAGGGAAAACTTAACGTATAGGCGTTCACCCGTTTTTTCAAAACGTATACAGTGAAACATCGGAAATTATAGGAAAACATCTTTTATTATATTAATTTTTAATGTTTTAATCTTCCTGCTATGAGTGTAATATTTCTACAGTGTTACATCTTAAGTTATTATATGATATCAGAAAAGTACTTTTTTATTCGGTGTGATTTGATTTCTTTATCACAATGCAATTATTTTATTATACAGGGTGGGCCAAAAGTCCCGCATCATAGGAAACACATGTATTGTTACAATATGTTCTCAAGATGAGATGACTGCCTCCGTTGTCAAAACACAACTGCAGGCGATCGTTCATGTTCCTCAGATTGCTGGCCACTAAGGTTAGCGTTATGGCATAGAACTCATTAGCAATTTGCTCTCGCAAATGATTTTTATCCCTGATCTTCTCACTGTAAACATTCGATTTAAGGTAACCCGCATACAGCAAACTCTACACACTCTTCAGTAATCAGCATTTTCAACTAGAATTTAAAAAATAAATAAAAAAGAAATCAAAAAATTATTAACTCCAATGAGGCGGGACTTTTGGCCCACTCTGTATATATTTTATTATTTTGTACTAGCCAGAGCTAAAAGAGAACGTCTTGCAATAGTGGGAAGAGTTTTTTTTCTGAAGTATTGTCAGTGTAATCATCTACTAAAAATTGATTTCGTGGATCCTTTCTCTATGCAGCTTCAACAACCGTTCTAATAAAGTGTGTGTGTGTGTGTGTAGGGGGGGGGGGACTTCTCTAGCACCTGAATTAAGCATTCCAAATGAGGGATGAACAGAAAACAACAATAAATTAATAAATATATATATTTTACCTTGCAGGAAGAGACACTGCTAAGATTCCACCCCCCCCCTGAAAATAGGCATCTGTTTATTTTGAATGGGTGAATTCAGCAATTTAAAATGTATAAAAACAAAGACAAGTGTGAAATTGCTTACTGCGTATAAACTGATGATTCAGGCACGCAGAAAGTTGGGGTTGGGGAATAAATGCGTACTACCCTAATATTTACTTCTTAACATATTCAGCCGTAAAATGTGTATATAAAGAACAAATTACATAACAAGAACTGACTAATTTAAAAATATTTTTGCTTTAAAAACACAGTAGTTACTCGTGTATGCTGAGCGGATTTTATATATATTTTTAAATTTTTTATATGTGGGGTAATTTTAAACCTTTCATCTATGGCCGCGCGGTTTTTACACCTTATTATTATTTTTTTATTATTTTATTTTTTACATTTTTAAATCTAGAGTGTACGTAACACACGAGGACTTAAAGTTTGATGACCGGCGCAGAACAGAACGACAGCAATGTTGAAAATTAATTCAATTATAAAGTATACATTTAATTATTCAAAATATTATTTGCATGTTTTATTTAGTATTTTGCTAATAGCTGGTAACATTGGACTTGAAGTTCATCTCAGGAGCTTCCCGTCCTATTACAAAATCTCCGACCTCTGTGTCTTTTGATCGTTGGACGATTATTTTTATTTTAGTATACGAAATCATGAAATAATATTTTGTAAACATTGTGGAACATTAAATATAATTTTTGAAATTTAATATAATAAAACCTGTTTGAAATATATTTCTGATGTTTTGTATTAAATATGTATATTTTTCGAAATATGGTATTAAAGCTTTGGGTGCTCGTGTTAAACTAGTATATAGGGTGTAAAATGATTTATAGTGTAATAAGTGAATATCTGATTGAAGAATCACTCACAATGTTTTCCTGTAAATAAGAAATTGGAACAAGGTTGTAGCAATAAAATTTGAAACATTTCATTCTAAAATTTACGGTGTGAAAATACGCATGATTAAATTTTTAAGGTTTATTTTGATTTTTGTGTGGTTTAAAGTTTTAGAGATGTTAAAAATCTCCGTTTAGAGGTGTGTACCTCGTCATACTTAGTTATCCAGAATACCTTGTTTGAATTATATAGCTTTTCAATCTTTTTTAATATTTGTCATCTTTTATTCCCGGAAAGATTAGTACATTTTATAGATGATTATTAAATCGCGGAAACGTATGTGTTTCACAATTGAAAATATCAAAGCGGTATAAGAATCCGAAGACACTTGCATGTAATAAATTTCCGCAAAGTAGAGCCACTCCCGTTGTAGTTGTGGGATGATAACTAAATTGTTCGGTAGTGGGCGGTGAGTTCCGAGATTAGCTTTTGGTTCTGTTATCAGACACCGAAATATTTATTATATAGGCTTCAAATTAAATTCTGAGGCATATCAAATTCTAACAAAATGTGATAAGTACTGTAAATGCACCTGATTTTTAATTTATAAAGCTAGATTAAACACGTTTCATTATACAATTTTTTTCCCCCATGTTCTGAGGAAAATCGACTTCTTTCCGTTTTATTTTCTTACGCTGCATACTTGATTTCTAAAAATAAAACATTTTCTAGAAAATTTTAAATAATACCTCAAAAATTTTTTCAACCTTTTTTTTATTTATTTAGTGTTTAAATATTAATAAATAAAAATTTTCAACTTTTATTTTATACAGAAAATAAAATTACAGTTTAAATTAGTTAAAAATGTATATTCTGTAATCTGTTTATGAAAACATGAAATATTGTTTGTGGTTTTCGTAAATTCTTTTTATTTTTATATCTCTTAAAATGCAGATAAATCTGTTGTAAATTATGCTCATTTATTTAAGCCTTATTAAACCCATCAAAATCTCAAGTGATTTAAGCATGTCTGCATATTTTAATGACATAAAGATTAATCTCTATTTAAGAATAATAAATTAACCCTATCTCTCCCTGTCCCTCATATGAGGTTCCTAAATTGCATGATAAAACGCAATGTTTTAGACAAGGCTTTCGAATAAATTTTATTTTGAGTGATGTCTTTTAAATCAAGGCTTCATTTGTAGCATAAATTTAATTTTTACCGCATTCTTTGATCTGCTAATTCAAAGACTAATTTGTGAAAAACAAATTGAGGGGCACGAGAGGGTTAATAAGTAATTTAGCTTAACTAAACATACAAGTTTTTAATTATACATGCTACATACTTTTAAATTTCTATGATTATTTTTTTCGACACTGTTTCTAATAACATATCTTCGCATCCTCAAATCAAAGATTTTTCTATTAAATAAGATGTAAATTACAATTTGAAAAGCGTGGTGAAGTAAAATCATAAATATCCGAAGCTATGATTTTTGATAAATGTTTTCTAATCCTGTCTGGTGCCATACTCCTTGGAAAATCTAAACAATTTTTATGCCACGTATGTAGAATGTTTTAGTCCCCCTCCCGTCGCCCCTCTTTTTAAACGGTATTCCCGCCTTTTAAATCTTTTTATCCGTAACAGAAAATATTTTTATTGAACAGAAGTAATTCCAAACTTGACTTATGTGTTTGTAATATGATGAATATTTATAAATTTAATTAATATGCGATTGTTTTCAGCATTAATTTAATTTTAATTTTCCCATTCTGTGATTGTAAATATTTACCCTTTTTTCGTTGTTTCGGGAACCCCTGTCGCTCTCGTCGACCTAACAGTTCGAAGTTTTCAGTGGTTTTCTTCGAACCTTGCTGTAAATACGGTTAGGATCTCTTAGAAAGACTCCCACACAGAGCACTCCCTTCCCCCCCAAGGGCCTAAAAACCTCGCGTAGATAATCGGCCGTCATAAAATCAACCAGACAACCTTGTTTCGGAAGTGTTAATTTTCCGCAATTTCACGGTATTTTCTTTTTCTTTCTTTTTTTTAAAATATAATTCCACAACTGAAATTTCCGTTTTCGTCCTGCCTCCCTCCCCGGCACGCAAGTTTAAAACCTTTTAATGAGTTTATAAATTTTAAATCCACACCTGAAATTTCCGTTTTCGTCCTGCCTCCCTCCCCGGCACGCAAGTTTAAAACCTTTTAATGAGTTTATAAATTTTTTAAAAGGTCTGCCTTTTTTTTAAAAAATGTAAAAAATAAATTCATTAAAATTTCTCCTTCTTGTCTTATGCACCTCCCTCGCCTCTCCTTCCCATTTAACTTTCTAATGCTCAAAGTTGAAACTCTTTAAATTTCTATTTAAGAAATCTGCCTTAGTTGTTGTTTTGTTGTAATAACAAATAAATTAGCAATCTTCTGAATTACTCCCCCCCCCCCCCGCGCACCTCTCCGACAAATTTATGCTACCCCAAGCACACATTTTTTTTTTTTAAATGTTTAAAATGTTCACTAAATTAGTTCTGCTTTATAAAACGAATCGTACAGAAAATAACCGATTTTCTAGAAAAACAAAACTATCCGAAACATAGATAATTATAATACCAAATGTATATTCATATATATACACCTTGACTGCAGCATATTTCATTTGTTCTGTACTACGTGTGAGGAATTTACAAAATCAAAAGGCAAATCTGTCATTCCATTCATTAGAAAATAAAAAAGAGTAGTATTGCCTTGAAGATTGTGATTCATATTTTTATTTTTGAAAATTAATTAATTAATTAATTAATTAAGCGTTGAAAATAAAAGTAACAAAAAGGGATGAGTAAATTTTATCAGGCTCACGGGCAAGGACGCATACAATGGAAATCCAGCCCAGTCAGTATCACTTATAGTTTAAGCAAGTAAAGAGTAAAAATAAATAAAAAAGAAGTAAAAAAGACCATAAATACACAGCCCTCCTAAAAAGGTGCCAGAAAATCGGGGAGTACTTGCAAGTAACACAAGAGGGCGCCAAACATCGTGGTCCGATTTCTTTAATACCAGCATTTCCTAATAAAACTTTTTCTGTTAGGTTTCTATAACAATTGGAATAGAAATAACTTTCGGGGTGAGTTTCTACAAAATTTGAAGAAAAATCTAAAATGGAGATTTTTGTTTGAAAGAAAAAGCGGTATTCAAACACAGACCATTTGAAAGTCCTGCTCCTACCACATCTCGCACCCATATTCATCAGTGCCTGCTTTTCACATAAAAGTTCAATTACAATTTCTAAAATATAAATATATGATAATAATAATAAAAGAACTCTGAGAAGGTTCGAGTCCTGGTGTCGGCATATTTTCGCTCTGTTGGAAAAAAATCTCAACTATGATACTCCAACCATTGGATATAAATATATTTTTTAAGATTTTCATTCGGTATGCGAATAGAGAATTCAAATAAGCGTGAAATTGGTGAAACGTCGACTTAGAATTATCTATATGTAAACTTCGAAAATTACAATTAAAAATAAATAGTAATGTTGCTTTGTGATGCTTAAAGCAATATTAAAATTTATATTTAATTGTAATTTTCAAAGCTTATATTTGGATAATTCTAAGTCGATACTTCACCAATTTCAGAGATACTGTACCTCCATATTCTCAAACCGAACGAAATCAAACAGCATTTATTTTTTCCGAAAAAGAATTTTCGGAGAAATATAATTTTAGGAAGATTAGGAAAACAGACCATTTGAAAACCCTATTCCTACATATTGGTGAAATATCGACTTAGATTTATTTAAATATAATCTTCAAAAATTACAATTAAAAATAAATTTTACCGTTGATTTAAATAACAATTACGAGGAAAATATAATTTTAGGAATATTTGGAAAACGGACCATTTGGAAACCCTATTCCTACCATATCGGTTACCCGTATTCAACATTACCTGTTTTTCACATAAAAATCCAGTTCCAATTTCTAAAATATAAGTAAATTCTTCGTATTTTCTTTCGGTATAAAAAAAAGTATGTACAATATCTATTAAATGGGTGAAATATCGACTTAGAATTATTTAAATATAATCTTCAAAAATTACAATAAAAAATAAATTTTACCGTTGATTTAAATAATAATTACGAGGAAAATATAATTTTAGGAATATTTGGAAACCCTATTCCTACCATATCGGTTACCCATATTCAACATGACCTGTTTTTCACATAAAAATCCAGTTCCAATTTTTAAAATACAAGTGAATTCGTCGTATTTTCTTTCGGTATAAGAAAAGTGTAGTAATATATCTATGAAATTGGTGAAATATTGACTTAGAATTATTTAAATATAATCTTCAAAAATTACAATTAAAAATAAATTTTACCGTTGATTTAAATAAGAATTACGCGGAAAATATAATTTTAGGAATATTTGGAAAACCGACCATTTGGAAACTCTTTTCCTACTACATCGGTTATCCGTATTCAACAGCGCCTGTTTTTCCCAAACAAATCCAAGTACAATTTCTAAAATACAAATGAATTCTTGAGATTTTCTTTCGCTATTAAGAGTAGAGAAGTATAGTATCTATAAAATTGGTGAAAATATTGACTTAGAATTATCCATATATAAGTTTAAAAAATTACAATTAAATATAAATTTTAACATTTATTTTTTAAATAAGGGCTTTAGAGATAATATAGTTGTGGGAATATTGTGTAAACTGATCATTTGGAAACCTGTCTCCTACAACATCGGCTACCCATATTCAAGAGTATCTGCTTTTCACGTAAAAATACAGTTACAGTTTCTAAAATACAAGATTTTATTTTGGTGTGGGAATAGGGAAGTATAGTATCTCTGAAATTGGTGAAGTATCGATTAGCCAAATAAAAGCTTCGAATATTATAATTCAAATTAAATTTTAACGCTGCTTTAAATAAAAATTTCAGGAGAAAGCTAGTTCTGGGAATTAATACATACACTTAGAGTTTATTTATTTATTTATTTATTAAATGCAATTTTTTACTTCCTGATATGGATACGGATAACTGGAATTCAGATAGTAGGCATTTTAATGTCTGAATCATATACATCTTTCAATTTCATCTTGAAAGAAACAATTCAGTTAGACCGCTTCGTAAATGATAATAATTTATAAATAATCGAAAAGTACAATAAAAGACATTTTTTCACTGTTGTCAATTATTTTATAGCTAGAAGTCAATTACTTAATAATTATATCTAATGCAACCCAATAAAAAAAATTCAAAATTTGCCTATTTCAAAAAACGAAAAAAAAAAATCAGTTCAATGTATTAAAAAGTCGAGTATGTAAAATTGAATGTATAAATACATATTATATATATGTGTCCCTTGTTATCTTATCATCTTAACTAACCTCCTACTTCCTTATCAGTCCTGACAACGGCTTTTTCATGACATAAACTCTTAAGTACAAGCCGAAAAAGGTAAAAACTCCTAAATCCTTATTTTAATTCAAAAGACATTTCCCAAGGCCTCCTTATCATAGTATCAGGCCTCACAATCAGCAAGTTTCCTTTGACCGCTATTTTCTCCTGCTACTAGCGCCATCAATCGTCAGTAATAGGAGTATTTTCGACATGAAATTTTTTCACAGCTCCATTTGTTCTATGCATTTGCTTATGAACTAGTATCGGTAGCATAGCTGCCAACTTTTACGCTAAATTCCTACCACTAAAATTTTATACTAAATTTTATCCTATTAAATTGACAAGATCGTGTGATTACATAACGAAAAAAATTCTATTAAATTTTAGTGGTAAGAAAAAAGCTGAAAAGTTGGCAGCTATGCGGTAGCAGAGCTGCTAAATTTCTCGATTCTCTTTTTGGATACCAGTTTTTTAGTACAGACAATTTTGTTTTGTTTGATCGGAGAATTCTGGGATTTAAAAGAACAACATTTTCTCTAAAAATATACTGGTGTTCAAAAAGCCGGAGACTTGGCAACTCTGCGGTAGTATCCACCAGGCGGCGATACTTTCCGGAGAAAGTCAATTAATAAGTGGCAATTACCGCGGACATTTTCTCCCATAGACTTTCTCCGGATTGTCAAGTCTTATCTATTAAGGGAGTCTGACATTTCCTTTACCTTTTAAAATCGATACTCTGACAAACATGTACTGCTGACATCTAGCGACTGAAAAGGATACTATTATCATTTTATTATATTCCTGCTGAATAGTTTACAATTTTTAATTCAAAATATTAATTCTGTAAAATCTAATAAGTGGTAATTATAAAAGTGAGAACTAAAAAGAATACCATAACGATTTTTCTATATAGAAGTTGCATTGATTTTCTCTCTCTGAATACATGTTTTCATTACATTTTTGCCCCGTTAAGTTACTATGTGAAAGATAGCTAAAAAATGTTTTGCATATTTATAATCACACGAAACTGTAATTAAACTGCTTATAGACAATAATATCGATAAATAAATAAATATATATATATATTTTAATTTTTTTTTTTCAATCGTTAGAACATTTTTTAAAATTAGGTAAATATTTCATTTCTTCAATTTATTCAAATAAAGAAATAATATCTAAAATAACATTACCAGCTATCTTTAAGAAAACATAGTTACTCAGACCTGACAAGTCTCCGGCTTTTTGGATACCAGTAATTTAGTACAGAAAATGTTGTTTTGTTTAATTAGAGAATTTTGCGATTTACAAGAACAATATTTTCTCTAAAAATTTACTGGTGTGCAAAAATCCGGAGACTTGGCAACTCTGGTTACTACAGTTGAGCGTTTTATCGCAGCGCGCTTTTTTAAAATTTCTGCTCCAATTCCTTGAGTTTTGTAAACTGGCGTTATTTTGGCAAATATTGTTTCCATTTTTAAAGAAAAATTTCTTTTTCGTTTTTAGGTACTGTTTTTAATATTTTTAGGATAACTTAAGTTTAGTAATCAAAAGTTAACATCTTTTGTGTTTCGATTTATAAGAAAGTGAAATATACCTACATTTTTTTTTATCTTCTGAAAATATACGCCATATTTGCCGAAACGTCAGTGAAGGCTTACTGTTGAGACCCGAAAAGTTTTTGGTTTCTGTCTGTTTGTTTGTCTGTTTGTCTGTCGGTCTGTCTGTCTGTCTGTTCCGCGATAACTGCCGTAAAAATGATCCGATTAGGTTGATTTTTGGTAGGTATGTTGGTGAGGTACCCGGAATTAGCTGTATAGTTTTTAGTTACATTTGGTTCATTCGTTCGAAAAATATAGAACATTTCTTTTTAGGTCATAATGCTTTCCTATGGGACTGCAAACGATATTCAAATTTCATTTTTAACAGAAATGGAAATCGCATATTTGAATAATGGATTTCAACGTAAAATTGTGGATGTTGATTTTCGATATGGAGGTTTTAAATATATCCAATAATTTTGAAAAATTGCCGATACATTTATTAGAATTGAGATATTAATTGTTTAAATTATTGAAATTTTTTTTGCATCTGTTCCGGAAATATAAAACTTTTATTTTCATGTTTTTTACAAATTTTAAAATTCATTTCTTTTTACTTTGCTCTTTAATTTATCAGTTGCCTAGCAACGATATTTCAAAGAAGATAAAAATAATAAAAGTAACTCGCACTAATTTGTTCCAATAATTTATTAGCAAAATAAATTATTCTTGTATTCTACTGACATAAATGAACAATTTATTTTAATACAAGTTTTTTTTTTAATCTAAAAAGTTTCATGAATAAGAAGTTCATAAGAATTTCAGAATATCATTGCATACACAATGTTTAATTTAACGTTTCTGATTTCTGAAACCTCCGAAGAATTGTATATGCCTATAAATGTGTATGCAATAGAAAAAAAATTAAATTGCGGATTGTAAGATGCTAAATAATATGAAAAGTGAGATTAAAAAACAGTGACTTGAGCTGACGTTGAGGCTCCTGATCTGCAGATTTACTAGTTGCCGAAACGTCAGTTGAGGCTCACTGTTGAGACCCAAAAAGTTTTTGGTTTCTGTCTGTTTGTCTGTCTATTCCGCGATAACTGCCGCAAAAATGGTCGGATTAGGTTGATTTTTGGTGAGTATGTTCGTGAGGTACCCGGAATTAGCTGTATAGGTTTTAATTACATTTGGTTCATTTGTTCGAAATGAACCAAATTTCTTTTTAGGTCTGCTTTCCTAACGGAATGCAGACGATTTTCTAATTTCATTCTTAACTGAAATGAAAATCCCTTTATTTGAATAATGGATTTAAACATAAAGTTATAGATGCTAGTTTTTTTATACGGATGCTTTAAATATATCCAAAAGCTTTCAAAATTTGCCGATACATTTATTAGAATTTAGAAATTAATTGTTTAAATTATTGGAAAATGTTTTGCATCTGTTCGGGAAGTAACACATTTTCCTTTCATATATTTTACAAATTTTAAAATGCATTTTATTTTACTTTGGTCTTTAATTTATTAGTTGCTTAGCAACCCTATTTCAAAGAATATCAAAATAATAAAATTCAAGTAACTCGTACTAATTTGCTGCAATATTTATGTATTTTTTTTATTATGTAAAAAATTACAAGAATAAGTTCATTGGATAATCATTGGTCATTCATAAGAATTTCAGAATATTAAGGCATAAACCGTGTTTAATTTAACGTTTTTAATTTCTGAAACCTTCGAATTATTTTATATGTCTCTAAATATATACGTAATTTTAAAAAAATTATTTGCGAATTGGAAGAGGATAAATAATAGAAAAACTGAGATTAAAAAACAATGACTTTCAGAGCTGACGTTGAAGCTCCTGATCTGAAGATTTACTAGTAAATTTATGTTAACAATATAATGTCCAAAACTCGGTTCAAAATTGAACATCAAAATTATGGTTCAACAACGGGCGTCATTTGAAGGAGGCTTCTGGTGGGGCGCCTGCCTCTCCCTCTAGAAATTTGATATTTTAGAATTTATCACTCATAAACTTAGTCTCTCTTTCTCTCTCTCTCTTTTTTTTTTTTTTTTTTTGAACTTGTATAAAAGCAAAAATATCTTGTCAGATTTGGCAAAATAGAAACATTATCATTAAATGAACACTTTAAGCATGGAAATTAATAATTATCAACGCTATTTACTAAAGCCTTACTATTATTTAACATTTGCAAAGCGACACAAAGGATTAGGGTCCATAAGCCGTATTTTTGTTCCATGAAATAAGACTAAAATTCGATTTTATTATACTGAGTTAATAATTTCATTTTTTAATATTAGAAGTTTTACCCTGTACGATCTGAACCTTTTTTTTTTCTGCATTTTGTTTTGATTTATATAATTTAACCCTTTCGACCTTGATTTTTTTTTTCAATTTTGGGAAAAAATTACTGTTATGCTAACAAAATTAAATATAGCTATCGGAATCACAGAAGTTAGGGTTTAATGAAAGTTAACGAATGCGTTCTTTACCAAAACCTCACAAATGTAGTTATTTTGCTTGTTTTTCATATAACTATAGTCTAATATAGTCTAAGGAATATAGTCTAAGGAATATAGTCTAAATATAGTCTAAGGAATATAGTCTAAGGAATATAGTCTAAATATAGTCTAAGGAAGAATTTTTGAAGACGTTTGGAAAATGTCGTATTACAACTAAATTAAACAAGCATAAAAATTTAGTAATATTTTTTATCTTTTATCACAAATTACCAATTTGGAAAAGTTTTCCCAAATTTTAATTTAAAGAGTGAAACGTATGTTTTAATTAACAGAAATGCCAACGGCTTACTAATAATTATGAAAATTATTATTATTATTATTATTACTAAATTCTAAACATAAGTGAAGTCATAATAGGAAATCTAGAGATTCATACTATAACTATTAGGTGCTGGAATTAACAAAAATAAAGTTTGAAACAAAATAATACTCAATAAAAGATATGTCCTAATAGTAGGACGTCAAGGCCGAAGGAGTTAAACAAGCTCAAAGTTCGTATTATTCGTAGTTTTTGATGAAAAATACGTAGTTTCTCCTAATTTTACCTCAATTATTTATATGAGCGCAATCGTGCAACACTTTCTTCGTTACATATATTATAAAATACATCAAAATGTACAATATATTTAAAAATAAAAATGTTGCAAAGCTGCGCTCATAGTAAAATATTAAAAATAGAGAGTTAACCCTTTCAGGGGCAAGCACTTGCGCTCCTGTAACGTTGAATTCCCACCGGAATTTAGGAAAGAATTTAGTTCAAAATAAGAATAAGCAATTTTTCAACTTTTCCTCGTCAAAGTTAAAAAAGTAAAATTTAATTAAAAGTTTCTGGTTTGAATCGTATTAAAATCAGGTGAGGTTTAAGTATCTGCATACCCTCACGTCACTGAGAGACTTTAGAATGCAGCAACGTATTTAAACGTGCTAAAATGAACGTAACTATTGGTAATGTAAAGGAATGCAGTTGTTAGTAGTTGTAGTTTTTTTTTCTTTTGTGTGTGTGATATATAGTAAAGCTAAGTGCTTCAGTTTGTATGAACAGCGATTCATTAAAGTTTCAATTAGAAAATAGACAACCTTAATCTTTTCCATAAATTCAGCAGTAGAATTAACGACATAATTTGAGGGGGAAATCCTTTAAAATCATTTTGCCTCCCTCAAATTATGTGGTTAATTCTACTGCTGAATTTATGAAAAAGATTAAGGCTTGTACTTTAAATAATAGCACGATGTTAGCCAGTCTGAATATCATCTCTATATACCACTCTCTTGACATGCAGGAAACTATTCAGAATATTACCATAATCGATAATAAGAAGGGACTCAATTACAATAAAAAAACTTCACTTATAGTGGGTTTGAATCTTATTGTTCAAAGTAATATACTCAGCTTTAATGGAGAATTTTACAGTCAATCTAGAGGGGCTCACCAGTTTCTGGTTTGCTTTCCGATTTTAAATTGAGACCTTTAGAAAAATATTTATTGATACCTTTGATAAAGAGCCTACATTTTGGGTTCGTTACGTGGGTGACAATTTGATTGCATAGCCCTTGATAATTTTCTTTATAATGTTAATAACCTGGACCGTAATATAAAATTCACTTTAGAAATAGAGAAAGACGCTACTTTGCCCTTCTTGGATGTTCAATTACACCGCAATTGTCAGATACTGAGCTATGCTGTTTATAGAAAAGCTATGAAAGAAAATACTGTTATCTCCTTCAATGCTAACTTGCCTTTTCAATACCGAAATGTTGCATTTAAATCTTTCATTCAAAGAGCTTTCTTAATCTGTTCTGATACGCATTTAAAACAACAACTTAATTTTATAAAGCAGATAGACATTAATCATGGTTTTCCCCTTAAGTACATTTTTAACATCATTCATAGACATCATTGTCCACCCGCCTAATAATTATCTAACACCCTAATAACCAGCAGAAGCCGACATATTGTCGGTTTGGATATGTTCCGGTTATTTTTGAAAGTTAATAATTATTATTAGTTAAATGCAGCGTCTATAGCAATATCCATATATTTTAATAAAAATACTGTCTAATTCAAATGGCGTAAAATTTTACAGTGCAACTTTCACGGCAGATGCTTCAACCACTTGTTTCTCAATGTTACCAATACAAATGGGCGGTGCTTCAGAGCAGCCCCTTCTCTTCAATCAAGATTACAAACTACGCCATATATACTGAATATCCGAAAAATAATATTGCTTTTGCAATGTTACTACATATCTTTGAATGCTACAAAAGTAAATCATTTTTACGACATTGGCTATTGTAAACCACATATTAAAAATAAAGCATTGAAAAAAAATTAAGGTTTAGAAAAACGGCAAAAGTGTTTTTTTTTTTTTTTTTTTTTTTTTTTTTTGAGAAGCAATTTCAAAAAAATTAAAGCATTTTTATTTTTTAGAGCAATGGTTGTACATTCTAATCTAGTAATAAAAACAACACTTTGAAAATTAATTTTAATTTATACTAGTGACCATGGGCAAAAGTTATATATATATATATATATATATATATATATATATATATTGCGGGGAGGGTGTGGAGTGCGTTATCCAGAGCAGGAGATTTGCAAAGTAATAGTAATTGATTCGCTTAAACATAAGTACATGTGAAGAAAGGATTGCTAAGAATCATTGCATTTATCAATATAATTAGCGGCGATGGATACCATAGATGCTTTTGTATAAAATACCTGTTAATGTTAATGTGTGCTGAGACTGTTAATTTACGCTTATTGCATTCTATTAGTGAAATTATGTTTGCTTGTTTCCAGTATTTATATGCACATATCCCGTGATTCGTGTCGTTTAAATGTTATAATGTAGAATCTTCAATTTACATAATTAAAAAAATAATAATAAAAATAAAAAATAGAAATGTAAAAGATGTTTATAATCTCTAATACAAGGCTGTCAACTTTTACACAATTTTCTGACTTCTAAAATTTTATAGTACAAAGCAATTAATCTATAACAGCAACTTGAAGGTGTGGCTGTCTCGTAAAATGTAACTAAATATATGGTAAAAAGAACTTACATTAAGTTTTAAATTTTATAAAAGTTTAAAAGTTTAAATGCGTGTATGTCACCTTTATGTGCATAGTGAATATAATTTCTAAAAAAAGTTATTTTAACAACAAAATTCCTAAACTATTTTATTATTTTTTTAATTAAATTATAATTTAATTAATTTTATCATTAAATCTATTTCTTAATTTTGTTTAATAAAATGTCCTAAATGTTTTACCATTATTAACCACATTTCCTATCAAATGAAGACATGAAGGAAAATCGATTTATATTATTACTGTTATTATTATTATTATTATTTCATATCTTTTTTTTTTCTTTTCTGTCACATAATTAAGCTTTATGCATTTCACAACGATGATTATAAAAAATTTCCTGAGTTGTGAAAGCGTTTGTTAGAAATATTTCAAACAAAATACTGCTTAATGAAATACATTGTAAAAAGAAACATCTGAAATAAAAAAAATTTCTCGGTCCGCACATTTAGCTCGGCCAAATTTTTAAATTTACAAGAACGCTGCTCGCGCTTCTGTAAACACTTGCAACTTAAAGTACATGTATTCTATAGCGCTGTGTCATTTGCTAGAACTAAAGCCAAAATCTACTATAGATACTATACCCCCTTACATTTTTTGCCGACATATCACAGATTATTTAAAGTATAACTACAATTTTTGGAATTGAATTTTTCTAATTATTGTTTTGCAGATAAATATTACAAATTCTGCAAGAAGACTTCGGGAGAAAAAATATTAAACAACTATTTCTGATCTGAATATGTGTTCTTAAACTCATTGGACTATCTAAGACACATTGATCTCCATATATCACAATGAATTACAAATAAAAACTAAATATTAAATATTTAATGAATATGGTGCGTGAGCTAATAGGGGAGAATCCTAAAATTGAGAGGAAACGCTATATATTATATATACAATATTGTGCACCAGCATTTGGGTAATTAAAAGGATTTTTTTTTATAGGAGCACTATGTGTAAATTTGTTATCTGTTTTCTAACAAATATATACATACCACTCTCACGAACAGAGAGAGAATGTTTAACGGCAGTTCTGCTGGGTTTTGATTTGTTGCAGTTTTTTACTCTATACAAAAAACGAGGACAACTTGCCGTATAGGCAGGCACCCGTTTTTTTAACTGGTTGTACAGATAATTAGTCATCTATTATATGAACATCTTTTATTTTATTTTAAAGTTATCTTTTAATTTTCCTGGTATGAGTGTAATATTTGTACAGTGTTGCTCTTAAGTTTTTATATGATAGGAAATTTCTCTTTTTATTCGATGTGAGTTGGGTTTATTTATCACAATGCAATTATTTTATTATACAGGGTGGGCCAAAAGTCCCGCATCATAGGAAACACATGTATTGTTACAATATTTTCTCAATATAATTGCCTCCGTTGTCAAAACACAACTATAGGCGATCGTTCATGTTCACTAAGACTGGTGTTATAGCATGGAACTGAGTAGCAATTACCTCACGTAAATGATTTTTATCCCTGATCTTCTCACTGTAAATTTCGATTAAATAGCACACTCTACACACTCTTCAGTAGTCAACATTTTCACCTACTAACTAAAAAAAATAAAAACCAAATTAAAAAATTAAAAACTCATATGAGGCGGGACTTTTGGCCCACCCTGGATATATTTTATTATTTTGTACTAGCCAGAGCTAAAAGAGAACGTCCTACAATAGCGGGAAGAGTTTTTTCTGAAGCATTGTCAGTGTAATTATCTACTAAAAATTCATTTCGTGGATCCTTTCTCTATGCAGCTTCAACAATCATTCTAATAAAGTGTGTGGGGGGGAAGAGGGGGGGGGCTTCTCTAGCACCTGAATTAAACATTCCAAATGAGGCATGAACAGAAAATAACAAATAAATAAATAAACAGATAAATAAAATAAATAAATAAATATTTTTTTTACCTTACAGGAAGATATATTGCTACGTCTTTTTTTCCTGAAAATAGGCATAGGTTTTTTTTGGATGGGAGAATTCAGCATTATAAAATGTACAAAAACAAAGACAAGTGTGAAATTGCCTACTGCGTATAAACCGAACATTCAGGCACGCAAAAAGTTGGGGGTGGGGGCTAAATGCGTACTACTCTAATATTTACTTCTTAACATATTCAGCCATACACTGTGTAAATAAAAAACAAATTACATAACAAAAACTGACTAATTTAAATACATTTTTGCTTTAAGAACACAGTAGTTACTCGTGTATGCTGAGCGGATTTTGTATATATTTTTAAAATTTTTAAATCTGGGATAATTTTAAACCTTTAATCTATGGCCGCGCAGTTTATACACCCAATTATTATTTTTATTTTATTTTTTTATTTTTTACATTTTTAAATTTAGAGTGTACGTAACACACGAGGACTTAAAGTTTGAAGACCAACGCAGAACAGAACGACAGCAATGTTGAAATTTAATTCAATTATAAAGTATACATTTAATTATTCTAAATATTATTTGCATGTTTTATTTAGTATTTTTCTAATAGCTGATAACATTAGACTTGAAGTTCATCTCTGGGGCTTCCCATCCTATTACACAATTTCCAACCTCTGTATCTTTTGATCGTTGGACGATTATTTTTATTTTAGTATACGAAGTCATGAAATAATATTTTGTAAACATTGTGCATCATTAAATATAATTCTTGACATTTAATATAATAAAACCTGTTTGAAACATATTTTTGATATTTTGTATTAAATATGTATATTTTTTGAAATGTGGTATTAAAGCTTAGGGTGCTCGTGTTAAACTAGTATATAGGATGTAAAATGATTTATAGTGTAATAAGTAAATATCTGATTGAAGAATCACTCATAATGTTTTTCAATAAAGAAGAAATTGGAACAACAATGCAGCAATAAAATTTTAAACATTTCATTCTAAAAATTACTGTGTGAAAATAATCATGATAAAATTTTTAAGGTTTATTTTGATTTTTGTGTGGTTTAAAGTTTTAGAGATATTAAAGATCTATGTTTAGAGGTGTTTACCTCGTCATACTTAGTTATCCAGAATACTTCTTTTGATTTACATTGCTTTTCAATCTTTTTAATATTTGTCATCTTTTATTTCCCGAAAGTTTAGTACATTTTATATATGATTATTAAATCGCTGAAACTTATGTGTTTCACTAGGGAAAATATCAAAGCGATAAAAGAATTCGAAAACACTTGCATGTAATAAAATGCCACAAAGTAGAGCCACTGGAGTTGTAGTTCTGGGATGATAACTAAATTGTTCGGTAGAATGCGGTAAGTTCCGAGATTAGCTTTTGGTTCTCTTTCACACCCCGAAATATAACCTTTGAAATTTTCGTATATTTCGTGGAATGATAACTAAATTGTTCGGTAGTGGGCGGGGCGTTCTGAGATTAGTTTTTGGTTTTGCTTTTACATCCTGAAATGTAACCGTTGAAATTTTCGTATATTTAGCGGCAGTATGACAGTAACTACAATCAGAAATTTTCAATCTTGTCATTAAATATTTCATATATTGATGACATATTTAAATTTTTAATAAAACTAATCCGATTATGCATTTCTTTTAATTTTTAATCTTATTTATTTTCTGCTTACTTCTTGAATAATTTACAGTCGCGTAATTAAAGGATACGAATATTTTAAAGAGATTCCTTTCTATAACAAAGGATACATTTAAAAAAAATAGAATTTAATGTATTCAGTAATTTGTTTGAAAGTATATTTATTATATGGGCTTAAAATTAAATTCTGACGAATATTAAATTCAAACAAAATGTGATAAGTATAGTAAATGCACCCGATTTTTAATTTATAAAGCTAGATTAAACACGTTTCATTATACAATTCCCCCCACCCCCACCCCCATGTTCTGAGGAAAATCGACTTCTTTCCATTTTATTTTCTTACGCTGTATACCTCATTTCTAAAAATAAAATATTTTCTTGAAAATTTTAAATAATAACTCAAAATTTTTTCCACTGTTTTTCAACCTTTTTTTAAATTGTTTAAATAAATTTTCTTTTATGTTATTTAGTGTTTAAATATTATTAAATAAAAATTTTCAACTTTCATTTTATACAGAAAATGAAATTACAGTTTAAATTAGTTAAAAAGGTGTTTTATGTAATCTGTTTTTGAATACATGAAAGATTGTTTGTGATTTTTGTAAATTATTTTTATTTTTATATCTCTTAAAATGCAGATAAGTCTGTTGTAAATTATGCTCATTTATTTAAGCCTTATTAAACCCATCAAAATCTCAAGTGATTTAAGCATATCTGCATATTTTAATGACATAAAGATTAATCCCTATTTAAGAATATTAAATTAACCCTCTCTCTCTCCTGACCCTCATAAGAAGTTCCTAAATTGCATGATAAAACGCAATGTTTTAGACAAGGATTTCGGTAAATTTTATTTTGAGTGATGTCTTTTAAACATCCAGGCATCATTTGTGGCATATATATATATACATATATATATATATATATATATATATATATATATATATATATATATATATATATATATATATATATATATATATATATATATATATCGTAATCTTTAATCTGCTAATTCCAAGGCTGATTTGTGAAAAACAAATTGGCACCGAGAGGGTTAATAAGTAATTTAACTTAACTAAACATAATTTTTTTTAATTCTACCTGCTACATACTTTTAAATTTCTATGATTTTTCTTTTTCCGACACTATTTCTAATAACTTATCTTCGCATCCTCAAATCAAAAATTTTTGCTATTAAATAGGATGTAAATTACAATTTGCAAAGAGTGGTGAAGAAAAATCACAAATATCCGAAACTATGTTTTTTGATAAATGTTTTCTAATCCTGTCTGGTACCATACTTCTTGGAAAATCTAAACACTTTTTGTGCCACGTATATAGAATGTTTTAGTCCCCCTCCCCTCGCCTTCTTTTTAAACGGTATTCCAGCTTTTTAAATCTTTTAATCCGTAACAAGATAATTTTATTAAACAGAAGCGTTTCAAAACTTGACTTATGTGTTTTTAATATGATGAATATTTATAAATTTAAATATTCTGTGATTGTTCTCCGTATTTATTTTATTTTATTTTTCCCATTCTGTGACTGTAAATATTTAGCATTTTTTCCTTGTTTCGGGAACCCCTGTCGCGTTCACCGACCTAACCGTTCGGAGTTTTCAATGGTTTTCTTCGAACCTTGCCGTAAATACGAGTTAGGATACTTTAGAAAGACCCCCATGGAGGTCCCTCCCCAACCCTTCTAGGGCCTATATCCCTCGTGTAGATAATCGGCTGCCATAAAATCTACCAACTAACCTTGTTTCGGGAGTGGTAATTTTCCGCATTTTCACGGTATTTTCGTTTATTTTTATTTTATTTTTTTATTTTTTAATCTAAATCCACACCTGAAATTTCCGCTTTCATCCCGCATCCGTCCCCGGCACGCAAGTTTAAAACCTTTTAATGAGTTTATAAATTTTGTAAAAGGTCCGCCACTTTTAAAAATAAATTAAAAAAATAAATTCATTTGAATTTCTCCTTCTCGTCTTATGCCCCTCCCTCGCCTCTCCATCCCATCAAGCTCTCTAATGCTCAAAGTTGAAATTCTTTAAATCTCTATTTAAGAAATCTGTCTTAATTGTTGTTTTGTAGTTATAACAAATAGATTATCAATCTTCTCAGTTCCACCACCCACCTCTCCGAAAAATTTATGCTACCTTTATCACGCAATTTTTTGGAATCTTTAAAATGTTCACTAAATTAATCCTGTTTTATAAATCTTACAGGAAATAACTGATTTTCTAGAAAAACAAAACTATCCGAAACATAGCTAATTATAATACCGAATATATGTACATATATATACACCTTGACTGCTGCATATTTCATTTGTCCTGTACTACGTGTGAGGAACTTACAAAATCAAAAGGAAAATCTGTCATTCCATTCATTAGAAAATAAAATAGAATGGTTTTGCATTAAAGGTTGTGATTTATATTTTTATCTTTGAAATAAATAAATTAATTAATTAAGCGTTCAAAATAAAAGTAACAAAAAAGGATCAGTAAATTTGATCAGGCTCACGGGCATGGACGCATAGTATGGAAATCTAGCCCAGTCAGTAGCTCTTATGGTTTAAGCAAGTAAAAAGTAAAAAGAGTAAAAAAGGGTAAAAAAGGAAGTGAAAAAGACCATAAACACACAGACCTCCTAAAACGATGCGAGGAAGTCGGGGAGTAGTTGCAAGTAATGCAAGAGGGTGCCAAACATCGTGTTTCCTCCACCTTTGAAAATTTCAAGCTACGCCCTGATTAAAAAGTATAGAAGAATATCGTGCTTTACATTTCATTTTTCCTTAAGGTAAGGTGCATACACTCATCAGAATTTCTAGAAATGATAATTTCGGATTTACATTTTCCAGTTCATACTGAAATTGAACAATTCGAAATCACTGTATTTAACCGTAGAATTCATATTTTTCTGCAATTATATAAGATAAAAAATTCTATAGAAATTTTTTACTAAAATGTATGTACCTTGGGAGAACGACGGGTCTATGTTTAGTTTTATCGGCAATAAAAAAACGGAAGAAAAATCTAAAAGAATAGCATTAAACACTTTGGAACTCAAATTATTGAGAAAAAGGATGCAGTTAAAAATTGTAGTGATGTTTAAGAACATAAATTTCACCCTTTTCTGTATCAGTAGAATATGTTTAATGATTTTAATATAGGAAAAATTGCATTAATTCTTTTACAGATTTGCCTTAATTAGGCTTGGAGATTTCACGTAAAGAAGAAAGGTGTCCCATTTCAGCCAAATTACGGACTAATGTAACTTATATATTTATTAGTTCCGCGTCATTGTTTATGAAATAAAAGATTAATCAATAACATTTTTTCAAAATAATTTCGACGAAGGAAGCCTTCATATGACTATTCTATGCATTTAGGATATATGTAAATATTATACAATACTTTATAAAAAGTTACAGATTTAGAATTTATTAATTTATGCTTATTTTTAATAATAATGAAAAAAAGGGAATTTTTATACGGAAATCATTTTATTAATAGCGCTAAAATTTGTTACCACTTGGCCAAAACTTCAAAATAATTATGCGCTGAATTTATTCGGAAAATATTACTATCATGAAACAGTAGTTATAAAATAAATTACTGAGGAAAAAAAAAAGTGTATATTGAGTTATAAAATATTAATCTCATATCGGAATAATTATAAAGTAATAATGTATGTATAAAACACGTGTATTCAAGCACTATTTCATATACAAAATGCAATATTTAAACTCACGCCATCCATTTCATAAGTTTTGGTATGGATAGAATTTTATAGAATTAACAACAGTAAAACTTTTCAAGGATTAACGACTTTTTTTACTGTTCTCAAATCTGATAGACGGAAGGTGCTGGGTTCAAACCAAAGAATATAGATACGGCTCGTCCCTGTCACGCTCGTCGACCTAACTGTTTGGAGTTTTCCGTGGTTTTCTTGTAACCTTGCGTAAATACGGGTTAGGATTCCTTGGAAAGATCCCCACTAGGGCCTATATCCCACGTGCCAGGCCTGTTTACCGAATAGGCTCATGAAGCCTGAGCTTACCCATTGAAATACAAAGGGCCCCCAAATTTACTTTTCAGAACTAATTTTTAGAAAAAAAAAAAAATTTCAGCCAGGGTAAAAAATGTATTTTTTTTTTTTTTAATTATAGATACTAAATTTTCCCTCGTACTATTACTGACACATTTATACTCTTATTATTTTTTTTTTTCTGTTGATACAATAATTGGTATAAAAACAGTCATTAAATGCAGCTTATTTTCTTTTTTCTAGTGTTTTACATTTTATTTTCAAATGTAAAACACTGATGTAGACTGTAATGTGCAAAAAAGAGCAGAAAATTTAATCTGTATAATTATACTTTGTTTAAATTCATTAAGAGTGAAGAAATGGTAATAAAATATAGATAATAGATTATTTAAATAAAGGGGAAAGTAATTAGCTTTCAGTGATATCAAATTTCTTTTTTTCAAAATAGAAGCAAAATTGTGTTGTAGCTAAGTCTAAATTTATTTTAAATATTTGTTGTCCCTGTATTGTTCTTAGCACTGGAAAATCCTGTAATTTGTAAAGCATAAAATATATTTTGATGTTCAAATATTCGCACCTGTTTCATACTTTAAATTCCTTTACAAAATTAATTGTTGTGTATTATTATGTATATAATAAATATATTTTTCATATGTATATAGGTAGATACCTTTAATTTAATATTAAAAGTGTTGTTTACTCGAAATTTTGATGGTAAAATTTCAAGTTGTTGAAGCATGATTGGTAGATGGGGGTGCTTCCCATACTTCTAAGTCTTAAGCGGGCCCTGCCCACGTGCGGGTAATCGGACGTCATAAATTCCCCAACCGATTTTTTTAAGTGTCTGTCCCTGCTGAAGATTATATTTGTGCATGCTGTGGGCATGGGCTGCATTAGCGGTTAGAGACAGGACGATTCCTAATGGTAAGTCTGTGAGTAAAATCTTCCAAACTTCTCTGTGCTAGAGACTGGAGATTTATCCCTAAAGAGGGATAGTTTCCTCAATAAGATATCATTATTTAAACCAAGACTCCCTTAATAGATAAGACTTGACAATCCGGAGAAAGTCTATGGGAGAAAATGTCCGCGGTAATTGCCACTTATTAATTGACTTTCTCCGGAAAGTATCGCCGCCTGGTGGATACGACCGCAGAGTTGCCAAGTCTCCGGCTTTTTGAACACCAGTATATTTTTAGAGAAAATGTTGTTCTTTTAACTACCAGAATTCTCCGATCAAACAAAACAAAATTGTCTGTATTAAAAAATTGGTATCCAAAAAGAGAATAGAAAAATCTAGCAGCTCTGCTACCGCACAGCTGCCAACTTTTACGCTTTTTCCGTACCACTAAAATTTAATAGAATTTTTTTCGTTATGTAATCACACGATCTTGTCAATTTAATAAGATAAAATTTAGTATAAAATTTTAGTGATAGGAATTAAGCGTAAAAGTTGGCAGCTATGCTAGCGATACTAGTTCATAAGCAAATGCATAGAACAAATGGAGCTGTGAAAAAAATTCATGTCGAAAATACTCCTATTACTGACGATTGATGGCGCTAGTAGCAGGAGAATATAGCGGTCAAAGGAAACTTGCTGATTGTGAGGCCTGATACTATGATAAGGAGACCTTGATTTAAACTTTTGGTTGATGCTGCCATCTATTAGCAGAAAATTAAGTTAGCGAATTTCTAATTTTCTTAGCGAAATTTAAAACTATCATCTTGAATATTGTGGCATATAAAGATGAATGTAATCATCAAGGGCATTTAAATTATTAATAGACTTAATATTTTTCTTGATTTAAGTAATTTTTGAATTTATGAAGTAATTATAATTCTGGCATTTTCAAACCATTTTCACACTTTCATGCCAACATCAGATAAACATCCTAATTTATTATATTATATTTATCATAAAAATCATAGTTTAAACTACAGTAATTAGCATAAGTAGTTTGACTAAAACAGGGTTTGTACACAATTTTAAAAAATAAAATTCAAGGACTTTCAAGTTCTCCCCCCCCCCCCAAAAAAAAAAAAATAAATAAATAAAAGACGAACAAACAAATGCAGCAAAGGATCTACATTATAACTAATTATAAAGTATTTTACCCGTAAAGCAATCTTAAACCGAAACACAATACAGTAAATAAAAGTCGGTTATCACAAAGATAAATAATAACTTTTCAATAAGATGCTATTATCTGATCATAAACCCACATGGACTAGTCATAAATAATAATTTCCCTAAGCATTTGAGGAAAGAGGGGAAAATATCCATCTTTAGGAATAAATCCCGAGTTTCAAGAAAGGAAAATTTTACGGATTTTACTGTAAATCCTACCATTAGGAATCGTCCTTTCGCTAGCGATCTGTAGTACTTTAATAAGGAGTCGAATCAAATCTTGAATTCTTTGTACATCTCAAATAGCAAAGTCGAGCACACGTCAGTGAATAAAATACGTTTAAGAAAGGTCTTTAGTAAAAATTGGGGAAATAGAATTTTTCGTTAGTAGATAACTGTCTTATAGAACTGTTATCTAATTCTCTCATACTCTTTCTTCTGTTCAAATCATAGTTAACTTATTCGTTTCACGTTCTTTTATTAGATATTTCTTCGAATATAGCATTTTATTATTATATTTTCTAGAAATTTTGTAAAAAAATTTGCCCCTGGTAAGAAATATAAAACATTGTAAGAAATTGAAAGTTCGTAAAACATTTAAAAGCTTGCTATCTTATAAAATCCTGTATTCCACTTGCACAGAATTGATAAAAAAAAAAGGTTTAAACAACGTTAATATTTTCAATATTGCTTTGTAGGAAATTAAATATAAATTTTTATTAATTTTAAATCATAAAAATATATATACTTTATGCATTACTTATAAGTTAACACAAACATAAATTAGCCATATAAGCATATTATTATTATTGTACTTATTAATAATAATTAATAGTTAAATGCAGCGTCTATAGGAATATCTATAGATTTTAATAGAAATACTGTTTAATTAAAATATCGTATAATTTTACAATGCAGATTCCATGGCAGATGCTTCAACCACATGCTTTTCGAAGCAAACAATACAAATGGGCGTTGCTTCAGAACTGTCCCTTCACTTCTGTAAGATTACAAACTTCGTCATATATACTGAATATCCATGGATATCTTGAAATGTCCGAAAAATGATATTGTTTTTGCAATGTTACTTGATATCGTTGAATGTTGAAAAGTAAATTAATTTTTACGACATCGACTATTGCATACCAGATATTAAAAAAAAAACTTCCAGAAAAATTGCGAAAATGTTAAATTATACTTTTTTTAGAACACTGTTTCTATATTCTAATGTCAGATGAAGTGAAAACAACACTTTTAAAAACTAATTTTAAGATATGCCAGTAAACATGGATAAAAGTAATAAATTTTATGCGTGACATACAACGACATTCGAAATATTGGTGAAAATATTTGTGCTAAATAGAATTCTCTTAGCATATGTGCTGGCAAGAATGAGCATGTGAGGGTGTTGCACCTACGTGGATTCTCAAATTTAATTAGATAATTTTATTCTTTATTAGCATAATTAAAACATTAACAGACAGAGAAACTAAACTTTTATTCACAGGAAGGGGTTTCTGCATCCTGCCCCCAACCCATTGAAGACAATTTAAAATTATGTTTTACTTTTCGCATTCATGTGCTTCGATTTTATCTCAAACGGTAGAGGAAGGGGAAAGGAGTGTAACCCTGAAGAAATAAATAATGGAATGTTTCAATTCTCCATTTTGAAAAATGTTCGCAGAAATTTACCATTGAATTTTTATTTTTTTCATAAATTGAAAATTTTTCGATTGCTTTGTATGTTGCTATGTTTAAAAAATGTTTTGTGGGGGAGAATTCTTACAAATAATTCTTAGTTTAGCTTATTCCGTGTTCATATTCTACATTTTTAGAAAGCGGACTAGGCTGTGGACAACAGGCGCATCGGTTCCGAAACATTGCCCCTTCATTCCTGCGGCACCCTAGCTATTCACTACATTAAGTTTTCTTTACTATTGCAAATATATATATATATATATATATATATATATTGGGGGGGGGGTCGTTATCCAGAGCGGGGCATTTGCAAAGTAATTGAAATCGAGCCGCTTCTACATAAGTATATATGTAGAAATGGTTGACAAGAATCATTGCATTTATCAATATATATTTAGCGCCAATGGGATGCCATAGATGTTTTTGTGTAACATACCTGTTAATGTTATTGTTTGCTTAGACTGTTAATTTACACTCATAGCATTCCATTAGTAAAATTACGCTTGCATGTTTCCAAGTTTTATATGCTCTTATCCTGTAATTAGTGTCGTTTATCTGTTGAAAGGTAGAAACTTGAATTTAAAAAAAAAATAGAAACATAAAAAATGGTTCTAACCTCTTATGCAAGGCTGTCAGCTTTTACACTATTTTCTTACCACTAAAATTTTATAGTACTAAGCTAAGCAATTAATGTTATAACAGCTAAATGCAACTTGTAGACGTGGTTTGCACGAGATGGTGAAAAAAAAAACCTTACTTTACGTTTTAAATGTTATAAAAGCTTTAAATGTTTATATCCGTGTATGTCATCTTTACGTGCAAAATGAATAAAAATCTTAGCAAAAGATATTTCAACAACGAAATTTCTCAAATGTTTTATCATTAATTTTTAACACTAGAATGGCGGGAAATTTTACTCAAGTTTCATAAAAATATGTCACACCAGAATTTTTAGTTAAGATTTTCAACATATTTATTTAACCTATTTTTGTGCGATATATATTTAACTTATTTTATGAAGAAATATCCGTTTCGAATCGACATTTTTTTTCATTAGTAGGAGTCAAAATGAGCCCTCACCGCCGTTCTAGTGTTAATTAATTTAATTTTATCATTAAATGTATTTCTTATTTTTTTTAAAAATAAAAGTCCTAAATCTCCTAAACGCAATCTTAATCACATTTCCTATTAAATGAAGATATGAAGGAAAACCATTTACATTATTATTGTTATTATTATTATTATTATTCCATATATGTATATATATATATATATATATATATATATATATTGTCGCATAATTAAGCTTCATGCGATTCACTATGATGATTATCAAAATTCCCCGAGTTTTTAACGCGTTCAATATAAATATTTCAAAACTGCTGTTTAATGAGATAGACTGTAAAAAGAAACACTTGAAATAAATCAGTTGATATTTTTTTCTCGGACAGCATATAGAAATTTTGAAATTTACAAGAACGCTGCTCGCGTGTCTATAAACACTCGCTTTATGTATAATCACAGACAATTTAACCCCTTCAGGGGCAAAGCACTCTTGTAGCTAAAATATTGAAATGATTGGTTGACACCAGGATTCACGACCGAATTTATTTTAAAATAAGTAATAAGCTTTTCCTCATATGCCTTATAAATAAAAAAAATTATTATAAAATTTTGGTGTCATTGTGACATTTTGGGATTAAAATTAAGTGGTATATATAATATACCGGTGCCCTTCAAGGGGTTAAAGTACCTGTACTCTATAGCGGAGTGTTATTTACTAAAGCAAATCAACTATAGAAATGAGCTCGATGACCGCATTTACAGTTTTTTGCCGACATATCCCAGAGTACTTAAAGTATTACTACAATTTTTGGAATAGAATTTTTCTAATTATTATATTGCAGATAAATGTGACAAATTCTGCAATAAATCGCAAGACGACTTTGATACTGAAGAGAAAATATTAAACAAAGATTTCTGATCTGAAATAGTGTTACCATACTTCTTGGAAATTCTAAGGAGTGTACGCACATTGTTCCCCATATATCACAACGAATTAAAAATATAACCGAATTATTAATATTAAATTCTTAATAAATGCGGTTATGAACTAATAGGGGAGGTTCCTGAAATTGACATGAAACGCTATATATTATATTTATGATAATGTACTCCAGCAATTGTGTTATTAAAAGGAATTTTTAGGAGGCCTTTGATATAATAGACCACTCCCACCAAAGCCATTAAATAATAAGCCCAGTCAAATAAATGGGAAACTTTTCGCAAGTTGAAAATAGCGCCATCTAGCGGATGGGATGCTTGCATTCGGCACCAAGAATATTTTAATAAAATTTTGCTTCTAAAATTAAAGCTTAAAATAAGGAGTTCATATTTTCTAAAAGAGTCGTATGTAAATTCCGGTGTCAGTCAGTAATTTCACATTTTACGAACAGAATTTGTCTGTGCCGGAAAGGGTTAATTGCATAGTGATGTAAATTTCCATCACTTTTTATTTAACTTTTAATAAATAAATCAACTTCTTCACCAACACTATATTTATATAGAAATATTAATCCAGTAAATTTCCCCCCTTTTTTTTTTCATTATAGTTTTAGCTTTAATGTAAAAGACCCCAATAATTAGCAAGCTTTTAAAGGAAGTGAAAAGGAAACAAAACATCGATACAAACGATAAAAATCGTATAAAATATCGATATAAATAAATCTTATCGTTTCTCTGCGACGTACTTCTGTTTCGCCTTCCTTCCGCAGCAGATGAAGTGGCGCTAGTGTGCCACTAACTAATTTAACACTATCTGACTGGGCTTATTATTTAATGGCTTTGACTCCCACGAAGAGGGAGAATGTTTAACGTGAATTGAAATATTTCGTTTCAATCTCCTACGAAAAGGGAGAATGTTTAACTTGAATCGAAATATTTTGTTTTCGTTACAACCTACTACTTTAACTGAATATTATCTGGAAAATACTTTTTATTTTATTTCAACGTATTATTTTAATCTTCTTGGTATGAGTGTAATATTTCAACTCTCTTAATTTTAGTACTTATATGATAGCAGAAAAGTTTACTTTTCATTCGGTATGATTTGGATTTATTTATCACAATGCAATTATTTTATTATGTATATTTTATTATTTTGTACTAGAGAGAGCTAAAAGATCCTACACTAGAGGAAACAGTTTATTCAGAAGCATTGTCAATGCAATCATCTACTAAGATTTCAATTCTTTGATCCTTTCTCTAAGTAGCTTCAACAACGTTTTAATAAAGTGGGAGAAACTTCTATAGCACCTGAATTAAGTTTTCAAAATGAGAGATGAATAGAAAACAACAATAAATGAATATATATGTATATTTTACCTTACAGAAAGAGATATTGCTAAGATTTTTCCCCTGAAAATAGGCATCCGTTTATTTTGGATTGGTTATAAAATGTTATTATCAATGTTATTATGTTAAACATCATTATAAAATGTACAAAAACAAAGACAAATGTTAAATTTCCTAGTGTGTATAAACTGAACATTCAGGCATTCAGAGAGTTGGGGATGGAAGATAAATGTATACGTAACGTACGTAATGTAAAAAAAAAAAAAAGGAAAAAAAAAAAAGTACTACCCTAATTTTTACTTCTTAATATATTCAGCCATAAAATGTGTATATCAGGTACAAATTACCTAACAAGAAGAAACTAATTTAAATATATTTCTCTCTCTCTGTATATATATATATATATATTATTCTACATATATACAGTAGTTACTCGTGTAAGCCGAGTGGTTTTTATATATATTTTTTTAATCTGGAGGTAATTTTAAATCTTTAATCTAATGTCGCGCAGTTTTTACACCTTTTATTTTTATTTATTTATTTATTTATTTATTTATTATTATTATTATTGTTATTATTTTACATTTTAAAATCTAGACTGTACGTAACACACGAGAACTTAATATTTGAAGACCGGCTCAAAACAGAAGTTTTCAGAGTTGTGAAAGCGTTTAATTGAAATATTTCAAACAAAATGCTGCTTAATGAAATACGTTGTAAAAAGAAACATCTGAAATTAAAAAAAAATTTCTCGGTCAGCATATTTAGCTTGGCGAATTTTTTTAATTTACAAGAACACTGCTCGCGCTTCTGTAAACTCTCGCTTTAGGTATAAACACGGACAATTTAAATTACCTGTATTCTATAGCGCAGTGTTATTTACTAAAACTAAAGCCAAGATCTACTATAGAAAAGAGTTCGAAGACCACACTTACATTTTTAGCCGACATATCCCAGATTATTTAAAGTATTACTTACTACAATTTTTGGAATAGAATTTTTCTAATTATTGTTTTGCAGATAAATATTACAAATTCTGCAAGAAGACTTCGAATTTGAAGAAAAAATATTAAACAGCGATTTCTGATCTGAATAAGTGTTGTTATACTCCTTGGAATATCTAAGACACATTGATCTCCATATTTCACAATGAATTAGAAATATAAACTAATTATTAATATTAAATGTTTAATAAATATGGTGCGTGAGCTGATAGGAGAGGTTCCTAAAATTGAGATGAAACGCTATACATTATATATACGATATTGTACACCAGCATTTGTGTTATTAAGAGGATTTTTTTTATATAGGAGCACTATGTGTAAATTTAACCTCTGATTTCTAACAAACATATACATATGCATGCCCGTGTAAGACGAACTACAGTATTTTGATATAATCATAGCTGCCAACTTTTATGCTTTTTTCCTACCAATAAAATTTGATAGTAAATTTTATCTTATTAAATTGCCAAAATCATGCGATAACAAACGCATTACCTTTAAAAAGCATATTCTTAATATCCGCGGTAAAGTCGCCGGGATTTCCAAAACTCTCGCCCCCCTACTTCGCAGCCACTCACTCTCCATACACAACAAACTCTTAATATATAATGCTTGCATTCTCTCTGTTATCACATATGCATGTCCAATCTGGGGCTTCACTTGCAAAACCAGTATGAACAGTCTCTCTAGTACCCATTACAAACAGCTCCGTTACATCAGGAATGGCTCTAGATATCTCAAAAACTCCACAATCCTCAAGGATATGAAAACGACTGCACTCAAACATCGCATTAAACACCTTGCGAAAAAATTCTACAATGACATTAATCACATCCCAAATGAACTCATCTATGAGCTACCTGACTACGATGCTTGCAGTCCATCCAACCGGAAAAAACCAAGGTACTTCACTATTCTTGATGAATAGTCCTTCCGAGCTATAATTCTTATTTTCTCTTTAATTAAAGGAAAAAAAAATATTATTATATGTTTATTTTATTAAATAAAATAAAATTGACTTTTCTCTTAAACCTCTCCTAACATCTTTACTTTACCTCGTCTGGCATTATTTTTGTTTTTTTTAACTATGAACTATTTTTACTTTTATACATTAACTAGTAAATTTTCATTATTTTATTGATATACTTAACATTATCCTATTTTTATGTACTCAATTAGACTACGGCTAAACATTTCTTATGGCTCTCTCAGGATTTGATATACACCTACTCAAAGCCAGGGTGTGCAGTTGCTTCGCAACTTGGAAGCCCATTGAACCTATCACAAGTTCAAGTTCAAGTGTGATTACATAAAGCAAACATTTCTATTAAATTTTAGTGGTAACAAAAAAGCGTAAATGTTGGCAGCTAAGTATAATGCATAGGTGCCAACCTCTCATTAATATTCCGCAATATGCGGGTTAATTTGACCCATGTTTAACACGTTTCGCACCAGAAATTTTTTTTACAAATAAAATAAAACAAATTCCACGTAAAAACCTGTAATTGAATAAATAAAGATTCATCCAATAATTTTTCTGGTTTGAAGTGTTGTTAAACTGGGTCAAATTAGCACTTTATCGACCGGTCGTCGATTAATCGACGTTTGCTCCCCAGCGCTTACCGACCGGCCGTCGATTATTCGACGTTTGCTCCCCAGCGCTTACCGACCGGTCGTCGATTAATCGACTTTTGATCTTTCTGTTAGATTTGTTTAGGTTAGATTGACAAGTAGCAAGCAGCAAGCATTCTTTATTCAGATAATCGGTGCTTTTTTATAAGCTTTAGCCCTTCAGAACAGATTTCGCTTGTAAATACTGCAACGTCCCATTACACAAAGGTGACTGTTTCGAGCGCTATCATAGTTTAAAAAAATATTAAACAACTTCTTTTTTCGACAAATATTGTTATATGGATTGTGGTATATTTTATGTAAATAATAAACTGAAAACGATTGTAATAGATAAAATAAATATTGTTTAACACTAATATGATTAACCCCTTCACGACGAGCGTCCTTTACAGAATTTTTAACCTTTTACCACCGGTTTTTCAAAACAGAAAATTTCACCTAATTGAATCCCACAAATGCTAAGATTTAATGAGGCAAATCTTACATTAAAAAAATAACTGGTGGGAATAATCGAGGATTCTGAGCATCTTATGCGTCACGTATACGTGTCGCTCGTCTCCAAGGGGTTAAAGTAAAAGATTTTATTAAATTTCGTTACCCTAGAATAACACGAAGCATACAATTGTACCAGAGTTTAAGAAAAGCGCATATATTCCCGCGCGTCAGTCTAGGCCGAAACCAAGCCGGTTTCTCGGACGATCTGCGGCTGACCGGGCGGTGAAAGGGCATAGTATGTTCGAAACGCTACCGGTCGGTAAAGTGTTAACTCGAATATTACGTAATATTAATGAGAGGCTGGGAACTATGTAATAGAAAACCCTGACGATCAGAGAGAATGTTTGACGTCAATCCTACTGGTTTCTTACTGAAAAGTCAACCTACAATGACAACGGGGAAAACTTGCCATATAGGCGTTCACCCGTTTTTTTAAATCGTCACACAATAATCTTTCACAATACATTCAGAAACATATTTTAATTTATTTTATCAAAGTATTTTAATCTTACTGGTATGAGTGGAATATTTCTACAGTGTTACTCTTACATACTAATATGATATAAAAAAAAGTTATCTTTTTATTCGGTGTGATTTGGGTTTATTTATCACTTTCCGATTATTTTATTATACAGAGTGGGCCAAAAGTCCCGCATCATAGGAAACACATGTATTGTTACAATATGTTATCAATATGATTGCCTCCGTTGACAAAACACAACTGCAGGCGATCGTTCATGTTCCTCAGATTGTTGGCCACTAAGATTGGCGTTATGGCATAGAACTCAGTAGAAATTCGCTCATGCAAATGGTTTTTATGCCTGATCTATGCACTGTAAACTTTCGATTTAAAGTAACCTCCATACAGCAAACTCTACACACTCTTCAGTAGTCAGCATTTTTACATACAAATTAAAAATAAATAAAAACCAAATTAAAAAATTAAAAACTCCTATGAGGCGGGACTTTTAGCCCACCCTGTATATATTTTATTATTTTGCACTGGCCAGAGCTAAAAGAGAACGTCCTACAATAGATGGAAGAGTTTTTTTTTTTTTTTGAAATATTGTCAGTGTAATCATGCACTAAAAATTGATTTCGTGGATCCTTTTTCTATGCAGCTCCAACAACTGTTCTAATAAAGTGGGGAGGGGAGAGGGACTTCTCTAGCACCTGAATTAAGAATTCCAAATCAGGGATGGACAGAAAATAACAATAAATAAACAAATATATATTTTTTACCTTACAGGAAGATATATTGCTAAGTCTTTTTTTCCTGAAAATAGGCATCGGTTTATTTTGGATGGGTGAATTCAGCATTATAAAATGTACTAGAACAAAGACAAGTGTGAAATTGCCTACTGCGTATAAACTGAACATTCAGGCACACAGAAAGTTGGAGGTGGGGGCTAAATGCGTACTACCCTAATATTTACTTCTTAAAAAATAAAATGTGTATATAAAGAACAAGTTACTTAACAAGAACTGACCAATTTAAATATATTTTTGCTTTAAGAACACAGTAGTTACTAGTGTATCCTGGGCAGTTTTTGTATATATTTTTTAATTCTGGGGTAATTTTAAACCTGTAATCTAATGCTCCGCGCTTTTTACACCTTATTATTAGTATTATTTTACTATGTTTATTTTTTACATTTTTAAATCTAGAGTGTACGTAACACACGAGGGCTTAAAGTTTGAAGACCGGTGCAGGACAGAACGACAGCAATGTTGAAAATTAATTAAATTATAAAGTATACATTTAATTATTTAAAATATTATTTGCATGTTTTATTTAGTGTTTTTCTAATAGCTGGTAACATTGGACTTGAAGTTTATCTCTGGAGCTTCCCATCCTATTACACAATCTCTGACCTCTGTGTCATTTTAATCGTTGGACGATTATTTTTAGTTTAGTATACGAAATCATGAAATAATATTTTGTAAACATTGTGCAACATTAAATATAATTCTTGAAATTTAATATAATAAAACATTTTTGAAATATATTTCTGATATTTTCTATTAAATATGTATATTTTTCGAAATGTGGTATTGAAGGTTAGGGTGCTCGTGTTAAACTAGTATATAGGGTGTAAAATGATTTTTAGTGTAATAAGTGAATATCTGACTGAAGAATCACTCGTAATGTTTTCCTGTAAAGAAGAAATTGGAACAAGGTTGTAGCAATAAAATTTGAAACATTTCATTCTAAATTATACTGTGTGAAAATACGCATGATTAAATTTTTAAAGTTTATTTTGATTTTTGTGTGGTTTAAAGTTTTAGAGATGTTAAAAATCTCTGTTAAGAAGTGTTTACGTCATACTTAGTTATCCAGAATACCTTGTTTGAATTATATAGCTTTTCAATCTTTTTTAATATTTGTCATCTTTTATTTCCCGAAAGATTAGTGCATTTTATAGATGATTATTAAATCGCTGAAACTTATGTGTTTCACTAGGCAAAATATCAAAGCTCTATAAGAATCCGAAGACACTTGCATGTAATAAAATGCCGCAAAGTAGAGCCACTCAGGTTGTAGTTATGGGATGATAACTAAATAGTTCGGTAGTGGGCTGTGAGTTCCGAGATTAGCTTTTGGTTATCTTTCACACCCCGAAATATAACCTTTGAAATTTTCGTATATTTCGTGGAATGATAACTAAATTGTTCCTTAGTGGGCGGGGCGTTCTGAACTCAGTTTTTGGTTCTGCTTTTACATCCTGATATGTAACCGTTGAAATTTTCGTATATTTAGCGGCAGTATGACAGTAACTGCAATCAGAAATTTTCAATCTTGTCATTAAATATTTCATATATTGATGAAATATTTAAATTTTTAATAATACTAATCCGATTATGCATATCTTTTAATTTTTAATCTTATTTATTTTCTGCTTACTTCTTATAAAATTTAAAGTGGCGTGAAGGATACGAATATTTTAAAACAGATTCCTTTCTGTAACAAAGGATACATTATATTAAAAAAAAAAAATAGAAATTAATAAATTCAGTAATTTGTTTTATTATATGGGCTTAAAATTAAATTCTGACGAATATCAAATTCGAACAAAATGTGATAAGTATTGTAAATGCACCTGATTTTTAATTTATAAAAATTGATTAAACACGTTTCATTATAGATTTTTTTTCCTCATGTTCTGAGGAAAATCGACTTCTTTCCATTTTATTTTCTTACTCTGTATACTTGATTTCTAAAAACAACATTTTTTCTAGAAAATCTTAAAAGTACCCCAAATTTTTTTTCAACTTTTTTTCTTTTTTCTTCTTCTTATTTTTTTTTTTTTTTAATTGATTAAATGAAATTCTTTTTTTATGTTATTTAGTGTTTAATTATTAATAAATAAAAATTTCAACTTTTATTTTATACAGAAAATAAAATTACAGTTTAAATTAGTTAAAAATGTGTGTTCTGTAATCTGTTTATGAAAACATGAAATATTGTTTGTGGTTTTTGTAAATTCTTTTTATTTTTATATCTCTTAAAATGCAGATACATCTGTTGTAAATTATGCTCATTTATTTATGCTTTATTAAACCCATCAAAATCTCAAGTGATTTAAGCATGTGTGCATATTTTAAAGACATAAAGATTAATCTCTATTTAAGAATATTAAATTAACCCTCTCTATCCCCTGACCCGCATATGAGGTTCCTAAATTGCATGATAAAACGCAGTGTTTTAGACAAGGCTTTCGAGTAAATTTTATTTTGAGTGATGTCTTTTAAACATCCAGGCTTCATTTGTGGCATAAATTTAATTGTTATCATAATCTTTAATCTGCTAATTCAAAGACTCATTTGTGAAAAACAAATTGAGGAGAACGAGAGGGTTAGTAAGTAATTTGAAAAGAGTGGTGAAGAAAAATCATAAATATCCGAAGCTATGTTTTTTGATAAATGTTTTCTAATCCTGTCTGGTGCCATACTCCTTGGAGAGTCTAAACACTTTTTGTGCCACGTATGCAGAATGTTTTAGTCCCCCTCTCTTCGCCCCTCTTTTTAAACGGTATTCCAGCCTTTTAAATCTTTTAATCCGTAACAAGATATTTTTATTAAACAGAAACGATTCAAAACTTGACTTACGTGTTTTCAATATGATGAATATTTATAAATATAAATATTATGTGATGGTTTTCCGTATTTTTTTAATTTTATTTTTCCCATTCTGTGATTGTAAATATTTCGTATTTTTTCCTTGTTTCGGGAACCCTTTGTCGTGTTCGTCGACCTAACCGTTTGGAGTTTTCCATGGTTTTCTTTGAACCTTGCCATAACTACGAGTTAGGATCCCTTAGAAAGACCCCCCATGGAGAGCACCCCCCCCCTCCCCCTAGGGCCTCTATCCTTCGTGTAGATATTCGGCTGTCATAAAATCAACCAACCTTGTTTCAGGAAAGGTAATTTTCCACATTTTCACGGTATTTTCGTTTATTTTTATTTTTATTTTTATTTTATCTAAATCCCCATCTGAAATTTCCGCTTTCGTCTCGCCTTCCTCCCCGGCACGCAAGTTTAAAATATTTTAATGAGTTTATAAATTTTGTAAAAGGTCTGCCATTTTTAAAAATAAATGTAAAAAATAAATTCATCTAAATTTGTCTTTCTCGTGTTCTGCCCCTCCCTTGCCTCTCCATCCCATCAAGCTTTCTAATGCTCAAAGTTGAAATTCTTTAAATCTCTATTTAAGAAATCTGTCTTAGTTGTTGTTTTGTAGTAATAACAAATAAATTATCAATATTCTGAGTTCGTCTCACCCCCCACCTCTCCAAAAAATTTATACTACCTCAAGCACGCAAGTTTTTGTAATCTTTAAAATGTTCACTAAATTAGTTCTGTTTTATAAAACGAATCTTCCAGAAAAAAACTGATTTTCTAGAAAAACAAAACTATCCGAAACATAGCTAATTATTACCAAATAAATACATATATATCCTTTTTAATAAAAAACTATGCGTTGCTGACCACTGGGATTTTCGATAATCGTTGCCACAGATTAATCTCGAAAAATGAAACATTTGAAGTTACTGAAAAAATATTAATAGTTCTAAAGTTATTTGTCAGAAAATTGCTACACAAACTTCGTTAGAAAGGTAAAAAATTGTATTTTACTTGTTATAAATTTGAATGCTTTTGTATAAAAAGCTATACGTTGCTGACGACTGGGATTTTCGATAATCGTTGCCACAGATTAAACTCGGAAAATGAAACATTTGAAGTTTCTGAAAAAATTAATAGCTCGAAAGGTATCTGTCAGAAAATTGAAAGACAAACTTCGCTAGAAAGGTAAAAATTGTATTTTTCTTGATATAATATTCAAATCTAATGATTATGCCGTTTTTCAAATATTGAATTTCAAAAATTACCAAATTTCACAATGGAGTACCATAGCGAAATCTTCACGCGTAAAAAGATAATGATAAGTGCCATGTGTCCTGACGTATACTGGCTATAGCACGAGTCACAAATTATAGTAGTCTTACTATTCTGTTAAAATATAAAAGTGAATTATGATGCCACGAGTGCATGATTTTCATTTAATTTTAATATAATCATCTTAGAAACAAAGCTTTGGATTTTTTTTTTCAAATGGGAGTAATAAATTGGCCAATACTGTATATTATTTTGAGTTTAAAAAAGGAAAAGTGGCGGAGCCCTTTGTATTATTTAGGTTTCCTCAGGAACTGTTGGTCAGAATTGAAAGTTTAATATATCAAAACGTCAGAAATTAAATCGGCAATAAATCGGCAATAACTATAAAAACTGTAATTCAATTCATTTGGATATATTTTCATTTAAAAATATAAAATTATTCAACATTGATTTTAGGTATTTTTAAGGTTATTAACATGGGTCCGGGCAACGACGGGCATGTCAGCTAGTACATATGTACACCTTGACTGCAGCATATTTCATTTGTTCTGTACTACATGTTAGGAACTTAAAAATTCAAAAGGAAAATCTGTTATTCCATTCATTAGAAAATAAAATAGAGTAGTTTTGCATTGAAGATTGTGATTCATATTTTTAATTTTGAAATAAATAAATAAATTAATTAAGCGTTGAAAATAAAAGCAACAAAAAGGGAAGAGTAAATTTGATCCGGCTCACGGGCATGGACGCATACCATGCAAATCCAGCCCAGTCAGTATCACTTATGGTTTAAGCAAGTAAAAAGTAAAAAAGAAGTAAAAAAGACCATAAAAACACAGCCCTCTTAAAAAGGTGCGAGAAAATCGGAGAGTAGTTGCAAGTAACGCAAGAGGACGCCAAACATCGTGTGTTCCTTCCCCCATTGAAAATTTTGATCTACGCCCCTGATTAGGAAGTACAGAAAAATATCGTGCTTTACCTTTATTTTTTCCGTAAGGTAAGGTGCATACACTCATCAGAATTTCTAGCCATGATAATTTCAGATAGAAATTTTCAATTTCATACTGAAACTGGACAATTCGAAGTCATTGTATTTAACTGCAGAATTTATAATATTTTTCTGCAATTATATATGGTAAAAAATTCTACAAAACAAGTTACTAAATTGTACGTCCAAGGTTTTTTTTTTTCCTATCGGCAAAAAAAAAAAAAAAAAAAAAAAGCGTTAAGCATTTTGAAACTTTAAATATTTTTAAAAAGCATGCAGTTAAAAGTTACAGAGATGTTTAAGAACAAAAATCTCTTTCTTTTCATGTTTAATGATTTTTAATATAAGAACATAAAACTTTTTTACAGATTTGACTTAATTAGGCTTGGAGACTTCCCGTAAAGAGGAAAGGTTTTAGCCCATTTCAGCCACACTACGGAGTAATGTTACTTATATATTTATTAGTACTAGGTCATTTTTTCTGAAATTAAAGATTAATTAGTAATTTTTTTTTTCAAAATAGTTTCAACGAAGGAAGCATTCATATGAGTATTCTATGTATTTAGAATATATGTAAATAATGTACGATTCTTTTTAAAAAGTTACAGATATAGAATTTATTAATGTATGCTTATTTTTAATAATGGATTTTAATAATAAATTTTTAATAATTTTTAATAATGCGTGTAAAAAGGGGAATTTTTATGCTAAAATCATATTGTTAATGGCGCAAAAATTTTTGACCTTTGCACCACTTGGCCAAAACATCAAAACAGTTATTCACTGAATTTATACGGAAAATATTACTATCGTAAAACAGTGGTTATAAAATAAATTCTTGAAAAAAAAAAAAAACCTGTGTATACTGAGTTATGAAATATTAAACTGAAGTCGGAATTATTATAGAGTAATAATGCTTTGATAAAATACGTGTGTTCAAGTAACATTACTATGTAAGTTAAATGTTTTGAACTCGTGTCATCCCATCTCGCAATGTTTGGGATAAATAAGAGTTCAATTGATTTAACAACAATCAAACCCCGTAAAGACTACCGAATTTTTGTATTATATGTATAAATATTATTACAGATAATATATATAGTCCAATATAAATAGCGTAAAAAAGGGCCTTGCCTTGCAAAAATTCGGGTAGTTCTGATTTTTGGATATGTTGTAAAGGTTGACCCTCTAATAAAAAAAACCAAGTTTTCGACCTTCTAGACCTTGTGCGTTTTTCACAATATTGAAAAAAAAAACATTTTTCGGCACTTTTTTCGATTTTTCTTAAATAACTCAATTTTAGTGCATTTTACAGAAAAAGTACTTTCACCATTTTGTAGAGCATAAAATTCTCTACAACATGCAGTATTCATGTTTGTATATTGTCAAAATAGGGGGTGAGATACAGAGCCGGTAAAATTTGCGAAAAGTGCAAAAATCCACAAATGACGTTAGTTTTTGCTTAATAACCTACTTTTAGTGCGTTTTAGAGACAAAAGTGTCATTATAAAGTTTGTAAAGCATGAAGTAGTCTATAAGTTTCATTTATTAGGTCATTAAACATCTATAATAGACTTTAAAAATCAAAATAATACAATTTATGGTTAAAACAAAGAAATGCCGCCTGACAAGTCATTAATTTGAAAACAAACTTTTATTTTTTATATTGATTAAACGATGCAATTAATTAATTATAGTATGTACAATAAAAGGTAACTGTTGAATAGTTGAGGGGGGGGGGGGGCGAAGTTAACCAAAAAACCTAGTCGGTAGACATAGGTGCAGGGCCAAGAGTTCAAAGTCGAAAGTAAAATTAATAGCTGGGAATAATGTAAAAAAATACTTGAAAGATAAATAAGTTATAATTTAGAAATTTTAAAAAGGAAAAGGAGTATCTAAGGCCGAAACTAAGGGAGGTGGGAGCAAAAGGAGCATGTGGCCCGGGCGGTAGAATGGAAGGAGATGAGAGCGCACAATGAAGATTTGGTTTGTCGTGTTTGTATTCATTTGTCCCACATATTTTTGTTAGTCAAAGTTTACATTGATGGTAAATGTATCTCAGTTTGAGAATGTTAGTCCCTACAGAAAGAATAACAACAATTATACCTGATAAGATTGAAACCTGTATAAAGGAGAATTGTTTTCTGGTGTTTTGAATTCAGTTTTAAATTTTAAAATAAAGAAAATATTAGAAACTTATCCTGAACGTAATCAAAAAAGTATAAAAAGTGCAGAAAGTGCTCGTCGCTTGAAGATTCATACTTCTGCTGAGGTTAAGTTCAGTGAGACTATGTTTCCACAGTGGCCACAAGAAAAATTGCTAGGGAATGAAAAAAAAACAAAGAACTTTTCATTTACATGCTTCGAAATGAATTTGATAAAGCACAAATGATCACTACGCAGGTCACTGAAGATGCAGATGTGCTAATAGTGAACACAGCTATTTCCTAAGCCCGTGCTTACGATGCTGTCACTTTCAATGGTGAAGACATGGACCTTCTTGTGCTTGTGGCTTCTCTAGCTGCAGACAATGTTTATTTCCGAAGGGCCAGGAGAGAGAAACTGCCTGATGATCTCAACTCCACAGAGTGTTTCAAATTTAAGGAAATTGCGCAAAATATTATTTTTTTTTCATGCAGTAAGTGGTTGTGACACCACTTCTGTTCTCTACAGCCATGGGAAAATGAAATATTGCAGAATTCTTCAGAACCCATCCCTGAACCAAAAAGTTCAAATCGCTAAAGACTCAAAACGCAGGCACAAACTTGTTGAAGCCACAGAAGGTGTACTTCCTGCCCTGTATGGAGGTAATCCCAACCAAAACTTGAATGTATTGTGGTATGTCAGCTTTGCTAGAGCAGCTAACAATATTAAATTAAATTTAGCTAGACTACCACCTACTCGTGATGCTGCTGAATATCATGCATTCAGACATGGCTGGGAAACGAAAAGGATCCTCTCGAATGCGGCTGGAAGTGGGGTGGTCATGGGCTCATTCCAGTTACCATGCTGAATGGACCATCTCCTCAAACTCTACTCGATTTCATATCTTCCCAATTAAAAAAAAAAAAAATTGTAGTACGAATTTCAGTTCTAGAAAGTCAGGCTTGAAGTGCTGAGTTATCTGTGTGAAGTGCCACAACCAACTATGTGGCAACGCTCCTGATATTATACTGGACCTTGAGGACTTTAATGACCTAGAACAACCAATCGAGTCAAGTACATAGACGGACGATGAAGTATCTGAGACGATGGTATCATTACCAGGGTCAAGCAGCAGAAAAAGGACACATATATGACAAAGTGACTATACTTACTATATACTTGTTGATTAATTTCTTGTACATTCTATAATTAATTAACCACATCGTGTTTTCAATATCAAAAATAAAAGCTCGTTTTTTAAATTAATGACTTGTCAGGCGGTTTTTTTGTTTTTTTTTGTTTTAACCATAAATTGTATTATTCTGATTTTTAGAGTCTATTATAGATATTTAATGATCTAATAAATGAAACTTATAGACTACTTCATACTTTACAAACTTTATAATGACACTTTTGTCCCTAAAACGCACTAAAAGTGGGTTATTAAGCAAAAACTAACGTCATTTGTGGACTTTTGCACTTTTTGCAAATTTTACCCTATTTTCCCGGCTCCTTATCTCACCTTCTATTTGGACAATTTACAAACATGAATACTGCATGTTATAGAGATTTTTATGCTCTACAAAAAGGTGAAAGTGCTTTTTCTGTAAAATGCACTAAAACCGAGTTATTTAAGAAAAATCGAAAAAAAGGGCCGAAAAATATTGGATTTTTCAATATTGTGAACAAGGTCTAGAAGGTCGAAAACTTGGGTTTTTTTATTAGAGGCTCAACCTTTACAACATATCCAAAAATCAGAACTGCCCGAATTTTTGTAAGGTAAAATTCTATTTCTACTGGACTATTCTTAGAGAGCGGAATTACGTTTGACAAATTACCAATGGGCATTGTGGATTAAAATAACGCTGTGAAATAATATAAAAAAATGATTCATATAAGGATCTCAAAGCTCAAAAAGATGCCACTTACACCAAATTCAAAAATAATAACTCTTACATCTTACCCACTTACATATATAATATCTGTAAACAACGCAACACACTCCGTCGACTCTACCAAAATACCAGAGATCCCACCCTCAAAACAGCTGTCAACAGGCTCAACAATAAAATTAAAACCCTTATTCAAAAAGATAAGCAAAAAACTGGTCAAAATTTCTCGAAAGTCTTACTTGCGAGGATAACTCTCTTTGGCAAATCAAAAAGAAACTCAACAATAATTACACCCCTATCCCTCCCCTTACTGTCAATAGTCAAACTGCGTATACTGACGAGGACAAGGCAGAATGCCTTGCTGGCTCATATGAAAAGCAATTCTCTCCGAATCTCTTCCTCGCAAATCAAACACACTTTAACAATGTCAATGATACTGTTAATGACTTCCGCTCAACCCCTCCTACCCCCTCCCCGAAAATCAACCCATCATGATCAACAATATCATTCAAAAACTTAATAATAAAAAATATCCTGGGTACGATAAAATTTCCAACTATACTCTTAAACAACTTCCTATCAACTGTATTCCCTACATTACGAAGCTCACTAATTCTATCCTCAAACAGTGTTATTTTCCTAAACCCTGGAAAACCTCTATCATTTCTCCTATTCCTAAACCATCCTGCAATCTTAATGATCCAACTAATTTCCGTCCCATCAGTCTTCTCTCCTCTCTCAGTAAAGTCATCGAACGCGTCATTAGATCACAGCTCAATGACTACCTTCACAACAACAACATTTTTATGCCCGAACAATGCGGCTTCAGAGCCAAGCACTCCACCCAACACCAACTTCTTCGATTTGTGGAATTCTTAACTGAAAACTTCAATGAGAAGAAGCCTACTGCTGCTATATTTCTTGATGTCGCCAAGGCCTTTGACAAAGTCTGGCACGCAGGCCTCATTTACAAATTAATTCGGCTTAAGTTCCCATCTGGACTTATCCATTTAATACACTCTTACCTTGGTGATCGTAACTTCTACGTCCGCGTAAACAACTCACTTTCTCTACTACACATAATACTCTGTGGTATTATTCAGGGCAAGGCCTCCTTATCATAGTATCAGGCCTCACAATCAGCAAGTTTCCTTTGACCGCTATATTCTCCTGCTACTAGCGCCATCAATCGTCAGTAATAGGAGTATTTTCGACATGAAAATTTTTCACAGCTCCATTTGTTCTATGCATTTGCTTATGAACTAGTATCGGTAGCACAGCTGCCAACTTTTATGCTTAATTCCTACCACTAAAATTTTATACTAAATTTTATCTTATTAAATTGACAAGATCGTGTGATTACTTAACGAAAAAAATTCTATTAAATTTTAGTGGTAAGAAAAAAAGCGTAAGAGTTGGCAGCTGTGCGGTAGCAGAGCTGCTAGATTTTTCTATTCTCTTTTTGGATACCAGTTTTTTAGTACAGACAATTTTGTTTTGTTTGATCGGAGAATTCTGGGATTTAAAAGAGCAACATTTTCTCTAAAAATATACTGGTGTTCAAAAAGCCGGAGACTTGGCAACTCTGCGGTAGTATCCACCAGGCGGCGATACTTTCCGGAGAAAGTCAATTAATAAGTGGCAATTACCGCGGACATTTTCTCCCATAGACTTTCTCCGGATTGTCAAGTCTTATCTATTAAGGAAGTATTGATTCAGGGTTCAGTCATTGACCCTATTTTATGCATAATATACTTTAATGACATTCCACGCACACTCTTCACATCACTCGCACTCTATGCGGACGACACTGTTCTCTATGGCACTGCACATCACCCATACAATCTTTACATAATCTACAACATCACCTCAACATCTTCATGGATTGGTGTGATCAATGGCGCATTAAAATAAACGAATCTAAAACTACTGCTGTTTACTTCTCTAGGACATTTTCCACTCCTAATAGATTTACTCTCAATAATACTTCCATTCCCTGGTCTGACGATGCCAAGTACCTGGGGGTTACCATTGACAAACGCATTACCTTTAAAAAGCATATTCTTAATATCCGCGGTAAAGTCGCCGGGATTTCCAAAACCCTCGCCCCCCCTTCTTCGCAACCACTCACTCTCCATACATAACAAACTCTTAATTTATAATGCTTGCATTCTGTCTGTTATCACATATGAATGTCCAATCTGGGGCTTCACTTGCAAAACCAGTATGAACAGCCTCTCTAGTACCCATTACAAACAGCTCCGTTACATCAGGAACGGTTCTAGATACCTCAAAAACTCCACAATCCTCTAGGATCTGAAAACGACTTCACTCAAACATCGCATTAAACACCTTGCGAAAAAATTCTACAATGACATTAATCACATCCCAAATGAACTCATCTATGAGCTACCTGACTACGATGCTTGCAGTCCATCCAACCGGAAAAAACCAAGGTACTCCACTATTCTTGATGAATAATCCTTCCGAGCTATAATTCTTATTTTCTCTTCAATTAAAAAAAATATATATTATTTATGTTTATTTTATTAAATAAAATAAATTTGACTTTTCTCTTAAACCTCTCCTAACATCTTTACTTTACCTCGTCTGGCATTATTTTTGTTTTTTTGAACTATGAACTATTTTTACTTTTATACTTTAACTAGTAAATTTTCATTATTTTATTGATATACTTAACACTATCCTATTTTTATGTAGTCAATTAGACTTCGGCTAAACATTTCTTATGGCTCTCTCAGGATTTGATATACACCTACTCAAAGCCAGGGTGTGCAGTTGCTTCGCAACTTGGAAGCCCATTGAACCTATCACAAGTTCAAGTTCAAGTATTTATTACAAAACTTTAAATGTGGATCATGCAAGTTGTCTGAAAAAACGTGAGATGAGTACATTTTAAAATAATTAATAACACTACCTTCTTTATCTTTCTTAGACTGCGAAATTACGATTGAAAAAATTACCTATGGGCATTGTGGGTATAGTCTACTTATTCACGTTCTGACAGTCGAATAATAATTTTAAAAAAAAGAGAGAACCCGACATTACATTAAACGTAATTATCGATCTTTCTTTTTTCTTTTTCTTTTCCTTTATTTATTTTTTTTTTTTTTTCTTGCTAAGATAAGATAATATTTACCTGTAAATTATTTTTTACGCTTGCATTCAACCAACCATGTATTTTTCATTTATTTTGCATTATTTAGCGTTATTTTAAAGAGGATGTACTTTTAACGAAATATTTTCCTTACGTGAAAGTAGTTTGTTGATGAACTGGCATAAGAAACATATGGAACCTATATTTTTACACAAAAACGTTTAAAAGATAGGTTATTTTGTGAATTTATCTTCTCCTGATTGCGTTTAAAACGCATTCTTTCAACACTTCCATAATGCATGTAATTTTTTAATTAATACGGGTTGGGTTCCTTTAGAAACACACCCACGGTGGACACACCCCTAGGGGGAGTGTCCACCGTGTACATCCCTCGAGTAGATAATCATCCGTCTTAAATCAACCAACTAAATTCTTTCTTTTTTTCAGAGCTATTTTTTTCTTTTTCTTTTCTTTTTCTTTTTCTTTCTTTCTTTCATTCTTTCTTTTTTTCGTTAATTCACTTATTTTAGCTTAATAAAATGGGTCAAACTCAATGTCATTTTTCACCCTCTGATGCCTATACATTCATAAATTGTCTTGATATACAACAATAAAAGTTCATTAAAATTTGCTGTTTTATATGTATAAAAGATACATAAATGTATATAAATAAGTATTTTTCTTATTTCATACGTTTCATGCATTTAACTAGAAAAATTAAACATTCATCCTTTTAATAATAATAATAATAATAATAATAATAATAATAATAATAATAATAATAATAATAATAAAAAAAAAAAACATTTCATTTAACCCTTTGAGGGGTTATATATTATATACCACCTAATTTTAATCCGATTGAAACCAGAAACTTTTAATTAAATTTTACTTTTTTAACTTTGACGAGAAAAAGTAAAAAAATTGCTTATTCTAATTTTGAACTAAATTCTTTCCTAAATTCCGGTGGGAATTCAACGTTACAGGAACACAAGTGCTTGCCTCTGAAAGGGTTAAGACTTTTATTTGTTGCCTTTCATTATACACGTTCACAAAAAAAATTCTATTCTTAAGCAAAATATAAATAATTTGTAGCAACTTTCTTTACTTATTCAGTTAGATATTTATTTTTAAAATATTATGTACAAATACTTTCTGAAATCCTTCGACACATTTGATTTTTTTTTTTTTTTATGATTAAATATATTTCAGGAAACTTTAATGATGCATCTAACCAGGAAACCATACCGTTAGTGAAATAATGAAAATATCTAAATAAGCAGCAATCGAAACAGCATAATAACACGTGTTTTTTGATACATAAATCATTTTCCTTACGCTGAAAATTTGCTAATTTATTTATTTAATAGAATGAAAGGAGCAGTCGATAGGATGGAAGGAGGAGTCGATAGGATGACAGGAGGAGTCAATAGGATGGAAGGAGGAGTCATTATGTTTTCAACATAGCAACATCATCAAACTCCAGTCACTTGTTCATTTCTAGTTTAGTGTGCCGCAATACTCCGACCAAGACTCTCTTAATAGATAAGACTTGACAATCCGGAGAAAGTCTATGGGAGAAAATGTCCGCGGTAATTGCCACTTATTAATTGACTTTCTCCGGAAAGTATCGCCGCCTGGTGGATACTACCGCAGATTTGCCAAGTCTCCGGCTTTTTGAACACCAGTATATTTTTAGAGAAAATGTTGTTCTTTTAAATCCCAGAATTCTCCGATCAAAGAAAACAAAATTGTCTGTACTAAAAAACTGGTATCCAAAAAGAGAATAGAAAAATCTAGCAGCTCTGCTATCGCATAGCTGCCAACTTTTACGCTTTTTTCTTACCACTAAAATTTAATAGAATTTTTTTTAGTTATGTAATCACACGATCTTGTCAATTTAATAAGATAAAATTTAGTATAAAATTTTAGTGGTAGGAATTAAGCGTAAAAGTTGGCATCTATGCTACCGATACTAGTTCATAAGCAAATGCATAGAACAAATGGAGCTGTGAAAAAATTTCATGTCGAAAATACTCCTATTACTGACGATTGATGGCGCTAGTAGCAGGAGAATATAGCGGTCAAAGGAAACTTGCTGATTGTGAGGCCTGATACTATGATAAGGAGGCCTTGATTCCGACATGATTCGGTATGGTTGGTACAAGTTTGGGTTTGTACAAACTGGGCCACTTCCATTTGAAACGCCCTTGCAATTTTGTTTTTCGCAGGAAGTGGACCATTGTAATCATTGCACTAGAATTAAGTTCATGAAATGGTCTTGGTGCCACTATTTTCTATGCTTCAATCATTTTTTGTTTTATTACCATATTTGTCAATAGCATTTTGTTTGCGGGTTTCTTTCATTTTTATATTACTATATCCAAATATGATTTGTATTTTATATTAATCTTATTATTAAAATATTTTAATCAAAACGATGCCTTTTCTCCCTAAATCAAACAAATAAATTAGTAAACTTTATATCTCGATAACGAGGAGACGAGGACAAATGATTTATGTGTTGAAAAAACACATTTCACTCTACTTTTTTGATTGCTGCTTACTCATATTTTTTTTTTCATTATTACTCTATGACATGGTTTCCTGGTTAGATAGGTAAAAGAAAAGATTTCCAGTGCATAGCTGTCAACTTTTAAAATTTTTCTTATTAATAAAATTTAATAGTAAATTTTGCCTATTTTGATCGCTAAAATCACCGATTACACATTGCAAAAATTTATATTAAATTTCAATAGCAACAAAAAAGTGCAAAAGTTGATCTATAGCAGAAAAATGAAACTTCAAGGTGTGACTTGCCGTTAAATGTAAACACTGATAGTGAGTAAAATTGCTTTAATATTTTTAATTTTTAATTTTTAAAACATCTGAAATAAAGCAATTTATATATACATTATTTTTTTCACAGTCAGCTTACAGAATATTTATAAAATTCACAAGAACACTGATCGCTAGTCGTTAAATACGGGCATTTGGTGCAATTATAAACATTTAAAATACTTATATTCTATTGATTAATGGTAGTTACTAAAATTAGCGATAATCTACTATAGAAATGAGTACGAAGACCGCATTTAAAATTTCCATTGTGCTTACAGTAATACAACATTTTTTAACAGAATTTTCTCCTCATTGATTCGCAGAAATTGTGCAATTAATCACAAGATGTCTTTTAATTTGAAGAAAAAAATATTACACAAAACTTTCTGAATTATAATGTTTTTGCCATGCTCCATGGGAATTCTAAAGAGGACGCACATAGGAATCCATATATAATAATGAATTACTAATATAAACTAATTATTCATACTTGTTTATTCATATTAACCAATTTTTGAATACAAATATTAAATGCGAAGTGGATAATAGGGGAGATCTCTGAAATTGAGATGAACTGTCACATATTGGAAGAAGAGTTTTTGTTTTCGCTCTTCAAAATTAACACAAACGCCCACTGCTGACTGCTATCAGTAGATATAGTATTATTTATTTGAAATTTCCTTAATCATAAATAAGACACTCCAAATGTGGGATACTCTGATAACGAGTCATAATTGGTATTTTCTGTACAGGTGGCCAATGAGTCGAAGACTGGACTCTGAAACTCGATTCCTTCTACGTGAGTTGAACTGTCAACGAATCTTTGAGTTGCACATTCAACTCAGAGTGGGATTCGGAATCGAACTTAGTGTGTCGGATATCTGACTTGGGGAGTCGGGAGTCGAGAGTTGAACACATAGTTGGATTTCGACTCTTTGACATTTCGACTTCTCCACTCAGTATCGAGGTTGATATTAAGAGGATAATTGTATGAAATGAAGGGGAGGGGCAAGTGAGTGAGGTGTTTCGTGAATGATTAACTGAATTTGCAGCATGCTGGACACTGGACAAGCGATCAAGCAGCTGTTATCTGTGAATTTTTCTAAGAGGAAGTAGGATTGAATAGTGGAATGTTTCCAAGTTCTAATATTTCATGTAATATAGAAAAAATTTAGAAGAAAGATAAATGAATTTTTACTTTAGTAACAGGCTGTTATAAATGTGGTTTGTTGCAGAATTTATTTTATAATCGATGTATTTCACATGAAACTGGATAGCCTTTAATTGATTTGCGTGTATATAGTTATTGTAATTCATTTTCATAAATATAAATATTTGCAGATAACTTAAAAAAAACAGTTATATCAATTTTTAAAAAAAAGTTTAATCAATCGATTTTTTTAATGTTTCATATGTGAAACCAGATACGGATGTTATTTTTAGAATTCAACTTCATCGTCCTTTTCCTCCTTCAGTGGAGGTTGGAAGGGGGCGGGGTAAAAACGTATCTCAAGATCTATGATGGTTTTAGGTATGACATTTTGAAAGGACGTGAATCACAGAACATAGAAACCAAATATGAAGAGTTTTCTTTGGAAATTAGGCATCCCTGCCCCTCAGTGTATTTAGAAGGGGGGCGGGATGCGAGAAATCAACTTTTTTGGATCTCTTGCGGACTTCGTGATAAAATTTTCCGAGATGCTCAGTATGACAATAAAAAAATAAGATATGGATGATTTTTTTAAACTCGGTCTCTTTACCCAGCGAGGGGGGGGGGGGGGTTACAAATTTAAAACCTGCCATGGTGGTGTTAGAGATTAAATTTGGAAAGAGGATGAATCACATAATGTAAATATCGGATGCGAAGAATTTTTTTCTTTCAACAAAAAATAAGAAATCGTAGTTTTCGTGATGAAATTTTCCGACATGCTCTCGGAATATAAAGGTAAGATTCGGAAGATTTTTTCTTAATTCAGTCCCATTTTTTTACAAAATTTTCGGCTAGGAAAAGAGGAGGAGGGGGGGAGGAGGTCAGAAAAACGTATATCCGTATCTATCATGGTTTTAGAGATTAAATTTGGGAATCGTGTGATTTGCAAAATATAAACATGAAATACGAAGAATTTTTCGTAAAGTGGCAATTCTTTTTCTATTTTTATTTTAATCCTTCACAGTTTTAAAGCCTACATTTTTATGCATTCACTAAATTATTTTCATTCATAAATGCGACATTTTATTTAGCAGATCAAACAGCATTTTTTGTTTTTCTATGAAAGCAAAGCATCTTAAAATAAAGTAAATAAAATTAAAAGACAGCTTCCAATTGATGTTTAAACTTAATTTTCAGATCGCGACATTCACAACAAAGTGATCACAAGAAAACACTCGATTTGTTTTGTTTAGCAGATCAAACAGCGTTTTTTATTTTTCTATAAAAGCAATGCATCTTAAAATAAAGTAAATAAAAATAAAATTAAAACCCAGCCTCCAATTGATGCTTAAACCTAATTTTCATGTCACGACAATCACAACAAAGTGATCACAAGAAAACAATCGACAAAAATGAAATATATATTACATTTATTAGAAAATAAAGTATATTATTGGAATTTTTATTGTTGCACAGATAATATTTGAAATTTTATCGAATGTGGGAAAGAAATTCATCTTGCAAACGTGTCAGAAAATTCCATAAAGACGATCAGAGGACTTTTTCTTTTTTCTTTAGAACATATTTTAGTTCAATTTATGAAATGTCACAAGCGTCCTTCCTGTCGAACTTTATTTTCAAATCACTGTTTTCAAAGCACATGATCTATCTTGAATTTATGCATGTTAAATGTGAGGAAAGCTGTTCCGGATTAAAAAGTATATATTTGCTTGTTTTTATTAATTGCAATAAATATTGCTCTAAAAGTAAATTTAAATTTATTTACAACCGACCAACCGTACTTCCTCCGATGAGTCGAGAGTCGACCCACTATGTCGACTCTACTCCGCCAAAAGAGTCGATATGCTCATCCCTAATTCTTTGGCTATCAAAATTAGCTAATCTACCACTCAGTGAGTAAAATATATTTCAGAAATGATTTTAGTAAAAAGTGGGCGGAGTGGAATTTTCTCTTAATAGACTGGAAGTAGTTAGTATCTAATAGAACTATCATCTAATTCAGCAATACTCTTGCTTATGTTCAAATCAAAATCAACTTATTCGTTTGATGTTCTTTTATTAATTATTTATTCGAACATCACATTTTATTATTAAGTTTTCTAGAAATTTTGTAAACATTTTAAGGCTGGTAAGAAATTAGAAACATTGTAAAAAATGGAAAGCTCATGCAACAATTAAAAGTTTGCTATCTTATAAAATCGTGTATTCCACTTGCACAGAATTGATAAAAAGGGTTTAAACAGCGCTAATATTTTGAATTTCGCCTTGTAAGAATTTAAATATATTAATGTTTATTAATTTTAAATCATAAATATATATATATATACTGTTCTTCAAAAATTGATGCATTACTTATAAGTTAATACGCTCATAAATTAGTCATATAAGCATATTATTATTATTGTACTTAATAATAATTATTATTAGTTAAATGCAGCTTTTATAGCAATGCCCATATATTTTAATAAAAATACTGTTTATTTAAAATGGGGTAAAATTTTAAAATGCAGCTTTCACGGCAGATGCTTCAACCATTTGTTTCTCGATGCCAACAATACAAATCGGAGATGCTTATATTATAGTTACCATATGGTACTCCAGCACTTGGGTTATTAAAGGAACTTTTTTATATAGGAGCATTATGTGTGAATTTATTGTTAGATTTCTAACAAATACATACTTATAAGCGTCCGCGTAAAACGAACTAGAGTGCTTCAGCTAATCTATGGAGGTCTTTGATATAATAGACCACTCTCACGAACAGGGAGGGGGTTTAACGGGAATTCTTTTAGTAATAGTTTCGTTCAATTTTCCAAAGAATGTAGAACAGTTTCCGATTCTTTAAGTCTAAAACAGTGGTTCCCAACCTTTTTTTAACCGCGCCCCACTAAAACATCTCTAAAATGATGATGCCCCCCCTCCCCCTATAACATATAATTCTCAAAGAATTTAAAAAGAATTTACTCCTGACAGAGTAAAAAGCATTTAACATTGATCCTGAAACGTTCCGAAGGTAATGGATGAATCAAATATTTTTTATACTCATCTGATACTCCTCGTAGTTTACTGGCACACGGTATGCGTGATGTATAGAGTGCTCAGAATCCTTGATTAGAAAAATCAATAATTTTGAATAAAACATTTTTGTCTTATTTAATCACAGAATTTCTGCGATTAAATTACTAATCAATTTCTAATCAGAATGAAACATGATAAAAGATTCGGTAAAGGAAGGTCGTCAAGTAATTGTTAAATATACACTTGAATAGTTTCATGTGTAAAATTGATTTTCATGTGACATATTGCAGTGCGACTCATTCAATAAATAATCGAAAAAGTTGTTTAAAATTCTAAAATACTCATAAATCAAAAAAATTATAAAGAATTTTTAAATATATAAAAGTATCTAAATTTCTTAAAATATTTTTTTCTATAATTATTCTGGTGGGATTGTATTTAAAACTTTTGAATGGATACTTTTTAAAAATTGAATAAAAAACTATTTTTTTAAATTTTGTTTTTGAAATTTGAATGTATAACTTTTATTTTCAGTCTACAACAAAGCCATTAAATAATAAGCCCAGTCAGATAGTGTTAAATTTGTTAGCGTCACACTAGCGCCAAACCTCTGCTGCGGAAGGAGGACAAAACAGAAGTGGGTCGCAGAGAAACGATACGATTTATTTATATCGATATTTTATACGATTTTTATCGATGTTTTGTTTTTGCACTTCCTTTAAAAGCTTGCTAATTACTGGGATCTTTTACATTAAAGCTGAAACTGTAATGAAAAAAAAATGTGGAAATTTACTGGATTAATATTTCTATATAAATATAGTGGTGGCGAAGAAGTTGATTTATTTATTAAAAGTTAAATAAAAAGTGATGGAAATTTACATCACTATGCAATTAACCCTTTCCGGCACAGACAAATTATGTTCGTAAAATGTGAAATTACCTACTGACACCGGAATTTACAAACGACTTTCTTAGAAAATATGAACTCCTTATTTTAAGCTTTAATTTTAGAAGCAAAATTTTATTAAAATATTCTTGGTGCCGAATGCAGCACTCCCAACCGCTAGATGGCGCTATTTTCAACTTGCGAAAAGTTTCCCATTTATCTGACTGGGCTTATTATTTAATGGCTTTGGTCTACAACATTACTATTAGAAAAACAATTCAGAAGGTATGGGTTCACAGAAGTTCTGAATTGTCCCCTTGAAAAGTTAAATTGCCCCCCGGTGGGGCGTACGCTGGGAAACACTGGTCTAAAAAAACAACGAGGAAAACTTAGTGCCCTATAGGCGTTCACTCGTTATTTGAAACATCTTTAAAAAATTGTAGAGATTATTACACGAATCATTTTTTTATATTATTTCACAGTGTTATTTTAATCTTCCTGGTATGAGTGTAATATTTCTACAGTCTTACCTATATGATACCTATATGATAGCAGAAGAATTTTACGTTTCATTCTGTATGATTTGGGGTGTTTTTACACAATACAATTATATTATTTTATATATTGTACTAGCGAGAGCTAAAAGTACAAAAGTATTCTAGGTCATACAATAGAGGAAAGTATTGTACTGACAACTACTGTATTGACAGCTATTGTACTGACAGCTACTAAAAATTCAATTCCTGGATCCTTTCTCTAAGAAGCTTCAACTAACGTTTTACAGTAGTGGAAAAGATGCGCAGCAGTGAGCCGATTGTCACCACTAAATTTTAAACAGTATTCTTCGTTTTATTTAATGACAATATTTCTGAGATTTAATAACACAAAGAATACTATTAAAATTTAGTGGTGACAATCGGTGCACTTCTGCGCATCTTTTCCACCACTGCGTTTTAAGTAAGTGGGGGCGGACTTCTATAGCACCTGTATTGAGCATTCAAATAAGGCACGAACAGAAAATAACATTAAATAAATAAATATATATATTTTTTTACATTACAGGAAGAGATACTGCTGAGATTTTTTTTTCTTTGAATATAGGCATCCGTTTATTTTGGATGGGTGAATTCAGCATTATAAAATGTACAAAAACTAAGACAAGTGTTAAATGGCCTAGTGAATATAAACTGTACATTCAGGCGCGCAGAAAGTTCGGGATGGGGGGATAAATGCTTAATAATCTAATTTTTACTTCTTAACATAATATGTGTATGTCAAGTATATAATAAGAAGTGACTAGTTTAAATATATTTTTTCTTTAAGGACACGGTAGTTACGCGTGCATTCTGAGTAGTTTTTATATATATTTTTTTAATCTGGGGTAATTTTAAATCTTTAATCTGATATCGCGCTGTTTTTACACTTTTTTTCTATTGTTAAATCTAGCGTGTACCTAACACACAAGGACTTAATATTTCAAGCCCTACGCAGAACAGAACGACAGCAATGGTGAAAATTAATTCAATTATAGAGTATAAATTTAATTATTAGAAATATTATTTGCATGTTTGATTTAGTATTTTACTAATAGCTGGTAACATTGGACTTGAAGTTCATCTCTGGAGCTTCACATCCTATTACACACTTTCTGATCTCTGTGTCTTATGATCGTTGGACGATTAATTTTTATTTTAGTATACGAAATCATCAAATAATAGTTTGTAAACATTGTGCAACATTAAATATAATTCTTGAAATTTAATATAATAAAATCTGTTTGAAATATATTTCTGATATGTTGTATTAAATATGTATATTTATCGAAATATGGTATTAAAGCTTAGGGCGCTCGTGTTAAACTAGTATATAGAGTATAAAATGATTTATAGTATAATACGTGGATCTCTTATTCAAGTATCACTCATAAAGGTTATCCTTTAAGCAAAAAATGAAACAATGTTGTAACAGTAAAATTTGAAACATTTCATTCAAAAATATACTGCTTGAAAATACGCATGATTAGATTTTTAATTTTTTTTTTCGATTTTTGAGTGATTTATTCTTCTACAGAATTTTAAAATCCATGTTTAGAGGTATTTACATCGTCGTACTAAGTTATCAACAATACCTTCTGTGTGAATTATATAGTTTTTCAATATGTTGTAATATTTGTCTTGTCATATTTTATTTCCCGAGAAACTACATTTTATAACTGATTATTGAATAGCTGAAACTTGTTTCTCTAGGAAAAATATCAAAGCGGTATAACAAGGCGAAGACACTCGCATTTAATAAAATGACGAAAAGTAGCGCCACTAGAGTAATAGTTGTTGGATGATAACTAAATTGTTCGGTAGTGGATGGGGAGTTCTGCTCTCACATCCTGAAATGTAACCGTTGAAATTTTCGTATATTTTGCGGCAGTATGACAGTAACTCCAATCAGAAATTTTCAATCCAGTCATGAATTATTTCATAAATCGATAAAATATTTAAATTTTTAATAAAAATATTTAGATTATGTTTTCTTTTAATTTTTAATCATATTTTCTGCTTACTTCTTATAATTTATAATAGCGTGAAGAATACAAATATTTTAAAAGAGATTCATTTCCATAAGTTCAATTTCTGCCTGTCGCGAATTGGCCAAGAATCATGGCCAAAGCCTGATGAACAGAGTATTTCGGGCTTTGCCCTGCCAATTTTCGAAGTGGCCGGAAATTCCTGGTCAATATCCAAAGTGATGTTCCAAGGGGTACCGTAGTGTACCTTAGGTAGCAGTGACGTGCACGAGGTATGAGTAACATTCTATGCTTTGGCGATAATATTCTGTTTGTCCCGATAATTTTTCGTCTCTGTGACTTATTCTCGTACTGTGGATTCATTGACAGTATTGTATTCTACGTAATTTATAGAATTTAATCTGAATATTGAATACTGTTATTCTATAAATGTTCACTATTCTGATAAAAATAATAACTAATGCTGCTGTTGCCGTAATTGAATTTGTTATGTCCTTTTCACTGGTTATTCTGCGAAAACTATTTCACATGACATGAGAACTGGAAGTTTTATACATAAATATATGATAAACATGTTGAATCAGGGGACATTTAAACGGAACAATTTTTCAAAACATTATTTAATGTTGGAATCGGACAAGATATTTCAGTTAAATAAGTTTTATAGAAAAAAAGAACTATTCATAGCAATTTAACTATCTTTTGTAAGCACATACTTGATAAGATGGTGTTTTGCAGTGTCCAGTTTTTTATTAAATTTCTCTAATTTATTAGGGGTTTTATCCATTTTCTTTTTGAACATTTCATTATATGAATAGACTTTTAATTTATAGTTTAAAATAGACATTTTTATCTCATGTTGTCAGATTTAAAAAAAGCCCAACTAATATAGCCAAACTCTTATCAATTGAAGAAGATATTTACACATCGATTTTAAAAATAAATAAAATTTTAAAATGATTAAATTATAATTGGAAAAGCATTTAATGGTGATAATTGCGCAAATTTTCAAAATCACATATTTAAAACGGGTTGCTTATAGCGTCTAAAAGAATATGTATATATATACAGGGTGTTTCTAAACTTAAGGTACAAACTTTAAGGGTAGGTAGAGCACACAGTAACAATCATTTATTGTATAGGAATGTATAGAACCAAGTTACGCATTAAGGTAAAAACACCACAGGGGCAGTTAGGCCCCTTTTTTAATTTTCAAAATTTCTCATTCATACCAGAAAATTTTTATTCTATCATTTTCTTGACATTTCATAATTACTTAACAATAAAATTCTTTGAAAATTTTTGGTATGAAATTGAAGTTTTTGAGGCAAACGTATCAAACAAAATACATGAAAAAAAAGATAAAATGTTTATTTACAATGTAGTTTACAAGTAAATAATAATGCATACAATAATATTACAATAAGTGTTCAAAATTGCGCCCACCAACTGTGATACATGCTTCGCAGCGTCGGTGGAACGATTGGCGTACACTTCTAAAGATGTCAGGCATTTCCCGCACACGTGCAGCAGCTTTGGATATGCGAGAAACTATATTTTCGTCTGAGTCAACTGGAGTCTCATAAACAAGACTCTTTAGATGTCCCCATTACAAGAAATCAAGGCTCGATAAATCAGGAGATCGCGGTGGCCAAGGAACTGGTCCACCACGCCCAATTCATCGCGCCACAAATGTGGCATTCAGGTAACTGCGCACATCAGTGGTGAAGTGCGCGGGCGCTCCATCATGTTGAAACCACATCCGGTTAGGAATGGCGATCGGAACATCTTGCAGCAGTTCTGGTAAAACCTGTTGCAAAAAAAAATAAAGTAACAGCGACCATCCAGCCGCTTTGGTATTAGTTATGGGCCAATCAAATAATTATTAACAATACCCGCCCATAAATTCACAGAAAATCGTTGTTGATAAGCATGTGGCCGCGTTGCATGTGGATTATTGGTTGCCCAAAGATGGAAATTGTGCGCATTAAATACACCCTCGCGTGTAAATACTGCCTCATCTGTAAATAGAATATGAGCAGTAAATTCTGGCAGCAATACATGTTGCCACAAAACCCACTGGCAAAAGTTCAACCGCAGAAGATAGTCTTCCGGATTCAAATTTTATACACGTTGAAAACGGAAGGGATGAAATCGATTTTCATTTAACACTCTCCAAACGGTCGGATGACTCACATCTAAATTCTGTGCAACAGCTTTTGTACTTGATTCGGGCCTTTCACTCACAAAATTTAAATAATTTCTTCCAAGCTTGCACTGCGTACAGCTCTTTCTCGCCCAGTTTCTTGTCCGGTGACGTGGAAAGAACCTGTTTCAGAAAGCTGACGGTGTAAGAGCTGACACATTCTATGATCAGGCATTCTTCTGCGAGGAAACTGCTCCTAATACAAAACGTAGGGCAGCCCTGGCGTTGCCATTTGCACGAACATACATGAAATGCATTTCGGCTTTTTCGGCATATGCAAAGTCTTCCATGACGAACGATAGCACAATTAAAAATGGCGATTTCTTCTACTTGAATGCATGGTATTCAGAGGCGTAGCGTCAAGGGGGGCACAGATCACTTTATTACCAGTATTTTTATATACTATATTTGGTCTTCTTTAATTCATACCGTTCAATAATTAAATAAGGCCAAATGTAGTATATAATTATACTGGTAGTAGAATGATCGTGCCCCCCCCTGACGCTACGCCACTGATGGTATTGAACGGCGACCAGTCACTTACTGCCCTTTACCGCCAGTGGAATCAACCAAAAACTCCATTTCTATTTCAAAAAATTTCTATTTCTGTTTCTATTTTCAATTCAAAAAATTTCGATTTCATACCAAAAATTTTCAAAGAAGAATTTTATTATTAAGTAATTATGAAATGTCAAGAAAAGGATAGCATAAAAATTTTCTGATATGAATGAGAAATGTTGAAAATTAAAAAAGGGACCTGATTGCCCCCCCCCCCCCCACCCTGGTGTTTTCACCTTAATGCGTCACTTGGTCACTTACATTCCTATAAAATAAATGATTGTTACTGTGTGCTCTACCTACCCTTAAAGATTGTACCATGAGTTTAGAAACACCCTGTATATATACGTTAATAAAGTCCATGAAGAAGCAATATTATTTTACTTAACCATTTTATACAAGCTGATTACAAATGTGGAATAGATCTTACTTAATCACGAAATCAGTCTTTAGCGCTCACGGCGGTAGTGGATGCAGCCTTGGGAACCTAAAAATCCCCATGTCAGATTGAAATGTATGACAACCCGATAAGAGAAGATCGTCATTGGTCGTGATAATATCATTCAATTTTACCTAACAGGGCAATCGTTTTTAAAACAGAGAAAATTAGTATGTTTTTAGAGCTACGGGTGTGTACGAGCATTGACGAACGTAGTTCGAAGGAAGGAGATCCGCCCATTTCAAAAATGTATATTCTTCATACGTTTCATATAAGGAAATATCTCATGTCCAAAATCAATGTGTTATGAAACACTAGTTTATAAATATAATTTTTTTAAAATTATTAATCTGACGTGTTTTGTCTGGAAATTAATTCAAAATGTTATTTTTCACTTAAAAATTCAAGAAACACTCCCGTCTCTGGATTTTCAAATTTCATTAATTTTATTCGCTTTTGATTTTTCGAAAACTGTAGTAAAATGTATTCTTCTCAAGAGATTTAAGATAATTAAACACTAAAAGGAGTAAAAAAGGAGAAGATCTCATCCATTCAGATTCTCAGCGAAAAGCTTAACTCGAAGATTCCAGCTGCTACCATATTTCTTGACATTGGAAAGGCATTCGACAAAGTATGGCATGACAGCCTCATATATAAATTAATTAGGTTTAAATTCCTGACCAGATTCACACACTTAATATATTCTTACCTTTACGTTCGCGTTTTTCTCGTCCGCATAAACAACACTCTCTCTAATGCCTTCCCAATATTGGTGGGCATCCTTCAAGGGAGCCTCATTTGCCCCTTTTTCTTCAGTATTTACTTTAATGATATTCCACGCTCACTTAACACTTATCTTGCACTATATGCGGACAACACTTCAATTTACGCTTCTGTCCACCACCCATATACACTATACACATACCTACAGACTCACATCAAAGCCTTCCTGGACTGGTTCGACCTATGGCGCATCAATACTAACGCAAAAAAACCTCTGCTGTCTACTTCTCCAGAAAACTAACCTATCTAAATAGAATTACTATCTATAACACCACTATACCCTGGTCGAATGAAGCTAAGTACCTAGGGGTCATCCATGATCGAAGATTAACTTTTTATACGTATATTAAATCCATGAGGGGGAAAGTCAACAAATATGTTTTAAAGAAGAAATTTAATTTAATAAAATGTAACCTAATTTCTCGTGATGCTTGTTTTGTGAAAAAGTGCATTAAATGTAGATCATGGAAAATTACTTCGCTCCTTATGAATAAGCAAATCGATGCGCTACGGTACCACCTGAATTCCGAGAGCTATACACTATTGAGTTTTGGCGTTGCAATTTTCCGACCCATCTTAGTATGAGATCATCACCGCTTACTATGTATTCAGCTTCTGTTTACTGTGTAAAATTTTCTGGCCTTATAAAATAAATGCATCTATAGTGGCCTTGTGCCATTTGTGAGCTACTGAATTTTAAAATTTTAAAGCAAGCTCCCAACACAATACTGACAGACGATTGAAAATATTCGGATTAACTAAAATTCTAAATGATAACTGTCAATAAACACTTCGGAAAATGCGTTCATTCTGTTGGTAGAGAAGTTTATTTTCTAGACTGTCTTCAAAAACGAACTTTTTAGAAATTTCTTACAGATTCCTTTAATCCATTGAAGGGCGGTGGTATCCTATATTAAATAGCATTTAATTTAAGTTCCAAATTACCAAGTGATACCCAGAATGTTTAAAGAAAATTTTGCTTTATAAGTGCTTGAAGAAAATAATTTATTTATTTTTAAATAAATTTGTTCGTAGATCCTGGTGGCATTTAATTATTTAAACATTTTAGCAACATAAATACGCTGCCTCTGAAAGGGTTAAGAAATACATTTTAACTTAAAATATGGTTTTTAACACTTTTCCACATTTTAGTTGAAAAATGAATTCGGTTTGTTTGTCTGTCTGTCCGTGCTCTAACTCGACTAAATATATTCAGATTGTCATGTAATTGATATATGTTATTGAAGGTTACTATGGCATGTTCGGTATTGATAATGAAGTGTATAGCACTTATATTTCGATTACAGGGGCACTCAAAAGAATTCCGTTACATTACTGTCTAAAGAAAAAATCGATTGCAGTTTATTTTGAAAATGTTTCACTATTTCAAACATATTGAAATTGATATACCGTAATTTCGCGCGTATGCGCCACACCTCAGACAATTCGATTTCTTACCAGAATTTATTTTAAATAAAATGTGACTCACTTCTGCTTAGCACTTATTTGACTTCTTATTTTCAATAAAATTTCCGGTTTGAAAAAGACTTAACTTGGGTGCGGCGCATACGCGCGAAATTACGGTATATATCAGTAAGGTGTATTAGAAGAGGCTTACTACAGAATATATTGTGTCTAGCATTCATCGTTCATTTACAGGGACACACAAAAGAATTCGGTACTGTCTGTTAACAATAATTGCTAGAAGTGCGTTCTCTGTTGTTGGACGCGTTTTTTTTAATTTAACTAATTTTTTGTCTATTACTTGGTGTTTATAAATTCTATAGATCATATACAGGGCAGCACAAAAGTTCTGAAGTACATGTCTGTTTATTGACGGAAATTCCAGAAGGCGAATTTTAAACTGTGCCAGGCGTTTCCTAACTGAACTACAATTTAGCTTTATGTGTGGTATACATACAAATCTGTAGATCATATACAGAGCTGCACAAAAGAATTTAGGTATTTTTCCGACTATTTTTGGTAATTTCTGAAACTGGGATTTTAAATATCTTATGCATTTTCCACATTGTTTACTTGGATATCATCTTTCACCTTATTAAACGTTAAAGATTTGCGCAATTATTTTGGAAGCGTTGGTAAGTGTTACATAATTTACGCTTGACGCATGATTTTTCGCTCTTGTTGCCATTGAGAATGCATTCTACCTATTCGATAACTTTCCAGAAGCAGCGCCATCTACGAGAAATTCTTGGAACTAATTTTTTTTATTTGCTTAAACAATATTTCAGATCATAAGAAGCATTTTCGTCTACATTGCACTCTCGTCCGCCAATTGCTTGATCTTTTATTTAATATTTAATTATGTCAAGGATTTTTGGGGCACCCTGTATACAGCGTCTCCTAATGAGTTAAACGGGAACAATAGTAAGAATGGGGGACCACTACATATGCCAAATTTTAATATTATCTTTACTTTATTTGAATTAAGTACCTTTTGTGGTCAAAGCCTTGGTATATAATTTATTTAGTTTTTTTTGTCCTTTTGAACCAATAGTAAGCCTGGGACTCACTCAGAGTTACCAGGAAGATACTAAAATTTTCTTTTGAAGACCACTATTTTCGTATTTTAGTATTCGGCTAATATAATCACAAAATTTCTGTATTTAAATAAGGCGACTATTTGTTTACGAAAATACTGGTATTAAAAATAAAAGTTTAGTATTTTTCTTCCAACCGTGGATCCACTATTGGTGCACATCTAGCCTACTTCTGTGGCAGCGAAGTGTAACTTCACTAACTTCTCAGACATGTGATTGTTAACACTTTGCAGGCGAGAGACTGTGATTCCTGAGTAGAACAAACGTTGAAATTCGAAGACTGTAATCTCAGTTACTTGATCAATAGCAGTGAGAAATACTACATTCTATAAATGTATAAGAAGTTGTGTTTTTATTTTATTTTTTTTAAATATTATTACTCATTCTGAGAATGGATTTGAATGAGTCCGATAAAGTTGAAAGTGAAATAGTTTCTGATATGTAATCTGATGTAATCTGATGTGTAGTCTGATATGGTGTTGTCAAATCGGCCGGATTTTTAATTAAGAAATTCAAAGTTCACAAAAGAAAATTTTAAATAGCAATTTTTTTTTTTTTTTTTATTCGTGGAATGTCTTTATCATATAAAGCAAAAATAACTAATCAACCTTTCTGGTGAGAATTTCGAATTTCTGAATAAAAGATCCGCTACATTTGTTAGGACTTCTAAGTTATAAAATTTTCCTTGTAATGATCGCGAATTTTCAGATGATGACAGTAAGTATTCACAGAATAGTGGCATTTTTGCAATCAAAAACGCCCTCGTACTTATCTTTTGCCTGGCAGTGATTCAGAAGCACCTTATTAAGTTAATTCACATGTGTAATAACTGGATTTGCCCGCTGTACATTCAAAAACTTCCGTCCGCCTACAAAATGTTAGAAGAAAACTAAAATATTTTACACTTTAAAGTTGATTGATTGGTTCAACTTTTATAGAATTTTAAATGAAGTTGCTATATTTATTAACTTGTATTATTTCATATCGCTACAATAAAACATTTTTTTATGAATTTAGATTCTTTGTGTTCTAACATAATTTAAATGAAATTTAACAATAAGAATTTCATGTAATTGATTCTGCTTTAGGTATAAATACAAATCCACATGAATGCAAATGGAAAACAATAAGATGCTGTCGTTCTTTGAACCCTAAATAGACTTTTTTTGTACAAAAATCTCATATTTGTTTAAGAGAATAAAAAAAAATTCTAATAGTTAAATGAACCATTTCAAGCAGTTGTTTAAAAAAGCAGTTTTCAGCAGTTTTTTTTTGGCAGAAAATTGCAATGGTTTCTACGAAAAACTTCATTAGTTCCTAAATCTTCCCGCAGGAATAGTCCGTAAAGAAATGAAAACTGTACAAAATATTCTACTTTGTTACTCCCCCCTCTGTGATTAGATGACAGACAGCTTATTTATTATTGCTGCAAAATAAAAAATAGTGCAGAATTTGTTTTTAAGTTAAGTAATTTTAATGACTGTTGGTAACGGTTCAGAGACAATGCAGGAACAGAAATTTCGGTGGAGATGAAATAATAATTTTGTTGATTATTATTATTTTTTTAACCACAAAGTAACAAGTGGGACAAAAACTGCACTATAATTTAAATATTTTAAACATTTATGCTGGAGTAGGCAAAGGAGCAGTGGAAATTTTGGCAAGAGGAGGAGATGAGAGTTTTGAAGGAATTTTATCAGCAGAAATCGGCTAAAACGGCGAAGTTAAAACACCGCACTGAAAGATAAAAATTATGAATTAAAAAAATCAAGGGCTATTTAGAGAAAAATGCGTACATCGACGAAAGAAGCTTGCTGTAATGCCTATTATTCTCGTTGATAGAATTGATAAATTCGATGCGGTTTTCCCTTATCATTTGTACCATTTTTGCACTAAAATTGGAAAAACACCTTTTCAGGTGCCTGAAAAGCTTGAAATAAAAACAAAACAAAAACGCAATGTATCATAACTCGGTACGTTTTCGTCGTTACAGATGAAATTTTTAGTTTTTAACTTGTTAGAACACGGAGAAAAGTTTTCTAAATATAACTTATAAGACTCAGGTACCGTTTAGAAATTTAATTTATGTAACTTTAAAAAATATATGTTTCTACTTTGACAAAACTGGACTTTATTGTAATGAAGAGCAACATTCGAAAAAATTCTTCAGTAGGAACTAATCTTCTAAAATTAGCCGCTGAGGTTGGTTGATTTCCGGCGTTACGGTCATCGTTTGCATACCAGAGTAACAAACCGAGACATCCCATTAAAGTAGAATCCGACCCACTACTAATATCCAAGTTGGGATTCGAACTAGGGATTTGACGAATAGTGATTTGGCCGAATAGCCGAATACCATTTTTTCAAAAAATGAAAATAACTTTTTATTATATACATTTATTTTAAACTGCTTAAATGGAAAAAGAATTAAACACAAATTTATGTTTTAATGTGTTTAAAAAATGTGTTTAAAACAAATCGAGACATCCGTTTAAAATAGAATCCGACCCACTAGATCCACGTTGGGATTCGAACTAGGGATGTGACGAATAGTGATCCGGCTGAACAGCCGAATACCATTTTTTTCATAAATGTAAATAACTTTTGATTATATATATATTTATCTTAAACTGCTTAAATGGAAAAAGAATTAAACACAAATTTATGTTTTATTATTTATGTGTTTAAATAGTTTAATAGCTTGATGCATTTCTTGTAATATTTCAAATATCTATGCTAATAAAGAAACAACTTTTACTATATCTAAATTATAATAGCATAATTTTATCTACAGGAAAGCAATTCATAAACAATTTATCTAAAATAGGAACTTATTAGTCATTACCACTGTTAAATGTACTTTTTAAATAATTTTTCTAATTTAGAAAATTTATATTTACGCGAAAAATTATGAAATTGCATTTTATCCTTTTATTCTTAAATAAATCAAATTGCTTTTCTGTAAGTCAGGATGATAAATTAAGTTTTTTCCATTAAAAGGTAAATAATGTACTTCCCTTTTACATATCCAATTATCCTGTCTTACTGACAATGGAAATCAAAAATCTCTCTCATAATTCATAATGAGATATTTTCTGCAATAATTTTTATTTAAATAAATTTTATTGTGTGGAGTTTTTTTTTTTTTGTTGTATCTTGTAATAATTTATAACTTTTTCTAATTTACCAAATTTGTAAGAATGAGTCTCCAGTCATTAAAAATTAAATTAAATGCAAGAGGTATGGTAAAAGTAGAATATATATACCGTATATACTCGTGTATAAGCCGACCCCCAGATTCGAGAAAAAAACACGTTTAATACCAGTAATTCAAAGTGGTTTTCTGCAACTTATTTAATCTCATTTAATTCTAAATTATTTAAGACGGAGAAAACCATTGTAAATTATTGGTATAAAATGTCTTTTCATCTCGAATTTGGGGGTCGGCTTATACACGAGTATATACGGTATATATTTAACAAAATATTTGACAGTTTAACCAGCATATACAATATAAAACAACACAAAGATCTACAACTTACTTAACATGCATTAAAAACATGTTAGGTAAGTTGAAGATCGAAGTTAAGTTGTAGATATATAAAAACATTGTATATATTAGCCATTTTGGGTAAAAGAAAAAGAAATTCAAAAAATGAAAAGAAAATTTTATGCTGAATTTATACGGCAAGATATGTAGAAATTTTCGGTGAGATATCAGCAATATTCGGTGATATATCTTACAATATTTTACTACAGGTATTCGGCCGAAGCATTCATTCAACTAGTTTTTAATATTCGGCAAAAAGGCAGAAAAGGCCGAATACCTATTAGTGACCAAATATTCGCCCCATCTCTAATTCGCTTCTTATCCAGTAGACAGTGCATCGGCTTAGGAATTAAATATTGGGCAACAATAACGTGTGATATATCTTTAAAAAAGTACATTGTAGATTGTAAGACATAAGATCTTATGTAAAGTGTGGTAAAAATGAAAACTGATATTGACGACTCATGTTGAGGCACTTGATCTTCAGATTTACTTGTAATGTAATCATCTAACATCTAAATATGTTTTTATTATTGTATATACGTAGATCGAGAACTGTAAAACAATTTATATCTTTTGTGTGGTACACACTATTTGGAAATTCAGAATTTCTATCCCTGTAGATGAAGGTTAGGAATATGCTGCCAAACAAATATCATTTGGAGTTCACTAATTATTTATAAATAATAATTAGATGAATCTTTTCAGTGGATTCACAAGCTACAGGATGCCCTAAACTGGACAAACAATTTTCAAAATTCAGTAACAAATGATTAAACGATTTAAAATTATTCTTCCAGGAGACTAGTGTATAATATCAAGAATTTATGTACTGCTCCACCTTGTTATTTTCTAAAGATCACCGATATAGCGCATTTCTCTGTTACAATTTATTAAAATGCTCAACAGACAATTATTCTGATTAGCTTAAAATAGTTGGGCCAACCTGGGCTACTTTTTGGCCCATATGGGCCCACCGTATGAAATGTTCACCTTGTTGTACCATTGGACAAAAGATATTTGCGAACTGTGATCAAACTATTAGCTACTCACATTCTCCAAAATAGAAGGGCCTTTGTACCCTGTCATTTCCCAACAATTTCCTAACGCTTTCACAAATTACCAGAGGTGGGCCAACTATCTGTGCAGCTTGGACGCAAAGCAAAAACCTTTTTTTCTTCTCCTTTTAACCCTTAATTGCATAGTGATGTAAATTTCCATCCCTTTTTATTTAACTTTTAATAAATAAATCAACTTCTTCGCCACCACTATATTTATATAGAAATATTAATGCAGTAAATTTCCCGTGAACTATGTTGCTGAACAAAGTTAAAATCTATCGTAAAATTTCTGGTGTCTAATATTTAATATATGTATAAAAAGCACAATTGTATAAGAAAAACCCATGCAAAGAAGGGTTAAAAACTAAACAGAATGAAGGTTAGAAACTGAGTTAATCTGGATCCATTTTTATACTATATCAAGCATTCTAACAATTTAAACATAATTAAGCATTACAATTTAAGCTTAGATGTAGCATGCACTTGTTAAAAAAATAATAATGAGGAATTTGATTTGCAAAACTTCGTTACGTAATTTTTTTTTATACATTTCTAAATAAAATTTAAATATTTTTTCAGATTTAGCCTTTAAATATACTTTTATTGTTTTAATTATAACATGTAAATTAAAACGTTTTCAGATGTGAGATAATGGCTATATTTGAAAGATATAGATATACTAATTTACTGCTAGCATATTTCATTTACACGATCATTATAAATAGGTTATCTTACAATCATAAGCTTTTAAAAAATATATACTTTTAAAATAAATTAATACATTTTATAATAATTCAAATATTTCATAGATTTTATTTCGTAGAAAGACCCCCACGGAGGGCACTCCCCCCTAGGACCTATATCCCTCGTGTAGATAATCGGCCGCCATAAAATCAACTAACCTACTAACCATAGATTTAATTTAGATTTTGCAAACAAAAGAAAGTTGTTTCAGATGAACTCTAAACTTTTTTACTTTTTGAAAACCATTTTCATATTGTTATTTAAAAAAAAAAAAATGCATATAAACGTCAAACAAGATAAATAATTTTATATTTAAAGTCTAATTATAAATTTATGTTATAAACTATTCTGACAAATGTAAATAAAATAAATTTATAAAGCGTAAACAACTTTATTTTATTGATTTATTCAGAAAATTTTTCGGAGTTTCTAAGACTTCAGCCTCTCCGAACAGAAACTCAGAACTATCTGTCTGCTGCCTACATTTAAAATTCACTTGTGCTTTTTATCACGTTGTGTATTTGTATATCAATAATGTATTAACACACAGTTCCTTCGATTTAATTTAAAATATTATTTACTCTCATTAAAATATTTTGGAACCAGAATGCTTTCTTAATAGTCTTAGTAGATATGTTATTAAACCCTGCAAATCTATATATGAAAAACAAATGCAATGTGTTCAAGATAATCTGCGAGTGAATTTCGTTTGCGGATGGGATTGATAAAAGTTGAATCATCTGGTGCCGTATCAGCCCTTTGCATATTCAATAAGCGTTCTGTTTATAGTTGATTTCCTTTAATTTAATAGATGCACATGTCAGTGTTAAATTCAAATCCGCCAAAGCAACAAATTTGTTCATTTATAAATATAAAAATAATTAACTTTTATGAAAAATGTATACGTGTGGGCAAGACCAGATTACCGCCAGCGCAAATTTCCACCAATACATTTTGATAGAAATGTTCAGTTTATTTAAACAATTTCTTCATAGAGAAATTCTGTTTTAAATTAGCCGAAAATATATATTGTTTTTTACCGTATGCAATTTGCCACACTGGTAATCAGGCCCTGCATGTGGGGAACTCTTGAGTTTTGAAATATCAACAGTGATTAAATTTTTAAATAAGTGTTAAGTAAAGAAATATATAGAGTTAGATATCTATCTAATATCTAGTTAGAATTTTTAAGTTTATCTTATGTATTTTTAAGAGTAGTTTAAATTTACAGGGTGCTTCACAATCAGACCGACAAACATGCAGGAGGTGTAGACGGCACAGAGACGACTCGGAATCACATAGGAATGCAGATTCGAAAATTCCGTGGTTGTGAGCTATGGTTCAAAGAAGCAGAGAAAAAGAACAGAAACAGCAACACATTAACGGGACATGTGAAGACTCTTCCGAATGCGGGAGTGTTCTAATTAAACAGGCCTTTCAAACGACGAACACAAGTTTAATAAAACTATGACGTAACGATGACAAATACAGATGACAAGGCCAGGTACATTAAATAAACATAAAAGATTATTCATATTTATCAAGATTCATGACCGGTAACATTTACGGCCCTTTTCATAACAAATTCTGGTTTCTCACATCACAAACGACGTTCTTTGCCACTGACATTCCAAAATCTACTGCCGCGCTTTTTCCATTTCTCCAGAAGGGGGCGCTACTAGAGCAAGAAAAGGCATGCGCAGTCCTCACATCTCCCCCTTTCGAGAATTTGATTTAGTCTTTTGAGACAAATCAATATCTGGTAAATATCTAAATAAACAAGTAAAGCATATTAATACAAAAATTCAAACATTTAAAGAATTTCAAAGAATATAAACAAATAGAATACACTATAACACTAATATACTAATGCTAATATTTTAAAGTTCTAGGATAAAGTTAAAGAGAATGTTCAAAGTTTTTTTCGTTGAGTCCAATGTGAGGTATGTAGCCTACTTTGAGAGTCAGCATTCGCGTGGAGTTTCCCACGTCGATACGTTATTTGGGCTTGAAAACGCTGCAGTGCAAGAGCCCATCTTTGAAGGCGCGCACTTTGAGGTGCACAGTCTGTGAGGAATTTTAAAGGACTATGGTCGCTCACCACAGTTACCTGCGAACCATAAATATAGCGTTCGAACTTTTTCAGGGCGGAGATAACAGCATAAGCTTCCTTTTCGATGGTAGCATAACCGTCTTGGCATTTGGAGAGCTTTTTACTTGTAAAAGCAATGGGCTGCTCTTTTTCATTTTCATCTTTTTGAGATAGACAAGCACCTATCGCATAGGAAGAAGCATCTGCAAGTATAATAAATGGTTTCTGAAAGTTCGGGGAATAACAGATGGGTGATTTACTGATCACCTGTTTCAACTCAAAAAAGGCTTTGTCACAATCCTCAGACCAGGAAACTTCATTAGGGGCACGTTTATTGGTAAGTTCAATCAATGGACGAGCTATGTCGGTGAATGAAGGAACATAGGATCGGTAGTAAGATAAACGACCTAATATGCTTCTGACATCTTTCTTTGACTTGGGAACTTCTAAGTTTTGTATCGCTGATACTTTGTCGGGATCGGGCGCATGTATACCGGATCCTACCACATGACCTAGAAATTTTATCTGAGGCCGTGCGAATACACATTTCTTAAAATTCACTGTAAAATTGGCTTCTTCGAGGGTGGTTAGTACCCCATCTAGGTGCTTAAGGTGATCCAGCCAATTATGTGAAAAAATCACGACATCGTCGATGTATGTTTCTGCATACGCTTTATGTTGGATTAAAATACGATTCATGGATCTCTGAAAGGTGGCTGCGGCGTTGCGTAGCCCAAAAGGCATGACTACAAAAGCGTACTGTCCACGGTGCGTGACAAAGGACGTGAGATGTTTGCATTCTTTGTTTAGACGGATCTGCCAGTATCCTTTAAGTAAATCCAACAGGCTAATGAGTTTCGCCGGAGCTACTTTATATATAAGATCGGTTGCATTAGTCATTGGGAATGAATCGATCTCGGTTTGGGAATTCAAATATCTATAATCGACGCAGAGTCGTACTGACGAATCCTTTTTAGATACGCAAACAATTGGATGCGCATATTCGCTCTCGGAATGTTCAATGAGACCCAACTCAAGTAATTCTTCAATTTGTCAGTCAACTTCATTTTTGAGTGCCTCAGGAATTCGATAAGGTCTCTGACGTTTTGGTTTGCTGCCCGGTTTCAATCTAATGTAATGTTCACCTACATTGGCAATTTTTGGAATTCCAGACTGTAGGTTTGGACGTTTACATAACAGGTCGGATAGTTGTTTCTTCTCTTTATGTGATACATGTTTTAGCTGCAATTGTTTATCGATTATAGTAAGATTTTCTTTGTCAATTCCGGGGATATTCTCGATTTCGCCGAAATCTATATCGGCATCGTATATTACTCCTATGTGTGTAGTTTGGGCTTTTAATTCTCGGATTTTGTTGGCGTGCAAATGTTTGACACTGTTGTCTGGTAACTGTACCAAATAACTATACGTAGATTTCTTTTCGAGTATAGTGGCGGGTGCTGTCCACCTAGCATATACTTTGTGACTGCTGTCAGGAATCAAAACAATAACTGGATCATTGGGCTTAAATTCTTTGTGATTTGCTCGTCTATTGTGGTAATAGGCGTAAGCTCGCTGTTTATCTATGCAGGAAATAACGGCGTGTTCGGCTGCCTTTTCCAATTTTATTTTCAAATCATTTAAATAATTTGTAACTGAGCCTAATTGACCGCATGGCAAAGGTGTTTCATTGGTCCATGATGATTTCAATATGGAGAGGGGGCCAGTCGGACGTCTACCATATAACATTTGGAATGGACTAACATTGGTTGTGGCGTTCGATACTTCCCTGTATGCCCACAAAAGGAAAGGTATGTGCTTGTGCCAGTTTCCGGAATTTTCCCTTATTGTATGGTGTATCATTCCTTTAAGGACAGCGTTCCATCTTTCGACTAAACCATTAGATTGTGCGTATCCAGGTACAGAGAAACGTGGAGCAGTTCCTAAATGTTTCATAAATTTTTGTGTGTGAGATCAGAGGTAAAATTCCGGCCCTGATCGCTCGCAATTAATTTTCAAATTCCTGTTCTACTAACGATCTGTAAAAGGGCATCGCATGTAGATTTAGCAGATATATTTCTTAAACAGACCGTTTCCGGCCAACGAGTACACTGATCTACTACGCAGAGTACACACTTGTATCCTCCACTAGGTGGTTCAATTGGGCCGACTATGTCCATGTTTACAATTTGCATTGCCTCGTCAGGACGAGTAACCGGAGTTATAGGTGTGTTATCAAACTTATTTGGTTTTGCTCGGAGCTGGCATGATAAACACTGTTCACAAAATTCGTTAACATCTTTTTTAATTTTCGGCCAAAAGAATGAATATTTCAACCGCTGTACAGTTTTCTTATTTCTTTGATGACCACCCCAAGGACTGGAATGTGCGAGTTCTAACAATTGTTTCCTACGTGGCTCGGGTACGAGCAATTGGTGTACCGTTTCGCCCAATAATTTATCTCGATGATACAACAGGTTATCCAGAACAAAATAATGTTGCATTTATTTTTGGCATCAATCCAACATTGATTTAACGGAGGGTCGTTTTTCTGTTGCCATTTAAATTTTTCTGAATCAGTTATAAAAGTATCAGGTTCGTCGCCAGGTGCGGTGTCAATGTTCTCGTTTGCATTCGCATTTTCAACTGACACATGGTCTAAAATTGAAGCAGACAGATCTACAGTGTTGGTTTCTTTCGTATTGTCACTTATCGCGTCAACATTACAATTTAATGCCTTTTCATTTTCATTATATTTATTCAAATCATTCCATTCATTATATGTATCAAGAGAAAGTAATAAATCATTAATTAAATTATAAACTACAGCACATGTTATCATAATATTAGGATATATCTTGGGGTGTAATTTATCAACTGCAATACTCAATGGAATACTTATTAAAGGAGCTTTCAATTGGTGTCCGAATGCAGATTGCAATATTATGGTACCACAAGGATTTTTAAAGTATTCGGGTACACAATCAGTCTTTATTATAGAAATTTGCGTTCCAGAATCTACTACGCCATGTAATATTTTATTACCACATTCGATATCTACTGTCGGTAATGTTTCAATTAATTTCGTTTCATTTCGCGGTGTTTTCAAATTGAATAACTCATCCGACCTTATTCTAGCAGTGAGTGCTTTTTCATTTGCAACCGAATTAACTTCCCTATCAAATTTATTGTCCTTGCCAAATAAATAACTATATATCGTAACATTATGGTATCTGCCACAATTACTGCATTTTTTATTTTTTATGGTACAATCTTTAGCGACGTGTTTACCTCTCTTCAAGCATAAAAAACAGCGTCCTTGAGCTCTTAATTTAGCTATTTTCTGATCAACGGGTAATTTATTGCACTCCTCAGTCGAATGACTATTACTCGAACAAAATATACAAAAGGTTTCAGTGGTGGCTAAAATATGAGATACTTCAGAATTAATTCTATCACTAGCGAACATTTGTTTACGAAATGTAGGGTTTAATTTTGTTTAATTTTGTTTTTCTCTCGACTCTATTTCGGTACGAATAAATAATAACAAATCATCAATGCTTGATTGCGAGTCACTAGAATTTTTTATACATTGCTTATTATATTCTAACGAAAGATTTTTTGGCAGGGATTTAAGAATTATAGGTGTCAACAGGTTATCAAATCCATTTGATTCAATGTCCAAAGACCTGAGACTTCTTATTTGGGATTGGATCGTGTCAAATAATTTTCGTACAGCGGTTACGTCATTCGTTTTCAATACAGGTTTCAAAGATAATAAAGTATTTATGTGCGCAGTGACAATGAGGTCCTTTCGGCCAAATTGTTGTTTCAGAATTTGGATGGCAGTAGGTCATAAAGGCCGGTTCTAACTCAGCGACGTACGCGGCGTGACCTCTGTGTGACCTCTGTACGCTGTGCGGCGTGCGGCGGCGCGAAGGTCATGGCGTCCTGAAGGTGACTGTGCGGTGGAGGAGGGCGATAAGAGCATTGGGCGATAAGGATGTTTGATAAGGATGGTTGATAAGGAGATTATTTTAATTAATTTTAATGGGGAGACTTAGAAAATTTCGACGCATTTTTTTCCGTGGAGATTTGGTGGACGAGGTGAATGTCAACGGATTTATTTTAGCGAATTAGAAATTTAATTAATTTTAATTGGGGGACTTATAAAATTTCGAAGCAATTTTTTTTTCGCGTAGAATTATCTACTACAGTACGAGGTGAATTTCAACGGATTTATTTTAGCGAATTAGATTTTTTTAAATTAATTTTAATTGGGAAACTTAGAAAATTTCGAAGATATTTTTTTTTCAACTATAGTAAGGTGTTTGAAAATATTTTTCGAAGTCTGGTTTGTGAATTGCATTTAAAAATATTAATTAAAAATGGTCATTAAAATATTAATTAAATTTAATTGGAGAACTTAAGAAATTTTTGCGATTTTTTTTAACTAGAGTAGGATATTCGATATACATGTTAGAGTATATTTGAGGTGAATTTTAAAAGTTAATAATGGTTTAATTAAAATTGGTGATTAAGTTTAATCGGAGAACTTAACAAATTTTGGCAATTTTTTTCTTAACGAGAGTACGCAGTTTGAATATGTAGTAGAATGGTAGATGCGAATGAAAAATAGTAATTAATTAAAGAGGGTCATTAATTAATTTTAATTGGCGGACTTCAACATTTTTGGGGCAAACAGGCGCATTTTAATGAATTCGATATAGGTTGTGGTAAAAAATATATGGTCCCGTATGAATTATACTGTACTCAATTTAATAGCTCACCCTCCCCCTCCCCCTCCCTTTTTTACCCAGAGGGGCCCTTCAATTGAAGTTAGGCTAACAATACAGATTGGTATAAAAAGAAGAATTTTAACGTATATATAAAAGTGTAAATAAACAAGAATGAAAAATCATGCATAGCGTCATAATTCATGAATCACTTACCAGACATCATCGAAATGTTATGTGAAAAAAATATAATTTTACTATATAGTGCATAGTGAATTAAAATAGTGAACAGATCCCCTTTTTTAAAAAAAGTCGCCCATCACAAAAATCCAATTATGCATAAGAACCCTTCCTAAAATCAGATAATTTACACTTTACCCTGTTTTTTTAAATTCAAGTTAGGCTAAAAGTACAGCTTACACATCGATATGTTCAAAATATAGAAATATTTCAAAAGAAAGTGGACAAAGTTATAGATATTAATCCCTGCTTACAAAATAATGTGACTATTTAATACCCCTTCACAAAATAGTATAACCTTATTTGAATTGCAGGGCCCTTCACAAAATAATTAGACAGATCCCCTTTGTAATAAAAATGGTCCCTTCATAAAAAATCCAATGAATTATTACGGAAACCCTTCAGTTCATTGACCCCTCTTTTTTTCCCCCTTCGAAGTGTGAACTCGCATTAGACTATAGTCGCCCTTCATAAAATAAATGAGATACGTGCCCTATTCGAATATAAAAAACCTTCACAAAAATTGTAGGGGTTCCCTGTTTGAATAAAAATGCCCCCTTCGCAATGTACCCTGTAAAAATATTTTAAGAAATAGACTGCTATTCTCAAATGAATACGTATTCATGCGATGTGAAAATAGGTTTTACACGAATGTCTTTTTAGTTTAACGTGTAAAATATAGATTTTAGAAAAAAAGATTCAGGTTTTACCAAATTTTTCATACAAATCTGTAAAATAGGGTAGAGCGTTTCATGAAAAATAATTGAATTTCGAGTGATTATGCTTTAAAAATATATTTTAGCATTGAAATTAAGAAAAAAAGACGGCTATCCCTTTTCCCCTCAATAGACGGATTGCTGAATCACAATGGGTCATATTAGCAGATTAGCGAAGATCTTGCTTTGACTTGATTCCTTTCTTAGATTATGAATCACTCACGGTAAGAAATACCTGACACATTTTTTGTAGGCAAATGTACGAAATTAGCTATATAGTATTCCACTTATTAATCTGTTAAGTTTTAAAATGCTTCAATGAAAAATAATAACTAAGAAATAAAATTAAAAATGTTCATTCATTAATTTTAATTGGCGAACTTAAACATTTTTGGACCAAACAGACGGGTTTTAAGGAATTCGATGCATGTTATGGTAAAAAATACAGGGTCCCATATGAATTATACTACACTATATTTAATAGCTACCCCCTCCCTTTTTTTACCCAGAGAGCCCCCCCTTCGATAGAAGTTAGGCTTCAAACACACAATATACGCACTTAAAAAAATATAGAGTGATATAAAAATAATTTCAACGTATATATATATATATATATATATATATATATATATATATATATATATATATAATAGTAAATTATGAAAAATCATGCATAGTGGTATAATTTATGAATCACTTTCCAACATTATTGCAATATTATGTGAACTAAATATAATTTTACAATCTAGTGTAAGTCAGATTTTACTTTCAAATGTTTAAATTTATGAATGGAGAGGTAGCATGCTTGTGAAAGGTCTATTTTTAAGACGAGACATTGTATGAAGGGTCCTGTTTTAAAGTTAAAAGTTTCGTGAAGGGTTCAGTTTTAAAGTTTCGTGAAGGGGTTTGTTTGAAGAACCCTGTTTTGAAATGACTTAAGAACGGACAATTTTTTCCTAAACATATCTATAACTACAAATAGTGTATTTTGCATACATTATAAAAATATATGAATATATTTATACATTATGCTATAGTTTTTAAAGTTAGATTCATACAATAAAGCGAGATTGTTACCGTTAATGTATACGAATTCCTTCATGTTACCCTGTATAGCTTCAACTCGGTTCGTTATATATGCTTCATTGAGTATTCAATGAAAAATAACTAAGAAATAAAATTAAAAATAGTAATTAAGAGGTACCCTTAAGAATTTTTGGGATAAGAGATTGGTTTTAATTAAATAGGTTAATGAATCTAATTCGATACAAGTCGTGCTAAAATAGAAATTACACTAAAAATACAGAGTCCCATGTATAATATATATAAATTATACTGCACTAAATTTAATAGCATCCTACTCTAGTTTCATAGAAATTGCTTCAATATAATATAGGCTAATAATATACACTTAAAAAAAATACATTAGTAACCACAAGAAGGATATGAATTCACTTTGCACTACTACTTATGTAAAATATAATTTCTTTTATCGCATAAAATATATAAACAAGTACTATATTGACAAGACATGAACTATTAATACATTCTTTAAAACGTGTTTGTTATACATAACATATTTCTTTTTTATTATATATTCAATAAACGAAAAAACAGAAAACAGGTCTATTATCGTTATACTTTAAAGTTTTAGAACTGCGTTAATCATATGCATAGAAAATCTGATTAAACTATATTTCTTCTATGATTGTAAAACACTATAAAAATTAAATGAGTAAATTTCCTAAAGGTAAAAATTATTTCTGTTAGATTTATCTAGGCCAATGAAGCTTACTTTTATAAAAATAAAGAAATAGTACTTACATATATGTAACTAGCTTGTCTAAGATACTCTGTAAAGAACCTCATGTTTTGTGGAAACTCACAGTTCACTCGTTATCAACGTGCGAAGAAGTGATTAGCATATTCTAAAAGTGATATCACATAGGATACCTGTGAAATCACGGTGACAGTATCACGTAGGTTTCCCTGAACTTATCTATGAGGTCATATCATGATAGGATGATAATGGAGTGTATAAATTGCCTCGCGCAAGGTGATACATCATTCTATGCTTATGCTTGCCTTGTTTGAATTCTTCTTTTCATTGGATTATATCCTTCTTCTGTTCTTTTCCTTTCTTGATCTAGCTAAAAAATGAATAATACGTTTTTATACCCTGCTAATGAAAAAGGATTATTTTACCTAGCGGATAAGCCCGATTGCAAGTTTCCGGAAAACGAGTGGTTCACCCGCACCTTTAATCAAATGGATTCCTTAGATTTTTTCTTCCGCTGCATTGGAGATTATGCAGTCGTTAAAGTGGTGATGGAACAGAACTGTAACCTAAAAGTTCACATAACCAAATATTTCGAAGGGATGTGCGCTGAAATCTTCCCTACTCAAGAAAGTGTAACTATATCATTTGACTCATTTCAAAGCCAACTTTCATTTTTTTTTTCTAAAAAAGACAGTTTCATAGCAAACAATGAGATTATTACAGCCTACGTGGATGAAGACTCTTGTATACTTCAAGAATTATTCCAGTCTAGTGATTCAAGCTATTCCTTAAAGCCAAAGGGACTCTACTTATCAAAAGAACAATTTAATAATTTGCGAAACATGTGTGATGAAATCAATGACTGTTTAGTTAAAACTTTACTAACTAAAATGATCCCAATACAAGTTTTAAATCGAGCTACAGAATGTGAGCACTTAGGATTAGAAGAACCAAAAGAACATTTTTTCTCCTGTTTTAATCGCCAATTAGAAGAATTTGAATGTAATTCCTGTACTATGGGGTATTCATATGAATCATTTCACGAATGCAGAAAATATACTCTACGTCAGCAGTTTTCTATATGCAGTGAAAACGCATTGATGAATTTTAGAGTTTATGAATTTGTAAACTATCTCGCGGGAAAATATGTATTTAGATCATGTGAATAACGTGTTTGCCATGTAACATTATTGGTTAATAAATCCCACTTTTTTTCTTAAACTTTTGTTTTTATGTTACTTGCAAAATTTATATTTATACAAGTTATTTTTAAATGCATTTCCAAAATAATTTGACACAATCTAATTTTCAGGTGTAAAGTTTACTTTTAACAGAGATATTTTCAAGTGAGAAATATTTACAGATATAATTTAGCATAAGTTTAATTTTCATGTGAGAAGTTTACTTGTAAGTGAAAAATATTTACAGACATAATTTAGCATAAGTTTAATTTTCACGTGAGAAGTTTACCTGTAGGTGAGAAATATTTTTCAGATACGATTACCAAGTACATTTATTTTAAATTCTCATGCAAAAAAAAATATATTTTTTAAATTTTAAAATACTTTATTGATTATTTAATGAAAAATAATAACTAAAAAATAAATTAAAAATATTAAGTAAGATATATGCTAATGTTTGGACTTATAATTTTTAGGCAAGCAGATGGGATTTAATTAACCATACAAGTGTTTACCTCATTAATAAACCAACTAACCAACTGCTTTACCAAGAAACAATTGCTTACCCTATCAAACACATATTCACTATCTGCGCATGTGCGGAAATTAATAAGAAACTCGACTAAAGATATGTTTAAACGAAAATGAAACTGTGACTAATCAAACAGGATATGTTCGAACTTAATTTAGACTATTACCTATGGTAAGGGAAGGCTTGAAAATTTCAAAGTATTATTTGTTAGTTCTAATATTTAAAACATATTCATATCGTTTTACATATCATGTATCAAATTAATTTAAAGTCATATTTAAAAATATATATATATATACATACAGATACTATTCTTACCTAATACGCTACCTAGCTTAGCACGCAACCGTTTCACACGAAGACTTTCAGAAAAGTGAATGTTCGTTCAAGACCTTATCAGCTAATATAATCAGATATAAGATTTGATCACGTGATATGTGACGTCACTGATTAAGTGATATCATGTGACCATGTGGTATCATTCAATACGTCATCAGTGATCTCAGAGATCACGTGACTAAGTCGTTAAAGAACTTATTACTGATTGCAATTATCACATTACCTCTAATTGATTTGTATAACATGTATAGGTAACTTAATACATGACTTATATATGTATTATTTCGTAATACATAGCAAATGTTTTGCGAAATAATCGATCTATTTTTGAAAGAAGGGCATGATAACAGAATGAAAAGCGTGTAGGAGTTAATTTGATGTAAATATTTTAGCGTCTGTATTTGTGCCAGTGCCCGCTTTATGTTAATTAAACATTTCATTTATTCAAAGTTTGCATGTTCAATTAGAATAATGCTCACTAACAAGATCAACCATTTTAAAAGCATTTTTCGAAATCACGAACTGAGGTAAGAAAATTGTACATCATTAAGAAGAGATTTACGAAGCTAAGTAAATTGATATAGAGATATATTACATTATTTATTTCATTGCCGCCTATGATTCTTACCCGAAATCATTTTGCGTTAATTAATAAGTAAACGCAAATTACATACTCTTCATTGTGCCCAATATAACAAAAACTTTCTGTTGAGTAAAGAACTTCATAAATGTGATTTTCTCTAAATTTTACAGAATATTAGAGTATGTGTTTTCATCCGACAACATTTGTCCTTTAAATATTAACTAATGTTTTGCAGTTTAGCTTTCATTATCTAACACATACATTATAAAATATGGTTTACGCAATACTCTGAAAATGAATTTATTAAAGTTAGTTAGTCAAAACAGGTTAATGTTAAAAAAATAAAGAGGCTGACAAGTTTTAACGCGTTAAATAGGCTGTATCTAACTGTTAATAAATTTACACCAAGTTTTTAACATGGCTTTATCAGTTTTTACATATGTGTATGCAAATACTCTTATTTATCAGAATATGGGAAATATAAAATCTTGCACACTATTTCTGCGGATTTTTTTTTAAATATTTAAGATTTTATATCATATCACTCAGACGCATAGGTATAGTAGCGTGACTAGATTTCTTTATTTTTGGATGTGGGGGAGGCACGTGCCAAAAGTGAAATGTCAAATGGGAGTACTGGATTGAGGAATGTGAACCAAATTATCTATACTGCACATGTGCAAGATAAGCCCTGAAAGTCGCCCCTTTTCGCCTTCACAGATTCGGGAAAGTAAAGTTCGGCACCGAACGAAGTCCTTGTTTTGTAGAAAGTTACCACATTATAGAATGCGTTATGTGGGTACGTTAAAATAATTGTCTTGACGTATCTCATTGCTATTTCGGAACGACAGAAGATAGTTCAAACAAGGTACCAGTTTCGCTCTTTCTTTAATAAAAAATTATGAACAATAATTTTTTCTTTATTTGTGACAGACATTTCGTGATTACATAAATTGAAAAACTTTTTCGTTATTTCGGGTATTAACTCGTAATTTATGAAAAGAAAAGGAAGCCAAGGTGACAACACTATTATTAACCCTTTCCGGTACAGTGGTCCCAGTCCGGGCACACCTAATTTTAATTCCAAACTTGCGTTCGGCACCAAGAATATTTTAAAAAAATTTTGTTTCTCCAATGAAAGCTTAAAATATGGAGTTCTTATTTTCTAAAAAAGCCGTTTGAAAATTCCGATGTCAGTTAGTAATTTCTCATTTTACGAACAGAATTTGTCTGTGCCGGAAAGGGTTAACTGACAACATTAATTCCTAACATTTGGTGTTCAGAGAGTTGAGAGTTAGGCACATGCCATTTTAACTTTATGCATATAGAATATTTCTAACAGTTTCTGTTTAGAAACTGTTATTCTGTTATAGAATATTTCTAACAGTTTTTTTACCATATTTGCTGAACGCTGAAATTCTTACTCAGTCAAACACGTTCAGGATTAGTGCATTCGATACATGAAACTCTGAGATTAAATTCCAATCTTCGTAGAAAGGGAGCATCTATCTACAGCTGAGTGAATCAGCATAATGAAAAATGAAAGTGAAAGCACTACATAGATCAAGTTATCATAACACATCCCGGCCGAGAGGTGTCTTATGAATATGAAAATTCGAAGTTACTATTGCAATCTCACGATATACTAATATGGTGCTTTGTGTCATTTATTAAGTGGTGCTATCTCCTACACCTCGCTAATGTAAAGCGTATGAACGTGTGGTGAATTCGTATTTTAACATATCTTTTCCAGAAATTTATTTTTTAACTTATTCTTTCTGTGTACTCTTTTTGAAGGATGTCACCTTTTCTTTTAGTTTCCAAAAAATTTCTAAATGTATTCTTGATTTTATTTGCATTATTAACACTTCTTTGCATAAGTTTTTCGTTTACAATTGTGTTTTTTTATACATATATTAAATATGAGACACCAGAAATTTTAAGATAGATTTTTAACTTTGTTCAGCAACATAGTTCCCAGGAAATTTACTGGATTAATATTTCTGTATAAATATAGTGATGGCGAAGAAGTTGATTTATTTATTAAAAGTTAAATAAAAAGTGATGGAAATTTACATCACTATGCAATTAAAGGTTAAAATGGTCAGAACTAGGAGGCGTGATATTACATGTCAAGACAAGTAATTTGTATATAGGAAACCAGGGTCTCAATCCACTTATTAAATCAATAATACAGGATGCCTCACATCATGCCAAATCCACATTTTCGCTGTAACAATAATGGCTTATTTTAGTGAAATCTTCAACACAATAATTTTTTTCTCCGTGAAATGTCGTGACATGAAGTGAATTGTTTGAATTTCGCTGTAATTCGATAGGTGACATCATATGCATTGTTCGTTACCGTCCGAATTTTTAAGCTTCTAGCAAAGTGGTACTTGTACATGGAGGCATGGAGGATAGCCGTTTCTGTTACTTTTTGTGTTTTAATCATGCTTTATTAGTAACTATGTTGAAGATATCTCTAAAATATTTTCATTATTGCTACAGTTATGAACGGAAATCTGGATTGGGCTTGGGATTGGCCATCCTGTATTTTTGATGAAATAAGTGGATTGCGACCTTGATTTTCTATACAAAGTTTGCTTGTCTTGACAACATGCATTATCACCGATTAAATTTGTATGTATATCTTGTAAATTCCCTTCTACAAATTGTAGTAGTTCAAGTATATACGAAGGTATTAGGCGAAAACAGTAAAACTGAAGCTATTTTATGTAAGCCACGCCTTTCGAAATTGAAATGGGTTGCAGGAAATAAACAGGCAGTTCGATATTCGACTTCATCGTGAGAGAAGACAATCAAAGAAATTTAAATGAAACAAGCGACGTCATTTGATATTCTTTTCCTTTTAACTAGATGGAATAAAAGAAACTCATATTAAAACTCTTTGATTTTTGCTATTATGGAAGATTAAGCATAAATGAATTTAACGAAGAACTTAAAAAAAAAACTGCGAAATTGCAAACTTTTTACAAATATTCTTCCTAAAGGTGTACGTAAGTATGGTGTGGATACAAAAATATCCCTTCTATATCTGTCTAATATATTACAATATATAGAGCAATTACATGCAGCTGTTATGGGTATATAAGCACAGTCCATTATGTTTCATTTAACATGGAGTTGAGGCCCGTTAAATGAACTAAATCATGCCTTTTGCACTCTTTTCGGTAAAACGAAGTGGTACTAAAGAAAAACATTTTAAAGCGCTTTGATTTTCGTCATTGTCTTAAATCAAGCATAAACGAAGATAACAGGAGAAAACAGTAAAATTGAAAGCATTTAAAAGGATCCAATCAACCCTTTTCGAGACACTCTTTCGTAAACCTGGGTGGTACAAAAGAAACACATATTAAAACGCTTTAATTACCTCCATTGGCGCAGATTAGACAGAAACGAAAAGAGAATGATATAACAATAAAATTGAGGGGGTCGGGGCGAGAGAGTGCCAAGCCACATTTTTGAACTTCTGAGCTATTTCAATTTGAATATTTGATTAAATACTCAAATCAAGATATATAACCTAAAGTGTTTTCGCTAATGTCTTAGTAACATTTGAGATATTTTGAGTAACAACATGGTATTACTTTAATGATATTACTATTACGTTTTTCGTAAATTAGCCATCTTCATTGGGGACATAAACATCTGGGGCAAAAACGAAACATTTCACATATGCTGTCACCACGTTCATTAGAAACAAATTATAAGTTGGATATAATATTTTACAATATTAAGCAACAGATTACAGTGTTAGATTTATTTAACCAAAGATGTGGCTTGACACTTTCTTGCCTCGACCCCCTCAAATGAGTATTTTAAATGAACAAAAATCCGTGCATTTTGATACACTTTTCAGTAATACTGGGCGGTGTAATAGAGGCGTATATTAAAACAGATTGATTTTCTCCGTTGTCATAGATGAAACATATACGAAGATAACAAGACAAAACAATAAAATTTAGAATGTTCTTAATACTCTAATTCAAGCTATTTGAGACTAATTTTGATTAAATTAAATTGTACAGAAGAAACCTTTATTAAAACGCGTTATTTTTGCCTTATAGATGAAACTATGTACAAAAAAAAATTGAGAATAAGAAGTTAAAAGATTTGAATTTTTGTAACATCAAATTTCTTTTTCAATTGAAATTAAATTTAATCTCATATTAAATTGAGCTAAAGAGTCTTGTGTCAAAACTGCGAAATTGAAAAGTTTGCGAATAACTCTATGTACGCTAGTATGCTTCAGATCACAAAACTTTTTCCTGTATTCTTCTAATCTATTAATTTATGTAGAGCAAATACACAAAAACTACTACGATTATAAAAGTATTGTCCATTAATAGGTATTTAATAAAGAGTTACAGTAATCAGCGCATAAAAAACATGCCACAAAATCATCCTTTTTAGATATTCAAAGCAATTATTAATTTATTTAATTTCTTAGATACAGACATTTATTTATAAGCACCACTTTTGCATACTAGTTAAAAAAGTTATTATGAATATACTGCTATTCGCAGCATTTCTATACTATAAAAATTAAAAGATTACAAAATACACTTTTTTCTTGTTGGAATAATGTTTATATTGTAAACGAAAAGTATAAAGGCAACATATTATTGACAATCTTTATTCTAAATCAGAGATTGCAGCGGGCTCAGCATATTTTCGGCATGGCTTTGACTGAGGTACTGAAATGAAGTACAATTAAATTAAACAAAATACACGAATATAAGCTGAGTTTTTCTAATTAAAAAAAAAATATCTGAAATTGAAGAAATTGAAAAAGAATTTACTGAATTCCAATTTATTTCAACATGGGCCCCATCATTTACGAAATTAAGAGAAGATTTAGAGAATATCGAAAGGAAGAAATATCAGCATTATAAATAAAAAAGCCAATGGAAGTATACGGACTTTGTATGAAATTTGCCATTTTGACAATCTCCCCCTCCACTTATGCCTTCGAGAGATTCATTTCGTAAATGAATGAGTGTTATGATAACTCAAATAAAAACCATTTACAGGGCTGACACTAGTGACTATTTTTATATTTTAAGCGCACCACTATTTAAAATAATTAATTTTGTGGTCAATTTCTCTTGCTAGTACTGTTAATATATGCTAGATATTTTTTTTTTTTTGTGTGTGTGTGTGTGTGTGTGTGCAAGATAGAATTTAAAAAAAATAGTCGCCAGTGGCAGCCCTGCACTTATGAGTTTAATTAAGACTCTATTCGTTAAAACTAACTAGCTATGAACCCATATTAATTATTTAACATCCAAGATAAAGTGATAACATAAAAAAAAAAGAATTACGCCGGTATGAAAAGGTTTGCGGTCCCTGTTCTAAACATAGCAAACAAGTTTTCGTATGATCTCTGCAATGAAATAGGAAGCATTCTTGAAAAAGTTTTTGCTTTTAGCATAGCTACCAACTTTCCGCCACCCACCAAATAAATATACATCAACCACAAATTTTCTTTTAATGAACAGGGCTCCCAAATGGTCCTCGTTTTGAATACCAGTATATTCTAACAAGGAAGGTCTCCATAAGCGCATACTCAGAAAATTAAAAAAAAATTACAGAATGTTCATCTCATGAGGATATATACGTCTATAAAAAAAAATTCTGTGGAACCTCGATATACTGTCCGTAAAAAATCATGAAAATTTCCTTTATTTGGCGATTTATCGCCGGTTGGCGACGAAATGAAAAAAAAACGCTTTTATAACAAATACTCTTTAAGGTAAAACTTTTTCATGCTGAACTCGTTTACGTAAATTTAACTTACATAATAAATACATTTTTATAACTGCAATTTTGTGTACACACTTATATGTACATATAATGAAATTTAACTATTGTAGTTTACGATTTAAAACAAAATTTAAATTGATTAAAATTGTTTCAAGCTCAAAAATAAGCTCGATTCTGAACATTGTCAATTCAAGAAAAAAGTATTGTTGCTGTGGAAACAACGACTTCTGCGATATAGAAATGTATAATGAATCTGTTTGCAATCGCGTTTTCATTTTAAAATACATTTACAAATTACTTGTGTAACCGGTAAAGCCGTTTAAATTAGAAAAAATGGAGGACAAAACAATAGCAAAATTTCATTCAATCGGTAATAAATAGAGAAAAAAACGTGTTTCATTTAATCTGATTTAAAGAATGTTTTTAACTAGGACTTCCCTCAAAGGGATTAGTCTGAGTGGTATTGCTGAGAACATGGGGTTAACAATTACGATATAAAGAAGATACAATATATGAAAAAGAGCAATTAAATGATAGAATTACAAAATATCATATATAAATTCATATATACTGTTATGTTTTCATATATATATATATATATTTATAACATTTCGCAAAGCATCTCATTTTCTTAAGCGGGAATTGCTCAAAACTTTAAAAAAAAACCGCCAAGCTTTTTAAAGTCTCGTAATCGGATTTTCAGCAAAGAGCGTATTTTAGCAAGTAGTTTAACGCAAATTTAATTTCATTGATGTAACATTTTATTTGTAGCAAATATTTACATTTGAATAAAAAAATATTCCTCATTGTTTATTTGAATAACAATTTATAGAAACTCGTACACTTCAAACCACATTGATAACATGCTTTGCTACAAACCTGATAACCAAATTGTAGCCTAAATTCCTACTAAAGTACATAAAAAATCTTTCGATGACTTTGGTAAAAATAAATTTTACATTAAATTTCCATATCGGCGAAATTGAAAAAATAATATTGATAAAACTTCTTGATTATTTTCTAGGAGGCTCTAACCCCCTTCGCCTTTACTACTGCAAACCCCAGACTTTTCTTCTGCCTGCTTGCCTGTCTCTCTCTACAATCTGTTTGTTTCCCTATCCGTTCTTCTACCCATCTCTCTACCCGATTGACTCTCTCTACACATCTCTCTAGATGTCTGTATAATTCTTTACTGGTCTCGCTACCCGCCTGTCTGTTTCTCTTGCCGTCTGACTGCCCGTCTAACTACCCGCATGTCTAGCCGTGTCTCTATACCGTGTCTCTCTCCGTACCCATCTGTCTACTGTCTCTCTACTCGTCTGTATACCCATCTCACTATCCGTCTGTCTTTCTAACCTACTATTTAACCGTATCGCTACCCATCTGTCTATTCGTCTCTCTAACTGTCTCGCTTCCCGTTTCACTGCCCGTCTCTCGACACGTCTGTCTATCTATATACCCCTCTCTCTACCCATCTGTCAATTCGTCTCTGTACTCATCTCTATACTCGTCTCTCTATCCACCACGCTACTCGTCTAGCAACCTTTCCTTCTACATCTTGTCTACCGGTCTCACTACTCGATTCACTACCCGTCTCCCTACCCATCTCGCTACCCCTTTGTCAACCCTGTTTTTTACCTGTCTCGTTACCCGTCTGTCTATTCGTTTTGCTACCCGTTTGCTTATCTATGTTGCTATCCGTCTCTCTACCCGTCTGTCTACCCGTTTGTTTACACGTCTCTCTACCTCTCGCCACCTCTTCCCAATATTTAAACAATTTGGTATACAGAAGCCGTTCACCTGTTATTAAATGCAAACAGGAGTAATTTATCTAATAAGAGTAATCAGATGAAACTTTTTAAATACATACATAAACCAGCATAATAATTCATCAGGTTTATTTTCATAGTAGTTTATGTCATTTGGCAATAAATCTCAACTTCTTAAACATGAACTGCTTCAAGCTTTTTTAAAAAAGCCCCAAGCTCCGTATAACTGGGGAGGGAAAGTACCCTCAGGGCTATTAGATACATGTTATTAAGTTAAGTAAAAGTTTCGTAATCGGATTCGCAGCCAATTGCTTATGTCAGAAAGCGTGGCTTAACACCATTTTAAATTATTTTCTGTAACTTTTTTTTTGGGGGGGGGGGCGGGGGAGGTTCCAAATATTTACACTTAAATTCAAACTTTTGCCCCCATGTTAATATTAATGTTGTTTGTATTATTAATTAATACTTTGGTGACAGAGCTTCATTCGAAACAAATATAATAGACTTTTACTACAGTTTTTTTTCTAGGAGAAACATTCGTAATCGGGCCCAAAGGTAATCGGAGAATTTAATGTCATTATTGTTTGTAACTCTTATAGAGTTAAAAAATATTGTTGCTAGCCTTACTCTAGTTTGTAACCAGCCTCTTCTGTGTATCTGAATGGGGAAAAGTTCCGTATCATGTGCTGGTTGGCGCCATTGGTGAAAAAATTAAAAATGGTGCTAATAGGCTGTTTTAGCATCTTACCAAATTTTTCTAGAGAGTGGAAAAACATGTTTTTCAAATATTTACAAATATACGTTTATTAAACGACGTTTTTGTGCCATCTTAAATAAATTAAGTACAATGCTTAAATAAAATTTTATTGTCATTTTTGATTTTTTAACAAGTAATGAAAATACATAACAAATATATTTAACAAAACTAAGAGACATTTTTGTGATAAATAATTGTTATTGTCAGGGAGGCAAATTATAAACAATTAATAAGTGAACTAAAAAATTACCGAAAATAACTTGTGGGAATCTCAGGAAAGAAATATCTGATATAAATAGCATTTAAAATTTTTAAATGGAGAAGTGGTCCATATAAAAAGCAAAACATTATACGCCTGATATAAGTATTTTTTTATATTTCCGAACGCACAGATAAAAGGGTAAAAATCACGGCACAGATGTCATATACTCACCACGTTGGCGCGATTTTTTTTCTCGCCAATTTGGCGAAAACTGTTTGTTATGTTTATTTACTTTTATTTTTTATTTTAATTCTATAGATTATTTTTATATGTATATCAATATTTATTTATATTAAACTATTATTTATTTATTTTTATTTCCTTTTTAAAAATAATAGATGATATTTCATTTATTACGTTATTTTATTTTTATATTGAAATAAAAATTCACGTGCTATTATTGCAGGCTAATTTGTAATTAATATTCAAAAACAAAGTTTTCGCCAAATTGGCGGGGGAAAAAATCGCGCCAACGTGGTGTGTATAGGACATCTGTGCCTTGTTTTCATTTCACGTATGTATTGGTACTTTCATGTTAACTTGGCGCAGTTAATAAATCGCCAAATATTGTTTTCATAACATCTTAATATTTCATTTAACTATAAACCTTTCACTCATTTCACTTGAAATACATACATTTAAAATACATGTATTTTACTCATTTAATTTAAAATACATGCTTTTCACTAATTACATTTAAAATACTAAAAAGGAAAAGAAAATAAGAAGAAATAATGCCACGAATCAAACCCTTTTATTTAAACATCAAAGAAATGTTTCTGATTTACACACGCGAAATAAAAATGCTAGGCTAATGGTGAGATTTGCGCCAAATCTCTAATACTAAGTTATTGCGGGGTTTTTTCTTTCAAACAAAAAATTCCAGATTAACCCTTTCATGGTCATGAACGCGTATACGCGGTCAAAGTTTTTTACTTCTAAATGGTCATGAGCGCTTATAGACGGTCAGGATTTTTTACTTCTAAATGGTCATGGGCGCGTATGAACGGTTCAGATTTTCTACTTCTAAGTGATCATGACCATCTATGTGCGTTTTTCTCACCCCCCCCCCCCAGACTGGGCGGTAAAGAAGGCGTTTGTCAGCACACTCCCCCTTCCCACATATACAATGGATGTATAGGTAGACCATTTGTCAACTAGATTATTTGTATTTTAGGTGAATGCCTTACAGATTTGGTTAGAAAATGTCTCAGAGAATTTCGTTTTCTGTACAGCCTACATCTAGTGACATCGTATTTCAAAACCGATCCTAAAATGAAAGGAAGCAACTTCATAGAATATCATTTTTTAGTTATTATTTTATTTTAAAACTCTCGTTTATACGATTCTAATCCATTACATTAATTATTATTATTTAAAATGTTTTGCCATGTTAAATTTATTTAATTTTTTTAATGAATACATACGTTTTTATTTTTCTAACAATATTTCAATTTATTTTGTTTAAATATATTACTAAATAACTAAAATCGATTTTTCTTTCTTTTTTTTCTTTTTTTCTTTTTTTTTACTTACCGCACTTTTGCTTTGTAATAGTAACAAATATAATAATACCCAAATAATATTAATAATACCAAATTAATATTACACTTCAAAAATTATTTACTAATTTACTATTGTTGCTATACCAATTATAGCATAACTTTAAAAATAAAACAGTGAAACCTGTCTATAACAATTACTGAAGGGACCAGAAAAAGAATCAAATCAATATAGACAGATTACATTTATAGGCAGGCTCAAGAATGTTAATTGATTCAGAGTACATAGTAGAATAATTATTATATATTGATGGAATATTAGTTTAACTTTCTTAGAATTATATATGTAGATGGAAATTTTTTTTAACTTTCTAGAATTATACAATGAAATTTAATTTATTTCTTATAAATAATCAGAATTTTCCATTATTAAATAAATATATAAAGAGTGTACAATATAAATAAATCTGATAAAAATCACATTTTATTACATTTTGTCAGATTTGTAAAATTACACGAATAAGTGATTAAAAAAGAATAGGAATTTACAATTTTTACTCTTAAAAAGAGAAAGAAATTGCAGGTATTATTTATTCGAATATGAAACCAAAGAAAAATAATTTGTGTAAAAAAATGTGTATTTGGATGTCTAAATGTAGACGATAAGACCGGAAATATTACTTCACAGACATTACCTCACAGACATTATTTAACATTCACATTTGGTTTGATATTTTTAAATATAATAGCACCATTTTTGTAATGGAAGAGGAAATCAAGTTTTTGATAAATTAATTCAAAGGCATGTACAGGTGTCATCATAATTTTCCTTTAGTTTTATAAAGACGCCCTGTTAGAACTAAAAGAAAATGATGATTAGTACTTTCACTGAATTAGTACTTTCACTTTATTAGTACTTTCACTGAACACCAATAAAATTGATTGATTAAATTTTAATACTCCTCAATATTTGTAAGAACCTTAAATATATCTTGAAGAATTGATTTGATGTAAGAAAATTATGCACAATTTTTTCATTTTTAGAGACATTCAGTTGATCACTATGTTCAAAATTGCCATTATAATTGCTGGGATTAAATTAAAGACTGCAAGCAGTTGTAGATGGTTTTATTAGTCCAATTGCTCGCATTTTTTTTAACATTTCAGCAAAAGTTACAGGCCCGTAGCTGGAGGGGGGGGGGGGATCTGGAAATTTTTTTGCCCGTCCGAGTATGATTGACTCGACCCCTCATCAAAACATTTTAAAATTTCCGTACTTTTCTTTATCTCCTTTTTTTTTTACTTCTTTTTTCAGACAAGACCGAAATCATAGACACCCATCCCAAAGACCCTTGTATAAAACTTTTTTTTTCTCAATCAAAAAGATATGGAGATTGCGATTGCGGCGTAAGACATTTCTGGCTTTGTTGCTCTCTAGAAATCCACTTTACCGCCTCCTCAATGACTCAAATTAACGGCTTTAGAAAATAATAGTTTAAACAGTATCCTGTAAACTATTTGACTCAAACGGATTAGCTGTTGCTTGTGAAAATGGTTTTCTTTGTACAACTGTCACTGTCACAGATGAAATTTACTGTAATCTGGTGCGGTTGTTTCACTATTTCATGGCTTGACAGACAGGTTCCCCAAAACAAGCAAATATTATGTTTTACAACTATGTATTTTTGTCATTGTTAACGTGGCAAGGTTGCTATAATTCTGGGCTTTTAGGAACTTTTCAACAAATGTGGAAAATATCCTTTGACGTCTTTTTTTACACCGTTTTAAACGATAAAAGTTTGTGAAATCAGTATCACTCAGAATTGCAATATCTGGAAGGGATTTTTCAGAATAAAGATGATTTCTAGTGAAACGAAAAAAAAATTGGAAATTTAATAAAAATGTTAAAAGAGCATTAACATTTTTCAGTGGAAGGCTAGTATAAGAGTAAAGTGTATTAGGAAAACTAATGAACTAGATATAGTCATGAATACTAATTGTATCAGTTTTAGTTAATGTTTCCTAAATTTATTAATTTGAATATACGTACAAAAATTTACAAACATCATTCAATTAATGTTGTTTGTAAAAAAAAAACATTTTTACCCGCTCAACTATGCGAAACTTTATAATAGATTCACGGACTTGTTTTTGCATATACAAACATTAAATTCTCAGGCATGATTATTGAAAAGATTTAGAATCGAACACCATTCTTCATTTTTTGATAAGTGGATTTGACTTTCGTGCATTTAAGAATAAAAATGTATTTGTGGTTGTGTTAGAAAGTAGAGTTTCGCCTTGAGAATATTGTTAATAGTCACTTCACTGTTGTTGTGAGATTCCCAAAGAAATATGATTTTTTTTCTTTCTTTTTTCTTTTCTTTTTCTTTCTTTTTTGTATTTTTAAAAAGACAAAATGTTTTCTGATTTTGAACATAGAACTTTCATTTTAATAATTTATACAGAATATTCTTTTTTAGTTAATCATTTTTTTTTCACGATGGGTTTTATTTATGTTACATTATGTTATGATATGGCTTTTTTTAAGTTAAAGTTAAAGTTACTATCCGGAAATACTGAATGTTTAAAAATCTTAGCAGTTAACAGCTATGTTTCTTGCAATTTATTCCTGAATGAAAAACAATGCTTTTATATTTACATATTTTACAAAAATAAAAAAAGTCACTAAAAAGTTAATTCAAATGAATGAAACATCATAAATACTCAAAATATTAATAAAAGAAAATATTCGATTATTTAAATTATCTACTTTAATTTGTTTTTCTGACAATTAATTAGGATAAAATCTAAACATTCCAGGATAGTAGGTTTGCTAATGAAGATCAGAATATCTAATATTTTTTATTAGTTTGTAACTGTTTACACTGTTTGTTTTGTTGTTTTTTCATCAAAAATAATTCAACCACTTTCGAAATAAAATTATGTTTTTATGAACTTTTAAATAAATGGATTTTCACACATAAATAAGAAATATACAAAACTTAACTTTTATTTATTTACCACCAGATATATTAAAAGGTACATTATATTCTTATTAATGAAAAGCAATGCCGTTTATATCAATAGTTTCTTTAAGAAATGTTCAAGATATTGCAGTCTTTATAGACGGGCTGCGAATTGCAAATGGGGACAATCGCGCTACAGGTTTTATAGTTTTCTGGTGTTACTTCTAGGTTCGTACAAGCTGGTTCCAGGCTTAGGGGTGGGGCTTAATGAGAAATTTTAGTTTTTCACAAATTAAAAATAGGAAAAGAACGTACCCGAAGCTTCTTTAAGTGTTTTGTAATCGGTTGTAAGATAACTGAGTTATTATTGATGAGATGCATTACAAAGTAATTTGAATATAATCTGATTATCGCATAATCTGATTACCGTGTAATGGATTACAAGGCAATTTTCATTTTCTCTTTTAAAATATAATTAGATTAATCTGTAATTAGATTAATTTGCATTAGATTACAAGACAATTCAGATTAAGTTTTCAATTGCATAATCCAATTAACCTGTAATGGATTACAAGATGATTCCGATTACGTTTTTAGTTGTATAATCCAATTAACCTGTAATGGATTATAGGTGGATTCCGATTACGTTTTTAATTGTATCATCCAATTAACCTGTAATGCATTATAGGAGGATTCCGATTACGTTTTTAATTGTATAATCCAATTAATCTGTAATGGATTATAGGTGGATTCTAATTACATTTTTAAGAATATAATTTTACAAGTTAATGTCAGTTATGTTTGTTCAGAATACAATATGGTTAACGTGTAATGTAATGCAACTAAATCTTAATTAAATTCAATAAAATGTATTTAAATTAAACTGCAATCTATTACGTGCTAATTCTAATTGCATTTTTAACACTTTCCAACAAAGTTGAAAAGTGTTTATGAATTTAGTTTGTCTGTCTATCAGTACTCTAATGCGCGTAAATATACTCGGATTTCCATGCAATTGATATATGTTATTGAGGTTTACTGTGGTATGATTGGTATAGAAAATGAAGTAATGTAGCATGTAATTTACAGAGCCACTCAAAAGAATTCTTTTACATTACAGCCTATTAGGAAAAATCGTTTCGGTGTATTTTAATGATGTTACTGTATTTCAAACATATTGAGTTTCATATATATCGCTGAGGTGCATTACTAGATGTTTACTACAGATTATGGAGTACATATCATTCACCGTTCATTTACAAGGACACACAAAAATTTCGGTTACAGTACTGACTATTAACAATAATTGCTAGAAATACGTTTTTTTTTTTTTTTCAGTTGTTGCACGCGTTTTTGAATGTAACTATTTTTTTTTTTATATTGCTTGGTTTGTATAAATTCTATAAATCACAGGACTGCACAAAAGTTCTCCAGAACATTGATGTTTATGGACAGAAATTACCGAATGGGAATTTTCAACCGTGTTAATAACCGAATTAAATTTTAGCATACTGCTATGTAGTATATATACAAATTTATTGATAATATGCAGAGCTTCAGAAAAAAAAATCGGATATTTTTTCGATTATTAATGGTATTTACTGCAATTGGGTTTTCAAATATGCTATACATTTTCCAAATTCTGTACTGAGTCTGATATACCGATTTCAGCCTGTTTGTTATTGTGAATATACTCCATAATTGTACAAAGATATAGGGGGTTTTTTTCTTATAGGGTTTTTACCCCCCAAAAAGTAAATATATGAGTTTTAAACTATTATGAAATGTTGACAAGAACGAAAAATCATGCATCAAGCATAGATTGTGTAACACTTTCCAACGCTTTCAAAATAATTTTACAAATCATTACCGTTTAATAATCTGAATGATAACATCTAAGCGAACAATTTGGAAAACGCATAACATATTTAAGAAACGTAAATTCAGGAATTTCCAACATATATTTCCAACATATACAATATTCGGAAAAATATCCGAATACTTTTATTCAGCCCTGTATATGATCCATAGATTTGTATATATACTACATAGGATGCTAAATTTTAGTTTATTTAGGAAACGCGCAGCACAGTTTAAAATTTTCCTTCTGGAGTTTCTGTCAATAAACGGAAATGTGTTCGCGAACTTTTGTGCTGCCCTGTATATGATCTACAGAATTTATACACACCAAGTAATAGACAAAAAGTGAGTTAAATTCAAAATCGCGTTCAGCAACTTAAAACGCACTTCCAGGAATTATTGTTAACAGACAGTAGAGAATTCTTTTGTGTGTCCCTGTAAATGAACGATGACTGCTATACACACAATATTCTGTAGTAAGCCTCTTGTAATGCACCTTAGTGATATATATAAATTTCAATGCGTTTTAAATAGTGAAACATTATTTAATTAAACCGCAAACGATTTTTCTCCATAGACGTAATCTAACGGAATTCTTTTGACTGTCCTCGTAAACTAACTATAAGTGCTATGCACACCATATTCCATATTAAGCTTCTTGTAATGCACCTTAATGATATATATCAATTACACTGTGTTTGGAATGGTGGAACATCATTAAAATAAACCGAAAATGATTTTTCCCCATAGACCGTAATGTAACGGAATTCTTTTGAGTGTCCCTGTAAAAAAACTATAAGTGCTACACACTTCAGATGACATAGGGAACATGCTACAGATAAGGACAATAACATATAAAAATTGCAGGGCAAACCGAGTATATTTACGGGAGTTAGAGCACGGACAGATGGCAGATGGCCAGACAAACCGAAGTCATAAACACTTTTCAACTAGGTTGGAAAATGTTAAAAATCAGCTTCATCCATCACCAAACAAATCCAGCCTATCACCTCAATTATTTATGAAAGAAAAAGATAAAAAAATTGAAATAAATCAAATTTATATCCAAAATAAGTTTCAAATACTTTTCTTTATGATTAGATTTCAATATGTTGAATAGGACATTATTTGTACAATGCTTACAATACAAGTGCTGAGTTTGTTTTAATAGATCAAAATGACCTTTCCCGAATTCGAAACCTAGCTAGGTGGATTTCTCGTGCTCGAATTAGTATAGGCAACACGTTTCGTGTAAATCGTTTGAGTATTTCTCCATTTATAACAAAAAGCATTTTCAGCACTGAGTTTGTTTTACCCTGTAAAAACGAATTTTCTTGTATTCGGAACCTAGCTAGATCTTTTCCTTGTGCTAGATTTAGTATAGAGGACAAGTCTAGTGAAAATATTCCCAGTTGTTTACGATATCATTCATATTCGGGAAAATCGCCCTTGCTCGTTTAATATATACTAGCTGTTACCCGTGACTTCGTTCACGTAACATTGAAAGAAGAATAAATGCATTAATCAAGCAAAATATTTCACCCCCGATAATTAAAAACGTAAAGTAATTAACTAACTCTTTATCATATTTCATAGGAGAAAATACGGTATTTCTTTGTTATAGGGGCCTTGACATAGCTCAGTTTTAAAAAAGGTACAATTTGTCAAAAAACAAATATCAGTTTTACCTGATAAATCATTTGACTTTTAACGACTTTGAAAAACGTTTTAACAGCCATCATTTAAAAATAATTCATTGGAAATAGTATATGCTTTTTGTTTAAATTCAATTCTTGTGAATATGGAGGAATAATTCTACACCTAAATGCAAGGAGCTTCAATTGCAAAGCTTTTTGCAACCCAAAATTAATGCAAACGTAACATTTACATGTGTTACGTTTGCATGTAACAGTAACAGTTACATACAAACATAACACTTGCAATTGCAAAGCTTTTTGCAACCCAAAATTATATGTAAACATTACTTTTGCATGTAATTTTCAGTGCCAATTAACATTTATAAGGGTTCAAATTAAAATTAATTTGGGTGCAAATTACATGTAAATGTTACGTTTGCATGTAATTTGGGGTTGCGAAAAGCTTTGCAATTGCAAGTGTTACGTTTGCATGTAACAGCAAATTTGCCTCCTTGGTTTAATATATAGCTGAAACAACTCTTGATTTCTTGACAATATGCTGACAAACGATTTTTGTTCTGCAGAATAAATTAATTCATAAAGTTTGAATATGTGGATATATGTTTTTAATTTTCGGAAATTCTACTGTAATCAAGATTTTTTTTTCACCAACTATTCAAATTGAAAATAAATTATTTTTTCAGTTTTAATGAGAAAATGGCATAAAAATGTATTAATCCGTTTTATTTCTTCTTTTTTTTATCCACAAAAATGGAGTAATTTAATTACCGTTTTTAGAGAAATTTCGTTAAAATTTACAAAAAAAAAAAAAAAAAAATCATATCTCGGAATCTAATTTTAAATTTTAAATTCTCAGAATTTATATGACATCCTTAGATCAATGATGGTGTTAAGTAAATCGCATTGCATTAACAGTAGTAGTTGGGAAATACAAACAGACAGTCAGATTTTAAAATAATAGACTTGTGTTCAATTTTCTTTTCCTAATAATCTTACTGATGCTTGTATTATTAATTGCAGAGTTGAGAGAATAAATATATATGAAATGTTTATGTTTGGCGTGATGCTGAAAATGCAACCCTACAGTTGGCCTAAATAACTGGCAGCTTGCTTTGAAAACCTCTCCCCGTCCAATGAAGTCAGCCCTTGGGCCTACCGATTTGACCGATAACCGGCTTCATATTGCAAGCCGATTTGACGGTTCACTGCCTCTCTATTCTTTCACTGTACTCTGTAATTATTAATGTATGAAATTGATTCACGCACCATTTGAAACATATTTGAAAAATCCCGTTTTATTTGAAATATAACGTCACTTTCATTCCAGAGAAATCTCTTTTCAATGATATAATTCTTGTTAATTTTCTTTTCCTGGCAATCATGACGGGAATTTTATCAGAAAACTCACATCTGTATGTAACTGATTTTCAAGCTTATTATTAATCAGTATCAAAAAACATATTTCAGTTATTCATCTTAAATCCGTCAAATTCTGACGTCCATTATGTATATACTTTTATTATACACTGATATTCATGCTCCTTGTAATGTTACGAATATTTGGAAATACATGTTTTATTTGTGACGTCATATTTGTTCAAGCGAGGCTAACGAAAAAGACAGGCTACCGCGGTTCATTCCACTTATCTTTTTTACAGACCGCTAGAATGACGTGTTGCTCTTTTCGTACACCTGTATTGGTGCATTCGAGCATCACGTGACTCCGGCGGTCTGTAAAAAAAGATACGCGTAAAGCACCGCGGTAGCCTTTCTTTTTCGTTAGCCTCGTGTTCAAGCCAAGGAGGATCCTTTTCATAGTTCCATGGTCCAAGCGAAATCTTTTCTTAATAATATGATTATTGTTCAGTTTTCCTTCTAATTATAACGCAGTTTTTGACAGAAAATATCTTCTCAACGTAACCAATATTCATATTTCATGTATAATAACAAATACTCCATATTTTTGTTTCAAATATCACGGAAATTCCTCCTCTTTTGAATTCTTTTGAATTTTCATTTTTTACGTGAAAATCTTTCAATTGAAAATTAATTGTTGAGTAAAAATTATTATTAAGGCTTTGATTTAATTTTGGCAACGATAAAATATTAGCAACGGTAAAGTAAATTTAACCATTTTAAAATATTATACGAAAAAATGTCCATTTATTCTCTATGAAAATAACGAAATTTTGAATTATTAAGAAAAATATTTGAATAAAATAAACAAAAACCAGCCTATGTTCATATGAGGGTTATAATCAACCTATGTACAAAGGTACAGGATCATTAAATGCTCCATTTTGACGCTGGCTTCAGCCTAACATTTGCATACAATCAGATTTATAATATTACTAGCAAGCTACGCCCGCTGCGCTGGTCAGTTTCTACAAATGAACCTTGAAGCAAACAAAATATATCGTTTAATTTGACCTTGTATTTGAAAGCAATCTGTATATTTACCTGGAATATCCTTCCACATTACTGAAAAATGACGTGATTGCGCTATTATATTTTCTAATGTGCAGTCAAAATTTTAGCTGTTAAGGACCAACTCTTTTATTTGGTCATTTACAGTTAAGGTTTGCTAAAGAATGATAAAACTATATGCAATATACTAAAACCATCACTAAAAATTATCGAACTAACAATGCAAACTAATTAACAAAATCCATTCAGTAGAAGTTTTTATAAAGGCTAATCTTTTATAATCGGGTTCATCTGATTATAGAACTTTTCCACGTAATTCTAAAACAGAACAATATAAAATATACTAAAACCATCCTTACAAATTATCTACTTAACAATGCAAGTCGCAAAAAATACGCCCAGTAAAAACTTTCAAAAAGGCTAATCTTTCGGAATCGGGTTCTCCTGACTGTATAATAGGGTGGGGCGAAAAAAATTATTTTTTTATAATCAATTTTTAATAGTGCAGAAAACTTGCACACTGGCATCCTAATAACGGGGAAAATAATAAAAAAATATATAAATTGGTTTTGAAATCGCTTAAGAACATCAAAGTTTAGGAAAAAAAGAAAAAAATCTGCAATTTTGAAAAACTTATAAATTTTTTTAATAGTTTATTTTGTTTCTAATAGTGTAAAAACTACTCTTTGTAGTTACATAAATGTGTGAAAACAGTTTTGGATACATTGCCGTTCATTTGAATTCGCGCAAAAAGCTTTAAAAATATTATTTTTTTAGCAAAAGTTGCATTATTTCAAAAATTCGCATTCGGACATAAAGCTAAAAAAATACACCATTAAACATCCGTTTTAAGGTTTTAGGAACCTACTGTATGTTCCGCGACAAATTGAAAGTGACCTTGAGATAGTCTTTTCCCTTTCTCTCCTCGAACATTACTCCCCTCCGGCTAGCGTCGGGTGGACTAACCCTCGAACGGCGCGTGCGCTGCCCGCCTTTTCAAAGTCACCTGACTAATAGTCAGATGACATTGTAAAGGCGGGCGATGACTAAGCAGATTGCAAAACGTTACTGCTTTGCTAGTGTGTTCGTGCGATACTTTATATTGTGATCGTATGAAAGTGATTTTCATAGTATTTTGACATGCCGAGTCCAAAAAATGTGCTTGTTACAAGGCAGTCTGCCGTGTGTCCTTTATTCGGCACAACCAAAGGATTGAGTGGAACATCACTGCCGACATACGAGGATATGCTACTTTGTTGCTTAGAAGAGAAGTATAAACGTGCATTGTTACTTAATCCTAATAACAAGAAGGAGTTAGGTTTTTTACCTGTTGCCGAGTTAGTTGCAACTCAATTAGTTAATATTTATAGAAGAGCCTCAATTCCAACGGTCACACACACTCGTGTTGTGCAAATGATGACCTCCTACTTTAATGCTTATATTGGGTTAAAAAAATCATACAACAGAGACCATGAAAAAGATTTTTATAAGAAAAGGTTAGATGTGTTTATAACCAACGCTAAGACGAAACTTTTCGATATTGCAGCTTGTAAATATACTATGACATTCTCTTGTACATGTGGGAATAATCTAATTGACAATAACTGTCCGTGTCCCTAGCCAGTGGCTGTAAAATGCAATTGTGAGAAAGCAAAAAAAAATTCCTGACATTGAATTGAGGTTTATGCACTATCAGAGAACAACCAGGATGCTGTTTATTGGTAATTTAGATAGAAATGAGACAACTAAACTGGTTAAAAGAGAAGAAAGAAGAGAGCAGCTTTCGATGCAACAATCTATTAATTCTGACCCCGTCAGTCCTGGCATAAGTAAGAGTAAAGGGAATCAAATCACTTCCATAAGAACAGGCAGTGACATGAGTTTCGCAATGCCTTCGACATCGCAGATGCGTTCAAAATTGTCGTACACTTCTTTATTAAGCGATAGGTACGGTGTTTCTGACAGGGCAACAGCAGCGATAGCTTCTGGTGTCCTGCATGATCTTGGAATAATCTCTGATTCAGATATGTCACGAGTGATTGATAAAAGTAAGATTCGAAGGGAAAAAGTGAAGATTCGAAAAGCAATAAAGGAAAAAGAGCACCAGCTGAAAGAAGTAAAAGGAATCTACATCGACGGCAGAAAAGATAGTACATTAATACAAGAAAAAAATAGGAGCTAAAATGTACCGCAGAGTAAGAAAAGAAGAACATATTAGCGTAATTAGTGAGCCTGGTGGCCAATACATTGGTCATGTTACACCAAAAACAGGAACCGCTAATGATATTGCTGAAAGTATTTTCGACTTCATGATAAAGCAAGATTTTGACATGAGTGCAGTGGTAGCCATCGGATGTGATGGGACAGTCACAAACACCGGTTGGAAGAGTGGTGTTGTGCATAACATTGAAGTTAAGTGTCAGCGACCATCGCAGTGGTTTATTTGTTTGCTACTCTTTAATGAACTGCCTTATAAACATTTGTTTCAGCACCTAGACGGAACAACAACTGGGCCAGCGTCATTCAGTGGTCCTATTGGCAAACAACTGCCTAGCTGTGAGAAAAATCCTGTTGTTGATTTTGTCCCGATTCAATCTGACTTTTTCATCACAATAAATAAAATTGACCTCAGTAAAGATCAGCAGTATCTTCTAGACATTGTTCGTGCAGTCATCACTGGACTCTGTGATCCAGAATTAGCTGTTAAAGAACCCGGAACCCTCAGCCAGTCCCGATGGTTAACCTGTGCTAACCGGGTATTAAGACTTTATGTTTCCCAAATAAGTCCAACAACAGAAATGAAGACACTTGTAATTTACATTGTAAAGACATACGCTCCTGTTTGGTTTGATATTAAGATGCATTACACTGTGAAAGACAGTCCGAAGCACATACTGAAGGTCATACAAACAACAAGACACTTCCCGCACAACATTAAAAAAATCATCGATCCTGTCATTCAGAGAAACTCGTTCTTCTGTCATCCAGAGAATATGATGTTGGCGATGTTATTGGACGAGAGACAACACATTCGAGAATTAGGGTAAAGGAGAATACTGAAAGCCAGAAATGTGCCTCCAGTAGTAGGTCACGTTAGAGCCTTCAAGCTTCCTTTAATTAATTTTCAAGCCACAGATTATACTGAACTTATTGATTGGACAAAATGTAAGCTGACACCACCTCCAATGTTGTCAAATATGGCAACGGAACACATTTCAACTTTATTGAAAGACAAAGCCCTGCCAGAATTTGAGTGTTTGAAATTTCCATGCCACACTCAGTCGGTAGAGAGAACTGTGAAACTTGTTACAGAAGCCGCTGGAAAAGTTTGTGGGCATGAAAACTGAGACGGTTTTATTAGAACAACTTTAAACTCAAGGTTTTTGATGCCAAAATTTGATACGAAGTCAGAATTTAAAGGCACTTGAGTGTAAGTAACCACACCCAAATTGATTGGTTGGTTGGGTAGGGTGTGGGTGGGGCTCGACATGCAGCCACATCCACGTGGTGAGTCCTGGGTCATTTAAGCATAAAGGAAAAAATGCTGAAATGGGCGAAGAGCTGCAATATGAGGTTTTTACAGACATAAATGGCATTTTAAGGCTTTCTGCGCGAATTCAAATGAACGGCAATGTGTCCAAAAGTAATTTTCACGCATTTAGGTAACTACAAAGAGTAGTTTTTACACTAATAAAAATAAAGTAAACTATTTTAAAATATATATATACGTTTTTAAAAATTGAATACTTTTTCATTTTTTTCTAAACTTTAGGGCTCTTGCGCGATTTCAAAACCAACTTACAATTTTTTAAATTATTTTTCCCGTTATTAGGATGCCATTGCGCAAGTTTTCCACACTATTAGAAATTGATTATGAAAAAATATTTTTTTTCGCCCCACCCTACTGTATAACCTTCACACAACTGTTTGACTAAGCAGCGTAGAACAATATGTAGTACATTAAAACCATTCCTGAAATAGCATCTGACTAACAATACAATTCTCATCAAAATCCGTCCAGTAGAACTTTTTCAGAAGGCTAATCTTTCATAATCCGAATCAAATACTGAAAAAGCTAATCACACAACTGTTTGACTAAGCAGCGTAGAACAATATGTAGTACATTAAAACCATTCCTGAAATAGCATCTGACTAATAATACAATTCTCATCAAAATCCGTCCAGTAGAACTTTTTTAGAAGGCTAATCTTTCATAATCCGAATCAAATACTGAAAAAGCTAATATTTGATAAAAAAAAATATCACCTGATTTTCGAATTTCCCCCTATAATTCCTTTCTTTTTTTTAAATAAAATTAATAACAGCTTTTTCTTTTATTTTTCTAGCTGTATAGCCATTTCAATTCTTTCTGCATCAAAAAAAAAAAAAAAAAAAAAAAAAAAAAAAGACACCTTTTGGCTTAAAATCAAATTGTTTAGGATCAAAAGTAAACTCAAAATCGCCAAAAACAAAAGATAAATCGCGAAATATTGTTTCGATAGCAATCTGGCCCCTTGAATAATTTTTTAAGCATGGCGAACATTCCCAATCATGTTTAAATTAAATATTTTCGTTTTATAATATTCTCTCATCAAAACTCTTTTTTCTTTCTTTTTCTTTTTTTTTTAATTAATTTAACGCAGTTTTTCTTTTATTTTTGGAGATGTATAGCCTTTTCATTTCTTTCTGCAACAATAATGATCGCCAAAAAAATAGCAATGGTAACCTTTTCGGCCAAAATAACAAAACTTTCTATCATAATTCAATAACTAATCTACGTAGAACGTCGTGTTATACATATAAACCTTCCTCTTGAATCACTCTATCTATTAAAAAAAACCGCATCAAAACCCGTTGCGTAGTTTTAAAGATTTAAGCGTACATAGGGATATAGGGACAGAAAAAGCGACTTTGTTTTATACTATGTAGTGATGAATAATGCGGAAAATCCCTCGCTCGTTTAATATATATGAATTTGGCGACAGTAATTTTGTCAACAAGATAACTAACAAGTACCAATTGTATATAAGTGTTACGAATATTGTAAATAGTTAGTGTTTGTGATTAAAAATAATATAAATTGTTCAATTAAGCTCTATTCATACGGTAATATTAATTTTTGTTGCATTGCAATATCTAAGTTTGTTGATTTTTTTGCAAGCGAGTAAAAGTTATTGGATTTCAATGGGAGTCTATGAACATTTGGCGAAATACTGGAAATAGCACCAAGTTGGCAGCTAATTTTGGCCGCCAAGTTGGCGCCAAACTTGGCGGCATACCCGGGTCCCTACCCCTTAGTAATCCCCCCCCCCCCAATAGCGCCCATCCTATCTAAATTCTCTACTTTCATGTTAATTCCCCCTCTGACCAATCAGATACGTTTCGCGGTATCGACGCAGATTTTCATTGGTTCATTTCCAAAACATTACTTTTTTTTTATATATAGAAGGATACTGTTCTTGCTAGAAAATGTTTCATAATATATGCCGGATGCATGATTTTTCGTTCTTGTTGTATCATATTTCTACTGTGTGTGATTAAATTGTCTTCTGTGGTACATATTTAGTGTTGCGGGTATTAATAACAATTTAAAATTTCTGATTTATATTCTGTTTATGTGGAAAAGTGTTTCATAAACTATGCCAGCTGCATAATTTTTCGTTCTTATTGTGTGTGATAAAAACTGTCTTTCATCGTACATATTTAGGGTTGCGGGTATTAATTAATAAAATTTAAAATTTCTGAATAATATTCTGTTCATGCCAGAAAGTGTTTTATAATCGATGCAGGATGCATGATTTTTCGTTCTGTATCAAATATCTACTGTGTCTGATAAAAATTGTCTTTTATGGTACATATTGAAAATGTTCCATTGAAATTACACGTAATTGTAACTGTAAGTTCTCAATTATAATTATAATTACACCATAATCATAATCATAGCATTACAGTTATGATTACAATCCTAATTAAATTTCAAATTCAGGTTATGATTACAAGTAATTGAAATTATAAGCTGTTACATGCAATTATATTTTATTCAGATTACAGATTAATCAGATTTTTCCCAACTCTGTGTAATCATAATCATAGCATTTATAATTGCAATTACAATCCTAATTGAATTTCAAATTCAGATTATGATTACATGTAATTGAAATTATAATCTGTTACATGCAATTATATTGTAATCAGATTACATATTAATCAGATTTGTATTTTCCCAACTCTGTGTAATCATAATCACAGCATTTATAATTACAATTACAATCCTAATTGAATTTCAAATTCGAATTATGATTACATGTAATTGAAATTATAATCTGTTACATGCAATTATATTGTAATCAGATTACAGATTAATCAGATTGCAAATTTGCCCAACTCTGAGTGTCAATAATGTAAAAACGTGGGATATCCCTAGTCTACTCAGTTATTTTTCAGTCTTTTTCCAGAATTACTGGAAAACAAATACTCATATCTTCCTACCCTAGTTGTACAATGATATTTTAAAAGATTAAGAACCGTGACTTTTTCAGATTCTTACAAGTGTTAGGTATAAATAAAAAAATTGCTACCGTAACCATATTTTCAGGGACATGAAATTCACGAAATATTAGTGAGTATGTGGGATTAAAACTTATTTCTATACAAGATGTTATTTTAAATTGAGAAAATTAATCTTGAAGCAGTTTAAAAAAGTTGTTAACAATTTTCTACAGCGTATGTTTGTAATCGGGTTAGGGCTCTGTTGATACAAACGTTTTCGGGCTCGACTGGCTCGGACTTTAACCCTTTCCGGCACGGAGTAAGTCTGTTTGTAAAATGATGAAATAATGGGCTGACACCAGAATTTACAAACGAATTCATTAGAAAATAAGAGCTTGCTTCTTTTCCGGTATTTAACAAAAAGAAAATTTTAATTAAATATTCTTGGTGCCGTTTGTCAGTTTCGGAATTAAAATTAGGTGTCCTTTTTTGTGTACAGCGCCCATTAAAGGGTTAAACCTTCTGGATTGGGCTTCCCAGAAATTGCCCGAACTCATCTTTAGTTTACACTGCATAAAGTTCTACTTCTATTTAGTTAAGCAGTTGCGAGTTGCCAGCCTGCTATATTTTTCATTTAGGTTGCTTTTAAGTATTTTTTATTTAGGTTGCCAATTTTAAGAAATAGTAATATTCTCATTAATTAATAACAGTTTAACATAAGCTGAAAATAAGGCAAATTGTACTATTTAAAAATAAATAAATTTTAAAATTAAGCTACCTGAATAAAAAATATGTAGCCCAACTGCCAACACAGACCGATCACGAGTATACTCGTGTTAATAAAACCAAACGATTTATACTAAAGGGTGTACTGAATCCTTAGTTTCGGCTGCGTAAATTTTATACTATAAACTAATATACTGCATTTATAAGTTTCCCCAGAAACAAAACTCCTTATCTATACTAATATCATGAAAAGTAACGGTTTTTTTGTTTGTTTGTTTGTCGGAAGTAATCTCTGAAACTACCAAACCGATTTGAGAAGTGATGATGGTGACAATCCCTGCTCCACTATATACTATATTTTATGTCGGTGTCACGAGCCTCAGTGATTGTTAGAAGAGAAAGCCGTTCTAAAATGTCGATTTTTTGTGTCTCTGAAGGAGCTAGAAGCTTGAAATTTGACATGGTAGTTACTTATTAGATGTAAATGCTGTTTAAGAACAGATTCTAAAAATATTCGAAATTGAAAAGGGTTCTAAAATTTGTTCTAAATTACGATTTCTATGGAAATGTTAAAGGCAGAAACTTGCAATTTGACATGACTGCTACTTTTAAGACGCAAATCCACACACATAACACTGTTTTTTTTAAATCAAAATTTAAAAGAGTTTAGGAGAGAAAAAAACATTCTTAATTATGATTTTTGTGATACTTGAAAGAACTAGAAGTTTGAAATTTGGTATGGCGGCCACGTATAAGATATAAATGCTCGCTAAGAACAGCTTCTAAAAAATTCGAAATTTAAAGGTGTGAAATGAAGCGGAAAGCGTTCTAAATTACGATTTCTCTGGTTGTTAATGATAGAAATTTGAAATTTTACATGGCTGATACTTTTAGGACGCAAACCACACACAACACTGTTTTTTAAAAAAATCGAAATTTAAAAGGGTGCAGGAGAAAATAAGCATTCTAAATTACGGACTTTGTGATTCTGAAAGGAAAAGAAATTGAAATTTCGCATGATGGTTATTTTTAAAATAAAAATGCTCCGTAAGAACAGCTTCTAAAAAAATTTGAAATTTAAAAGGATGAAGTGAGGGAAAATCTTTCTAAAACGTTCTAAATTATGTTTTCAATAGAATTACTAGAGATAAAACTTTAAATTTGACATAGCTTCTAATTTTAAGACATACATGGTCGCACAGAACAGTTTCCATATATTCGAAAATTAATAGGGTGCAGAAGCAAAAAACGCACTAAAATTGCGATTTTTGTGATTCTGAAGCGGCTAGAAACTTGAAATTTGGCAAAGTAACAATATATAACTGCTCGCGAAGAGCAATTTCTAAAAAATTTGAAATTTGAAAGGGTAAAGGAGAAAAAAAGGTTTTAAAATTGCGATTTGTTTGATACAATTGATATATATACTTGAAATTTGGTATGGTGTTTTTTTAAGAAGTAAATTCTTGCTAAGAACTCTTTTTAAAAATTCGAAATTTAAATTGGTGAAATGAGCTGAAAATGTTCTAAATTACAATTTATATGGAACTGTACCACATCTTTGCATAGATATTTCTCCTCGCTGATTCGCAGAAATTGTGCAATTAATCGGAATAGATGTTTTTAACCTGAAGAAAAAAATATTAGACAAAACTTTTTGAATTGAAATGTTGTTGCCATGCGCTATGGGAATTCTAAGGAGTGTACGCACCTTGGTGTCGGTATATAATAATGAATTACTAATATAAATTAATTATTAATACTTAATTATTCATATTAATCAATGTTGGCATATAAATATTAAATGTGCAGTGTATAATATGGGAGGTTCCTGAAAGTGAGATGAAATGTGACATATTAGAAGAAGATTTTTTGTTTTCGCTCTTGAAAAAGAACAGAAAGGCACACTGCTGACTGCAATCAATAAAATTGGTATTATTTATTTTAAATTTTCTTAATCATAAATAAGGCACCCTAAAAGGGGGATTCTGTGGCAAACGCTGCCTGAGAGCGAGTAAAACACCATTAAGAGATTATTTCTGTAAAAAGTTGGCGGAAGTAGAATTTTCTGTTAGTAGACTGAAAGTAATTAGTATCTAATAAAATTATCATCTAATTATTTTATTAAATATTTATCCGATAATCACATTTTATTATTTTGCTTTCTAGAAATTTTGTAAAAAAATTTAAGACCGGTAAGAAATTAAAAGCATAGTAAAAAATAGAAAGCTAATAAAACATTTAAAAGTTTCATATCTTATAAAATCGTGTATTCCACTTGCACAGAATGGATAAAAAGGGTTGAAACAGCGTTAATATTTTGAATTTAGCTTGGTAAGAAGTAAATATATAATTTTGTATTAATTTTAAATCATAAAAATATATATACTGTACCTCAAAAATTGTAGCATTACTTATAAGTTAACACGCACATAAATTAGTCATATAAGCATATTATTATTATTGTACTTAATAATAATTATTGTTAGTTAAATGCAGCATCTATAGCAATATCCATACATTTTATTAAAATTACTGTTTAATTCAAATGGCGTAAAATTTTATAATGCAACATTCACGGCAGATGCTTCAACCACTTGTTTCTCAATGTTAACAATACAAATGGGCGTTGCTTCAGAACTCTCCCTTCTCTTCAATCAAGATTACAAACTTCGTCATATATACTGAATATCCATGGATATCTTCAATTATCCGAAAAATGATATTGCTTTTGCAATATTACTACATATCTTTGAATGCTATAAAAGTAAATTCATTTTTACGACATTGGCTATTGTAAACCACTTATTAAAAATAAAGCATTAAAAAAATTAAGTTTCAGAAAAACGGCAAAAATGTTTTTATTTTTCAAGAAGCAATTAAAAAAAATTAAAGTACTCTTATTTTTTAGAACAATGGTTGTACATTTTAATCTAGTAGTAAAAACAACACTTTGGAAATTAATTTTAATTTATACTAGTGACCATGGGTAAAAAACGGACTAGGCTGTGGACAACAGGATTATCAGTTCCGAAACATTGCCGCTTCATTCGCGCGGCACCCATACCATTTTCACTGTTTTAAGTTTTGGTTTTCTATTGTCAAATATATATCTACCCTATATATATAAAATCCTAATGAAACGAATTTGTGAAACGATTTTATGAAACGAATTTATGAAACGATTTTATGAAACGACTGATTAAACGACTGATTATGTTTCAAGGCTATTTTTAATAAAATATTAAACGCTTGATGGTGAAATTAATACCAATTGTTCATAAAAATCCGCGGATGTCAAAACTGGTAATAGAATTTTGAAATTGGAATTAGTTTTCGAGATATTAATTTTTTTCTAATTTTAATGACATTTCTGTAATGATGGCAACTAATTACTCAGTTTTTTTGTGACAAAAAAGGGAAAAAAATCGAAAAGGATCCAGATAGGGATTATTGATTTCTTTTTATTCGTCATTTTCAAATTGAAATTGAATTTATCTTTTATTTCAATCGATAATGAAGACAAGATTATGATTAAATTATGTTTTTCAGGAAAATTTGAAAAAAAAAATCACATTTCTATCGTCAGGATTCAATCGTCCGTCAGCATTTAATTTAATTTATAAACTGAAAATATTTTGAATAAATTCGCCAAATGACGTCATTTAGGTAAACGCAGAAGAAAGTAGGAAAAAGGAATTAATAGTAATTATTATTTATTGATATCATTTTGTTATTTTTTTGTAAAATTTAACTAAACGAATTTATAAAATCATTAATTCGGATATTTGAAACTAATATATAAAATAATAATTGCCCAACTGAACGGAAGAATAAAATATCCTGCTTGGTTTTCTATCCTGCTTGGTTTTTTCCGCCAAGCTTTTTAAAAAAGCGTCAAGACCCCTATAATAGAAAAGCACCAAAAGTTCATTGGATTTATTTTCATAACTTTTGGCAACAAATCTATGTATATTAACGAATCTATCCCTTTTTGAAGCTCGAATAAACTCCCAAACCTAAAAGCAAAGGATCCTATAATGGAAAAGTACCCGATTTTCTTATGGACAATATTCAAATGACAGAACATGGTGTAAAATTACCGCGGATAGCAAATTTGTTTAAATATCTCATCAATTGATGCCGAATAAATGCAGGCATGCATGCACAAAATATTTCATTAATTTTGTATGATAAATAATTATTAGAAAATTCGTATATACATATTAATTAAAAAAATAATTTACATATTTAAAATAACATGAAAATATGCATGATGGTGCACTAAAATAGAGAGAAAATTAAAACCTGTTACTGAAAATGTTTATAACATAGTACTTTTCAATACCGTGGTTCTTAATGTTATTCACAAGCAGATGGAATTTTTCTCATCCTTAAACGCAAAGGAAGAACAGAATAGAGATTGTTGTTATAAAAGTCCGAGAAGTAGTCACAATTTAAACCTAACCATTTTATACAAGCTGGTTTTCAAGTAGTAATTGATTTTACTTATCAATCCCGAAAATAGTCGTCAGTTGTCGCAACAGCTGTGTATGAGGCCATGATAATCGAAAAATGTCCCATTAAAATGTTAAAAGCATGGCAACCCAGTTACAGATTTACCAATATTTTTAAAATAAAGCAGGCTGTCATGTTTTTAGAGGCCTCGAAGTCTGAGCGGGGGTTGGCGAGCGTAACTCGCAGGGGGTAGGCCCCCTAGTATATATATATATATATATATATATATATATATATATATATATATATATATAGAGAGAGAGAGAGAGAGAGAGAGAGAGATTGGGGGAGGGTGTGGAGTGCGTTATCCAGAGCGGGACATTTGCAAAGTAATAGTAATCGATTCGCTTCTACATAAGTATATATATAGAAAGGATTGCTAAGAATCATTGCATTTATCAATATAATTAGCGGCGATGGATACCATAGATACTTTTGTGTAAAATACCTGTTAATGTTAATGTGTGCTGAGACTGTTTAATTTATGCTTATTGCATTCCATTAGTGAAATTATGCTTGCATGTTTCCAGTATTTATATGCACATATCCCGTGATTCGTGTCGTTTAACTGTTAAAATGTAGAATCTTCAATTTACATAATTATAAAAAATAAAAAAAAAGAAATGTAAAAGATGTATATAATCTCTAATACAAGGCTGTCAACTTTTACACAATTTTCTAACTACTAAAATTTTATAGTTCAAAGCAATTAATCTAAAACAGATAAATGCAACTTGAAGGTGTGGCTTGCTCGTAAAATGTAACTAAATAGATGGTAAAAAGAACTTACTATACGTTTTAAATGTTATCAAAGTTTAAAAGTTTAAATGCGTGTATGTCATCTTCATGTGCACAGTGAATAAAAATTCTAACAAAATATATTTTAACAACGAAATTCTTAAACTATTTTATTATTAATTTTTTTAATTAAGTTATGATTTAATTAATTTTATCATTAAATCTATTTCTTAATTTTGTTTAATAAAATGTCCCAAATGTTTTACCATTATCAACCACATTTCCTATCAAATGAAGACATAAAGGAAAATCTATTTATATTTTTATTGTTATTATTAGTATTATTATTCCATATAGCTTTTTTTTTCTTTTTTGTCACATATGCAATTAAGCTTTGTGCATTTCAATATGATGATTATAAAAATTTACAGCGTTGTGAAAGCGTTTAATAGAAATATTTCAAACAAAATGTTGCTTAATGAAATACATTGTTGAAAGAAACATCTGAAACATAAAAAAAATTTCTCGGTCAGCATATTCAGCCTGGCGAAATTTTTAAATTTACAAGAACGCTGCTCGCGCTTCTGTAAACACTCGCTTTAGGTATAAACACGGAAAATTTAAAGTACCTGTATTCTATAGCGCAGTGTTATTTACTAAAACTAAAGTCAAAATCTACTATAGAAAAGAGTTACCACAACTTACGAACTTGAGAACGACCACACTTACATATTTTGAGGACATATCCCAGATTATTTAAAGTATTACTACAATTTTTGGAATAGAGTTTTTCTAATTATTGTCTTGCAGATAAATATTACAAATTCTGCAAGAACACTTCGAATTTGAAGAAAAAATATTAAACAATGATTTCTGATCTGCATAAGTGTTGTTATACTCCTTGGAATATCTAAGACACATTGATCGCCATATTTCATAATGAATTAGAAATATAAACTAATTATTAATATTAAATGTTTAATAAATATGGTGCGTGAGCTAATAGGAGAGGCTCTTAAAATTGAGATGAACCGCTATATATTATATATACGATATTGTACACCAGCATTTGTGTTATTAAAAGGAATTTTTTTTTTATATATATAGGAGCACTATCTGTAAATTTAACCTCTGATTTCAAACAAACATATACATATGCATGCTCGTGTAAAACGAACTAGAGTCTTTTGATATAATCATAGCTGCCAACTTTTACGCTTTTTTCCTACCAATAAAATTTGATAGTAAATTTTATCTTAATAAATTGCCGAAATCATGTGATTACATAAGGCAAAAATTTCTATTAAATTTTAGTGGCAACAAAAAAGCGTAAATGTTGGCTGCTAAGTATAATGCATAGGTGCCAACCTCTCATTAATATTCCGTAATATGCGGGTTAATTTGACCCAGGTTTAACACACCAGAAATTTTTTTTACAAATGAAATAAAACAAATTGCACGTAGAAACCTGTAATCGAATAAATAAAGATTCGTCCAATAATTTTTCTGGTTTGAGGCGTTGTTAAACTGGGTCAAATTAACCCACATATTACGTAATATTAATGATAGGCTGGCAGTTAAGTAATAGAAAACCCTCACGATCAGAGAGAATGTTTAACGTTAATCCTACAGGTACAGTGCCTAGAAGTAAGTAGTGTGCTTATCGCCAATACAACCGCAATAAAAAAAAATGTCCCTAACAGGAGGAAAACCAGATTCTCCGCGAGAGGGCGTCGAGTTCCCACCGCCGTTATTAACGTTTGAAGTTTCATTTAACAGGTTTGATCCTAATGTTAGTTTCAATGTAATTAACGCTGTATTTTCAAACAAACTATACGAATGTTTCTATTTCTATAACATTTTAAAGTAAACATATATTATGCCTGTTTAATGATAAATCAGTATGGATAAATCTGCAAATACTAAGAAAAGAAAAGCTGATCGAACATGCTCCGGGCTTAATTTCTCAGAAAAAAAGTGCCGGAGCCCTAATATTCTGCGGTACTAACACGCACCCCCCCCCCCTCCACACCGTCACTCCAGTCTGCCTATTTATATTTCATACATTATCTTCAAAATTTAAAACACTTTTTTTTTTAACAAAATAAAAATAATTAAATACATCTATCTGCGTATACTTAGATATCAACTGTTCCATTTTTTTGTTATTACTACTTCCAAATAGAAACCTTTGCTTTACCTAATCTTAATGTTAATTAATCGCAGAATACTGCGATTAAATAAGCTCAGGATTATGATTCGGAAATAGTGTTAACACAAAAAATTAATAGTTCGCAGCTATGCGGAATAGAAAAAAGACTATTTCTGTTTACTCGTTATTCTGATCAAAATAGCATTAAAATGATTTGAAATGGAAATAAATAAAATTTGAATTTAAGACAGATTGAGTTCAAGCCTCCCAAGACGGATATAAAAACCGAGCCCGTTTTATCTCAATCTCTTACGTGAGCGACACATTACCTCACTTATAAGTGTTTTGATACAAAAGCAGGCAAAAAATTGGGGATGGGAGGGAAAGGAAATGGTAATTTAGAATTCGTTTTTCGGAAGCGTTATTGCACTGGGCTCCGGAGCGCAGTGTTTATGAGCTCCGGTGAAATCTGGCCAATATTTAAACATTTACTAAAAATAGAGAAGTACCGGAGCTGAGGTCTGGTGGGCTCCGGCGCAAATTAAGCCCTGAACATGCTTCGTTCCCGGATATACTAGTGGATATAAAAGCAACAAAACTAACATAACTCTATCCCCCCCCCCCCCAAAGACTAAAACTAATTTGAAAAATGGTTAAAAGTCATTCCTCGTGCCGACAAAGATCTGAACCAACATTCAGTTGCATGCGAATTAGAGTCCTACACGGGTCGGGTTGTACCCGACCCAAACCCGCAAATTTCATTTGAAGTCGACTAGCAACCCGACCCGAACCCAACAAAAAAATTACCTCGATTTCCTTAATCTGAAAAAATATTGGACATTCTTCTGAAAAAGCGGGTCATCCCGAACCCGACCCGCAAGAGTAAAAACCCAACCCGAACCCGAAAAAGTGAATGTCAACCGGACCCGCAGCAAAAAGTAGAAGTCAACCCGACCCGAACATCAACAAAAAAAAGGAGCGCCAACCCGACCCGAACCGCAGGACGGGTCGGGTGCGGGTAATCCGACCCGATGCAGGACTCTAATGTGAATCGCATTTTCATGAGCGATTTATTGAGAGAAATTACAAATACACTATTGAAGGGAAAGAAGATTTGCTCAATTATTTTTAATTTAGTATTTTAATTTTTCTATCTAAAATAATTAAAATATTTATCTTGTGATAATGAAAATAAATAATTTAAACAATGAACATTATCATAAATATTTTATTAATTATTGATATCCTAACTTTAAAATTTATTTTAACATGACTATTTTGTTTCATTAGTATGCTTTCATTCAATCATGGTTTTAAGTACATTCACAAAATCAATGTATTACTTTTTGTAGGGTGTCTATTACTCGAAAAAAACTGGAAAGTGTTTGATTTATTTCTGTTATTAAAATTTTGATTCACATTTGAGAAATGTGAGTATGAGAATGGTTAAATATTGTTGATAACTTAATGTAATAATAATAATAATATATATATATATATATAATAACTATTAATCAAAAATAATTTTTAAATCATTTTTTAAGGATGATTGGCGCATCTACCCTAATTTAAAGAAAATGCATTCTTGTCATACTTTCAGGAGAGTAATTATTTTTTTTTTCTAGATTTGAAATTATCATTAATTTAATGTTTCATGTTTGCTAGTATACCTAAATTATTTTACTCAAAACTAAAGCTCCGAAATGTCAGAAATTTTTAACAACTCAATTTAGTCTTAGTTTGTTAACAGGATGTAAACAAGTTATGTAATAATGAATACCGATTAAAAAGTTGTCAAAATAGGGACATGTTTTTGCAAGAATTCATCATAGTATAATGTATTTATCCAATATATTGTATTTATCCAATTTTAGAAATAACTAAATATTGTAGGAAGAAAAACATTGTCCTATGATAAAGTTTGTAACTGTTTGAGTTCATTACAATTAGTTGTTATGAAATCAATTACATTTCTCTTCAACTGTATTTTCATTATTAGAATTTTTTTCCTTGTTTATTTTTTATCTAGAGCATTTTAAAGTACTGATTTATACAGAAAAAAATAGATTTAAAATGAGGTGTACGTAAAAACGAAAGTTACCATAGCCGCGGTGAGAACACTGGCGCCATCTATCGGTTTCCTCTATTTCTGAAGTATAATATTGACGCCGATAACAACACTATATACTTCTAGGCACTATACTACAGGTTTCTTACTCACAAGTCAACCTACAATGACAACGGGGTAAACTTGCCGTATAGGCGTTCACCCGTTTTTTGAAATCGTCACCAAGTGATCTCACACACAGTACATAAAAACATATTTTAATTTACTATATCAAACTATTTTAATCTTACTGGTATACGTGGAATATTTCTAAAGTGTTACTCTTACATACTAATATGATATCAAAAAAGTTCTATAGATTCGGTGTGATTTGGGTTTATTTATCACTTTCCGATTATTTTATTATACAGAGTGGGCCAAAAGTCCCGCATCATAGGAAACACATGTATTGTTACAATATGTTCTCAATATGATTGCCTCCGTTGTCAAAACACAACTGCAGGCGATCGTTCATGTTCCACAGATTGTTGGCCACTAAGATTGGCGTTATGCAATACAACTCAGTAGCAATTCGCTCACGCAAATGGTTTTTATGCCTGATCTTCTCACTGTAAACTTTCGATTTAAGGTAACCTCCAAACAGCAAACTCAACACACTCTTCAGTAGTCAGCATTTTCACCTACAAATTAAAACATATTAAAAACAAATTAAAAAATTAAAAACTTCTATGAGGCGGGGCTTTTGGCCCACCCTGTATATATTTTATTATTTTGTACTAGCCAGAGCTAAAAGAGAACGTCCTGCAATAGCTGGAAGAGTTTTTTTTTTTTTTTTTTTTTTTTTTTTTTTTTTGAAGTATTGTCAGTGTAATCATGTACTAAAAATTGATTTTGTGGATCCTTTTTCTATGCAGCTTCAACAACCGTTCTAATAAAGTGGGGAGGGGGGGGGGACTTCTCTAGCACCTGAATTAAGCATTCCAAGTGAGGGATGATCAGAAAATAACAATAAATAAATAAATATATTTTTTTTACCTTACAGGAAGATACATTGCTAAGTCTTTTTTTCCTGAAAATAAGCATCGGTTTATTTTGGATGGGTGATTTCACCATTATAAAATGTACAAGAACAAAGACAAGTGTGAAATTGCCTAGTGCGTATAAACTGAACATTCAGGCACTCAGAAAGTTGGAGGTGGGGGCTAAATGCGTACTTTTCTAATAACCACTTCTTAACATATTCAGCCATAAAATGTGTATATAAAGAACAAATTACATAACAAGAACTGACTAATTTAAATATATTTTTGCTTTAAGAACAAAGTAGTTACTCGTGTATGCTGAGCGTTTTTTATAAATATTTTTAAATTTTTTAAATCTGAGGTAATTTTAAACCTTTAATCTAATGCTGGGCGTTTTTACACCTTATTATTATTATTTTTGCAATTTTTGCATTTTTAAATCTAGAGTGCTTGTAACACACGAATACTTAAAGTTTGGAGACCGGCGCAGAACAGAACGACAGCAATGTTGAAATTAATTCAATTATAAAGTATATATTTAATTATTTAAAATATTATTTGCATGTTTTATTTAGTATTTTTCTAATAGCTGGTAACATTGGACTTGAAGTTCATCTCTGGAGCTTCCCATCCTATTACACAACTTCTGACCTCTGTGTCTTTTAATCGTTGCACGATTATTTTTACTTTAGTATACGAAATCATGAAATAATATTTTGTAAACATTGTGCAATATTAAATATAATTCTTGAAATTTAATATAATAAAACCTGTTTTAAATATGTTTCTGATATTTTCTATTAAATATGTATTTTTTTCGAAATATGGTATTAAAGCTTAGGGTGCTCGTGTTAAACTAGTATATAGGGTGTAAAATGATTTAAAGTGTAATAAGTGAATATCTGATTGAAGAATCACTCGTAATGTTTTCCTGCAAAAGAAGAAATTGAAAAAAGGTTGTAGCAATAAAATTTGAAACATTCCATTCTAAAATATACTGTGTGAAAATACGCATGATTAAATTTTTAAGGTTTATTTTGATTTTTGTGTGGTTTAAAGTTTTAGAGATTTTAAAAATCTCTGTTTAGATGTCTTTACCTCGTCATACTTAGTTATCCAGAATACCTTGTTTGCATTATATACCTTTTCAATCTTTTTTAATATTTGTCATCTTTTATTTCCCGAAAGATTAGTACATTTTATTGATGATTATTAAATCGCTGAAACTTATGTGTTTCTCTATTGAAAATATCAAAGCGGTATAAGAATTCGAAGACACTTGCTTGTAATAAAATTCCGCAAAGTAGAGCCACTGGAGTTGTAGTTGTGGGATGATAATTAAATTGTTAGGTAGAGGGCGGTAAGTTCCGAGATTAGCTTTTGGTTCTGCTTTCACACCCCGAAATATAACCTTTGAAATTTTCGCATATTTCGTGGAATGATAACTAAATTGTTCGGTAGTGGGCGGGGCGTTCTGAGATTAGCTTTTCCTTCTGCTTTTACATCCTGAAATGTAACCGTTGAAATTTTCGTATATTTAGCGGCAGTATGACAGTAACTGCAATAAAAAATTTTCAATCTTGTCATTAAATATTTTATATATTGATGAAATATTTAAATTTTTAATCAAACTAATCCCGTTACATCTTTAAATTTTTAATCTTATTTATTTTCTGCGTACTTCTTGTATAATTTATAGTGGCGTAAAGGATACGAATATTTTAAAAGAGATTCTTTTTTTTTTTTTTTTTTTTGATTAAATGAAATTCTTTTTTATGTTATTTAGTGTTTAAATATTATTAAATAAAAGTTTTCTTCAACTTTTATTTTATACAGAAAATAAAATTACAGTTTCAATTAGTTAAAAATGTGTGCTCTGTAATCTGTTTATGAAAACATGAAATATTGTTTGTGGTTTTTGTAAATTCTTTTTATTTTAATATCTCTTAAAATGCAGATAAGTCTGTTGTAAATTGTGCTCATTTATTTAAGCTTCATTAAATCCATCAAAATCTCAAGTGATTTAAACATGTCTGCATATTTTAATGACATAAAGATTAATCTTTATTTAAGAATATTAAAGTAACCTTCTCTTTCCCTTGACCTTCATATGACGTTCCTAAATTGCATGATAAAACGCAATGTTTTAGACAAGGCTTTCGAATAAATTTTATTTTGAGGGATGTCTTTTAAACATCCAGGCTTCATTTGTGGCATAAATTTTATTTTTATCGTAATCTTTAATCTGCTAATTCAAAGATTGATTTGTGAAAAACAAATTGAGGGACAAAAACTTATTTTTCAAACAAAACTTATTTTTCTCAGGAACCTCCTTTTTTAATGACACATTAAATAAGTAAAAACAACGGCGAATATTGCTACTTTTACAAATCCGGTGGTAATCAAGCAATCTGAATTTTAAAAAAAGTAGCGGACTGGCAACTGTGGAGTGACATTTACACTGTTACTTGTGTATGCTTAAACATTAATAATAATAAAATTCATTAAAAATTGAGCATGAAAATAAAATATCCACATTGAAGTTGTATGCTACAACTATCACACAGTCATTACGATCAATCGCAGAATTTAATTCTTCTATTTTTCTGTGTCCCCACCTGTTGTAATAACGGGCTAAACCAATTAGTAGGGAGCAGTGTTGGGCAGAATCTGATTACAAAGTAATCAAATTTCAGATTAAAATACATTATAATCTCATCACTATGCAATCGATTATCATGTAATGCATTACAAAGTAATTTGAATTTAATCTGATTACGCATAATCTGATTACCGTGTATGGATTACAAGACAATTCTCATTTTCTCTTTTAAAATATAATTAGATTAATCTGTAATTAGATTAATTTGTAATTAGATTACAAGACAATTCCGGTTAAGTTTTCAATTGTATAATCCAATTAACAAGTAATGGATTACAAGATGATTCCGATTACGTTTTTAGTTGTATAATCCAATTAACCTGCAATGGATTATAGGTGGATTCCGATTACGTTTTTAATTGTATAATCCAATTAACCTGTAATGCATTATAGGAGGATTCCGATTACGTTTTTAATTGTATAATCCAATTAATCTGTAATGGATTATAGGTGGATTCTAATTACATTTTTAAGAATATAATTTAGATTAAATTGCAATGTGTTACAAGTTAATGTCAGTTATGTTTGTTCAGAACACAATTTGGTTAACGTGTAATGTAATGCAACTAAATCTATATATTTAAAACGCTAAGACATTTATTTCGACAATCCGTGAGAACAAACTACTGCATCAACTTACACCATTCTTTTTTTAAATGAATGATATTTAGACACAGATTTGTTATCGTGCATTCGTTTGTTCGAAAATTTAATTGATTAGCCATAATTTTCAATTAAACTTTTACTGCTGCTTATGATGTCATAAAGTCGGCAACTCCCACTGTTGCAAGGCATAGAGTTATTTTCTGAACTCTGTGGTTCGCCAATCTTTAGACATTAGCTAATATCAACTAGGTAATATTTTAACATTGTAATATTAAATCTTAAAAATCTTGCTTAAAATTAGCTAAAATATAATCATAATAAAATATCTAAACATAAACATATCAATATGAATAACAAATCTCCCGTAAAATATTGCAATTTAAATTATTCCAATTGACAGAAGATTTGGGGAGTTATCCGGGGCCTCCGAGATGTCGCTGTGTGTCCTACACCGGGCCTGCTACAAGTGACGTCACAACCTGCTGACGTCAAAACAGTGATCCATAATAACTTAAAAATTTTCATGTACTTCGTTCGTTTGTACGGATTGTTTACGACAGTATTTTGATTTTATTTATTGTTTTATATAGTAATTAATAATATTTTTCAGTGTATAGATTATAATGCTATCAATAATTATTGATTATAATTATTAAAGAAAGTGTAGATTATATCTATAAAATAAAGAGAAGAAAAATGTTGTGCTCCTAGTTTCTAATCTAAGTCTTCAAATTCGCTACTGATAATGAAAAGAAGAAATTTTAGCTACGAAAATTACCTTGTGATAATTATTTTTACATTTCAACACAGTCTGCATTAAATGTTTCGATATACTTTTCATAATTCGTGAAGCTAGAATTAATATGATGGTATTGAACTTGTGCAGAGAAAAAAAACCTAACAACAAATGTCTAGCCTACTGTAATGGAAATATTCTGGCATATTTGATTGAATTTGTGCTTCCAAATCGAAAAGAGTCAAATGATCTTTAGAAAAAAAATAAATAAATAAAAGAAGCAGACGATAAACAGTTTAAAAAATGATTTTGAAAGAAATACTGTAATAAATTGACTAATATCTGGATACATTTAGTTAGAAGTGAGTGATGTGCTTTGTTTATAAAATTAAAAGTAACTGATTTACACAACTTAGTAATTCTACGTAGTTCAATTTACCATTTTACCTAACTTAAGTGTACAGATATATTATGAAAATAAATCTTTTGATAAGTTAATTTGAGTGGTTATTAGGTCCTAAACCCAAGTACAATAAATAGACAATTTTTAAAATATTACAAATCAGTTACAAAGTGAAGATAGAAAATTGGGTACTTTTCGGTTAGCCGGGCGTCAGTGATATATATACATATATACACACACATATATATACACATATATGTACACACACATATATATATATACACATATCTACACACACATATATGTATGAATTAATATATATATTTATATATGTACATGTATCACTGGCGCCCAGCTAACCGAAAAGTACCGAAAAAGGCTTATGGCGAGAGAAGGAAAGTTGCAACATATTTTCTGGCAACCTATTCGTAGTTTCATATAAATAAGTATTTTTTTTTCAATATTTATATAATTTATTTAATATAAAGAAGCCATTTATATCTTTTTATATGCAGGTAGAACAGAATTGTATATATAAATAATTTTATACATACATAAATAAACATAAAAGTACATTAGGTTTGTTTTCATAATTGTGTATATAATTTTAAAACATATCTAACTTTCTGAAGCCCGGATTACGCCAAAGCGTTAAAAAAAAGTGCCAAGGTCTCTATAGTTAAAAAATGTCGATTTCTGTATTTAAATTGACATTTATTGTGTTTTGATGGTTAAATTATGGTATGTAGTTGTAAAAGGGAGGAATGGGATGGATTTTGTAAAGTTTTTGGTAGATTTATTATGTTTTTTGTACGTATATTTATTGTAAAATAATGTGTTTAGGAAAAGGTAAGTCAGTGGGTTCAATCTGATTTATTAATCTTAGCATTTTTTTTAATTTAAAACTTTTAATTTCCTTTAATAAAACAAGTATATTAATTCCCTTTTATTTCACGATTATGAAATTTAATATTATTTATGTAATCACAAATTATAAGAGCGAAAATGCTCTTCTTATTACATCTTTCTGCTGCGATACATTGACCAAAGTGGATCACTATTGTGACGTCACTAAAACTTGTAGCAGGCCCGGTGTAGGACACACAGCGACATCTCGGAGGCCCCGTGTTATCCCTGATGCCCAGCTAACATAAAAGTACCAATTTTATTTTATTTATTTACAACCATATTCAATTATTTTATTATAAAACACCAGGTTGCCATACAAAGCAAAAATCGTCATTTAGGCGTCAAAAATTAACCCCAGTTACAGCGCCTAGAATACATTATGTTTATAGAATGACACACATGTATATATATATATATATACACTTCACTGGCGCCCGGCTGGTCGAAAAGCACTCCAAATTATTCGCCAAACTGTAGCGCCCAATAAACAAACAGAAGAATGTTGCCATTAAATCTCAAAAATAAAAAAAATAATAAAATAATAATTAGGAAAAGCCCCATTTACTAAAGTATCATTTATCAGTAACTTTAAACAATAAAATTTACAATATATTAATGAAAACAGAATAAAAAATAGTCGTGAATATATATTTATTTATATTATTTCTCTTAATTATCCCTTTCGACTGTTGGATAAAATGTTTGTGACGTCAGTTGAATTTTATCGATTGTACGAAACTACGAATCACAACATTTTTTCAATGCGTTTTCTATTTTAATATCATGGTTTCGAAGACGTAATTTTTATTTTAATTAATGTAATAACTAATAAATCAGTAAAACATCATTATAAATACATTTAACGTCGAATTAAAAATCACTTGATGAGAACTTCTAGGCCGAATTTTTCAATTTGCAAGTTAAATTTCGGTGAAAATATTTATCCGCGTGTATTATAAGCGAATAATAATTCATATTTATTGTGACGTCACCGGAATATTGTTCATTAGGTTTATTTTATCATTATGCATTATAACTTTGTTGATGCAATTTTTTTATTACAATTAAATACAAAATGTATTTTTGTTTGTAACATGGTGTTTAAGCATAAAAGTAACTGATACAAAGTACGTGTGAAAAGTTTGCGCCGGGGAAAATGACGTTATGCTTAGCGTGAAATACATTTTAACATTGATAAAACTAAAAAGAAAAATTAATTGTGTCAACATGACGTGGTTTTAACTGATTTTTCAAATTTTAATTTTAAAGGTCAAAATTTAAACCTTTATTGGTTGCTTCATCTTGATTGCATACCTTGATTACATGTTACCAATTACTTAAAAAAAAAAAATTATAGGTTAGAAGATTTTATTTTTTTATAAAAAAATTCACAAAAGTAAAGAATTTCAGGAAAATTAAAATTATTAAGAATAGTGTTATGGGGAAAAAACTTGAAATAATGATTGTATTTGTAGCTAGAGTACCGGCAAAGGTAACTTGGCAGTGGAGATTATACTACAGAAAAGTGTTCATGCGCGAGAAGAAATAGTTCTTTACTGAATTTGAAAGAAAAGCACTTTAAATATGTTTTTTTTTTAGATTTTTCCATTGAAAAATGATTTACTGATTAAACAAAATTGATTCAGCTTAATATATAATCATTTTTATGATAAATACCTGTAATATTAACTGAACTTGTATTGTTTCGCGAAATGATTTTCTGGCGAAATTTTGGCGATTTTAATAAATCAGTGGGCAACCCTCGGACACCCCGCAGCGTTAAGTGCTTGGCCTGTGACAGATAATTCTCCTGCGATTGCGGGAGATTTAAGATTTTTGATGTCCAATCAAATGTTTCATTTTTTAAAATATTAAAGATAGAGTAATAATTTCGACGGATTTGAATTTTTCGGAAAATTTTAACTCAAGTACATACCAAACATATCGATAAAATATATAATATAGGAAGAATTTTCTTTTCTTTAAAATAAAACTTGTCATGAAAAAGTTCTTTATTCACATTCAACGATATCGATATTTCCGTGTTTCCTAAGTTAAAAGTATTCTTATTTTATTTGCACAGAACTGATCAGCAGTTTATTTAATTTGTTTTTTGAGGTATGGTAAATATTCAATATATCAACAGTATTTTAGACTCAGAAACTCCACACTGTAAAAATGTACTCATTTCGAAATGAGTATTTTTGGATCAAAAATGAACATGCGCATTCTCAAAAATGAGTAAGTTCATGTACTCATATCGAAATGAGTATTTTTGGATCAAAAATGAACATGTGCATTCTCAAAAATGAGTAAGTCCATGTACTCATATCGAAATGAGTACTTTTGGATCAAAAATGAACATGTGCATTCTCAAAAATGAGTAAGTTCATGTACTCATATCGAAATGAGTATTTTTGGATAAAAAATGAACATATGATCAAACCCAACATACTTGTATTTTTCAGAATGTGTAATGACGAAATTTCGGAGCGTATAAAGCTATTATTTGATGAAGGAGAAACGAAGAATAAGAGAAATGAAAAGTGGATCTGGTTGTTCGGGATTTTCATCAAAGTGGATCCACTGCAACACATTTACTCTTTTTTTTTTCCTCACATTTTACACATCTACTTTTTTTTTTTTCCTTGATAGTACTTCAAAATTATGATTTTTTTCCCCACTAATTTTTTTAAAATTTATTTTAACTTTTTTAACGTGATGCAATATTGTGTTATTTAAAAGTTTCATAACATAATATCTTTGCAAATTATAGCTATGCAAATTGGTATTAAACTAAGCTGATTTGGCTTACAAATTTATGAATTACGCTAAAATTTATTATTTTATAAATTATAATTTTACAAGTTTATAATTTTTTCCTTGAATTTATAAAATTAGTTAATATTTTTTCTTTACTTTTATAAAAATAAAGTTTTTAACTTTATAACGTTTTTAATTTATTTCTTTAGCTTATATTTTTATAAATTAAACTAATTTAATTTAAATAAAATCCATCCGAGCATATTTACGGGAGTTAGAGCACGCACAGACGGCCATACAGCAGACAAACCGAAGTAAAATTAGTTAATATTTTTTCTTTACTTTTATAAAGATAAAGTTTTTAACTTTATAACGTTTTTAATTTATTTCTTTAGCTTATATTTTTATAAATTAAACTAATTTAATTTAAATAAAATCAATCCGAGAATATTTACGGGAGTTAGAGCACGGACAGACGGCCATATGGCAGACAAACCGAAGTCATAAACACTTTTCAACTAGGTTGGAAAGTGTTAATAAAAATTGAAGAATGCTAAATAAGTAATAAAAATCTTATATTTATTTAAAATGTTATTTTTTTGTAAATATACTTCTTATACGGTTTCATAAACACTGTAAATCTTTTGAATTTTAGTATTCATTAATATGAGTTTGTTGCGGTTAGAATTTTTTTATTATTATTGTAATACAAGCTTTCAAATCTGTGACTAAATAACAACTGACTTATGTAAACTTGAAAAGATAAAAATATTTCTTCCTATTTTCTTTTATGATTTTCCTAAAAAGAGTTCTGTTACATAACAAACACCAAACATGATTTATTTTTATTAGACAAATAAGGAGTAAAAAGATTTTTATTCATGTTCTATGTGATTTACAATGATTTAGAATAAATTCGATGTATTTATTAATGTACTCCAAAATAGAATCTCAAATCAATAAATGAACGTTCATTTTAGAAAAAAACGATATATCAGATTTTTTGTCTGTACCTTTTTGATTATTTTGATTATTTATTTATTTTCATTTAATATTTTCTAATTGACATAAAGCATGTATTATTTATTATTTTTTAAACTTTCTTATCCATTTTTTTTCTTAAAAAAAAAAAATAAAACAACTTTTTCTTTTAAATTAGTTCTTTCTGAATAATCTTGTACATTAAATCATCAATAAGTTTAAAAGTTAGAGTCGCATCTGTTTGCGGCTCACAAACTCCTTTCATTTGGCGATTTATTTCGTGGTTTAAATTTTCGGCAACCCTCCAGGCTCCTAATTTTGTCTGTTTTCTTTGTCATTGGTCATTCATTTTCTGGACTTCGGACTTGACACTTGCTTTCTCTCACTCTCCGGTAATTTATCTTTTCATCTGCATAATGGCTTCGTTTACAAACCAATTTCCTCTTTCTTTCCAACCTCATGAGAAGGGGAAGCCTTTGAGAAGTTCTGCTAAGGTTATCATCTTAAATGTTTACATAAAGCTCAGAGAACAAAATCCCATGAAATCGGACACAGAAATTATCAAGATGTGTGCTGATTTAACGGGAGTTTCATCACGATCTATTGAAAGAATGAAGACTGAAATAAAAACGAATGGTAAATTTACAACTCCTGGCAAAAAACGTCCTTTGAAAGTAAATACATGTACAAGAATGCAGATTTATGATGAATTTACTAAAACGGCTATTCGAAAAAAAGTGCATTCTTTTTTCTTTATTAATGAAATACCGACGGCAGAAAAAGTAATGCGTGCCATAAATGAAGATAACGAACTCCCAAATTTCAGTGTTCGAACTGTTCGAAATTTTATGCATGATTTGGGATTTGTTTTTAAAAAAAGAGTACGTTCATCATTGTTGTTGGAACGAGAAGATATTCAACAATGGCGGCACGAATATTTGAGGAATATCCAAAGATTTCGTTCTGAAGGGAAAAAAATTTATTTTACCGATGAAACGTGGGTTAATGCAGGGCACACGAAAGAACGCGTATGGCAAGATTCTACGGTAAAATCGAAGAAACAGGCATTTTTAAACGGTATGTCTACAGGTTTAAAAGCGCCTTCAGGTAAAGGAGGCCGATTAATTATAATACATGCTGGGTGCGAAGATGGATTTGTTAATGGAGCATTGGAGATATTCAAAGCAAAAAAAATGGAGATTACCATGATGAAATGGTTAGTAAATAGTAAATAGTACTAACCATGAAGAATGGTTAGTAAATAAATTTTTACCTTATAAAAAAAAAATAAAACAACTTTTTCTTTTAAATTAGTTCTTTCTGAATAATCTTGTACATTAAATCATCAATAAGTTTAAAAGTTAGAGTCGCATCTGTTTGCGGCTCACAAACTCCTTTCATTTGGCGATTTATTTCGTGGTTTAAATTTTCGGCAACCCTCCAGGCTCCTAATTTTGTCTGTTTTCTTTGTCATTGGTCATTCATTTTCTGGACTTCGGACTTGACACTTGCTTTCTCTCACTCTCCGGTAATTTATCTTTTCATCTGCATAATGGCTTCGTTTACAAACCAATTTCCTCTTTCTTTCCAACCTCATGAGAAGGGGAAGCCTTTGAGAAGTTCTGCTAAGGTTATCATCTTAAATGTTTACATAAAGCTCAGAGAACAAAATCCCATGAAATCGGACACAGAAATTATCAAGATGTGTGCTGATTTAACGGGAGTTTCATCACGATCTATTGAAAGAATGAAGACTGAAATAAAAACGAATGGTAAATTTACAACTCCTGGCAAAAAACGTCCTTTGAAAGTAAATACATGTACAAGAATGCAGATTTATGATGAATTTACTAAAACGGCTATTCGAAAAAAAGTGCATTCTTTTTTCTTTATTAATGAAATACCGACGGCAGAAAAAGTAATGCGTGCCATAAATGAAGATAACGAACTCCCAAATTTCAGTGTTCGAACTGTTCGAAATTTTATGCATGATTTGGGATTTGTTTTTAAAAAAAGAGTACGTTCATCATTGTTGTTGGAACGAGAAGATATTCAACAATGGCGGCACGAATATTTGAGGAATATCCAAAGATTTCGTTCTGAAGGGAAAAAAACTTATTTTACCGATGAAACGTGGGTTAATGCAGGGCACACGAAAGAACGCGTATGGCAAGATTCTACGGTAAAATCGAAGAAACAGGCATTTTTAAACGGTATGTCTACAGGTTTAAAAGCGCCTTCAGGTAAAGGAGGCCGATTAATTATAATACATGCTGGGTGCGAAGATGGATTTGTTAATGGAGCATTGGAGATATTCAAAGCAAAAAAAATGGAGATTACCATGATGAAATGGTTAGTAAATAGTAAATAGTACTAACCATGAAGAATGGTTAGTAAATAAATTTTTACCTTATAAAAAAAAAATAAAACAACTTTTTCTTTTAAATTAGTTCTTTCTGAATAATCTTGTACATTAAATCATCAATAAGTTTAAAAGTTAGAGTCGCATCTGTTTGCGGCTCACAAACTCCTTTCATTTGGCGATTTATTTCGTGGTTTAAATTTTCGGCAACCCTCCAGGCTCCTAATTTTGTCTGTTTTCTTTGTCATTGGTCATTCATTTTCTGGACTTCGGACTTGACACTTGCTTTCTCTCACTCTCCGGTAATTTATCTTTTCATCTGCATAATGGCTTCGTTTACAAACCAATTTCCTCTTTCTTTCCAACCTCATGAGAAGGGGAAGCCTTTGAGAAGTTCTGCTAAGGTTATCATCTTAAATGTTTACATAAAGCTCAGAGAACAAAATCCCATGAAATCGGACACAGAAATTATCAAGATGTGTGCTGATTTAACGGGAGTTTCATCACGATCTATTGAAAGAATGAAGACTGAAATAAAAACGAGCCTAAAAAAATTCAGCCTAACAGTGTTATTGTTATGGATAATGCCCCATGCCATTCTGTTAGGGTAGAAAAAATTCCAACAAGTTCAACCAAGAAAGAAGACATACAAGCATGGTTAACAAGAAAGAGTATCCCTTGGAACCCAGACATGTTAAAAGTGGAATTGCTTAAACTTGTGGCAGATAATAAAAAGTTTTACGAAGCTTACCACATAGATAAAATTGTTGATCAACATGGCCATACTGTTCTTCGATTGCCCCCTTATCACTGCGAATTAAATCCCATCGAACTTATCTGGGGCGAAGTTAAAGATTATGTTGCGAAAAAAAATCGAACATTTAAAATGGAGGAAGTTGAAAAACTTACTTATGAAGGAATCCAGAAAGCGTCTTCTTCTTGGTTTAGTTGTGTTCAACATGTAATTGAAAAAGTCGAAACAAACATGTGGAAATTAGACGGAATTCAAGAACAATTAATTGAAAAAGTCAATTTCACTGTTGGTGACTCATCTGATGATTCTGATCATTACACAGATGGTAGCCTTAGCGGAATAGAGCCATTAGATTAACAGTCCTTTTAAGGACTAAAAAAAAGTCCTTTTAAGGACTAAGCCTTACCCAAGGCTAAAAAAAAAAAAAAGAATTACACTAAAATACATACTTCAAACAATGCCTTTGAGGCTGTACATATATAACGTTATCAACATTTTGTTAATTTCGGACCCCCTCCCCCCTTTAATGATATCGTTAAAATATATTTTAAAATGATAACGATATCCAGTGTTGAATCCAGGGGGTGGCCCGGGGGGGGGACATCCCTCCCCGGAGCTTTGAAATGTCCCCACTGGAAGATTTGAGATTTTATGCTTTCAATGGTCAAAAACTGGAACTCTCCCTCCCGGAACTTTATAATTGCACCACCCCCGGAGGAACAGAAATCCCTCCCAGAAAAAATTGTCTTAATTCGACACTGACGATAGACGAATCGCTTATAACTCTATGTAATTTTTATTTATTAAAAAATGAAAAACTCATTTAAATACTTCCACCTTTAGATACTTCCAGTCTTTAGTTAAAAAAATGTAGTTTTCTTTACGGCTGTTTGTCAATTTAAGTTAATTAATTTCTAACATTTTCAGGAAGTCATTTTCATTCGTAAATACATACAAATTACAGAAATTCTCATTCAGATATCAAGAAATCGAATAGTGTTTCGCGTCTTCATAAAAAGGCAAATAACATTTCAGAAAATGGTTAAAAATTAGCATTTTAACCTGATGAATGCCGAATAACCTTCATTGAAAAGAGAACAAAATTTACTATATGCGTCTACAGATATAAACAGGATTCTTTTTGCTCATGTGGAAAAATCCCGCAAACACGCTAAAAATAGCATTAAAAATCGCTAAGATTTCAAAAATTGCAGAGGAAAAAATTATCCGTTTTTGGACTAAAAGACAAATAGGATTTCTTTTATGAATGTGGAAAAATCGCCTCGTAAACCCAAAATTTCTATAAATTCAAATAAAAATATATGCATAAATTTCAAAAATGTACGTACGAATTCCGAATAAACTTTATTGAAAAGAGGATAAAATTTACTAAATTGTACTAAAAGTTTAAAACAGGATTTATATTTAATAATGTGGAAAAATCACCGCTAAACACAAAACATCCCGTTAAATCGCATAAAAATCGCTAAAATTCCAAAATCGCAGTTGACAAAATTTATCAGATGACAATGAGTTAAAACATTGTAAAAGGAATTCTTTAACGAATATCAAAAGATCGGCGTGGAACATAATAGTAACTCGTGCAAAATTTATTCCTACAAACAACGATAAACAGCCAAATCTGGCGATTCAAGGATTTACATGAAAAGTAAACAAATGTTATAAGTTAAATCCAACAAGGATTTTTCTACACGCCAAATCATCGCTTTTCTCCCAATATGGGAATCTTCGAGCGCCAAAGTGAGTGAGCAGGCCGTCGTAGCTTTGCCTCCGCTGCCAAGATAAGTGTGCCGCTACTGTAGAATAAATAATGTAAGGCTAATATTTTATAGGAATTATTTTGGTAGGTTTGTTATAAGTTCATTTAACAGTTACTTATTAGTGGCAAAGTCCTATTTCTTCCACTGTGAATTTCTCTTTCGATGTCAAAAAATGACAGTCTACTTCTGGACGCCAGCCAAATCACAGTGGCAATTTTTAGAAATGTATAACGGTTGTGACAACAAACGGCCCTATCGCTTTAGCTTTCATCGCGCTTACATCACTTCTAAATACTACAAATTTAAATTTTTTACTACATTTTACTACATTTTACAATTTTAGTTCTTACATCATCAATTAGAAAAAATTAGCTTTCGATTGAAATTTTTTTGAAAACTGCCTCTCAATTTAACGACTTTTTAAATAATTTTCAACCATGAAATATTTTTCAATTCTTTTTCAACAATGATCATCAGTTTGCTTTAATAATGTAATATATTCCCTGGGAAAGTTGCCCCAATTGAAAATAGATTTTCTTAACCATCATAAAAACTGAAAAAGAAAATAATAAATACCCCTGATAAATCATAAGATCAGATTATCCAAAAGAAAGAGCATTTTGGCGCTAAACTAAAATCTGTCAAGAAAAAAAAACTATTTATAGTTTATGATTAACATAAAATTGATATGCTGAATTCGTTGATGTATATGTTGCATCAGAATATTCTAGGAACTGTATTTTATTATTTTTTTTTTAAGATCCATTGGATATTTAACTGTATAAGATGGAAAAGATCCCGACTGTGATGAAAAAGGGATAATCATCCTGATTATGTAAAGGAACCGAAGAAACCATACAAACAAATTACACTTGAAAATATTAAAAATCTCCCTTATCTTCAGATTGATTTATTATTGTAAAAAAAAATTCTTCATCTTTACATAGAAATTGATTAGCTTAAAACAATGGATGCGTTTTAGAAGATATGGATTTGAAACGAACAATGATTAAAGAAGATATTTTAAAACTTTTAATTTAAACATTTTAAAACTTTTTTTTAACGTCGAATTTTGACGGTGCCTTTAGTGGTATGCAATGCACATGCGCATAGGAGCTTATTCGGTTGCATTATCACATGAGGGGGGATGTGTGCTTTATTGACTATGTTCTTTTATTGACTGAATATGAGATGAACGTAGGGATATACTATTTGTATGATACTTCATAGGTCCAGGAAATTTTCTTTCTTGCCGTGGGGAATATGGCGGTAATGTCAAACTGATTTGCATTACACAGTTGTTTACGGATTGTTTGTTTGGAGTTTGCTTCGGAAATAGTACTGTAATTCACTGGGGAGGGGGGGGGAACTTTTAAAATAAAATATTTGAAAGACTGTTTCATACGCACCCTTCTTATGTAATAAAGAAGCTTATTTTACTAATATTGTTATTGTAATTTTTTTCCGTCAAGTTTTGACGGGTTCCATCTAGTTTTAATTAAATTCTATAAAATGTATTTAAATTAAACTGCTATCTATTACGAGCTAATTCTAATTGCATTTTTAACACTTTTAACACTTTTAACACACACAAAAAAAAGATTAAAATAAAAACGTCAAATTGAAACTTTGTCATAAAAACAAGATGAATGAAAAGAGTGATATGATAAATGTATAATTAAAATCATGTAATGAAAATAGAACACAACGTCTAAAAGAAATAAGTACAAGTTTCCACAATCAAAAGAGAAACAATCTTTAAACTAACAGTTGGTAAAATGTTCAAAGTTTCGAGGAGAAATGTATTTAAAATCACGTAGGCTCAAATACCTCAAAAACAGTATTATTATCATATTTGAATCAGAAGTGTAAGATTCTGATTCCAGAGCTTCCTCTGCATAGTGCAGCAACTGTTTTGAATCCTTCGTATCTACTCCTGAGAAATAGGCCCTAGGAGGAGTGCCCTCCGTGGGGGTCTTTCTAAGGGATCCTAACCTGTATTTACGGCAAGGAATAACTAATTTGAAAAGGAAATTTTAACTTTTATTTTATAAAGAGATATTTTAAAACGTTTTTTTTTCTCTAATTAATTGTAATGTCAGAACTGTATAACGGGCAACTTTTATGCTTTTATATAAACACATCTTTCGAATAAAAATCTTCCTCTTATTTTATCACAGGCATTCTGCGATTGAACAAGACGAAAATTTCGATCCGAAAAAATTAGTGACAAAAAAGTGGGAAAAGTTGACAGCTATGTAATTGTCTGAGTGCAACGAAGACTCATACACAGCGCAGTATTACTTTGCCCCATATATAGCTACGATGGATATTAAAACCTTTCGTCAAGCATAACTCAAAAAATATTTAACGGATTTCGTTCAAATTTTTACAGCAGGTACCTATAAAGGTGACAACGTCGTCTATTTATTACCAAGAATAAGTGTCAAACCGTTTGGAAGTTATATTAAAAAAATAGATAAAAAAGCACAATTAAAGTACATACGTCACTAAATTTTGTGCGTACGTCATTTTCACCGGCGGGAGATTTTCGTAGACAATCGGAATTGAAAAGTTCATGGAATACATGGAGCAAAAAAATATGCAAGCACTAATATTCAGCACAATAAAATATATTTCAATTTAATAAAAATGGAAAGTTAATCTATTCTTTGATGTTTAAATAAAAGGTTTCGATTTGTGGCATTATTTCTTATTTTCTTTTCCTTTTTAGTATTTTAAATGGAATTAGTGAAAGGCGTGTATTTTAAATTAAATGAGTGAAAGAGGTGTATTTTTAATGTATGTATTTCAAATGAAATCAGTGAAAGATTTATATTTAAATGAAATGAATGCAATATGAAGATGTTATGAGAAAAATATTTGGCGATTTATCAACTGCGCCAAGTTAACATAAAAGTACCAATACATATGTGGGTACTTCTCTATTATCCCGTCGACCACTTTTCATAACAAAAAACTATCGCCAAATAAACGGGAGAACGTTGTCATTGAAATATCAAAATACATAAATAAATAAAATATAAGAATTTAAGGACACAATTGTTATTTTAATGAATGAAATAACTAATAAATCAGTAAAACATAATGAAAAATACACGCAAATGTCGTGTTAAAAACCACTTGATGACGTAACAAACACGTATAATGCTTCTGATATCAAGTAAATGGGACTGCATTTTTGGCGTTTAATCTAACAGTTTGGCGATAGTTTTTTGTTATGAAAAGTGGTCGACGGGATAATAGAGAAGTACCCAAAAATGGCTTAGTTTTGTTAAATTTGTTTGTTATGTATTTTCATTTCTTATTAAAATATCGAAAATGGCGATAAAATTTTATTTTAGCACCGTACTTAATTTTTTAAAATGGCTCAAAAACACGGTTTAATAAACGTATATTTGTAAATATTTTAAAAAACATGTTTTTCCGCTCTCTAGAAAAATTTGTAAGATTCTACAACTGCCTTTGGCACCAACCAGTACATGATACGGAACTTTTCCCTATTCAGATACACAGAAGAGGTTGGTCACAAACAAGAGTAATGCTAGCAACAATATTGTTTTAACTCTATAAGAGTTAGAAACAATAATGATATTAAATTCCCCGATTAGCTTAGGGCCCGATTACGGAACTTTCTCCTAGAAAAAAAACTGTAGAAGTCTTTTACATTTGTTTCGAATGAAGCTCGATCAACAAAGTATTAATTGATAATACAAACAACACTAATATTAACATGGGGGCAAAAGTTTGAATTTAAGTGTATATATTTGGAACCCTCCCCCCCCCCCCCCCCACAACCACCCACCAAAAAAAGAAAAAGAAAGTTACAGAAATGAATTTAAAATGGCGTGAAGCCACCCTTTCAGACATAAGAAATTGGCTGCGAACCCGATTACGAAACTTTCACTTAACTTAATAACATGTATCTAATAGCCCTGAGGACAATTCCCCTTCCCAGTTATACGGACCTTGGGGCTTTTTTAAAAAGCTTGACGCAGTTCGGGTTGAAGAAGTTGAGATTTACTGTCAAAAAACCAGTTTTATTTTCATAGTAGTTTATGTCAAATGACATAAACTACTATGGAAATAAAACTGGTGAATTATTATGCTGGTTTATGTATGTATTTAAAAAAATTGCATCTGATTACACTCTTTAGATAAATTACTCCTGTTTGCATTTAATAACAGATAAACGGCTTCCGTTTACAAAATTGTTTAAATATTGGGAAGAGTTGGCGAGAGATAGATAGACGTGTAAACAAACGGGTAGAGAGACGGATAGCGACAGAGATAAGCTAACGGGTAGCGAAACGAATACACAGACGGGTAGCGAGGCAGGTGCAAAAAAGGGTTGACAGAGGGGTAGTGAGATGGGTAGGGAGACGGGTAGCGTGGTGGATAGAGAGACGACTTGACAGACGGGTAGAGAGAGGGGTATATAGACAGACAGACGTGTTGATAGACGAGTAGTGTAACGGGAAGCGAGACAGGTAGAGACACGATTAAAGAGTCGGGTAGAAAGACAGACGGATACTGAGACGGGTATACAGAAGAGTAGAGAGACAGTAGACAGATGAGTTCGGAGAGAGACACAGCTAAGACATACGAGTAGTTAGACTGGTAGACACGTTTGTGGCAAAGCATGTTATCAATGTGGTTTGAAGTATACGAGTTTCTATAAATAGTTATACAAATAAACAAAGGAAATTTTTTTAATTAAAATATTAAATATTTGATTTAATATTTCAATATTTAATATTTTATTTTTTAATATTTTATTTAGATATTTGTCACAAAGAAAATGTTGCAAAAATTAAATTAAATTTGCGTTAAACTACGCTTGCTAAAATACGCTATTGGCTGCAAATCTGATTATGTGACTTTAAAAATATCGTTTTAAAAGATCCGGCGGTTTTTTTTTTTAAGTTTTGAGCAATTCCCGCTTAAGAAAATGAGATTATTTACCAAATGTTATAAAAAAATGCACATGAAAACATAACAGTATATGAATTTATATATGATATTTTGTAATTATATCATTTAATTTGCTATTTTTCATATGTTGTATCTTTATCTATCTCTTGTCTATCATATGCTGTATATTCACTTAGATTCTTGTTGATATCTTCTTTATATCGTAATTGTTAACTTTATGTTCTCAGCAATATCACTCAGACTAATCCCTTCGAGGGAAGTCCTAGTTGTAGTAGATTACATAATGGAATAGCATTTAAGTTACAGAAACTAAAAAAGAATTAAAAAAATTATAATTTAACAATTTACAATAACCATTGAGAAAATGTTCCGGAAGCTTTAAAAAAAATTTACGTACTTTCGTGTTATAGCGGCCCCTACAGTTATGATTATGCCAAGGTTGCAGTTTTGATTTCGCCAAGATCATCGCAAAGCTTGTATATACATCCTATATACGCATATATATATATATATATTCCAAACACTCCTATATATGTCATATACGTCATTATACATATATTATTTACGTCTTATATGTCTTACATCATATACACATGTCATTTATATACATGATATACAAATGGCATATATATATATATATACATCATATATGCATCATACATGACTATAACTTGGCCACATACGTCAAGAGATGTTATATATATATATCACATATTATTATAACGTCATACATGCTTTATAATTTGGCAATAAATCTTCGTCGCTTGGCGATTCATCCTTGGGGGACGCTATAACACGATAGTACCAAATTTACAATGTATTAATGAAAACAGAAACAAAAATATTTCATCCTTGAGGGCCACTATAACACGAAAGTACCAAATTTATGCTTTATTTTTCATATCTGATAATTTTTATCTATCTTTTTTGCAACTTTAACATTTTTGTAACGATTTTATGCATTTCTATTGCCTATTCAAAGAAAAATTCTTCTAAAGTTACAGAATTTCGTTAAAAACGCATAAAAAAATAAAGTGACGACGTCAAGTGGTCCATTCTCGACCGGAAACAACAACCATTTTCCCAATGGTAAAAAAAAAAAAAAAAAAAAAAAAAAAGCTTTTCTTGTTTAAATACACAAGATTTAGCGTACAAGATAAACCACATGCATTTTTTTCCCTATTCCCACCCACCCTCCCCTTTGCATACGTCGCTGATACATCATGAGTTTTACATTAATTAATAAACTATAATAAACAAATTTCTGTAATAGACACCACGATCAGAAGTGGAATTATAAACTCACATTAACATAGTATACAGTCGGTAAGGGAAAAATCCCTTTCTATTTTATTACCAAATTATTTTATTATTGAAGGATACCTGTTAATTTTATTAACAGGTATCCTTCTTCTATAGACCTCCGAACACTACACCTAAACGAAAGGGGAAAATAGGAGGTAATCTACATACGTAAAATTGCATCAACTTTTATTTTCCAAAAAGTAAAGCCAAAAAGTAAAAGTGAGGACATTTTTAATTTGAAATTGAACATGTGATAATTTCACTGGGCTTCCTAGTTGTAAAGCAACTGCACATCCTGGCTTTGAGTACATGTATATCAAATCCTGAGAGAGCAATATGAAATGTCTAGCATAGTCCGATTTGGACTACATAAAAATAGGATAGTGTTAAGTATAGCTATTAAAAAAGGTAATTTATAATTAAAAATTAAGTTTAATAGTAATTTAAAACTAATAAGTCATAGCTTCCCATGCAAGATGCACATTAGCGGCGATCAACTACGTAAGATCCAACCGCTACGATAGTCACCCGCTCATAGGTACTAAAGGGCCGGATCAGATTCGGTTCACAGGGGGGGGGAGATCGTGATGTTATCGCCTCCAGGCTTTTCTGCAGCCCATAAGAGCAACCAGAGACTGAAGAACTAGCCAAGGGCTCCCTCCTAAGATTTGCTATATCCCCGGTCCGAATCGAGGATCACCATGAAGGTCACCTCTAGTTTCCTTCCAGGGAATGGACAAAAAATGCACACACAAAAAATGTTAGTACACTTAACTACGGATAGAAATAAAAAATTAGGAAAATTAGCCCCCACCACTGTCACGAGTCCAGTTGACTAGGCTGGAGACGCCGCTGGCGGAGTAGAAAATGAAAGCAAAAATGTGGTCCGGCTGGACCTTGGTACCGCCCAAGCCCGTTAGCTATTCCGCTCCACATACGACCACCTGCTTTCCAAGTCCTTAACCGGTGGGAATCAGGCCGGCCCCGATCCTGCATCCAACTATCTCCGACGCCCCCCGCAAGGGGCCCTAAGCTCGGCCAAGAGAAGCATTCATCTTGGCTAAGCTCTGAAGTATCTGAAGCAGGACGAGTTGAATTCAATCACACGACGCCGCATCCAAATGTGAATTCCCGGCACGCCCTTAGGACAGTTAGGCATGACCAGCGAAAGCCGAGCACACCAATATCCCCGAAAGTGGCGCTTTGTCGGTACCTGCCCCTCTAGAACCCCGCTTTAGCCCAATCCTGAAAATGAAACCGACTGCAACAGCGTCTTCGGCCAAGCTCCCGATCATCCTCCCGCGCCACGCAAGGGCACACCTGGAGAAGCAGCAGGCCATAATAATTTAATGGAAAATAAACATGCTTTATATAAATTATATTTTACAAAAAGTTTCCGGTGTGTTTCTAAGATTTTTTTTTTTTCATGAACACTTTAGTAACAAAAGAAGAGACCGCAGAAAAGTAAAAATTCTCTATAGTTTGAAAACTAATGGTAGGAATGAATTGTAAAAGCTTATAGCCATGTCTCAGATGACACTCATTTTTCATGAAAAAACATGTCCGTGTGCAGCGCTCCCTGCATACTAGGCCAACGCGCTGATACAAAAATGGCGGCTGTCGCAGGCGGTTTATTTTAAGCGTTTGTGCGGTCCCTGAATTTAGGAACCAATGTTTTCTAAAAGTTTTTTTTTACTGATTTAATCACACAATAAGGCGGAGACTACTTAGAAAGTATTGGTGTTCGAATTCAAGGGACCGTACAAACGCTGATAAAAATCCGCCAATGACAGCCGCCATTTTTGTGTCAGCGCGCAAGTCTAGTATGCAAAGAGCGGTGCCGTTAGTAACGCTGACGTCATATTGACAGTAGCAAAACTTCACCAATAAATTTTGATTTTAATGCCATTTTTTTACTTTTAAAGATCACGAAATTTCAATTTTTACACCATCGAATAGAAATATATATATATATTCTTTCAAATACATTTTTGAAAAACTGTATCGCAATTTAAGAATTTTTTTATGGTTTTTAAATAATTTTTAAGCAAGATTTTTCTTTTTAATGTATCTCCATTGCGTGCAGCAAGATTAAGAAAGATTAACCCGTTTGCACTTAAAACAATATAAATAGTTCAGCATTTGTTTCCGGCTAATATTTTATATTGGAATTACAACTTCATAAATAAATAAATAATATAATATAAATAAAATGCATATTTACCAGGCATGTAATCAAACTACGTTCTTAAACTACTGGAATTTTCAGAATAAAAAAGACTGCTGTAAGTAGCGAAATATTTCACGAATTCTTTGGCTATTAACACCTGGTGTGCAGCTAATACGAACGTACTGCTTTTAAATTCTTGACATTTGAAGATAAAATAACACTACAAATACACATTCTTTGTTTTCGGACAAACAAAATGACACCGTAGACCATAAAAAGAACCCTATTTAGGGTTTCTTTCATCTCACGAAACCCTATGACTCCCGCTTCGTTGTTTGTCTGTCACAGAGCCATTCTCAAAAACTATATAACTTACAGAGTTGAAACTTCGTGTATATAGATTAATACCAGCTGTGAAAAGCTCAAAATATTAAAATTTGAAAAATTCGTATTATTTTAATAAATAGAGATAAAAAACTAAAATTCTAACAGCCTTTTCCTATTAAATTTAAACATTTTTCGTTATAGCAGATGCCAAAGATTTAAAATCCACAATGAAATTCTTTCTACAATAATTAATTTTCTATCAGACGATTTCCACGTGAAAAATGAAAATGAAATAAAGAGTTTCACCAATTGAAAAAAAGATAAATATGAAATATAATTGATTGATGTCATAGTCGTAATAGAACTGAAAATGTCTAAGATTTCTCGATAATACAAGGAGTAAGAGTATGTGTAAGTACACAAAACAGATTAATATCACGTCATTAGAGAATTAAAAAGAAAATCTGACGTCATATGGGAAGTTTAACGAATATTTCAAATGTTTGAGAATAATACAAACCGAGTATCAATATAAATAATAGGGAATAGTAAATATATGAGTTTGAGAAACATATTGAATCGTGATAAAAATCCGATTATGGAAATATTCGCATATTTTAACATTTTGAAAGTGTACAATTTGTTTAATTTTGAAATTATTTTTTAAATATTGCATTTAGTCCGTATGACAGATATTATTATGACAGAATATAATAACGGGCTTGGCCCGTTATCCGCCTGGTTTAGATATTTGAACAAACGAAAAAATAGACCGGTAAATTTTTACTTTATAAAAAACATGACTTTCTCTTTTGTTGTTGTTGCTAAATTAAATTCATTTGCATTTATTAAAGAAAGGATAAAGTGTTTTGAAAGGAATATTAAACGAAACCCTTTGAGCGATCTTCGATCACACTTACCCATTTGTTTCTGAAATACTAATTGTAGGAGTCTGGTAATTTAGGTTCACAAGTATCGATCTAAAATTACTATAATCCTTAAAATATCAATTTAATTATAAATAATCTAAATTCACGCAAGAACAAAGGATCAAGGTCCATAAGTGGCGTTTTTGGCCCAAAAGAGTTTGATGCTTATATTTATGTATGTGTTAGGGTTGGTCATATAAATTATAAATATAGAGTAGACAAGTTGAAAAGTTTAATAACAACACGATATTACATGACATAAAGAAGACATGACATTAAACATTTTGAGATAGTAGAATATTAATTAAACATTATAGGATAAACAAAATATGTAAAATATGATCAAAACTAATTAATCAGACTCTTCTGTGGCAGATTGCTCACTTTCTGACCAATGGGAGGTAGCAGCATCCAGAACGTAATCTTTGTAGTTAGCAGCGTGAGCCTTTTCTTCTGCCACATGCCTTTGGTATGCCAAATAACACAAAACGTGTGTATATATATATCAGAGGTGCCAACCTCTCATTAATATTCCGTAATATGCAGGTTAATTTAATCGTTTTGCACCAGAATTTCTTTTTAGAAATGAAATTAAGTAAATTCCACGTAGTAACCTGAAATTAAATAAATAGAGATTCTTCCAATAATTTTTCTGGTTTGAAGCGTTTTTAAACTGGGTCATATTAACCCACGTATTACGGAATATTAATGACAGGTTGGCACCTCTGATATATACAGGGTGTACCTGAAATGCTTCAACAAACTTAGAGGGATGATAGTACTCATGAAGACAAACAAAAAATGTAATGGAACATGGGGTCGTAAATGACGTTTAACCCTTTCAGGGGCAGTGTTATGTTTATGAAACCACTTAATTTTAAGTCCAAAACGGCACAATGACACCAGAATTTTGCTAAAATCTTTCCCATTTAATATGTATGTGAAATATAGCCTTTTTCTTACTTAAAAACAATTTTTTTTGTAAATTTTGCCAGTCATTTACTTCAACATTTTAGTACTAAAAGTACTTTGCCCCTGAAAGGCTTAAAAGATGAAAATCGAGAAAATGCGTCTGAAAATGGACTGGCACCGGAATTTACAATAAAAAATTTTTTGTAAATATGAAAAAGGCTATATTTCACATACATATTAAATGGAAAAGATTTTAGAAAAATTCTGGTGCCATTGCGGCGTTTTGGAATTAAAATTAAGTGGTTTCATAAACATACCACTGCCCCTGAAAGGGTTAAACGTCATTTGCGACCCCATGTTCCATTGCATTTTTTGTTCGTTTTCATGAGTACTATCATCCCTCTAAGTTTGTTGAAGCATTTCAGATACACCCTGTATATATTAGTAAATATCTTATGATATATAACTTTAGTAAAATATGTCTTAAAAATATTCCGAAGTATATGGATGGTAATAATTCTCATTATTTGTGGTAAATTGTTTTATAGGCTTAAAGTTAAACAGAAAGAAGTATGAAGTGTTCAGTATATGACTTTATTCAAAGACATTGTTTTAAAAAAAGAGTATACCTCATGAGTGGTCAACAAAACAATGGAATAAATTATGTTCTTCTATGGATATTTTGAAGAGTTTTGTTAACCCCTTGGGGACGAGCGACACGTATACGTAACGCATAAGATGCTCAGAATCCTCGATTATTCCCACCAGTTATTTTTTATTGTAAGCTTTGCCTTATGTAATCCTAGCATTTCTGCGATTCAATTAGGCGAAAATTTCTGTTTTGAAAAACCGGTGGTAAAAGATTAAAAATTCTGTAAAGGACGCTCGTCGCGAAGGGGTTAATTCATCGATTGAATTACTTTTTTGTGTGTGTGTGTGTGTGATATTCGTCGCTACCATGTCAAACTATCGAATATGAAAAACGCATTTTTTATTACTTTTGAAAAAGGACCAATTGTCACCACTAAATTTTATTAGAAATTTACGCCTAGTAAAAATAGTAATAAAATATCTGTGAAGAACAGGGTTACTAGTTTGGCCTCACTTTTTATTTAGAGATGCTGAATTCATACCGGGAATTTTGAGAGAAAAAATTTTACTTTAAGTAATCACGAAATATGCTGTCATTATATAAAGCAAACATTTCTATTTTAAATTTCTGGTATTTGTTCGAAATTTCTGAATGGGAAAGGAGGCTCAACTGGCAACCCTGGTGTTGTTGCAACCATGAAACCCTATTAAAATTTAGTGGTGACAATTGGCTCATTTTTAAAAATAATTAAAAATGCATTTTTTCAAATTCGATAGTTTGACATGGTAGCGACGATATAGTAAAGCTAAGTGCTTCAGTTTGTATGAACAGCGATTCATTAAAGTTTCAGTTAGAAAGTAGATAGCCTTGATATTTTCCATAAATTGAGCAGTAGAATTAACGACATAATTTGAGGGAGGCAAAATCATTTTGCCCCCCTCAAATTATGTCGTTAATTCTACTGCTCAATTTATACTTTAAATAATAGCACAATGTTAGCCAGTCTGGATATCATCTCGATATACCACTCTCTTGACATGCAGGAAACTATTCAGAATATTACCATAATCGATAATAAGAAGGGACTCAATTACAATATAAAAACTTCACTTATAGCGGGTTTGAATCTTATTGTTCAAAGTAATATATTCAGCTTTAATGGGGAATTTTACAGTCAATCTAGAGGGGTTCAACAGTTTCTGGTTTGTTTTCCGAATTTAAATTGAGACCTTTAAAAAAATATTTATTGATACCTTTGATAAAAAGCCTACATTTTGGGTTCGTTACGTGGATGACAATTTCCTTTTATGGGATCATGATCGCTTAGCTCTTGATAATTTTCTTTATAATGTTAACAACCTGGACCGTAATATAAAATTCACTTTAGAAATAGAGAAACACGCTTCTTTGCCCTTCTTGGATGTTCAATTACACCGCAATAGTCAGATGCTGAGCTATACTGTCTATCTAAAAGCTATGAAAGAAAATACTGTTATCCCCTTCAATGCTAACTTGTCTTCTCAGTACCGAAATGCTGCATTTAAATCTTTCATTCAAAGAGCTTTCTTAATCTGTTCTGATACGCATTTAAAACAGGAACTTAATTTTATAAAGCAGATAGCCATTAATCATGGTTTACCCGTATGTACATTTTTAACATCATTCATAGACATCATTGTCCACCCCCCTAATAATTATCTAACACCCTAATAACCAGCAGAAGCCACCATATTGTCGGTTTGGATATGTTCCGGTTATTTTTAAAAGTTAATAATTATTATTAGTTAAATGCAGCGTCTATAGCAATATCCATATATTTTAATAAAAATACTGTTTAACTCAAATGGCGTAAAATTTTACAATGCAACTTTCACGGCAGATGCTTCAACCACTTGTTTCTCAATGTTAACAATACAAATGGGCGGTGCTTCAGAGCTGTCCCTTCTCTTCAATCAAGATTACAAACTTCGCAATATATACTGAATATCCATGGATATCTTCAATTATCCGAAAAATGATATTGCTTTTGCAATGTTACTACATATCTTTGAATGCTATAAAAGTAAATAATTTTTACGACATTGGCTATTGTAAACCACATATTAAAAATAAAGCTGTAAAAAAATTAAGTTTCAGAAAAACAGCAAAGGTGTTTTTATTTTTCGAGAAGCAATTTTAAAAAAATTAAAACACTTTTATTTTTTAGAACAATGGTTGTACATTCTAATCTAGTAGTAAAAACAACACTTTAAAAATTAATTTTAATTTATACTAGTGACCATGGGCAAAAGTTATGCAGTTAAAAAAAAAAAAAAGACAAGGCTGTGGACAACGGGCTTATCAGTCCCGAAACATTGCCCCTTCATTCGCGCGGTACCCATACCATTTTCACTGTTTTAAGTTTTGCTTTTCTGTTGTCAAATATATATATATATATATATATATATATATTTTTATATATATATATATATATATTGATATTTTTAGGCTTTATACATCTCACTATGATGATTATAAAAATTTCCTGAGTTGTGAAAGCGTTTTATAGAAATATTTCAAACAAAATGCTGCTTAATGAAATACATTGTAAAAAGAAACATTTGAAATAAAAAAAAATTCTCGGTCAGCATATTTAGCACGGCCAAATTTTTAAATTTACAAGAACGCTGCTCGCGCTTCTGTAAACACTCGCTTTAGGTATAAACACGGACAATTTAAAGTACTTGTATTCTATAGCGAAGTGTTATTTTCTAAAACTAAAACCAAAATCTACTATAGAAAAGAGTTCGAAGACCATACTTACATTTTTTGCCGACATATCCCAGATTATTCAAAGTATTACTACAATTTTTGGAATAGAATTTTTCAAATTATCGTTTTGCAGATAAATATTACAAATTCGGCAAGAAGACTTCGAATTTGAAGAAAAAATATTAAACAACGATTTCTGATCTGAATAAGTGTTGTTATACTCCTTGGAATATCAAAGACACATTGATCTCCATATTTCACAATGAATTACAAATATAAACTAATTATTAATATTAAATGTTTGATGAATATGGTGCGTGAGCTAATAGGAGAGGTTCCTAAAATTGAGTTGAAACGCTATATATTATATATACGATAATGTACACCAGCATTTGTGTTATTAAAAGAATTTTTTTTTTTTATAGGAGCAGTATGTGGGAATTTATCCTCTGATTTCTAACAAACATATACATATGCATGCCCGTGTAAAACGAACTAGAGTCTTTTGATATAATGCATAGGTGCCAACCTCTCATTAATATTCGGTAATATGCGTGTTAATTTGACCCAGATATAACACGTTTCGCACCAGAAATTTTTTTTAGAAATGAAATAAAACAAATTCCACGTAGAAACCTGAAATTGAATAAATAAAGATTCATCCAATAATTTTTCTGATTTGAAGCGTAATAGAACCAGTCTTTGATAGAACACTCTCACGATCAGAGAGTATGCAAGGACGTCAATCCTGCTGGTTTCTTCCTCAAAAGTCAATCTAGAATGACAACGGGGAAAACTTGCCGTACAGGCGTTCACCCGTTTTCTTGAATCGTTGACCTGTTTTTCGTAGCATTTTTCACAAAAACATCTTTTTTCTTATTTTACCGTACTATTTTAATCTTACTGGTGTGAGTAGAATATTTCTACAGTGTTACTCTAAAGTACTTATATGGTATCAAAAATAGTTTTTATTCGGTGTGATTTGGGTTTATTTATCACAATCCGATTATTTTATTATACAGAGTCGGCCAAAAGTCCCGCATCATAGGAAGCACATGTATTGTTGCAATATGTTCTCAATATGATTGCCTCCGTTGTCAAAACACAACTGCAGGCGATCGTTCATGTTCCTCAGATTGTTGGCCACTAAGATTGGCGTTATGGCATAGAACTCAGTAGCAATTCTCTCACGAAAATGGTTTTTATGCCTGATCTTCTGACTATAAACTTTCGATTTAAGGTAACCTCCAAACAGCAAAATTAACACACTCTTCAGTAGTCAGCATTTTCACCTACAAATTAAAACAAATTAAAAACAAATTAAAAAATTAAAAACTCCTATGAGGCGGGGCTTTTGGCCCACCCTGTATATATTTTATTATTTTCTACTAGCCAGAGCTAAAAGAGAACGTCCTGCAATAGCTGGAAGAGTTTTTTTTTTTAAGTATTGTCTGTGTAATCATGTACTAAAAATTGATTTCGTGGATCCTTTTTCTATGCAGCTTCAACAACCGTTCTAATAAAGTGGGGAGGGGGGGAGGAGGGAGGGACTTCTCTAGCACCTGAATTTAGCATTCCAAGTGAGGGATGAACAGAAAATAACAATAAATAAATATATATTTATATATTTTTTTTTTACCTTACAGGAAGATATATTTCTAAGTCTTTTTTCCTGAAAATAGTCATCGGTTTATTTTGGATTGGTGAATTCAACATAATAAAATGTACAAAAACAAAGACAAGTGTGAAATTTCCTACTGCGTATAAACTGAGCATTCAGGCACGCAGAAAGTTGGGGGTGGGGGCTAAATGCGTACTCCCCTAACATTTACTTCTTAACATATTCAGCCATAAAATGTGTATATAAAGAACAAATTACATAACAAGAACTAACTAATTTAAATATATTTTTGCTTTAAGAACACAGTAGTTAGTTACTCGTGTATGCTGAGCGGTTTTTATATATATTTTTACAATTTTTAAATCTGGGGTAATTTTAAACCTTTAATCTAATGCCGCGCGGTTTTTACACCTTATTATTATTTTTATTTTATTTTTTTATTTTTTACATTTTTAAATCTAGAGTATACGTAACACACGAGGACTTAAAGTTTGAAGACCGGCACAGATATGAACGACAGCAATGTTCAAAATTAATTCAATTATAACGTATACATTTAATTATTTAAAATATTATTTGCATGTTTTATTTAGTATTTTTCTAATAGCTGGTAACATTGGACTTGATCTATGGAGCTTCCCATCCTATTACACAATCTCTGACCTCTGTGTCTTTTGATCGTTGGACGATTATTTTTTATTTTAGTATACGAAATCATGAAATAATATTTTGTAAACATTGTGCAACATTAAATGTAATTCTTGAAATTTAATATAATAAAACCTGTTTGAAATATATTTCTGATATTTCGTATTTAAATATGTATATTTTTCGAAATATGCTATTAAAGCTTAGGGTGCTCGTGTTAAACTAGTATATAGGGTGTAATATGATTTATAGTGTAATCAGTGAATATCTGATTGAAGAATCACTCGTAATGTTTTCCTGTAAAGAAGAAATTGGAACAAGGTTGTAACAATAAGATTTGAAACATTTCATTCTAAAATATACTGTGTGAAAATACGCATGATTAAATTTTTAAGATTTATTTTGATTTTTGTGTGATTTGAAGTTTTAGAGATGTTAAAAATATCTGTTTAGAGGTGTTTACCTCGTCATACTTACCCCCTAACTCACCGTTAACCTAAACTGGCGAGTTACGCTGTAACTCTCGGTTGACCCTGAAATCAAATTCTCCGCTAATTCAACTAGTCGAAAATGGAGGAGAAAACGAAACACAAGTTCATTAACTGAACCATGGTAAAAGAATACCTATTTATATCTCCCTGAACTGAACTAACCTATTCTCTCCAGTTATTCGACACGCGCATGTGCAATTGAAGCAAAGATGGCGGTTGCGTTGACAAGTGTTTTGACGTTTATTTCGTTTTCAATGCTATTTGTGATGCAAAGAACAAACGAAATGTTAATTTAAAAAATAATAATAATGTGAAAGAATGTGTTACTTTTAATTATTAGCCCTTTTAGGATATTTTAACTCTGTAAAGTCAAGATTATAGTGATTATTGAGAAAGTTTTCAAGACGTAAAATATCTACTGAGAATATTTGGTAGCGCCATCTAACGAATGTAAAATCAAATGTTCTTACACTCAAATATTGTATATAAGATTCAAATCTTCTTTTTTTTTTTTTTTTTTAAGAATAAAAAACAGCAGTTTTTCTTAAATTTCAGATTTTTTCCTACATTTCATGTTTGTTTAAAGAATAAAATTATAGAAGATGGAATTTTGCGTTAAAATATCGTTATAATATATAAAAATGTTTATCCGTTTGTAATAGATAAATAATTTGAACTAATATGTACTTGTTAGTTAAAAATAATTATTTTTATTTGAAAGAAACATTTTTAAGAGGATTATTTGAAAATTTTCGCAGTTCACGAGAATTTTTTCAAACAGCTTTTTAAATTATTACAGATAAAATTTTAAATATATATAGATATATATATATTAATTATAATAATTTACACATAAAAAAAAAACCCACCTTTTTGGGTCTCGTATAAGGGATAAATGCTACCAAGCATGCAATTTGATCCAAGATAATTTAATTGAATCTGTAATCAATTATTTTAGTTAAATAAAACACATACATTAGAAATAAATATATGAAAATATCTTTTTATATAATATTCTTGCATTATCATGGTCATAAAATTGTTTATTAAACGTAGATAATATATATATATATATATTCTTTAATCAAAAAACTTAAAAAAAAAATACTATAAAATTTTGTAAAAATGAGCATTTTATGACTGTGACAATATTTTTTAAACCACCAAATCAAAATGTTAATTCAAAATTTATTTGTAAATTTATTTATCAAAAAGTTTATGAAAACTGATTCAAGGGAAGACAGAACTCATAAAGACTATTGCTACGTCATGTGATCCCTTTGGCCAATGAGATATACACATTTCAACCTGCCGTCGACTAACCCAGAGTCGAATAATCATGCCCCTGAAGTTAACGAAGAATTCGGAAATATCAACCGGCAGTTAGATTCGCGAACCTGGGGTTACTCAACTGAGAGTTGAACGGGAAGTTGAAGGTTGGTGGTGAATTGACCGGTTAGTTATCCAGAATACCTTGTTTGAATTATATAGCTTTTAAATCTTTTTTAATATTTATCATCTTTTATTTCGCGGGCGGCGCTTAAGGTGTTAAGACACAGAATTCTCGCATGATGGCTTTTCTACAAATGGGAATTTGCTCTATAACATATTTTTTTTTGCCTTAAAAAAACTAATTGGATATTTTATTTAGAAACCTTATAATTATTGAATTTCTGTAATAAAAAACATAGGTACTTTTTTTGTTTGTTTTTTTCAAATATTAAGCGACTCTGATGGGGTTAAATTATTTATTTTAAAAACTAGCTTTTAAGTTATATCAGTGAATATCCCCAAATGTTATAAAATTTATGCAAGAAAATCAGAGACATTCGAAATTTTGCACAAAATCCATGTCCTGAATGGGATTCTCATAGCATACGTGCTGTCAAAGGTGAGCAGGTCAAGGTGAGTTCCGATGCACGTACATGGATTTTCAAATTTAATTAACTAAATTTATTATTTTTTAGAATAAGTAAAACGCTAACGGAATGAGAAAGTAATTTTTTTTTCCGTGAAGGGAACTCTGTCTTCTGCCCCTCCCACCACCCTGTGTAAGACAATTTTTACTTATGTTTCACTTTTTACATTCATGTGCTTTGAATTTATTTTAAACGGGGTAGGGGCAGGTTTTCCTGTCAAACAAAATAATGAACTGTTTCAATTCTCCATTGAAGAAAAAAAAAAAAAAAAAAAAGGCATAAACTTATTTTTAGCTATTTAATTTTTCAAATATTTTTTATATTTTTTATGTTAATATATTTTATAGATGTCTTGAGTGGGATAATTGAGACAAAAAATTCTTAGTTTAGCTTAATCCATGTTCATATTCTGCATTTTAAGAAAGAAGATGCGGCTGTGGACAACAGGCACGTCTATTCTTAAACCTTACCTCTTCTTAGAAATATTTCTAACGACACCCATACCCATGTTACTTAGTATTTTAAGTTATACCTTACTACTTTCAAATATTCAGAAGTGTGGATGTGAGTGTGTGGGTGTGGGTGTAGGGAGGGGGGCGTTATTCAGAATGCCACTTTTGCAAAGTTATAATAATCGTGCAGCTGATGCACAAGTATATATAATATGGTTGATAAGAATCTTTGCATTTATCAATCAATATCTTTAACGGCGATGTAAACCGAAAATGTTTTTGTGTAAAATGTTAATAGTAATTATTTACATTTAAATAGCTGTCAAATTTTACATTATTTTAGTACTAATAAAATTTAATAGTAAATTTGGCTATTTTGATCGCTAAAATCACCGATTACTCATTGCAAAAATTTATATTAAATTTCAATAGTAAGAAAAAGTGCAAAAGATGGCAACTAATTTCTTATGATATAGAGTTTGATCTATAGCAGAAAAATGAAACTTCAAGGCGTGGCTTGCTGTTCAATGTAAACACCGATCGTGAGTAAAATTGCTTTAATGTTTTAAGTGTTAGAATTTTTAAATGCACTTTTAACACCTGTTTAAGTATAAGGCAGGGATGCAAAAATCTAGTCGCCAAAAGGCTGATTCCGACCACTAAATTTTATTAGTATTCTTCGTCAAATTTTATTAGTATATTTATTATTAGTATAATTATTATTATTAGTAGTATTAGTATTATTCGCCTAAACTTTATCAGTAGTCTTATTAGGCGAAGAATACTAAAAATTTAGTGGCGTCTAGATTTTTGAACCCTTCGTATAAGAGATATTTTTACATTTATCCAGTATTCCAGTATTATATATGTATATATATATATTTCAGCTTTATTCATTTCAGTATGGTGTTTCTCAAATATTCTTGAGCTTTTAACCCGTTTCATAGAAATAATTCTAAAACTGCTGTTTAATGAGATTCATTCTGAAAAGAAACATCTGAAATAAAACAATTGATATATATATATATATATATATATTCACAGTCAGCATATAGAATATTTACAAAATTCATAAGAACGCTGATCGCTAGTCCGTAAATACTGGCTTTTTGTGCAATCCTGAACATTTAAAGTACTTATATTCTATTGATTAATGGTAGTTGCTAAAATTAGCGATAATCTACTATAAAAATAAGTTCAAAGATCGCATTTACATTTTCCAGACAGCTTACAGTAATATCACATCTTTGATTAGAATTTTCTCCTCATTGATTCGCCGATATTGTGCAATTAATCGCAAGATGTCTTTTAATTTGAAGAAAAAAATATTAGACAACTCTCTGAATTGAAATGTTCTTACCATGCTCCATGGTAATTCTAAGGAGGACGCACATTGGAATCCGTATATAATAATGAATTACTAATATAAACTAATTATTAATACTTAAATATTCATATTAAACAATTTTGGTATACAAATATTAAATGCGAAGTGGATAATAAGGGAGGTTTCTGAAAGTGAGATGAATTGTCATACACTGGAAGAAGAGTTTTTGTTTTCGCTCTTCAAAAAGAACAAAAACGCCCCTGATGACAGCTATCAGTAAATTTAGTACTACTTATTTGAAATTTCGTTAATAATAAATAAGACACCCCAAAAGGGGGATACTCTGATAACGAGTCGTAACTTGTATTTTTGGGCTATTTAAAATAGCAAATCTGTTTGTCACTGAGTAAAATACATTTAAGAAATGATTTTAGTAAAAAGTGGAATTTTATGTTAGTAGACTGAAAGTAGTTAGTATCTAATAGAACTATCATCTAATTCAGTAATACTCTTCCTTATGTTCAAATCAAAATCAACTTATTCGTTTGATATTCTTTTATTAAATATTTATTCGGACATCACATTTTATTATTAAGTTTTCTAGAATTATTTAAAAAAAATTAAGGCTGGTAAGAAATTAAAAACATTGCAGGAAATGGAAAGCTCATATAACAATTAAAAGCTTGCTATCTTATAAAATCGTGTACTCTACTTGCACAGAACTGATAAAAAGGGTTTAAACAACGCTAATATTTTGAATTTCGCTTTGTAAGAAGTTAAATATATTAATTTTAAATCATAAATATATATATATATATATATACTGTACTTCAAAAATTGATGCATTACTTATAAGTTAATACGCACATAAATTAGTCATATAAGCATATTATTATTATTGTACTTAATAATAATTATTATTAGTTAAATGCAGCTTCTATAGCAATGCCCATATATTTTAATAAAAATACTGTATAATTAAAATGGCACAAAATTTTAAAATGCAGTTTTCAATCACTTCAATCACTTGTTTCTCGATGCTAACAATACAAATGGGAGGTGCTATATTTACGATGTTGTACTCCAGCACTTGTGTTATTAAAAGGAATTTTTTTTTAATAGGAGCACTATGTGTGAATTTATTGTTACATTTCTAACAAATACATACTTATGCATATCCGCGTAAAACGAACTAGAGTGCCAAAGCTAATCCAAAGAAATAGAACATGTTATTGTATATTCTATTGTATATTCTTTGGCTAATCTATGGAGGCCTTTGATATAATAGACCACTCTCACGAAGTAGGAGGATGTTCAGCGTGAAATCTAATTGATTAGTTCAGTTTTCCAAAGAAAGTAAAACAGATTTCATTCTTTTGAGTCTTCTAGTCTAAAACAACAACGAGGAAAACTTGTGCCACATAGGCGTTCACTCATTATATCAAACAACTTCAAATAATACATGAATGATGAGTGTAATATTTCTACAGCATTATTTTTTTAGTATTTATATGATAGCAGAAGAATTTTACGTTTCATTCTGTATGATTTGGGTTTTTTTTCACAATGCAATTATTTTATTATATATATTGTACTAGCGAGAGCTAAAAGTATTGTCAGTGCAATCATCTACTAGAAATTCAATTCCTTGATCCTTTCTCTATAAAGATTCAACTCACGTTTTAAGTAAGCGGGGGGAACGTCTATAGCACCGGAACTGAGTATTCAAATAAGGCACGAACAGAAAATAACATTAAATAAATAAATATATATATTTTTTACATTACAGGAAGATATATTGCTAAGATTTTTTTTCTTTGAATATATACATCCGTTTAGTTTGGATGGGTGAATTCAGCATTATAAAATGTAAAAAAAAAATATATATATATGAAATCAACCTGTTTTATATCATGGCTACAATTATGCATTTGTGGAAAAGAAAAAAAGTAAGGAAGAAAGGGTAAGGAAAATATATCTGTAATATTTTTCTAGTCTAAAAAGCGGACGAGGAAACTTAGTGCCGTACAGCCGTTTACTCGTTATTTCAAATACGGAGAAATTGGTCACACTGTTCAATTCATATCAAAATCAATTTTTATATTATACTACATTATTTGTTTAATCTTACTGGTGTGAATTTAATATTCTTAGAGTGTTACTTTTTAGTATTTATATGATAGCAAAAGAATTTTACTTTTCATTCTGCATGATTTGGGGTTTTTTTTACACTCTGCAATTATTTTATTATATATATTTGTACTAGCGAGGGCAGGCAAGAGAAGGTCCTTCAATAAAGGAAAGTATTGTCAGTGCAATCATCTACTAGAAATTCAATTGCTTGATCCTTTCTCTATAAAGATTCAACTCACGTTTTAAGTAAGTGGGGGGAACGTCTATAGCACCGGAACTGAGTATTCAAATAAGGCACGAACAGAAAATAACATTAAATAAATAAATATATATATATTTTTTACATTACAGGAAGATATATTGCTAAGATGTTTTTTCTTTGAATATAGACATCCGTTTATTTTGGATGGGTGAATTCAGCATTATAAAATGTAAAAAAAAAAAAAAAAAAAAAAAAAAAATGAAATCAACCTGTTTTATATTATGGCTACAATTATGCATTTGTGGAAAAGAAAAAAAGTAAGGAAGAAAGGGTGAGGAAAATATATCTGTAATATTTTTCTAGTCTAAAAAGCGGACGAGGAAACTTAGTGCCGTACAGGCGTTTACTCGTTATTTCGAATACGGAGAAATTGGTCACACTGTTCAATTCACATCAAAATCAATTTTTATATTATACTACATTATTTGTTTAATCTTACTGGTGTGAATTTAATATTCTTAGAGTGTTACTTTTTAGTGTTTATATGATAGCAAAAGAATTTCACTTTTCATTCTGCATGATTTGGGGTTTTTTACACTCTGCAATTATTTTATTATATATATTTGAACTAGCGAGGGCAGGCAAGAGAAGGTCCTACAATAAAGGAAAGTATTGTCAGTGCAATCAGCTACTAAAAATTCAATTTCTGGTACCTTTCTCTGTGATGCTTCAACTAACGTTTTAAGAAAGTGTGGGAGAGGGGGGGGGGATTCTGTAGCACCTGAATTAAACATTCAAATGAGGCATAAACAGAAGATAACATTAAATGAATAAATATGGTTTTTTTTCTGTTTTTTTTTTTTTTTTTTTTTTTTACTTTACAGGAAAAGATACTGCTAAGATTTTTTTTTTTTTTTTTTTTTTTCTTAAACTGAAAATAAGCATCCGTTTATTTTGGATGGGTGAATTCAGCATTATAAAATGTACAAAAAAAAGACAGCTGTGAAATAGCCTAGTGCGTATCAACTGTACATTCAGGCACTCAGAAAGTTCGGGGTGGAGGGATAAGTATGTACTACCCTAATTTTTACTTCTTAATATGTGTTTACTTCTTACTATGTGTATATCAACTACAAATTACATAACAAGAAGTGGCTAATTTAAATATATTTTTTCTTTAAGTACACAGTATGTACTCGTGTATGCTGAGAGGTTTTTGTAATTTTTTTAAAATTTTTGAAATCCGGGGTAATTTTAAAGCTTTAATCTAATGCAACGCGGTTTTTACACTTTTTTTTCCGTTGTTAAATCTAGAGTGTACGTAACACACGAGGACTTAATATTTCAAGCCCGACACAGAACAGTACGACAGCAATGGTGAAAATTAATTCAATTATAGAGTAGAAATTTAATTAATAGAAATATTATTTGCATGTTTGATTTAGTATTTTACTAATAGCTGGTAACATTGTACTTGAAGTTTATCCCTGGAGCTTCACATGCTATTACACAATTTCTGACCTCTGTGTCTTAAGATCGTTGGACGATTAATTTTTATTTTAGTTTACGAAATCATGAAATAATATTTTGTAAACATTGTGCAACATTAAATATAATTCTTGAAGTTTAATATAATAATATCTGTTTGAAATGTATTTCTGATATTCTGTATTAAATATGTATATTTATCGTAGTAAGGCATTAAAGCTTAAGGCGTTCGTGTTAAACTAGTATATAGGGAATAAAATGATTTATAGTATAATACGTGGATCTCTGATTCAAGAATCACTCATAAGGGTTTCCTTTGTGCAAAAAGTGAGGCAAGGTTGTAGCAGTAAAATTTGAAACATTTCATTCTAAAATTTACGGTGTGAAAATACGCATTATTAAATTTTTAAGGTTTATTTTGATTTTTGTGTGGTTTAAAGTTTTAGAGATATTAGAGAATTGCTGTTAGAGAATTGCTGAAACTTGTTTATCTAGGAAAAATATCAAATCGGTATAATAATGCGAAGACACTCGCATTTAATAAAATGCCGCAAAGTAGCGCCACTGGAGTTATAGCTGTGGGATGATAACTGAATTGTTCGATAGTGGGTTCTGCTTTCACATCCTGAAATGTAACCGTTGAAATTTTAATATTTTGCGGCAATATGACAGTAACTGCCATCAGAAAATTTCAATCCTCTAATTAATTTCATCATAGAGAAGATCGCCATTGATAATATCATTCAATTTTACGTAACAGGGGAATCTCTTTTAAAACAGAGAAAATTAGAATGGTTTTAGAGCTACGGGTGTGTCAGAGCGTTGGCGAACGTAGTTCAAAGGGAGAAGAGCCGCCCAGTTAAAAAATATATTCTTCATACGTTTCATATAAGGAAATATCTGATGTGTCCAAAATCAATATTTGTTATGAAAGCCTAGTTTATAAATATAATTTTTATTATTATTATTAATCTGACGTGAAGCGAGGTGTTTTGTCTGGAAGTTAATTCAATACGTTATTTTTAACTTTCAAGAAACATGCCTTCCCTGGATTTTTAAATTTCATTAATTTTATTCGCTTGTGGTTTTGAAAACTGTAGTAAAATGTATTTTTCTCAAGAGATTTAAGATAATTAAACACTAAAATGAGTAGAAATTAAGAATTTTAGTCACAGGGTAACAGCCCATTTTGACTCCCCCCCCCCCCCCCTTCGCGCTAAAGAAAATTTTTAATTATTTACTTCTTTTATGTTTATATGGTTAACAATTATTTTAAACGATATTTCACTAGACTGACCCCCATTTCCCACCGACGAACAAAAATAATAAACTGTTTCAATTCATGATTTTTAATATGTGGTGTTGAATTTGTGATATGTGTTGTTATATTTCTATATTCCTTTATATATTTAGAAATAGTTTTTCACACGAGGTTCTAATAAAAGAAGTCTCGGTTTAATTTATTTTATGTTTCTATTCTCTATTTAAAAGAAGGAAAAAAAAATGGATTGCAATAGCTTTTGTTCGGATATCTGTCCCTTTCTTGAATTTTCTTCTGTGGCAGCCCATGTAGACGAACAAATATATCCAGTGTTTTTTATATGTAGAATTAGATTTATGATGAATATGTAATGCCAACATGAAAAAAGCATATTCAGATACATTTCCGTCTCCTTTTTCTTTAAACTAGAAACTTTTCTTGTGAAGTCTTGATGGTCTCAAATTGGAAGTCTCAAAAGAAAATTTATTTTGTTTATTCTATAATTTATTTTAGTTTTTTAGAGTCGAATAATCATCCCAGGGTATCAGTTTTTGTAATTATTATATCGGAGTTCTGTGTCCTTCACGCCCATATATCGTTAATAAAGTAATCCTGTTTTCTTTGTTAAATGATCTTAATTTAATTTTAAGGCAACTTGACCGTTTCTGATTTTATTTACGAAATAGGAAACATATATTATTTATTGTAATAATAATTTTAAAAAATGACACCGATTTTTTTTTTTTTTTTTTTTTTTTTTTTTTTTTTTTTTTGTATCAATGCGATTTGTTTAATTATGTTACACTTGTTTTTTTTTTTTTTTTTTTTTTTTTTTTTTTTTTTTTTTTTACAGACTAGTCGTACTTGGGAGGAGACATGAAGAAGTTCCATAAAGATAAAAGAGATATTATTTAACTAATTTCTTTAGCTATATTGCTTCTAATGTTATTCATATATTTATTATAATATTCATATATTATTTATAAGTTATTATTTCTTAAATTGTATATTAATTAATAATTTATTGAAAAATATTTGCGGCAAATGAAGCATTCATGTGAATATTGTATGCTTATTTATGACATAACTAAATATTATTCAAAACTTTATAAACTGTTGCAAAAAAAAAAAAAAAAAAAAAAAAAAAAGTTATTTTTATAAGGGAATTAGTCAATTAGTGCAGAACAAATGTTGCCCGAGCACTGCTTAGCCGAAACTGTTAGGAGAACAGTCAGATAATTTCTTTGAAAAATATTAGTATTTTTAAACAGTGATTATCAAAATCCAGAAAAAAAAATATAGCCTCTGTACAGAATTCAAAATATTAACTACATGACATTCCGACGGATTCTGATGTGAGCTGTTGCACTAGTCAGACGTGATATACTTTCTCTCTTATTATTATATTTGTTGAGACGGAGTGGTGTTTTATATTGTGTGTGCCGCGATTTAATCTTGGCGCTCATCATGGCTTCGCAAGCCGATAATGATGCGAACATTTTTCTCGATAAACTCCAACGAATCTTAGACGGCACGGATACGGCAAATTTTCTCGATGAATTCAACGCTTTCCCTACTCATCATGAATCAGCCAGTACTGTTCTTCGGGAACTCTTTAAAGCCTTAGACGACGAAATCCAAGCTCTGCAGCTCCTACCAGATTACTTTACTAGAGATGACTGCAAACAACAAGTAAGATCACTGTTTCAATTTGGTATTTCCATTTTGGGGGAACCTTATAATGTACAATTAATTATCTCATCAGGTTATTCGAGATTATTTAAAAGCGATATCAAATAATTTCATAATAACATTCATGTGATCAAATTCGTAGAGTAACGGATTACTTATTACATTTATTACTAAATTAACTACTCACCTTCCCTGAATCACTACTTAGAACCCCTCAATGCTACTGCACTGTTCAAGAAAGTATCCCAAAGGACACATGTCCTTCTCCTGGCATCCGTCAAGCAATAACTGAGATGGACAGTATTTCTGCCTTCATACTGAAAATTCTGAAAAACTATATTTACTGTAGAATTCACGGAATGTATTAACCCTTTCCGGCAGAGTGGTCCCACTCCGAGCACACCTAATTTTAATTCCAAACATGCATTCGGTACCAAGAATATTTTAATAAAACTTTGTTTTTATAATGAAAGCTTAAAATAAGGAGTTCATATTTTCTAAAAAAGTCGTTTGTAAATTCCGGTGTCAGTCAGTTTTTTATCATTTTACGAACAAACTTTGTCTGTGCCGGAAAGGGTTAAATAAGATAAGAGTTATTATTCGGAATTTCTCAATAAAAAAGACAGCCAAATTGGCAATCCTGGTTCAGATTAAAATTTCCATTTCTTCATTAACATTTAAAACTGTCCCAAACTGTTTATGTTCTGACACATTATTAAAATTCCATATATGTTTTGTTTTTTTTAACGAACGAAATTGTAGATATTCTTATTGAGACATTAAAAAATCTAGTTATTGTTATTTTTTTCCTATGAAGTACAGAAAAAGAAAAAAGCAATAAGATTAAATTAACGGTCTAAATGAAGATTATTAACATTATTAGATATTTTACGGATAAGAATTTATGCGTGTCCACCTTCGGTAATTATATTGACAGATGCAATGACTCTTATTAACCTTTTTATGTAAGCTTATGCAGCAGCAGCACGAATATTATGACTTTACAAATGTTAAGGTTGCATGACTTTTTTTTCTGTTTTTCGTTCTACAAAAAGATTTACCAAAAAACCATGCTGAATTAATACTTAAAAGCTTGTTATCTGAATAAAGTCTTACCATTGGACATAAATTGGTTTTAAAACAAAATTTTAATACCGATTGACAATATTTATTAAAATTGCAATGTTTACTATGGATAAATTGTTGTTCAGCTGTATACAGTTGACTAACATAACTAGCATGACATACAGACAGTGCAGATTTTAAATATGTATGAGAGGGATGATTTTGAAACTGACAGGAATTATATAGTATACATAAAGTATACTTAAGAACAATATCCTTGTTATCCTGAAAATCCATCCAGGAAATTTTTGTTACTGATCTACTAAAACGTTTCTTTTATTTCATATACGGTTATAAGAATTTCGCTATTATCATTAAAAGTGAAAATGGTAAAATTTAAAAAAACATTCATTTTTATTTTTGTATAATAGTAAAGTTACACAGATGGAAGTATCAAGTGTTAAATATACTACTTAATTCACCGACGTAGTTTTAAAACGCGTGTATACTTCAAAAGCGGTGAAGAAAATAATGAAATAAAGTATATTCTTCTATGGATAATTTTCAGAGCTTATTTAATTCATAAGTTGAATTACTTTAATTTTTCTCAAAAATAAACAAGTTAAAATAAAATAAAACAGTGTAGGAAATTTTCATGTAGAATTATTTCATGAAAATATTCTTGTTGTCTCATCATTTAGTGTTATTTGTGATATTATGCTAATCTAAGTGATTAATTTTGTTTGAGTGGAGATCTATTAACAATTATAATTTATTTAGTTTAAAAGTTTCGATAAGAAAGTACACAGAAATATCTCGCTTTCCATTTCTTTTATCCTTGAGGAAAGGTGCATACACTCCTTTGAAGTGTAGCACATTTAATTTAGATTGGAATTTTGCATTTCACACTGAAAGTGGACAATTCTTAATCAGTGTATTTAATCGCAGAAATTATAACATAATATATTTCTGCTTTTAAATAAGGCGAAAAATTCCATTAAAAAGATGTGGCAAAAGCGCACGCACCTTGGGAAGGATGCGCCTCGATTATTTTTTCAGCAATTATTATTATTATTATTATTATTATTTGAAATGACATCTAAAATAATTTACATGTGCTAAATACTTTGAACCTCTAATTATTGCATAAAAGGATGCTGTTAAAAGTTATAGAGGTGTTTTAATGCATAAATCTCGCCCTTTTTTGTACCAATGTTTATCTGTTTATAACAGTTGCTCTTTTCTTTTTTCTAGGTCAGTCTTAATTCGGGGAAGGTTAAAAGAGTTTCCATACCGATGAAAGAGAATAACTTTAACCCATTTCTTGAGCCAATATACTTATGAAATGCAGGATACAAGTTCCTGTTTATGAAATTTACTAGTAATTAATAAATTATTTAAAAAAAAATCGGCGAACGAAGCATTTATAGAAATATTATACGCATTTTGTAATATAATTAAATATTATTGAATACAGATTTTCATCTGTTACAGATATAGAATATATTAATTTATGGTTTATTTTATTTTTTATTAACAGGGAAAGTACGTACGTTTTATAAGGAAACCATTTGATTAAAGGCGAAAAAAATGTTGCCCGAGCTCAACTTGTCCCAAACTGTTAAATAGCTATTCACGGAATTTGCATGGAAAGTATTACTATCTTGAATCATTGGTTTTAAATATCCAGAAGCAAAATAACCCATGTACTAAGTTTTAAAATTAAAACTGATGCCGGAAAAATAATAGCAGAATATTATTTTGAAAAAATTCATTAACTTTTGTGTGTTATAGAACTTAAAGTGTCAACAGTTCTAAAGTTCTAATTAGTTCTTAAAGTGTCTTAAAGAACAACTTGTCTAAAAAAACTTGAGATCAGTACATTTTAAAATATTAATAACACTACCTTCTTTATCTTTGTTAGACTGCCAAATTACGATTGACAAATTACCTATGGGCATTGTGGGTATAGTCTACTTATTCAAGTTCTGACAGTCGAATAATAATTAAAAAAAGAGAGAACCCGACATTACATTAAAAGCAATTATTGATCTTTCTTTTTTCTATTTTTTTCTTTTCCTCTTTTTTTTTTTTTTTTTTTTTTTTTTTTTTTTTTTTGGCTAAAATAAGAAAATATTTAATTCCTAGGTTTTACCTGTAAATTGTTTTTTTCGCTTACATTTAACCAACAAGGTATTTTTCAGTTATTTTGCATTATTTAGCATTATTTAAAAAGGATGTACTTTTAACGAAATATTTTCCTTAGGTGAAAGTAAGTTTGTTGATGAACTGGCGTAAGAAACATATGGAACTTATTTTTTGGCTAAGCTTCGGCATTAGCCCGCTGTTTCTGATTGGTCGAAAATCATCGTTATTTGGCGAGCTTCGCCTTTGATGCTTGTCAATAGCAACCCCGACTTTTATGGCAGCTCTAGCATTCTGGCTTCTGGCCCTTTCACGTACCCTCGCGACCCCCCGGACAACTGGACACATAACAATGAGTGTCGCCGTTTTTTTTTTTTTTTTTCAGGTTTAATTTTTCTGATTTATTTCTTAAAAATGTATTAATTATTTGAATTCAGGGATAAATTTGTTATTTTTTAAAGCAGATAATTTCTTTTGACCACTGTTTAATATTCTGTAGCTTGCTACTTTTCTCTTCGATTTTATGACTACACGTGTTTTTTATTAGGATGTATTTTTGCAATTTATTTATTATTTATGATAACCGGGGAGTTAGCCCCCCTGAGAAAAAAATATAAGTAATCTTTATTTAAGAAAAAAACCTTTTTATAGACCCCTAAAACTTACTTAAAAAAATCACCATTTTACAATTTTTCTAGGTAAGTGAGATCGTTGGTTTTCTGTTATTTTTCATAAAATGTATGTTTTTTAAAACGTAATTATGACAATAATTTACTATTTTATGTTTTAAAGTATATATTTTTGGTTTGATTCTTGCGATTTAAATTTGCGTGGTTTTTCGAATACTCATGTATGTTTTTTAAAAAGTAATTTTGGCATTAATTTACTATTTTATGTTTGAAATTATATAATTTTGCTTTTATTTTAATTTTCGCGATTTAAATTTGTGTGGTTTTCGGCATACTCCGCACAAAGCAAGTGAGTTTGATTACTTTGTCAATTTCCGAAAAGTAGATTTATTGTTAAAAGGAAAACACGGATGTCAGGGGGGCAGAGCCCCCCTGACATCGTGAGGGTTTATTTGATTTCCGTGAGGGTTTATTTGATTTCCGTGAGGTGTTTATTTGATATCAAATAAACACCTTTTTATCAAACCCATCCCAAACTCCCCTTTTTTATGTTTCTAGGTAAGAGGTATGTGAAATCTTTTTATGTTTAAAGCTAGGTTTTTGCTATGTGAAAACAATAACTTTGAAAAATATTTTAAAAAAATATTATTTTTTTAAAATATTTATATGTTTTGAAGCTACATTTTGGCCGTTTTAATTCTTGCTTTAAGTAATAGTATGATTACCGGCAGGTAAACAAAAGATTTAAGTAATCCTATGTTTTTTTTTTCTTTTTATAGCCCCTTAAAACTTACTTAAAAAATCATCATTTTAATAAATAAATCTAAGCAAGTGAAATCTTTTTTTCCCCATAAAATCTGTGTATTATAAAAATATTTTGCTGTTTAAAATTTGTTTTATCTGTATTCCCCCCCCCCCCCCCCAACTCCTTTTTTTTTTTTTAGCAAATTATTAAGTATTATATATATATATATATAGATAGATAGATAGATAGATATAGCATTTATCATTAATTCTAAAATGGATTTATCGTTAAAAGAAAAAAACGGAGGTTCAGGGGGGCAGAGCCCCCCTGAAAACAAATAATCAGCTTTTTATGTACTGTTTATTTGCTTTATTTTAATATTTTAATCTCAGAATCATTAAGTATTTACTGTAATCTCGGACGTATTTACCGTTTTCACAATGTCGCCATAAATCCAAAATTTAAAATTTTTCAAAGTAGATAATAAAAAAAAAAAAAAAAAAAAAAAGCAGTTAAAATCATAAATAATTTATTATATGTTTTAACAAATATTCATGATTTTAATTGCTTTCCTTTCCTGTTTTTATTGTTTATTATCTATTTTAATTTTTTTTTATGTTTAAGCCTAAAAGGCCTAAAAATGACCACTTGGCGACATTTCCTACTTGGCGAAAACGGCCTTTTCGCGGCGCAACAAAAAATCCAAGATGGCGGACAGCGGGCTAATGCCGAAGCTGTTACAAAATAAAAATCATCGTTCAACTATCAAAAGACGCAGAGGTCAGAGATTGTGTGATAGAATGGGAAGCTCCAGAGGTGAACTTTGAGTCCAATGTTACCAGCTATTAAACAAATACTAAATAAAACATGCAAATAATATTTCTAATAATTTAATGTATACTTCTTAATTGAACTAATTTTCATCATTCTGTTCTGGGCCGGTCTGCAAATATTAAGTCCTCGTGTGTTACAAACACTCTAGATTTAAAAATGTATATAATATTAATAATAATGGTAATAATAATAATAATAATAATAATAATAATAATAATAATAATTGTAAGGTGTAAAAACGGCACGGCATTAGATTAAATATTTAAAATTACCCCACCCGTCCAAAATAAACAGATGCCGTTTTTAAGGGGGAAAAAAGTCTTAGCAATATCTTTTCCTGTAAGGTAATATATATATATATATATATATATATATATAATATATATATATATATATATATATATATATCAGATGCTATAAAAGTTCCTTCCACTTTATTAAAACATTTGTTGCAGCTGCATAGGGAAAAGACCCAGGAATTGAATTTGTAGTAGATAATTGATTGACAATGCTTCTGAAAAAACTATTCCCTGTATTGTAGGACCTGATCTTTTAGCTCTCGCTAGTACAAAATAATAAAATAGTTGGATTGTGATAAATAAACCTAAATCATACCGAATGAAAAGTAAACTTTTCTGCTATCATATAATCACTAAAGAGTAACACAGTAGAATTATTAACTGATACCAAGAAGATTAAAATAATAATATGTAGTAAAATAAAATCTGTTTTTTCAAGCTATACTTATTAGTTGGCAGTCCTTCAATAGCGAGTGAACGCCTATACGGCAATAAGTATCCCTCGTAGTTATTTTAGGATAGAGCACTGTAACAAAATTATCAGATTCACGTTCATCATTTTCTCCACAGATAGGGTCTGTGGATTCTACTGGTTTCTATTTTCTGTGATTTTCTCTCTTTGTGAGAGTGGTCTTTTACATCAAAGGCTTCCATAGCTGTGGTACCTCTAGTTCCTTTTACGCGGACATGCATACGAATGTTGGAAATCTAGGAGTACTTTCACGCATAGTTCTCCTATAAAAAACATTCCTATGTATGTATGTATGTATTTGTTGGAGATCTAGCAGTAAAATCACACATAGTTCTCCTTTAAAAAAATTCCTATTAATAACACAAATGCTGGAGTACAATATCGTAAATATAATGTATAACGTTTCATCTCAATTTCAGGAACCTCCCCTATTAGCTCATGAACCATATTCATTAAGCATTCAATATTAATATGTAAATATTTGTTAATATTAATAATTAGTTTATATTCGTAATTCATTGTGGTATATGGAGATTAATGCGCGTACACTTCTTACCAGGACACCACGCCATTAGTGTAATAATGAAAAAATTCTAAATAAGCAGCAATCGAAAGGGTATTATAAAATGTGTTTTTTGACGCATAAATCATTTGCCCTCGTCTCCTCGTTATAGAGATATAAAGTTTTAAAATTAGCTAATTTATTGCTTTAATAGGATGGAAGGAGGAGTCGTTAACGTTTTCAACCTAACAACTTCATCAAACTCCAGTCACTTGTCCATTTCCAGTTTAGTACGCCGTAATACTCCGAAATGATTCACTATGCTTGTTAGAAGTATGTGTTTGTGAAAACTCAGCCACTTGCATTTGAAACACAATTGCTATTTTAATTTTCTTAGGAGGTTAATCATTGTAATCATTGGACTAGAATTAAGTTAATGAAATTCTCTTGGTGCCACGATTTACTACACTTCAATAATTTTTTTGGTTCAGTAAAATATTTGTCAATAGCCTTTTTTTTTACGGGCTTCTTTTATTTTTATATTACTATATCTAAATATGTTTAGTATTTCTTATTAATCTGATTATTAATATTTCTGAAACCATCCCTCTTTCCCTTAATCAAATAAATAAATTAGCAAACTTTATGACTTTATATCTCGATAACGCAGAGGTGAGGGCAAATGATTTATTTGTTAAAAAACACGTTTCATAATTCTCTTTCGATTACTGCTTACTTAGATTTTTTTTCATTATTACACTATGGCGTGGTTTCCTGGTTATATTTTCCAAGGAGTATGGCAACACTATTTCAGATAAGAAATCTTGGTTTAATATGTTTTCTTTAAGATTCAGTCTTCTTGCGATTAATTGCAGAATTTGCAACATTTATCTGCAAAACAATAATTAGAAAAGTTATATTATAAAAATTGTAGTAATACTTTAAACACTCTGGTGTATGTCGGTAAAAAATGTAAGTGCGGTCTTCAAACTCATTTCTATAGTCGATTTTGGCTTTAGTTTTAGTAATTCACGCTGCCCTATAGATTACAGGTACTTTAAAATGTTCGTTATTATACCTAAAGTGAGTGCTTACAGACACGTAAGCAGCATTCTTGTGAATTAAAAAAAAATCTATATGCAGATCCAGAAAAAATTATCACCTGTTTTATTTCAGATGTTTCTTTTTACAATGTATCTCATTAAACAGCAGTTTTGAAATATCTCTATTAAATGCATTAAAAACTCAGGAAATTTTATTCATCATCATAGTGAAATGCATAATGCTTAATTATGCAAAAAAAAAAAAAAAAAAAAAAAAAAAAAGGTATATTAAATAATAACAATAATAATAAAAATAATTATATAAATGGACTTTCCTTCATGTCTTCATTTAATAGGAAATGTGATTAATAATGGTAAAACATTTAGGACATTTTATTAAAAAAATTTAAGAAAGAGATTTAATAATAAAATTAATTAAATAACAACATAATTAATAAATTAATGATAAAATAGTTTAGAAATTTCGTTGTTGAAATATCTTTTGTTAGAATTTTTATTCACAATGCACATAAAGATGACGTACGCGCTTTTAAACATTTAAAACTTTTATAACATTTTAAATTTAAAGTTTGTTTGGTAAATGTTTTACCATCTATTTAGTTACATTTTACGAGCAAGCCACGCCTTCAAGTTGCATTTATCTGTTATAGATTATTTGCTTAATATTTTAAAAATTTTAGTAGTAAGATAATAGTGTAAATGTTGACAGCTGTGTATTAGAGATTAGAACCATCTTTTAAGTTTCTATTTTTTTTTTTATTTTTTTAGTTATATAAATTCAAGATTCTACCTTTTAACATTTAAACGACGCGAAACACGGGATATGTGCATATAAATATTGGAAACATGCAAGCATAATTTTACTACTGGACTGCAATGACCGTAAATTGACAGTCTAAGCACACAACATTAACAATTATTTTACACAAAAACATGTATGGTATCCACCGCCGCAAATCATATTAATAAATGCAATGATTCTTATCAACCATTTCTATATGTATACTAATATAGAAGCGGCTCCATTACAATTACTACTTTGCAAATGTTCCAATCGGAATAACGCACCTCCCCTCCCCTCCCCATATATATATATATATATATATATACACTGCTCAAGACAATTAAAGGATATTGCAGTTTTAGGTGGATTTTGTATCTGGGAAACTTTTTAGCTGATTGATACATGGTCGACAGACATAGTAGGTTATATGAGAATTAATTACACATGTTTGGCAGAAAAAAATACATTTTATTGCGCATTTGTGTACAAAAGGAAAAAAACACAATTTGTGCATATGAGAAAAAAAGAATAAGAAAAGCTGTTTTCTTCAAAGAAAATCATTTTCCACGGGCGGCCAGCAACGTTGAACACCTTTGAGGCATGGACTCAATGAGGCTATTAATGACGAGTTGGGGTATTCTGCCCCACTCTTCCAGAAGAGCTCTTTCCAGTTCTTGGAGAGTTTGTGGGGGTTGTTGGCGGCCAGAAACTCGTCTTCCTAGAGCGTCCCAAACGTGCTCGATTGGATTCATGTCTGGAGAACACGCTGGCCATTCCATTCGAACGATTCCTTCCTCGAAAAGGAAATCCTCCACCAGGTTTGCACGATGTGGCCTGCAGTTATCGTCCATTAAAATGAAGTTATCTACGATTGCTGCAGCGTAAGGGACTACAATAGGTCTGAGGATCTCATCCCTATATCGGCGACCAGTCAGAGCTCCATCTCGAATGATGTAGAGGTCAGTGCGCCCGTCAATGGAGATGCCACCATACACCAACACTCCTCCACCGCCAAATCTGACACTTTCGTGCACGAACGCAGGATTATTCCTACTGCCACGGTCCCTCCAGATGAAAATACGCCTATTATCCGGATGCACAGAAAAACGGGACTCGTCAGAAAACAGAATATTGCTCCATTCATTTCTCCTCCAGTTGACATGCTCGGTTGCCCACTCCCTGCGGTCGCGACGATGCCTTGATGTTAATCTAACACATACCATCGGTCGGCGAGCATACAGACCTACAGCATGGAGCCGGTTTCGGACAGTCTGAGTTGAAATCGTGGTGCCTGTAGCCGAGCGAAGGTGTTGTTGGAGAAGAGTGGCGTTCATGTTTCGGTGTCTCCGAGCTGTTAACGCTAAATACCGATCTTCATTGGGCGTTGTTGCCCGTTTACGACCTTGCCCTGGTCTTCGGCCTGCACATCCACTGTCCAAAAAACGGTTCCAGATCCTGGAAATGACACTTTGTGACACTCCAATGGCTTGCGCTACTTCGGCTTGAGTTTGGCCCCCTTCTAACCTACCAATAATTCTCCAAGCTTCTGAATCTGTCAAATGACTTCGCTGAGATATCGTACTCATCGAAACAAAGCAATCACTGAATGACGATCATCCTTGTCTTCATTCTCTTTTATCCAGTTGAAAGTCAAATTTCATTCGCTGCCGCTGAAGCGACGTTTTTGACGTCGAACTCAAAATTTGCATACTCCACAGTTTGAAAACCAGAAAAATTTGCATTTGTGATTCTCTTCTTCTATTTTCGGCAAAAAAAATTTCGTTTATATCTTTATTTTATATAAAACTTCAAATATCCTTTAATTGTTTTGAGCAGTGTATATATATGTATATATTTGACAATAGTAAAGCATAACTTAAAATAGTGAATGGCATGGGTGCCGCGCCAATGAAGGGACAGTGTTTTGGAACTTTAAAAATAAAGAATATGAACATGGAATAAGCTAAAGTAAGAATTTCTTGTAAGAATTATCCCACGCAAACATTTTTTAAACATAGCAACATACAAAACAATCCCAAAATTTAGAATTTAGAAAAATTAAATATTCAAAAATAAGTTTCTGCCAACATTTTTTCAAAATAGAGAATTGAAACACCCCCATTATTTATTTCGTCAGGGTTACACCCCTTACCGTCTACCGTTTAAGAGGAATTCAAGGCACATGAATGTAAAAAGTAAACATAATTTTAAATTGTCTTCTACGGGACGGAGGAAGTGGGGGTGGAAGCAGGATGCAAAGTCCCCTACTGGCGAAAAAGATTAGTTTCTCTGTCCGTTAGCATTTTAATTATTATAAATAAGAAAAAATTTAGTTAAGTGAATTTGAAAATTCTTGTAGGTGCAACTTCCTCATATGCTCACCCTTGCCAGCACCGAAGAGAATTGTTTTTAGCACAAAGATTTTCACCAATGTTTTGAATGTCGTGCATAAAATTTATAACTTTTGCCCATGTTCACTGGTATAACTTAAAAATAATATTCAAAGTTTTTTTTTTTCACTATTACATTAGTATGTAGAAACAGTGTTCTAAAAAATTAAATTGCTTTTAAATTGCTTTTGCCGTTTTTCTGAAACTTAATATTTTAATGCCTTATTTTTAATATGTGGTTTATAATAATCAATGTCGTAAAAATGTATTTACTTTTATAACATTCAATGATATCCATGGACATTCAGTATATATGACGAAGTTTGTAATCTTGATTGTAGAGAAGATATAGTTCTGAAGCACCGCCCAGTATTGTTAGCATCGAGAAGCATGTGGTTGAAGCATCTGCCGTGAAATCTGCATTGTAAAATTTTACACCATTTTAATTAAACTGTATTTTTTTTTTTAATCTATAGGTATTCCTATAGACGCTGCATTTAACTAATAATAATTATTATTAAGTACAATAATAATAATATGCTTATATGGCTAATTTATGTGCTCGTTAACTTATAAGTAATTCAGATATGTTTATCCTTAATTTTTCTGTAGTAGTGTAAATTTGCATCTAAAAATATTTGTGAAATACAAAGAATGTAAATTACCACTTTACTAAACAGCGTACAGCTAATACAGTGTAAAAATGTCCAGACCGGGGATCGCTCCTGGATCCCTTGGTATAGCGCACCAAGTGCTTTACCATTTAACCAAACGGTGCTCATGATTGACGTTTCATCACGTACTACGGGGTTCTAGTCTTGCCATATAAGAATGAAAGAATGCAAGACTGGATGTCGTCCGGATAGATTAAATGTTAAAGTACTTGGTGCGCTATACCAAGGGATCCGGGATCGATACCCGGTGTGGACATTTTTTCTCTCTATTGGCTGTACGCTGTTTAGTAAAGTGATAATTCACATCCTTTGTATTTCATTAATTTACAGCGTAATTTCATCTCTACTGAAAAAATAATTAGCATATAAAAATATTAGGTATTAATAAATATATTAAACTGCAGTGCGAAATCCCCGCACGGGTCCACTGGTACTAAATAAATCATGCAAATATTATTTCTAACAATTAAATGTATACTTTATAATTGAAATAATTTTCTCCGTTGGTTTCATTCTGTACTGCGCCCAGTCTTCAAATATTAAGCTCAGGAGTGCTACGTACACTCTAAATTTAAAAAAAAAAAAAAAAAAAAAAAAAAAAAAGAAAAAAAAAAAAAAAAAAGAAAGAAAGAAAAGTGTAAAAACCGTGCGGCATTGGATTAAAGATTTAAATTTACCCCAGATTTAAAAATTATATATATATAGTATATAAACCGTGCAGCATACGCGAGTAACTACTGTGTATTTAAACAAATAATATATTCCTGTTATGTAATTTTTTCTTAATATACACCTTTTATGGCTGAATATGTTAAGAAGTAAAACTTAATGTAGCACGCATTTATCCCCCCCCCCCCCTTTCAAATTTCTGCGTGCCTGAATGTTCAGCTATTTATGCACTATGTAATTTCACCCCTGCCTTTGTTTTTGTACATTTTATAATGCTGAATTCGTGCATCCAAAATAAACGGATGCATTTTTTCAGGGGAAAAATTTTTTTAGCAATACCTTTTCCTGAAAAATAAAAAATACATATTTATTTATTTATTGTTATTTTCTGTTCATCCCTTAGTTGGAATACTTAATTCAGGTGTTATAGAAGTTCCCACCCACTTTATAAAAACGTTTGTTCAAGCTGCATAGAGCAAGGATCCAGATATTGAATTTTTTGTAGATGATTGCGCTGACCATACTTCTGCAACAACCATTGCGTCTGCTGTAGGACTTTCTCGTTTAGCTCTAGCTAGTACAAAATAATAAAATAAAATAATATCATTGAGCAAAATAAACACAAATCATAGTGAATGAAAAATAAAGTTTTCTGTTATCATATTAGTAGTAGATAGTAAACTTATAGAATAATTAAACTCACATCAAGAAAATTAAAGGTATAATGTGAACGAATTTAAAAGAAAGTTTTTTGGAGCTATGATTGCACTAAAACCTCTCCTTAATAGTAAAACACTGGCTATCCATAACAAACTTCTCCTTTATAATTCCTGCATTTTACCAATTATCACCTACGCCTGTCCGGTCTGGGGCTGTATCTGCAAATCCTCCATGAAAAACCTCAGCCATCTTCATAACAAAAATCTGCGTACTGTCAGAAATGCCTCTCGCTATCTCAGTAATAGCACTGTTCGCAAAGACCTCAAAACTACCACATTAAATAAAAGAATCAACCACCTTGCCAAAAAATTTTATGAAAAATTATATGACCTCGTTAATGATATAATCGCAGAATTGCCGGATTATGACGCATTCGAACCACATCACCGCAAGCGTCCAAAATATTATTGCATTATTAATTATGAGCATTAGTGCTCACCAACCTGCAAATTTCTCTCTCTTACTTTTATATAAATTTGTATTTTCCTATTTAAACTTATTCCTATGCTATACATTATAATAATAAAATTTAAATATTAATAAAAAACTTTTGTAAAATAATAATAATAATAATAATAATAATATAAAAATGTTTGTTCTTTTTTAAGTGCTATTTTTGTTAAAGCTTAGCTTTGCCTGCCTTTTCCACCTGGCATTTATGTACTGTTTTCGAACATGTTCCGAACACTATTTTACACTTTTTCAACTTTTTTCAGTAGTTAATTTTAACTACAGCTATACCATTTTACTTTTTTTCCATTTATTAGACTCTATCCGTAATCTCTATAGCTTTACCTTTCTATTCCCATTGTTTAATATTTCTTCTATTTTTAATTGTTCTTTCTTTTGTAGTTAATACTACATTTAACTTTTTCCAACGGCTCAATATTTACAAGACAGGTTACTCACATATAGACTGGGCGTAAAGTTGATCGCAACTCGGAAGCCCCTTAACCGACATCAACTGTTCGGCAACTGACGTTTGTCCTTGACACGTGTGTCTATGGAATACTTAAATTAACGAGAGAGCACTGGCTCCCCATCAGAGATTGCTGCACATGCGTAATAGATCCTTTACGTTAATATATTTGGCAATTTATCGCTTGCTTGGCGAGAAGGATAACTCTTCAAATAGAGAGAAAACGCCGCTGAAGTCGTGACGTCATCAATATGGCTGACTGAAATGCCCATTGAAATAACATGGATGTAAAATATAAAATCTTCTAGGAATAATAATTTTCATATATAAGAACTTTCAGACACTATTCTGCAAAGTTTAAGGTCTCTTTTTACTTATAAGCAAAACTTTTATTTAATTTAAATTAATAATTTTACTAATTTTACATTTTAAAAACTATTAAAGATTGTTTATAAATTATTATAATACATAAATTATAAATAATATTAAGTTAAGTATATAAATTATATATTAAATAATATATTAAATATATAAAATATGATATAATAATATGAATAAATATAAAATATAATATATTAAATTATAATACTAAGATGATATACTATATTAAATTAAATATTAAATCAATTTAAACATTAAATTATTTATATATTACATTAAATTAATATTATTAATAATTAATACTAATGATAAATAATTATTTATCATTTTAAATGATTAATAAATATAATTGATATTAATAAATATAAAATTAATTATTAATAATTTTAATTAATTATTTAATTATACGTATATATAATTATTAATTAAAAGTATTAATTTAATTATATTATTTAAATATATCTATAGTTATATAATAAATATTAAAATTATGAATAATTAACTTTATATTATTTATTAATACCAATTATATTTATTAATCATTTAAAATGATAAATAATTATTTATAAGTATTAATTATTCATAATATTAATTTAATGTAATATATATTTAAATTAATATGTTTTAATTATCATTATTATTATTATATTATAGCTATTATAATTTTATAGTATATTATCAAGATTTATAATTATATTGATATACTTGATATACTTATATTTGATATAAATTAATAACATAAATAATAATATTATTACAAATTATAAATTTAAATTATCATATTAGTGTAATTTAATTATTATTAATTAAAAATAATTATAATATAATAATATGAACTAAAATATTAATTACTTGATAATTATATTTACTATTAAAAACTATAATTAATATTAATAATAATAAAATATTTATAATTATAATTAGTATTAATCTTAATAAATAATTAATATTGTATTTATAATTAGTATTAACCTTAATAAATAATTAATATTGTATATATAAATAATATCATAATGAATTATACTAAATTAATACTTTTTTAAATTAATAATATAATATCTATATATTTAAAACGCTAAGCGATTTCTTTCGACAGTCCGTCAGAACAAACTACTGTATCAAATTACACCATTCTTTTTTTAAATGAAAGATATTTGGACACAGATTTGTTATCGTGCATTCGTTTGTTCGAAAATTTAATTAATTAGCTGTAATTTTCAATTAAACATTTACTTCTGCTTATGACGTCATAAGTCGGCAACTCCCACTTTTGAGGGCATAGAGTTTATTCCCTGAACTCTGTGGTTCACCAATCTTTTGACATTAGCTAATATCAACTAGGTAATATTTTAACATTGTAGTATAAATTCTTTTAAAAAAACTTAATTAGCTAGAATATAATCATAACAAAATATCTAAACGTAAACATATCAATATGAATAACAAATCTCACGTAAAATGCTGCAATTTAAATGATTCCAATTGAAACAAGATTTGGAGTGTTATCCCAGCTAACATAAAAGTACCTATTTTATTTTATTTATTTACACACATATTCAAATTTATTATAAAAGACCAGGTTGCAATACAAAGCAAAAATCGTCATTTAGGCGCCAAAAAATAACCCAGGTGCGTCTGCGATATATGTACTGATTTAATCAAAATTATTTTGGTTGCACCGCATATTGCAAAATTAATTAAATCCATGATTATTGCTTCTTTCTCAGATTAAAAATAAGAAAATTGGTACTTCTCTATTATCCCGTCGACCACTTTTCATAACAAAAAACTATCGCCAAACTGTAACGCCAAATAAACGGGAGAACGTTGCCATTGAAATATCAAAATAAATAAATAAATAAAATACATGAATTTATGGACACAATTGTTATTTTAATTAATGAAATAACTAAGAAATCAGTAAAACATAAGGAAAATAGACGCAAATCTCGAATTAAAAACCACTTGATGACGTAACAAACACGTATAATGCTTCTGACATCAAGTAAATCGCACTTCATTTTCGGCGTTTAATTTTACAGTTTGGCGATAGTTTTTTGTTATGAAAAGTGGTCGACCGGATAATAGAAAAGTACCAGAAAATTTAATGTTTAACGAAATTCAATTATTTGATCGATCGCAAATTTTGGTTCTTTTCCATTATACCGACATCATGCCATACATGTAAATATATGATTGGCGACAATGGTGTCCGTATAATGGAAAAGTACTCATTTTTTTCTTAGTTCGGGCTATACCAAAAACAAACATTTTACGGGTAACAAAAAAATCGCCGAAAATGGCAGCTTCATTAGCTGTTATGACAGCAAAGTTGGATAAAATCTAATAACCTGAATTTTACAACGTTTATGCGAAACACCACAGAGAACACAAGCTATTTTAATATAAGTAGGGTATATTTAAACGAGAACTAACAACCTATAATAAGAGAACTAACAACCTTCAATAATATAATGCATGAAAAAGTAAACAAATAAGTGATTCAGCAAATCATAAAAATATGTATTTCTTAATATAACTATAGAATACAGAAAAATATTCTGGTACCATCAAAAATTTTCATTATCCCGTCGAAATTCCGTGCATTATCCCGTCGTCCCATTAAGAAAAAAAAAACTATATGCAAATTAGGTACTTTTTGGTTAGCCGGCGCCAGTAATATATATATATATATATATATAAACGACCAAAATCTATAAACCACAAATTCAATACTAGAAAAACAAAACTATATACATTATATATATTTGTATATATGTATGTATATACTATATATATATATACATATATACTTCATTGGCGCCCTGCTAACCAAAAAGTACCTCAAATAATTCGCCAAACTATAGCGCCCAATAAACAAACGGAAGAATGTTGCCATTAAATCTCAAAAAAAGAAAAATAATAATAATAAAAAAAATAATTAAGAAAAGCCCCATTTACTAAAGTATCATTTATCAGTAACTTTTAACAATAAAATTTACAATATATTAATGAAAACAGAATCAAAAATAATCTTGGATATTTATTTATTAAATTATTTCTCTTAATTATGGAAAAGGAATTATCATCCTGATCATGTAAAGGAATGAAGAAACCATACAAATAAATTACACTTGAAAACATTAAAAATCTCCTTTATCTGCAGATTGATTTATTATTGTAAAAAAATTCTTCATCTTTACATAAAAATTGATTAGCTTAAAACAATTGATGCGTTTCAGAAGATATGGATTTGAAACGAACAGTGATTAATGAAGACACTTTAAAAATTTTGATCAAAATATCTTAAAACTTTTTTTAACGTCGAATTTCGACGGTGCGTTTGGGGAGATGCAATGCACATGCGCATAGGAGCTCATTCGGTTGCATTATCACAAGAGGGGGGGGGGATGTGTGCCTTATTTAACATGTTCTTTTATTGACTGAATATGAGATGAACGTAGGGATATGCTATTTGTATGATACTTCATAGGTTCAGGAAATTTTCTTTCTTGCCGTGAGGAATAGGGCAGGGCGGTAATGTCAAACTGATTTCCATTTTGTTTACGGATTGTTTGTTTGGAGTTTGCATCGGAAATAATAACGTAATTCACTGGGGGAATTTTTTTTAAATAAAATATTTGAAAGATTGTTTCATAAGCACCCCTACTTATGTAATAAAGAAGCTTATTTTACTAATATTGTTATTGTAATTTTTTCCGTCAAGTTTGACGGGTACCATCTAGTATTAAATTAAAATACTAAATTTTAATGTATTAAATATATGAAGAATAAAAATATGTAAATTATTAAAAATAATCTAATAATTTTTTAATTTTAATATGATTTTCTCTTTACTTATAATTAAAACATCAAATTACTTATAAGTAAAGAGAGATAAATACATCGTGACAGACATGAATATAAACATCACCGATTCAAATGATGTAAACAACCGCCATGTTTGTCTAACCAGTGTTTCAAATATGAAAATTATTATTCCTAGAAGATTTTATTTTTTACTTCCATGTTATTTCAATAGGCCCTTCGATCTGTTTATGCCCAGCGCCATGTTGAAACGTCACACTTCAGCAGCGTATTTGGAGAAATCAACTCCACAGCATCGCCAAAGGTAAAGTAAGCCAAGCAGCGAGCAGGCGCCGTAAATGTTCAGATAGGGAGCCCTTCCTCCCGATAGCTTTTACTATGATGTTGCTATGTTGAAAACAAGACCTCCTTATCATAGTATCAGACCTCTCAATCAGCAAGTTGCCTTTGACCGCTATACTTGTCCTGCTACTAGCGCCATCAATCGTCAGTAATAGTATTTACGACACGAAATCACACGAAATTTTTTCACAGCTCCATTTGTTCTATGCATTTGCTTATGAACTAGTAGTTTTCCTACCACTAAAATTTTATAGTAAATTTTATCTTATTAAATTGATAAGATCGTGTGATTACATGACGAAAAAAATTCTATTAAATTTTAGTGGTAAGAAAAAAGCGTAAGAGTTGGCAGCTATGCGGTAGCAGACCAGCTAGATTTTTCTATAGATTTTTCTATTATATTTTTGGATACCAGTTTTTTAGTAGAGACAATTTTGTTTTGTTTGATCGGAGAATTCTGGGATTTAAAAGAACAACATTTTCTCTAAAAATATACTGGTGTTCAAAAAGCCTGAAACATGGCAACTGTGCGGTAGTATCCACCAGCCGGCGATACTTTCCGGAGAAAGTCATTTAATAAGTGGGCAATTACCGCGGACATTTTCTCCCATAGACTTTCTCCGGATTGTCAAGTCTGATCTATGATAAGGGAGTCTTGGTTGAAAACATAATGACTCCTCTTTCCATCCTATCGACTCCTCCTTCCATCCTATCGACTCCTCCTCCTTTCATCCTATTAAATCAATAAATTAGCAGATTTTAAGAGTAAGGCAAAATATTTATGCGTCAAAACACACGTTTCATTATGCTCTTTCGATTGCTACTTATTTAGATTTTTTTCATTATACCATGTCATTATTTCCTGGTGAGATGCATCATTAAATTTTCATGAAATATATTTAATCATATAAGATATTTTGAAAAAAGAAATCAAATGTGTCGAAGGATTTGAGAAAGTATTTGTACATAAATTTTTTAAAATAAATATCTAACTGAATAAGTAAAGAAAGTTGCTTCAAATTATTTACATTTTGCTTAAGAGTAGAATTTTTTTTGTGAACGTGTATAATGAAAGGCAACAAATAAAAATCTTAATTGAAATGGTTTTTTTTTTAATTAAAAGGATGAATGTTTAATTTTTCTAGTTAAATGCATGAAACGTATGAAATAAGAAAAAAACTTATTTATATATATTTATGTATATTTTATACATAAAAAAAGCAGTAAATTTTAATAAACTTTTATTTTTGTATATCAAGACAATCTATGAATGTATAGGCATCAGAGGGTGAAAAATGACATGGAGTTTAACCCATTTTATTAAGCTAAAATAAGTCAATTAATGAAAAAAAAAAAAAGAAAGAAAAAGGAAAAAGAAAAAAAAGGGAAAAAACATAGCTCTGAAAAAAAAAGAAAGATTTTTTTAAATAACATGGTTGGTTGGTTCATTTATGACGGACGATTATCTACTCGAGGGATATAGGCCCTTGGGGGAGTGTCCTCCGTGGGTGTGTTTCTAAGGGAACCTAACCCGTATTAATTTAAAAATAACATGAATTATGGAAGTGTTGGAACAGCTTCGGCATTAGCCAGGGCACGGCCAAACTCGATTCTCCCTCCCCTCATACGGCCTTCACAATCACCCCTTAGTTTCGGAATCGTTAAAAGGCTGCTTCGCCGGTAGATGGCGCGATATACTTACCATAAATAATGCTTAGTAAATGTTACTTCTATACATAAAAACACAAGAATCTTTGCAATATATTCATTATAAAAGGTATATATAACATATGTATCTTTTGTTTCGGCATTTTCTTTACTACAAACAGGAAAAACTAAAAGATTTAGAGATAAAATAAATAAATACAATGCTTTCAGCAATTAAAAATAGTTTAAATAACACGCTACTATAAAATGCAAAACAAACATTATAAGTAAATTTCTATATTTATATACATTTAAATTCTTGATTACTTGAAACATTGATAATTCTGAGCGTAAAATGCACAATAAAAAATTTAAAAAATAATTACTAGTTTCATAATAGTAGTAAGAAAATTAAGCAAGTTTGCCAATATCCGGCAATGAACTCATATCGATTTTTTTTTCTCAAAACATGGATTACTTTTACACGATTCTTAATTATTTAAAATATGTATATATATATGTATATTCAAAACAATTTTCAATAAATTTAATCATTATAGGTACTAATCTGAAATATATAAGCATTATATGTAACATATCTATCTTTTACTTCGGCGTTTTCTTTACTACAAACAGGAAAAAACTAAACAAAACAAACAGGAAGAAGTAAAAGATTTAGAGATAAAATAACTAAATACAATGCTTTAAGCAATTAAAAATAGTTTAAATAACATCCTACTACAAAATGTAAAACAAACATTATAAGTAAATTTCAATACATTAAAATTCTGGATTACTTGAAACATTGATAATTCTGAGCGTAAAATACACAGCAAAAAATTAAAAAAAATATTTACTAGTTTCACAATAGTAAGAAAATTAAGCAACTTCGCCAATATCCGGCAATGAACTCATATCGAATTTTTTTTTCTCAAAACATGGATTATTTTTACACGATTCTGAATTATTTAAAATATATGTATATATGTGTACATTCAAAACAATTTTTAATAAATTTAACCATTATAGGTACTGATCTGAAATATATAAGCATATAGAAATATAATAGAATTACATATAAAATTAAATATTATATTCTAGTTCTGGAAAGTCATGGTATAAAAGTATGTATATAAAAATAAAAATATACTTTCATGTTTCATAATATCAACAGAATAAGAAAACATATTTCGCCAATATCCAGCAATCAACTCACATCGCTTTTTTTCCCTCAAAACATGGATTATTTAACAAATTCATAATAATTTTTACAGGTTTTATTATTTTAGAGAATGAACAAGTTTTTTTTCTTTTTGCTGTAGCATTATGTACTCCATTTATGAGAGAATAGTTTTTGTGGAAATTTTAGACTATTGTGTGGTTACAGAAATTACAGAATATTTTTTCAGATTTTTAAAATATTAATTCATAAATCTGTCCACCCTACTTGTATATATATATGTATCTATAGGTATATGCAGATTCTATTTCTTGATTAGACTTTATACATTGATAATTTTTACAGTGAAATATACATTAAATATTATAAAATTAAAATTAAGTAAACTTTAAAATTTTTCTTGATAAAGAGTTCTTACATGCAGATAAATTGGTTTCATTTGTAAAATACCTTGCCATATTTTTTTTAATGATGGGCAAGAATTTTGCACATATTAATGAGCATATATTTATTTTATGCTCGTTTAAGTCACATTCCCCTAAAGGATTTTTTATTAGTCTTGGATATATCAATTCATAAATAGTTTTGACGAACGAAACGCAAAGATAAGGAAATTCTCCATTAGTAATGGTAAGTAATAGCGCCCCCTACGTTCTTCCGGGGAGAAACTCTTATTCCTCTTGAACAAAGGGAAAATGACTTTTTGTTACGGCCGTATAAAGGGAAGGAGAAAATCGAGTTAGGCCGTGGCCAGGGCTGTCTCAATATATCGGGCTTTGACAGCCAGCCACTCTGAGGAAAGTCACGTGATCAAAAGAGGGTCACAAGAGCGACTTGAAATCTTCACCCCGCTCCGATTTCTTGCCTGAGTTGAAATTTGGCTTGTGTTGTGTTATTGCTACGGTGTGAACACGCGTTTGTTTTTTCGTTAGATGAAATTTTTAGTATAAATTGGATTAAAAAAATTCTTTATCATGTTTAAAGACTCGAGCATTTTTGTTGATAAAGTTACATCAAAGATGGAACAGTTACAGAATATGAAATGAAGTATCTGAAATTGTTTGAATGAAAATGTTTTCGCAAGGCAAGCAACAATTGAAAGAAAAAAAAAATAGCTGGACAAATTTAGTAAAGGTTTACTGGAGTTTTTCTCGTGGTGGAAAAAATAAATTCTATTTCGGATGTTGAAGAAGAATTGAAAAGAAAAAATAATTGGATTGATACCTTCCTTAAGGATAATTATTAGATATTCATTATTGATATGAATGCGTTAATTTTTTTATATATGTGTGACAAATGTGTTAAAATTGTGGAATCTGTACAAATAGATGTAAATTTACAAATAGCTGTCTTTACAGGTAAGCAAATAATTCATAATTTTGATGTATTTTTAACTAATATTATCTTGAATTGTTGGAGAAAATTCTAAAATATTTTAACTATATGTTAAAAATTATAAGATTTTTGAATCCCATGAAAATAAAATAGATAATTATTCTTAGACAGAGAAACTGCTTTCATATGAAAATACTAATAGTGACATTTTAGATCAACCGTGTATTACTTATACTTATATAATTCTAAATTACTTTGTTTGCCATCTTAAAGGCATTTAAAAAGAATATCCGCAAATCTAAAAGTTTCTCCGGGTGTTGCTACAATTAGAAATAAATCATTAAAAGAAAAATGTATTAATTTGAAACAAAATTTAAAAAATAGTCAACTTTTTATAAAGTATTTCCTATAAAGCCCACAAACTTGTGGGATTTATAAACAATTCAGAAAATCGTGCGACTACTATACGGGCATTTATGTACATGTCAGTTTTATTTATTTATTATTTTTAAAATGATGAGATTATTTAAATAAAGATATTATTATTTGTGATATCCCTTAATGCGTATAAAACATGTATGTGAATTTACATATATTTTTCTTTAAATGAAAATATACCGTATTTCATCTATTTCAAAACAAAGATTTACAATTTTTTTAAAAGCTTTTTTATACAAAAAATATATCTAAAATATACAATATCTTCTCATTGATTTCGGAGATTCTTTAAAATGCGTGTGAAATTTTGTTTTATTATTAAAATCGATAAAAATCAATTGTATTCATTATACAAAATATTTATTATCTCTGAATTGAGAAAAAATAACTCAATATATAATTTTATGCTATTGATTAAACTCCATAATATATATTTGTGATACCCTTTGATGCATATTAAACAGGTTTCTAAATTCCTATTTTTTTTTTTTTTTTTTTTTTTTTTTTTTTTTTTTTTCCTTATGAAAGAAGACTGTATTTCATCTATTGCAAAGTAAATATTAGCAAAGGTTTTTATTAAAGCTATTTTCAGGGCTCCAGACTTTTTTCACAGGGTCCTGTTTTTTTTAAATTGTGAGCGTCTTATTATATTTGTGAAAAATTTAATAATAATTTTGGGAATCTGAAATTAGAGTTATATTTAGGTTCCTGTTTAGGCAATTGAATTATAACTTGGTCTTGTTTTAACGAATATATATATATATATATATATGCATTAAATTTTTATATATTTACATGTAAACTTGTAAACATATTTACATTATACATATAGCTAGATAATAGGGTCCTCGAGGATTACAGCTGTTACAGGTGGAATTTTATTTTAATAAGAAATCTTTTAAAGAGCCCATTTTTGCATGAAAAACTCTTGTGAAAGTCCTTTTTTAAGACAAAAAATTTTTGAAGGGTCATGTTTTAATAAGAAAAAAATTGTGAAGTGTTCTTTAACTAACCAAATTCTTAACAGATTCCTGGTTTTATACAATAAACATATCTAGAATACACAATATCGTCTCATTCATTTAGGTGATATTTTAGAATACATGTGAAATTTTGTTTTATTAAAATAACTTACTAATAAGGATAAAAAGCAGTTTTATTCTTTATACGAATTAGTTATTCTCTGAATATTGTACAAATTGAATTAAAAAAAATTACTTAATAAAAATTTTAAAATATTTACTTAATAAAAAATTGTTTTATACGCATTAAGGTATATCACGAATAATAATCTCTTTATTTAAATATTCAAATAATTAAGTAATCTCTTTATTTAAAAAATAATAAATAAATAAATAAAACTGATGTGTTCATAAATGCATGTACAGTAGTCGCATGATTTTCTGATTTGTTTGTAAATCCCATAAAGTTTGTGGGCTTTATAGGAAATACTTTATAAAAAGTTGACTATTTTTTTAATTTTGTTTCAAATCAACACATTTTTCCTTTTAATGATTTATTTCTAATTGTTTCAAAACCTGCAGAAACTTTAAAATGTGCAGATATTCTTTTTAAATGCCTTTTTAAGATGGCAAACAAAGTAATTTATAAGTATAAGTAATACACAGTTGATCTAAACTGTTACTATTAGAATTTTCATATAAAAACAGTTTCCAAGTCTTAGAATAATTATCTTTTATTTTCATGGGATTCAAAAATTTAATTTTTAACACTAGTTAAAATATTTTCTAATTTTCTCCAGCAATTCAAGGTAATATTTAGTTAGGTAATATTAGTTCCACATAATTCTCCTTAAGTAAGGTATCAATCCTAATGTTTTAAATTCTTCAATATCCGAAATAGAGTTTATTTTTTTCCATCATGAGAAAAATATCCAATAAATTTTCATTTAGTTTGACCAGGTACTACATTTGATATTCTGTAACTGTTCCATTTTTGATGTAACTTTATCAACAAAAATGGTTGAGTCTTTAAACATGATAAAGAATTTTTTTAATTCAATTTGTATAATATTCAGAGAATAAATAATTCGTGTAACGAATACAACTGCTTTTTATCCTTATTAGTAAGTTATTTTACTAAAACAAAATTCGTTATACGAATTATTTATTCTGTGTGAAGAACAGACAAGCAAACAAAACCTCAAAAAAAATTTTTTATGTAAATGATTAAACTCCATTAGTGATACCCTTCGATGCACATTAAATATATAATGTAAATAACAAAAATTATAAATGAAAGAATATTATCATTAGATTTCATTTTAAATTTATTGAAAAGGAAAGATTTAAATCTGAATTTTTATTAAAGATTTAAATTTTTGTTTGAGTTCTGTGATAAAAATATTAGAATAAACCAGTTTTTTATACATTCAGTTCATTTTTAAACATTAATGCGATTTTTTTTTTAATTATTCAATAACATTTTAATTTCTTTTTGAAATTTACCTTTACTTATTGTGAACTAGTTTCTGCAAGTTGTTTTGATGCCATATGTGTTGGTGAAGGCAAGTAAATTTATCTGTATTTTTTTTAAAATAAGAATTGCAAAAAAAAAAAAAAAAAGAAAAAGAAAAAGAAAAAGAAAAGAAAAGAAATTAAGTACTGAAAAGTAAAATGATTTTTATTTATGAAATCAATGACAGTAAATGAAAAAATATATATATATGTGTTAATATTTTATATGTAAACTTCATATTGTAGCTTTGTAGATTAGAGTTCAACCTTCCCTCCTTTCTCCTAGCGGCGAAAACGCTGTCCCGGCCTGTTATATCAAGATGGCCTTGCATTAGCCCGCTGTCCGCCATCTTGGATTTTTTTTGCGCCGCGAAAAGGCCGTTTTCGCCAAGTAGGAAATGTCGCCAACTGGTCATTTTTAGGCATTTTAGGCTTAAACATAAAAAAAATTTAAAATAGATAATAAACAATAAAAAAAGGAAAGGAAAGCAATTAAAATCATGAATATTTGTTAAAACATATAATAAATTATTTATAATTTTAACTGCTTTTCTTTTCTTTTTTTTTTTTTTTTTTTATTGTCTACTTTGAAAAATTTTAAGTTTTGGATTTATGGCGACATTGAGAAAACGGTAAATACGTCCGAGATTACAGTAAATACTTAATGATTCTGAGATTAAAATATTAAAATAAAGCAAATAAACAGTAAATAAAAAGCTGATTATTTGTTTTCAGGGGGGCTCTGCCCCCCCTGAACCTCCGTTTTTTTCTTTTAACGATAAATCCATTTTAGAATTAATGATAAATGCTAAATATATATATATATATATATTTAGCATTTATCATTAATTCTAAAATGGATTTATATATATATATATATATATATATATATATATATAATACTTAATAATTTGCTTAAAAAAAAGAGTTGGGGGGGGGGGGAAATACAGATAAAACAAATTTTAAACAGCAAAATATTTTTATAATACACAGATTTTATGGGGAAAAAAAAAGTTTTCACTTGCTTAGATTTATTTATTAAAATGATAATTTTTTAAGTAAGTTTTAAGGGGCTATAAAAAGAAAAAAAACATAGGATTACTTAAATCTTTTGTTTACCTGCCGGTAATCATACTATTACTTAAAGCAAGAATTAAAACGGCCAAAATGTAGCTTCAAAACATATAAATATTAAAAAAATATATATAATTTTTTTAATATTTTTCAAAGTTATTGTTTTCACATAGGAAAAACCTAGCTTTAAACATAAAAAGATTTCACTTACCTCTTACCTAGAAACATAAAAAACTTGCTGTTGAAGGGAGTTTGGGATGGGGTTGATAAAAAGGTGTTTATTTGATGTCAGGGGGCTCTGCCCCCCTGACATCCGTGTTTTCCTTTTTACAATAAATCAACTTTTCGGAAATTGACAAAGTAATCAAACTCACTTGCTTTGTGCGGAGTATGCCAAAAACCACGCAAATTTAAATCGCGAAACTTAAAATAAAAGCAAAATTTTATAATTTCAAACATAAAATAGTAAATTAATGCCAAAATTACGTTTTAAGAAACATGAACGTACATACATGAGTATTCGAAAAACCACGCAAATTTAAATCGCAAGAATCAAAAGCAAAAATATATACTTTAAAACATTACCTAGAAAAATTGTAAAATGGTGATTTTTGTTAGTAAGTTTTAGGAGTCTATAAAAAGGTTTTTTTTTTAAATAAAGATTACTTATATTTTTTTGTCAGGGGGGCTAACTCCCCGGGTTATCATAAATAATAAATAAATTGCAAAAATACATCCTAATAAAAAACACGTGTAGTCATAAAATCGAAGAGTAAAGTAGCAAGCTACAGAATATTAAACAGTGGTCAAAAGAAATTATCTGCTTTAAAAAATAACAAATTTATCCCTGAATTCAAATAATTAATACATTTTTAAGAAATAAATCAGAAAAAAAAAAAAAAAAAAAAAAAAAAAAAAAACGGCGACATTCGTTGGTATGTGTCCAGTTGTCCGGGGGCTCGCGAGGGTACGTGAAAGGGCCAGAAGCCAGAATGCTAGAGCTGCCATAAAAGTCGGGGTTGCTATTGACAAGCATCAAAGGCGAAGCTCGCCAAAAAAACCGCCAAATAACGATGATTTTCGACCAATCAGAAACAGCGGGCTAATGCCGAAACTTAGCGTTATTTTTTTGCAGATAAATATTACAAAATCGGTAAGAAGACTTCGAATTTGAAGAAAAAATATTAAACAACGATTTCTGATCTGAATAAGTTTTGTTATACTCCTTGGAATATCTAAGACACATTGATCTCCATATATCACGATGAAATACAAATATAAACTAATTATTAATTATTAAATGTTTAATGAATATGGTGTGTGAGCTAATAAAGGAGGTTCCTAAATTTGAGATGAAACGCTATATATTATATATACGATATTGTACACCAGCATTTTTCTTATTAAAAGAATTTTTTTTTTTATAGGAGCATTATGCGTAAATTTATCCTCTGATTTCTAACAAATATATACAAATGCACGTCCGTGTAAAATGAACTAGAGTCCTTAAATATAATAGACTATCTCACGCTCAGAGAGAATGTTTGACGTCGATTCAGCGGTTTTTGTCTCGTTACAAGTTCTTACTCAACATATAATGATAACAGGGAAAACTTAACGTATAGGCGTTCACCCGTTTTTTCAAAACGTATACAGTGAAACATCGGAAATTATAGGAAAACATCTTTTATTATATTAATTTTTAATGTTTTAATCTTCCTGCTATGAGTGTAATATTTCTACAGTGTTACATCTTAAGTTATTATATGATATCAGAAAAGTACTTTTTTATTCGGTGTGATTTGATTTCTTTATCACAATGCAATTATTTTATTATACAGGGTGGGCCAAAAGTCCCGCATCATAGGAAACACATGTATTGTTACAATATGTTCTCAAGATGAGATGACTGCCTCCGTTGTCAAAACACAACTGCAGGCGATCGTTCATGTTCCTCAGATTGCTGGCCACTAAGGTTAGCGTTATGGCATAGAACTCATTAGCAATTCGCTCTCGCAAATGATTTTTATCCCTGATCTTCTCACTGTAAACATTCGATTTAAGGTAACCCGCATACAGCAAACTCTACACACTCTTCAGTAATCAGCATTTTCAACTAGAATTTAAAAAATAAATAAAAAAGAAATCAAAAAATTATTAACTCCAATGAGGCGGGACTTTTGGCCCACTCTGTATATATTTTATTATTTTGTACTAGCCAGAGCTAAAAGAGAACGTCTTGCAATAGTGGGAAGAGTTTTTTTTCTGAAGTATTGTCAGTGTAATCATCTACTAAAAATTGATTTCGTGGATCCTTTCTCTATGCAGCTTCAACAACCGTTCTAATAAAGTGTGTGTGTGTGTGTGTAGGGGGGGGGGACTTCTCTAGCACCTGAATTAAGCATTCCAAATGAGGGATGAACAGAAAACAACAATAAATTAATAAATATATATATTTTACCTTGCAGGAAGAGACACTGCTAAGATTCCACCCCCCCCCCCCTGAAAATAGGCATCTGTTTATTTTGAATGGGTGAATTCAGCAATTTAAAATGTATAAAAACAAAGACAAGTGTGAAATTGCTTACTGCGTATAAACTGATGATTCAGGCACGCAGAAAGTTGGGGTTGGGGAATAAATGCGTACTACCCTAATATTTACTTCTTAACATATTCAGCCGTAAAATGTGTATATAAAGAACAAATTACATAACAAGAACTGACTAATTTAAAAATATTTTTGCTTTAAAAACACAGTAGTTACTCGTGTATGCTGAGCGGATTTTATATATATTTTTAAATTTTTTATATGTGGGGTAATTTTAAACCTTTCATCTATGGCCGCGCGGTTTTTACACCTTATTATTATTTTTTTATTATTTTATTTTTTACATTTTTAAATCTAGAGTGTACGTAACACACGAGGACTTAAAGTTTGATGACCGGCGCAGAACAGAACGACAGCAATGTTGAAAATTAATTCAATTATAAAGTATACATTTAATTATTCAAAATATTATTTGCATGTTTTATTTAGTATTTTGCTAATAGCTGGTAACATTGGACTTGAAGTTCATCTCAGGAGCTTGCCGTCCTATTACAAAATCTCCGACCTCTGTGTCTTTTGATCGTTGGACGATTATTTTTATTTTACTATACGAAATCATGAAATAATATTTTGTAAACATTGTGGAACATTAAATATAATTTTTGAAATTTAATATAATAAAACCTGTTTGAAATATATTTCTGATGTTTTGTATTAAATATGTATATTTTTCGAAATATGGTATTAAAGCTTTGGGTGCTCGTGTTAAACTAGTATATAGGGTGTAAAATGATTTATAGTGTAATAAGTGAATATCTGATTGAAGAATCACTCACAATGTTTTCCTGTAAATAAGAAATTGGAACAAGGTTGTAGCAATAAAATTTGAAACATTTCATTCTAAAATTTACGGTGTGAAAATACGCATGATTAAATTTTTAAGGTTTATTTTGATTTTTGTGTGGTTTAAAGTTTTAGAGATGTTAAAAATCTCCGTTTAGAGGTGTGTACCTCGTCATACTTAGTTATCCAGAATACCTTGTTTGAATTATATAGCTTTTCAATCTTTTTTAATATTTGTCATCTTTTATTCCCGGAAAGATTAGTACATTTTATAGATGATTATTAAATCGCGGAAACGTATGTGTTTCACAATTGAAAATATCAAAGCGGTATAAGAATCCGAAGACACTTGCATGTAATAAATTTCCGCAAAGTAGAGCCACTCCCGTTGTAGTTGTGGGATGATAACTAAATTGTTCGGTAGTGGGCGGTGAGTTCCGAGATTAGCTTTTGGTTCTGTTATCAGACACCGAAATATTTATTATATAGGCTTCAAATTAAATTCTGAGGCATATCAAATTCTAACAAAATGTGATAAGTACTGTAAATGCACCTGATTTTTAATTTATAAAGCTAGATTAAACACGTTTCATTATACAATTTTTTTCCCCCATGTTCTGAGGAAAATCGACTTCTTTCCGTTTTATTTTCTTACGCTGCATACTTGATTTCTAAAAATAAAACATTTTCTAGAAAATTTTAAATAATACCTCAAAAATTTTTTCAACCTTTTTTTTATTTATTTAGTGTTTAAATATTAATAAATAAAAATTTTCAACTTTTATTTTATACAGAAAATAAAATTACAGTTTAAATTAGTTAAAAATGTATATTCTGTAATCTGTTTATGAAAACATGAAATATTGTTTGTGGTTTTCGTAAATTCTTTTTATTTTTATATCTCTTAAGATGCAGATAAATCTGTTGTAAATTATGCTCATTTATTTAAGCCTTATTAAACCCATCAAAATCTCAAGTGATTTAAGCATGTCTGCATATTTTAATGACATAAAGATTAATCTCTATTTAAGAATAATAAATTAACCCTATCTCTCCCTGTCCCTCATATGAGGTTCCTAAATTGCATGATAAAACGCAATGTTTTAGACAAGGCTTTCGAATAAATTTTATTTTGAGTGATGTCTTTTAAATCAAGGCTTCATTTGTAGCATAAATTTAATTTTTACCGCATTCTTTGATCTGCTAATTCAAAGACTAATTTGTGAAAAACAAATTGAGGGGCACGAGAGGGTTAATAAGTAATTTAGCTTAACTAAACATACAAGTTTTTAATTATACATGCTACATACTTTTAAATTTCTATGATTATTTTTTTCGACACTGTTTCTAATAACATATCTTCGCATCCTCAAATCAAAGATTTTTCTATTAAATAAGATGTAAATTACAATTTGAAAAGCGTGGTGAAGTAAAATCATAAATATCCGAAGCTATGATTTTTGATAAATGTTTTCTAATCCTGTCTGGTGCCATACTCCTTGGAAAATCTAAACAATTTTTATGCCACGTATGTAGAATGTTTTAGTCCCCCTCCCGTCGCCCCTCTTTTTAAACGGTATTCCCGCCTTTTAAATCTTTTTATCCGTAACAGAAAATATTTTTATTGAACAGAAGTAATTCCAAACTTGACTTATGTGTTTGTAATATGATGAATATTTATAAATTTAATTAATATGCGATTGTTTTCAGCATTAATTTAATTTTAATTTTCCCATTCTGTGATTGTAAATATTTACCCTTTTTTCGTTGTTTCGGGAACCCCTGTCGCTCTCGTCGACCTAACAGTTCGAAGTTTTCAGTGGTTTTCTTCGAACCTTGCTGTAAATACGGTTAGGATCTCTTAGAAAGACTCCCACACAGAGCACTCCCTTCCCCCCCAAGGGCCTAAAAACCTCGCGTAGATAATCGGCCGTCATAAAATCAACCAGACAACCTTGTTTCGGAAGTGTTAATTTTCCGCAATTTCACGGTATTTTCTTTTTCTTTCTTTTTTTTAAAATATAATTCCACAACTGAAATTTCCGTTTTCGTCCTGCCTCCCTCCCCGGCACGCAAGTTTAAAACCTTTTAATGAGTTTATAAATTTTAAATCCACATCTGAAATTTCCGTTTTCGTCCTGCCTCCCTCCCCGGCACGCAAGTTTAAAACCTTTTAATGAGTTTATAAATTTTTTAAAAGGTCTGCCTTTTTTTTTAAAAATGTAAAAAATAAATTCATTAAAATTTCTCCTTCTTGTCTTATGCACCTCCCTCGCCTCTCCTTCCCATTTAACTTTCTAATGCTCAAAGTTGAAACTCTTTAAATTTCTATTTAAGAAATCTGCCTTAGTTGTTGTTTTGTTGTAATAACAAATAAATTAGCAATCTTCTGAATTACTCCCCCCCCCCGCGCACCTCTCCGACAAATTTATGCTACCCCAAGCACACATTTTTTTTTTTTAAATGTTTAAAATGTTCACTAAATTAGTTCTGCTTTATAAAACGAATCGTACAGAAAATAACCGATTTTCTAGAAAAACAAAACTATCCGAAACATAGATAATTATAATACCAAATGTATATTCATATATATACACCTTGACTGCAGCATATTTCATTTGTTCTGTACTACGTGTGAGGAATTTACAAAATCAAAAGGCAAATCTGTCATTCCATTCATTAGAAAATAAAAAAGAGTAGTATTGCCTTGAAGATTGTGATTCATATTTTTATTTTTGAAAATTAATTAATTAATTAATTAATTAAGCGTTGAAAATAAAAGTAACAAAAAGGGATGAGTAAATTTTATCAGGCTCACGGGCATGGACGCATACAATGGAAATCCAGCCCAGTCAGTATCACTTATAGTTTAAGCAAGTAAAGAGTAAAAATAAATAAAAAAGAAGTAAAAAAGACCATAAATACACAGCCCTCCTAAAAAGGTGCCAGAAAATCGGGGAGTACTTGCAAGTAACACAAGAGGGCGCCAAACATCGTGGTCCGATTTCTTTAATACCAGCATTTCCTAATAAAACTTTTTCTGTTAGGTTTCTATAACAATTGGAATAGAAATAACTTTCGGGGTGAGTTTCTACAAAATTTGAAGAAAAATCTAAAATGGAGATTTTTGTTTGAAAGAAAAAGCGGTATTCAAACACAGACCATTTGAAAGTCCTGCTCCTACCACATCTCGCACCCATATTCATCAGTGCCTGCTTTTCACATAAAAGTTCAATTACAATTTCTAAAATATAAATATATGATAATAATAATAAAAGAACTCTGAGAAGGTTCGAGTCCTGGTGTCGGCATATTTTCGCTCTGTTGGAAAAAAATCTCAACTATGATACTCCAACCATTGGATATAAATATATTTTTTAAGATTTTCATTCGGTATGCGAATAGAGAATTCAAATAAGCGTGAAATTGGTGAAACGTCGACTTAGAATTATCTATATGTAAACTTCGAAAATTACAATTAAAAATAAATAGTAATGTTGCTTTGTGATGCTTAAAGCAATATTAAAATTTATATTTAATTGTAATTTTCAAAGCTTATATTTGGATAATTCTAAGTCGATACTTCACCAATTTCAGAGATACTGTACCTCCATATTCTCAAACCGAACGAAATCAAACAGCATTTATTTTTTCCGAAAAAGAATTTTCGGAGAAATATAATTTTAGGAAGATTAGGAAAACAGACCATTTGAAAACCCTATTCCTACATATTGGTGAAATATCGACTTAGATTTATTTAAATATAATCTTCAAAAATTACAATTAAAAATAAATTTTACCGTTGATTTAAATAACAATTACGAGGAAAATATAATTTTAGGAATATTTGGAAAACGGACCATTTGGAAACCCTATTCCTACCATATCGGTTACCCGTATTCAACATTACCTGTTTTTCACATAAAAATCCAGTTCCAATTTCTAAAATATAAGTAAATTCTTCGTATTTTCTTTCGGTATAAAAAAAAGTATGTACAATATCTATTAAATGGGTGAAATATCGACTTAGAATTATTTAAATATAATCTTCAAAAATTACAATAAAAAATAAATTTTACCGTTGATTTAAATAATAATTACGAGGAAAATATAATTTTAGGAATATTTGGAAACCCTATTCCTACCATATCGGTTACCCATATTCAACATGACCTGTTTTTCACATAAAAATCCAGTTCCAATTTTTAAAATACAAGTGAATTCGTCGTATTTTCTTTCGGTATAAGAAAAGTGTAGTAATATATCTATGAAATTGGTGAAATATTGACTTAGAATTATTTAAATATAATCTTCAAAAATTACAATTAAAAATAAATTTTACCGTTGATTTAAATAAGAATTACGCGGAAAATATAATTTTAGGAATATTTGGAAAACCGACCATTTGGAAACTCTTTTCCTACTACATCGGTTATCCGTATTCAACAGCGCCTGTTTTTCCCAAACAAATCCAAGTACAATTTCTAAAATACAAATGAATTCTTGAGATTTTCTTTCGCTATTAAGAGTAGAGAAGTATAGTATCTATAAAATTGGTGAAAATATTGACTTAGAATTATCCATATATAAGTTTAAAAAATTACAATTAAATATAAATTTTAACATTTATTTTTTAAATAAGGGCTTTAGAGATAATATAGTTGTGGGAATATTGTGTAAACTGATCATTTGGAAACCTGTCTCCTACAACATCGGCTACCCATATTCAAGAGTATCTGCTTTTCACGTAAAAATACAGTTACAGTTTCTAAAATACAAGATTTTATTTTGGTGTGGGAATAGGGAAGTATAGTATCTCTGAAATTGGTGAAGTATCGATTAGCCAAATAAAAGCTTCGAATATTATAATTCAAATTAAATTTTAACGCTGCTTTAAATAAAAATTTCAGGAGAAAGCTAGTTCTGGGAATTAATACATACACTTAGAGTTTATTTATTTATTTATTTATTAAATGCAATTTTTTACTTCCTGATATGGATACGGATAACTGGAATTCAGATAGTAGGCATTTTAATGTCTGAATCATATACATCTTTCAATTTCATCTTGAAAGAAACAATTCAGTTAGACCGCTTCGTAAATGATAATAATTTATAAATAATCGAAAAGTACAATAAAAGACATTTTTTCACTGTTGTCAATTATTTTATAGCTAGAAGTCAATTACTTAATAATTATATCTAATGCAACCCAATAAAAAAAATTCAAAATTTGCCTATTTCAAAAAACGAAAAAAAAAAAATCAGTTCAATGTATTAAAAAGTCGAGTATGTAAAATTGAATGTATAAATACATATTATATATATGTGTCCCTTGTTATCTTATCATCTTAACTAACCTCCTACTTCCTTATCAGTCCTGACAACGGCTTTTTCATGACATAAACTCTTAAGTACAAGCCGAAAAAGGTAAAAACTCCTAAATCCTTATTTTAATTCAAAAGACATTTCCCAAGGCCTCCTTATCATAGTATCAGGCCTCACAATCAGCAAGTTTCCTTTGACCGCTATTTTCTCCTGCTACTAGCGCCATCAATCGTCAGTAATAGGAGTATTTTCGACATGAAATTTTTTCACAGCTCCATTTGTTCTATGCATTTGCTTATGAACTAGTATCGGTAGCATAGCTGCCAACTTTTACGCTAAATTCCTACCACTAAAATTTTATACTAAATTTTATCCTATTAAATTGACAAGATCGTGTGATTACATAACGAAAAAAATTCTATTAAATTTTAGTGGTAAGAAAAAAGCTGAAAAGTTGGCAGCTATGCGGTAGCAGAGCTGCTAAATTTCTCTATTCTCTTTTTGGATACCAGTTTTTTAGTACAGACAATTTTGTTTTGTTTGATCGGAGAATTCTGGGATTTAAAAGTTTAAGGGTTTTTAAACAACATTTTCTCTAAAAATATACTGGTGTTCAAAAAGCCGGAGACTTGGCAACTCTGCGGTAGTATCCACCAGGCGGCGATACTTTCCGGAGAAAGTCAATTAATAAGTGGCAATTACCGCGGACATTTTCTCCCATAGACTTTCTCCGGATTGTCAAGTCTTATCTATTAAGGGAGTCTGACATTTCCTTTACCTTTTAAAATCGATACTCTGACAAACATGTACTGCTGACATCTAGCGACTGAAAAGGATACTATTATCATTTTATTATATTCCTGCTGAATAGTTTACAATTTTTAATTCAAAATATTAATTCTGTAAAATCTAATAAGTGGTAATTATAAAAGTGAGAACTAAAAAGAATACCATAACGATTTTTCTATATAGAAGTTGCATTGATTTTCTCTCTCTGAATACATGTTTTCATTACATTTTTGCCCCGTTAAGTTACTATGTGAAAGATAGCTAAAAAATGTTTTGCATATTTATAATCACACGAAACTGTAATTAAACTGCTTATAGACAATAATATCGATAAATAAATAAATATATATATATATTTTAATTTTTTTTTTCAATCGTTAGAACATTTTTTAAAATTAGGTAAATATTTCATTTCTTCAATTTATTCAAATAAAGAAATAATATCTAAAATAACATTACCAGCTATCTTTAAGAAAACATAGTTACTCAGACCTGACAAGTCTCCGGCTTTTTGGATACCAGTAATTTAGTACAGAAAATGTTGTTTTGTTTAATTAGAGAATTTTGCGATTTACAAGAACAATATTTTCTCTAAAAATTTACTGGTGTGCAAAAATCCGGAGACTTGGTAACTCTGGTTACTACAGTTGAGCGTTTTATCGCAGCGCGCTTTTTTAAAATTTCTGCTCCAATTCCTTGAGTTTTGTAAACTGGCGTTATTTTGGCAAATATTGTTTCCATTTTTAAAGAAAAATTTCTTTTTCGTTTTTAGGTACTGTTTTTAATATTTTTAGGATAACTTAAGTTTAGTAATCAAAAGTTAACATCTTTTGTGTTTCGATTTATAAGAAAGTGAAATATACCTACATTTTTTTTTATCTTCTGAAAATATACGCCATATTTGCCGAAACGTCAGTGAAGGCTTACTGTTGAGACCCGAAAAGTTTTTGGTTTCTGTCTGTTTGTTTGTCTGTTTGTCTGTCGGTCTGTCTGTCTGTCTGTTCCGCGATAACTGCCGTAAAAATGATCCGATTAGGTTGATTTTTGGTAGGTATGTTGGTGAGGTACCCGGAATTAGCTGTATAGTTTTTAGTTACATTTGGTTCATTCGTTCGAAAAATATAGAACATTTCTTTTTAGGTCATAATGCTTTCCTATGGGACTGCAAACGATATTCAAATTTCATTTTTAACAGAAATGGAAATCGCATATTTGAATAATGGATTTCAACGTAAAATTGTGGATGTTGATTTTCGATATGGAGGTTTTAAATATATCCAATAATTTTGAAAAATTGCCGATACATTTATTAGAATTGAGATATTAATTGTTTAAATTATTGAAATTTTTTTTGCATCTGTTCCGGAAATATAAAACTTTTATTTTCATGTTTTTTACAAATTTTAAAATTCATTTCTTTTTACTTTGCTCTTTAATTTATCAGTTGCCTAGCAACGATATTTCAAAGAAGATAAAAATAATAAAAGTAACTCGCACTAATTTGTTCCAATAATTTATTAGCAAAATAAATTATTCTTGTATTCTACTGACATAAATGAACAATTTATTTTAATACAAGTTTTTTTTTTAATCTAAAAAGTTTCATGAATAAGAAGTTCATAAGAATTTCAGAATATCATTGCATACACAATGTTTAATTTAACGTTTCTGATTTCTGAAACCTCCGAAGAATTGTATATGCCTATAAATGTGTATGCAATAGAAAAAAAATTAAATTGCGGATTGTAAGATGCTAAATAATATGAAAAGTGAGATTAAAAAACAGTGACTTGAGCTGACGTTGAGGCTCCTGATCTGCAGATTTACTAGTTGCCGAAACGTCAGTTGAGGCTCACTGTTGAGACCCAAAAAGTTTTTGGTTTCTGTCTGTTTGTCTGTCTATTCCGCGATAACTGCCGCAAAAATGGTCGGATTAGGTTGATTTTTGGTGAGTATGTTCGTGAGGTACCCGGAATTAGCTGTATAGGTTTTAATTACATTTGGTTCATTTGTTCGAAATGAACCAAATTTCTTTTTAGGTCTGCTTTCCTAACGGAATGCAGACGATTTTCTAATTTCATTCTTAACTGAAATGAAAATCCCTTTATTTGAATAATGGATTTAAACATAAAGTTATAGATGCTAGTTTTTTTATACGGATGCTTTAAATATATCCAAAAGCTTTCAAAATTTGCCGATACATTTATTAGAATTTAGAAATTAATTGTTTAAATTATTGGAAAATGTTTTGCATCTGTTCGGGAAGTAACACATTTTCCTTTCATATATTTTACAAATTTTAAAATGCATTTTATTTTACTTTGGTCTTTAATTTATTAGTTGCTTAGCAACCCTATTTCAAAGAATATCAAAATAATAAAATTCAAGTAACTCGTACTAATTTGCTGCAATATTTATGTATTTTTTTTATTATGTAAAAAATTACAAGAATAAGTTCATTGGATAATCATTGGTCATTCATAAGAATTTCAGAATATTAAGGCATAAACCGTGTTTAATTTAACGTTTTTAATTTCTGAAACCTTCGAATTATTTTATATGTCTCTAAATATATACGTAATTTTAAAAAAATTATTTGCGAATTGGAAGAGGATAAATAATAGAAAAACTGAGATTAAAAAACAATGACTTTCAGAGCTGACGTTGAAGCTCCTGATCTGAAGATTTACTAGTAAATTTATGTTAACAATATAATGTCCAAAACTCGGTTCAAAATTGAACATCAAAATTATGGTTCAACAACGGGCGTCATTTGAAGGAGGCTTCTGGTGGGGCGCCTGCCTCTCCCTCTAGAAATTTGATATTTTAGAATTTATCACTCATAAACTTAGTCTCTCTTTCTCTCTCTCTCTTTTTTTTTTTTTTTTTTTGAACTTGTATAAAAGCAAAAATATCTTGTCAGATTTGGCAAAATAGAAACATTATCATTAAATGAACACTTTAAGCATGGAAATTAATAATTATCAACGCTATTTACTAAAGCCTTACTATTATTTAACATTTGCAAAGCGACACAAAGGATTAGGGTCCATAAGCCGTATTTTTGTTCTATGAAATAAGACTAAAATTCGATTTTATTACACTGAGTTAATAATTTCATTTTTTAATATTAGAAGTTTTACCCTGTACGATCTGAACCTTTTTTTTTTCTGCATTTTGTTTTGATTTATATAATTTAACCCTTTCGACCTTGATTTTTTTTTTCAATTTTGGGAAAAAATTACTGTTATGCTAACAAAATTAAATATAGCTATCGGAATCACAGAAGTTAGGGTTTAATGAAAGTTAACGAATGCGTTCTTTACCAAAACCTCACAAATGTAGTTATTTTGCTTGTTTTTCATATAACTATAGTCTAATATAGTCTAAGGAATATAGTCTAAGGAATATAGTCTAAATATAGTCTAAGGAATATAGTCTAAGGAATATAGTCTAAGGAATATAGTCTAAATATAGTCTAAGGAAGAATTTTTGAAGACGTTTGGAAAATGTCGTATTACAACTAAATTAAACAAGCATAAAAATTTAGTAATATTTTTTATCTTTTATCACAAATTACCAATTTGGAAAAGTTTTCCCAAATTTTAATTTAAAGAGTGAAACGTATGTTTTAATTAACAGAAATGCCAACGGCTTACTAATAATTATGAAAATTATTATTATTATTATTATTACTAAATTCTAAACATAAGTGAAGTCATAATAGGAAATCTAGAGATTCATACTATAACTATTAGGTGCTGGAATTAACAAAAATAAAGTTTGAAACAAAATAATACTCAATAAAAGATATGTCCTAATAGTAGGACGTCAAGGCCGAAGGAGTTAAACAAGCTCAAAGTTCGTATTATTCGTAGTTTTTGATGAAAAATACGTAGTTTCTCCTAATTTTACCTCAATTATTTATATGAGCGCAATCGTGCAACACTTTCTTCGTTACATATATTATAAAATACATCAAAATGTACAATATATTTAAAAATAAAAATGTTGCAAAGCTGCGCTCATAGTAAAATATTAAAAATAGAGAGTTAACCCTTTCAGGGGCAAGCACTTGCGCTCCTGTAACGTTGAATTCCCACCGGAATTTAGGAAAGAATTTAGTTCAAAATAAGAATAAGCAATTTTTCAACTTTTCCTCGTCAAAGTTAAAAAAGTAAAATTTAATTAAAAGTTTCTGGTTTGAATCGTATTAAAATCAGGTGAGGTTTAAGTATCTGCATACCCTCACGTCACTGAGAGACTTTAGAATGCAGCAACGTATTTAAACGTGCTAAAATGAACGTAACTATTGGTAATGTAAAGGAATGCAGTTGTTAGTAGTTGTAGTTTTTTTTTCTTTTGTGTGTGTGATATATAGTAAAGCTAAGTGCTTCAGTTTGTATGAACAGCGATTCATTAAAGTTTCAATTAGAAAATAGACAACCTTAATCTTTTCCATAAATTCAGCAGTAGAATTAACGACATAATTTGAGGGGGAAATCCTTTAAAATCATTTTGCCTCCCTCAAATTATGTGGTTAATTCTACTGCTGAATTTATGAAAAAGATTAAGGCTTGTACTTTAAATAATAGCACGATGTTAGCCAGTCTGAATATCATCTCTATATACCACTCTCTTGACATGCAGGAAACTATTCAGAATATTACCATAATCGATAATAAGAAGGGACTCAATTACAATAAAAAAACTTCACTTATAGTGGGTTTGAATCTTATTGTTCAAAGTAATATACTCAGCTTTAATGGAGAATTTTACAGTCAATCTAGAGGGGCTCACCAGTTTCTGGTTTGCTTTCCGATTTTAAATTGAGACCTTTAGAAAAATATTTATTGATACCTTTGATAAAGAGCCTACATTTTGGGTTCGTTACGTGGGTGACAATTTGATTGCATAGCCCTTGATAATTTTCTTTATAATGTTAATAACCTGGACCGTAATATAAAATTCACTTTAGAAATAGAGAAAGACGCTACTTTGCCCTTCTTGGATGTTCAATTACACCGCAATTGTCAGATACTGAGCTATGCTGTTTATAGAAAAGCTATGAAAGAAAATACTGTTATCTCCTTCAATGCTAACTTGCCTTTTCAATACCGAAATGTTGCATTTAAATCTTTCATTCAAAGAGCTTTCTTAATCTGTTCTGATACGCATTTAAAACAACAACTTAATTTTATAAAGCAGATAGACATTAATCATGGTTTTCCCCTTAAGTACATTTTTAACATCATTCATAGACATCATTGTCCACCCGCCTAATAATTATCTAACACCCTAATAACCAGCAGAAGCCGACATATTGTCGGTTTGGATATGTTCCGGTTATTTTTGAAAGTTAATAATTATTATTAGTTAAATGCAGCGTCTATAGCAATATCCATATATTTTAATAAAAATACTGTCTAATTCAAATGGCGTAAAATTTTACAGTGCAACTTTCACGGCAGATGCTTCAACCACTTGTTTCTCAATGTTACCAATACAAATGGGCGGTGCTTCAGAGCAGCCCCTTCTCTTCAATCAAGATTACAAACTACGCCATATATACTGAATATCCGAAAAATAATATTGCTTTTGCAATGTTACTACATATCTTTGAATGCTACAAAAGTAAATCATTTTTACGACATTGGCTATTGTAAACCACATATTAAAAATAAAGCATTGAAAAAAAATTAAGGTTTAGAAAAACGGCAAAAGTGTTTTTTTTTTTTTTTTTTTTTTTTTTTGAGAAGCAATTTCAAAAAAATTAAAGCATTTTTATTTTTTAGAGCAATGGTTGTACATTCTAATCTAGTAATAAAAACAACACTTTGAAAATTAATTTTAATTTATACTAGTGACCATGGGCAAAAGTTATATATATATATATATATATATATATATATATATATTGCGGGGAGGGTGTGGAGTGCGTTATCCAGAGCAGGAGATTTGCAAAGTAATAGTAATTGATTCGCTTAAACATAAGTACATGTGAAGAAAGGATTGCTAAGAATCATTGCATTTATCAATATAATTAGCGGCGATGGATACCATAGATGCTTTTGTATAAAATACCTGTTAATGTTAATGTGTGCTGAGACTGTTAATTTACGCTTATTGCATTCTATTAGTGAAATTATGTTTGCTTGTTTCCAGTATTTATATGCACATATCCCGTGATTCGTGTCGTTTAAATGTTATAATGTAGAATCTTCAATTTACATAATTAAAAAAATAATAATAAAAATAAAAAATAGAAATGTAAAAGATGTTTATAATCTCTAATACAAGGCTGTCAACTTTTACACAATTTTCTGACTTCTAAAATTTTATAGTACAAAGCAATTAATCTATAACAGCAACTTGAAGGTGTGGCTGTCTCGTAAAATGTAACTAAATATATGGTAAAAAGAACTTACATTAAGTTTTAAATTTTATAAAAGTTTAAAAGTTTAAATGCGTGTATGTCACCTTTATGTGCATAGTGAATATAATTTCTAAAAAAAGTTATTTTAACAACAAAATTCCTAAACTATTTTATTATTTTTTTAATTAAATTATAATTTAATTAATTTTATCATTAAATCTATTTCTTAATTTTGTTTAATAAAATGTCCTAAATGTTTTACCATTATTAACCACATTTCCTATCAAATGAAGACATGAAGGAAAATCGATTTATATTATTACTGTTATTATTATTATTATTATTTCATATCTTTTTTTTTCTTTTCTGTCACATAATTAAGCTTTATGCATTTCACAACGATGATTATAAAAAATTTCCTGAGTTGTGAAAGCGTTTGTTAGAAATATTTCAAACAAAATACTGCTTAATGAAATACATTGTAAAAAGAAACATCTGAAATAAAAAAAATTTCTCGGTCCGCACATTTAGCTCGGCCAAATTTTTAAATTTACAAGAACGCTGCTCGCGCTTCTGTAAACACTTGCAACTTAAAGTACATGTATTCTATAGCGCTGTGTCATTTGCTAGAACTAAAGCCAAAATCTACTATAGATACTATACCCCTTTACATTTTTTGCCGACATATCACAGATTATTTAAAGTATAACTACAATTTTTGGAATTGAATTTTTCTAATTATTGTTTTGCAGATAAATATTACAAATTCTGCAAGAAGACTTCGGGAGAAAAAATATTAAACAACTATTTCTGATCTGAATATGTGTTCTTAAACTCATTGGACTATCTAAGACACATTGATCTCCATATATCACAATGAATTACAAATAAAAACTAAATATTAAATATTTAATGAATATGGTGCGTGAGCTAATAGGGGAGAATCCTAAAATTGAGAGGAAACGCTATATATTATATATACAATATTGTGCACCAGCATTTGGGTAATTAAAAGGATTTTTTTTTATAGGAGCACTATGTGTAAATTTGTTATCTGTTTTCTAACAAATATATACATACCACTCTCACGAACAGAGAGAGAATGTTTAACGGCAGTTCTGCTGGGTTTTGATTTGTTGCAGTTTTTTACTCTATACAAAAAACGAGGACAACTTGCCGTATAGGCAGGCACCCGTTTTTTTAACTGGTTGTACAAATAATTAGTCATCTATTATATGAACATCTTTTATTTTATTTTAAAGTTATCTTTTAATTTTCCTGGTATGAGTGTAATATTTGTACAGTGTTGCTCTTAAGTTTTTATATGATAGGAAATTTCTCTTTTTATTCGATGTGAGTTGGGTTTATTTATCACAATGCAATTATTTTATTATACAGGGTGGGCCAAAAGTCCCGCATCATAGGAAACACATGTATTGTTACAATATTTTCTCAATATAATTGCCTCCGTTGTCAAAACACAACTATAGGCGATCGTTCATGTTCACTAAGACTGGTGTTATAGCATGGAACTGAGTAGCAATTACCTCACGTAAATGATTTTTATCCCTGATCTTCTCACTGTAAATTTCGATTAAATAGCACACTCTACACACTCTTCAGTAGTCAACATTTTCACCTACTAACTAAAAAAAATAAAAACCAAATTAAAAAATTAAAAACTCATATGAGGCGGGACTTTTGGCCCACCCTGGATATATTTTATTATTTTGTACTAGCCAGAGCTAAAAGAGAACGTCCTACAATAGCGGGAAGAGTTTTTTCTGAAGCATTGTCAGTGTAATTATCTACTAAAAATTCATTTCGTGGATCCTTTCTCTATGCAGCTTCAACAATCATTCTAATAAAGTGTGTGGGGGGGAAGAGGGGGGGGGGCTTCTCTAGCACCTGAATTAAACATTCCAAATGAGGCATGAACAGAAAATAACAAATAAATAAATAAACAGATAAATAAAATAAATAAATAAATATTTTTTTTACCTTACAGGAAGATATATTGCTACGTCTTTTTTTCCTGAAAATAGGCATAGGTTTTTTTTTGGATGGGAGAATTCAGCATTATAAAATGTACAAAAACAAAGACAAGTGTGAAATTGCCTACTGCGTATAAACCGAACATTCAGGCACGCAAAAAGTTGGGGGTGGGGGCTAAATGCGTACTACTCTAATATTTACTTCTTAACATATTCAGCCATACACTGTGTAAATAAAAAACAAATTACATAACAAAAACTGACTAATTTAAATACATTTTTGCTTTAAGAACACAGTAGTTACTCGTGTATGCTGAGCGGATTTTGTATATATTTTTAAAATTTTTAAATCTGGGATAATTTTAAACCTTTAATCTATGGCCGCGCAGTTTATACACCCAATTATTATTTTTATTTTATTTTTTTATTTTTTACATTTTTAAATTTAGAGTGTACGTAACACACGAGGACTTAAAGTTTGAAGACCAACGCAGAACAGAACGACAGCAATGTTGAAATTTAATTCAATTATAAAGTATACATTTAATTATTCTAAATATTATTTGCATGTTTTATTTAGTATTTTTCTAATAGCTGATAACATTAGACTTGAAGTTCATCTCTGGGGCTTCCCATCCTATTACACAATTTCCAACCTCTGTATCTTTTGATCGTTGGACGATTATTTTTATTTTAGTATACGAAGTCATGAAATAATATTTTGTAAACATTGTGCATCATTAAATATAATTCTTGACATTTAATATAATAAAACCTGTTTGAAACATATTTTTGATATTTTGTATTAAATATGTATATTTTTTGAAATGTGGTATTAAAGCTTAGGGTGCTCGTGTTAAACTAGTATATAGGATGTAAAATGATTTATAGTGTAATAAGTAAATATCTGATTGAAGAATCACTCATAATGTTTTTCAATAAAGAAGAAATTGGAACAACAATGCAGCAATAAAATTTTAAACATTTCATTCTAAAAATTACTGTGTGAAAATAATCATGATAAAATTTTTAAGGTTTATTTTGATTTTTGTGTGGTTTAAAGTTTTAGAGATATTAGAGATCTATGTTTAGAGGTGTTTACCTCGTCATACTTAGTTATCCAGAATACTTCTTTTGATTTACATTGCTTTTCAATCTTTTTAATATTTGTCATCTTTTATTTCCCGAAAGTTTAGTACATTTTATATATGATTATTAAATCGCTGAAACTTATGTGTTTCACTAGGGAAAATATCAAAGCGATAAAAGAATTCGAAAACACTTGCATGTAATAAAATGCCACAAAGTAGAGCCACTGGAGTTGTAGTTCTGGGATGATAACTAAATTGTTCGGTAGAATGCGGTAAGTTCCGAGATTAGCTTTTGGTTCTCTTTCACACCCCGAAATATAACCTTTGAAATTTTCGTATATTTCGTGGAATGATAACTAAATTGTTCGGTAGTGGGCGGGGCGTTCTGAGATTAGTTTTTGGTTTTGCTTTTACATCCTGAAATGTAACCGTTGAAATTTTCGTATATTTAGCGGCAGTATGACAGTAACTACAATCAGAAATTTTCAATCTTGTCATTAAATATTTCATATATTGATGACATATTTAAATTTTTAATAAAACTAATCCGATTATGCATTTCTTTTAATTTTTAATCTTATTTATTTTCTGCTTACTTCTTGAATAATTTACAGTCGCGTAATTAAAGGATACGAATATTTTAAAGAGATTCCTTTCTATAACAAAGGATACATTTAAAAAAAATAGAATTTAATGTATTCAGTAATTTGTTTGAAAGTATATTTATTATATGGGCTTAAAATTAAATTCTGACGAATATTAAATTCAAACAAAATGTGATAAGTATAGTAAATGCACCCGATTTTTAATTTATAAAGCTAGATTAAACACGTTTCATTATACAATTCCCCCCACCCCCACCCCCATGTTCTGAGGAAAATCGACTTCTTTCCATTTTATTTTCTTACGCTGTATACCTCATTTCTAAAAATAAAATATTTTCTTGAAAATTTTAAATAATAACTCAAAATTTTTTCCACTGTTTTTCAACTTTTTTTTAAATTGTTTAAATAAATTTTCTTTTATGTTATTTAGTGTTTAAATATTATTAAATAAAAATTTTCAACTTTCATTTTATACAGAAAATGAAATTACAGTTTAAATTAGTTAAAAAGGTGTTTTATGTAATCTGTTTTTGAAAACATGAAAGATTGTTTGTGATTTTTGTAAATTATTTTTATTTTTATATCTCTTAAAATGCAGATAAGTCTGTTGTAAATTATGCTCATTTATTTAAGCCTTATTAAACCCATCAAAATCTCAAGTGATTTAAGCATATCTGCATATTTTAATGACATAAAGATTAATCCCTATTTAAGAATATTAAATTAACCCTCTCTCTCTCCTGACCCTCATAAGAGGTTCCTAAATTGCATGATAAAACGCAATGTTTTAGACAAGGATTTCGGTAAATTTTATTTTGAGTGATGTCTTTTAAACATCCAGGCATCATTTGTGGCATATATATATATACATATATATATATATATATATATATATATATATATATATATATATATATATATATATATATATATATATATATTATCGTAATCTTTAATCTGCTAATTCCAAGGCTGATTTGTGAAAAACAAATTGGCACCGAGAGGGTTAATAAGTAATTTAACTTAACTAAACATAATTTTTTTTAATTCTACCTGCTACATACTTTTAAATTTCTATGATTTTTCTTTTTCCGACACTATTTCTAATAACTTATCTTCGCATCCTCAAATCAAAAATTTTTGCTATTAAATAGGATGTAAATTACAATTTGCAAAGAGTGGTGAAGAAAAATCACAAATATCCGAAACTATGTTTTTTGATAAATGTTTTCTAATCCTGTCTGGTACCATACTTCTTGGAAAATCTAAACACTTTTTGTGCCACGTATATAGAATGTTTTAGTCCCCCTCCCCTCGCCTTCTTTTTAAACGGTATTCCAGCTTTTTAAATCTTTTAATCCGTAACAAGATAATTTTATTAAACAGAAGCGTTTCAAAACTTGACTTATGTGTTTTTAATATGATGAATATTTATAAATTTAAATATTCTGTGATTGTTCTCCGTATTTATTTTATTTTATTTTTCCCATTCTGTGACTGTAAATATTTAGCATTTTTTCCTTGTTTCGGGAACCCCTGTCGCGTTCACCGACCTAACCGTTCGGAGTTTTCAATGGTTTTCTTCGAACCTTGCCGTAAATACGAGTTAAGATACTTTAGAAAGACCCCCATGGAGGTCCCTCCCCAACCCCCCTAAGGCCTATATCCCTCGTGTAGATAATCGGCTGCCATAAAATCTACCAACTAACCTTGTTTCGGGAGTGGTAATTTTCCGCATTTTCACGGTATTTTCGTTTATTTTTATTTTATTTTTTTATTTTTTAATCTAAATCCACACCTGAAATTTCCGCTTTCATCCCGCATCCGTCCCCGGCACGCAAGTTTAAAACCTTTTAATGAGTTTATAAATTTTGTAAAAGGTCCGCCACTTTTAAAAATAAATTAAAAAAATAAATTCATTTGAATTTCTCCTTCTCGTCTTATGCCCCTCCCTCGCCTCTCCATCCCATCAAGCTCTCTAATGCTCAAAGTTGAAATTCTTTAAATCTCTATTTAAGAAATCTGTCTTAATTGTTGTTTTGTAGTTATAACAAATAGATTATCAATCTTCTCAGTTCCACCACCCACCTCTCCGAAAAATTTATGCTACCTTTATCACGCAATTTTTTGGAATCTTTAAAATGTTCACTAAATTAATCCTGTTTTATAAATCTTACAGGAAATAACTGATTTTCTAGAAAAACAAAACTATCCGAAACATAGCTAATTATAATACCGAATATATGTACATATATATACACCTTGACTGCTGCATATTTCATTTGTCCTGTACTACGTGTGAGGAACTTACAAAATCAAAAGGAAAATCTGTCATTCCATTCATTAGAAAATAAAATAGAATGGTTTTGCATTAAAGGTTGTGATTTATATTTTTATCTTTGAAATAAATAAATTAATTAATTAAGCGTTCAAAATAAAAGTAACAAAAAAGGATCAGTAAATTTGATCAGGCTCACGGGCATGGACGCATAGTATGGAAATCTAGCCCAGTCAGTAGCTCTTATGGTTTAAGCAAGTAAAAAGTAAAAAGAGTAAAAAAGGGTAAAAAAGGAAGTGAAAAAGACCATAAACACACAGACCTCCTAAAACGATGCGAGGAAGTCGGGGAGTAGTTGCAAGTAATGCAAGAGGGTGCCAAACATCGTGTTTCCTCCACCTTTGAAAATTTCAAGCTACGCCCTGATTAAAAAGTATAGAAGAATATCGTGCTTTACATTTCATTTTTCCTTAAGGTAAGGTGCATACACTCATCAGAATTTCTAGAAATGATAATTTCGGATTTACATTTTCCAGTTCATACTGAAATTGAACAATTCGAAATCACTGTATTTAACCGTAGAATTCATATTTTTCTGCAATTATATAAGATAAAAAATTCTATAGAAATTTTTTACTAAAATGTATGTACCTTGGGAGAACGACGGGTCTATGTTTAGTTTTATCGGCAATAAAAAAACGGAAGAAAAATCTAAAAGAATAGCATTAAACACTTTGGAACTCAAATTATTGAGAAAAAGGATGCAGTTAAAAATTGTAGTGATGTTTAAGAACATAAATTTCACCCTTTTCTGTATCAGTAGAATATGTTTAATGATTTTAATATAGGAAAAATTGCATTAATTCTTTTACAGATTTGCCTTAATTAGGCTTGGAGATTTCACGTAAAGAAGAAAGGTGTCCCATTTCAGCCAAATTACGGACTAATGTAACTTATATATTTATTAGTTCCGCGTCATTGTTTATGAAATAAAAGATTAATCAATAACATTTTTTCAAAATAATTTCGACGAAGGAAGCCTTCATATGACTATTCTATGCATTTAGGATATATGTAAATATTATACAATACTTTATAAAAAGTTACAGATTTAGAATTTATTAATTTATGCTTATTTTTAATAATAATGAAAAAAAGGGAATTTTTATACGGAAATCATTTTATTAATAGCGCTAAAATTTGTTACCACTTGGCCAAAACTTCAAAATAATTATGCGCTGAATTTATTCGGAAAATATTACTATCATGAAACAGTAGTTATAAAATAAATTACTGAGGAAAAAAAAAAGTGTATATTGAGTTATAAAATATTAATCTCATATCGGAATAATTATAAAGTAATAATGTATGTATAAAACACGTGTATTCAAGCACTATTTCATATACAAAATGCAATATTTAAACTCGCGCCATCCATTTCATAAGTTTTGGTATGGATAGAATTTTATAGAATTAACAACAGTAAAACTTTTCAAGGATTAACGACTTTTTTTACTGTTCTCAAATCTGATAGACGGAAGGTGCTGGGTTCAAACCAAAGAATATAGATACGGCTCGTCCCTGTCACGCTCGTCGACCTAACTGTTTGGAGTTTTCCGTGGTTTTCTTGTAACCTTGCGTAAATACGGGTTAGGATTCCTTGGAAAGATCCCCACTAGGGCCTATATCCCACGTGCCAGGCCTGTTTACCGAATAGGCTCATGAAGCCTGAGCTTACCCATTGAAATACAAAGGGGCCCCCAAATTTACTTTTCAGAACTAATTTTTAGAAAAAAAAAATTTCAGCCAGGGTAAAAAATGTATTTTTTTTTTTTTTTAATTATAGATACTAAATTTTCCCTCGTACTATTACTGACACATTTATACTCTTATTATTTTTTTTTTCTGTTGATACAATAATTGGTATAAAAACAGTCATTAAATGCAGCTTATTTTCTTTTTTCTAGTGTTTTACATTTTATTTTCAAATGTAAAACACTGATGTAGACTGTAATGTGCAAAAAAGAGCAGAAAATTTAATCTGTATAATTATACTTTGTTTAAATTCATTAAGAGTGAAGAAATGGTAATAAAATATAGATAATAGATTATTTAAATAAAGGGGAAAGTAATTAGCTTTCAGTGATATCAAATTTCTTTTTTTCAAAATAGAAGCAAAATTGTGTTGTAGCTAAGTCTAAATTTATTTTAAATATTTGTTGTCCCTGTATTGTTCTTAGCACTGGAAAATCCTGTAATTTGTAAAGCATAAAATATATTTTGATGTTCAAATATTCGCACCTGTTTCATACTTTAAATTCCTTTACAAAATTAATTGTTGTGTATTATTATGTATATAATAAATATATTTTTCATATGTATATAGGTAGATACCTTTAATTTAATATTAAAAGTGTTGTTTACTCGAAATTTTGATGGTAAAATTTCAAGTTGTTGAAGCATGATTGGTAGATGGGGGTGCTTCCCATACTTCTAAGTCTTAAGCGGGCCCTGCCCACGTGCGGGTAATCGGACGTCATAAATTCCCCAACCGATTTTTTTAAGTGTCTGTCCCTGCTGAAGATTATATTTGTGCATGCTGTGGGCATGGGCTGCATTAGCGGTTAGAGACAGGACGATTCCTAATGGTAAGTCTGTGAGTAAAATCTTCCAAACTTCTCTGTGCTAGAGACTGGAGATTTATCCCTAAAGAGGGATAGTTTCCTCAATAAGATATCATTATTTAAACCAAGACTCCCTTAATAGATAAGACTTGACAATCCGGAGAAAGTCTATGGGAGAAAATGTCCGCGGTAATTGCCACTTATTAATTGACTTTCTCCGGAAAGTATCGCCGCCTGGTGGATACGACCGCAGAGTTGCCAAGTCTCCGGCTTTTTGAACACCAGTATATTTTTAGAGAAAATGTTGTTCTTTTAACTACCAGAATTCTCCGATCAAACAAAACAAAATTGTCTGTATTAAAAAATTGGTATCCAAAAAGAGAATAGAAAAATCTAGCAGCTCTGCTACCGCACAGCTGCCAACTTTTACGCTTTTTCCGTACCACTAAAATTTAATAGAATTTTTTTCGTTATGTAATCACACGATCTTGTCAATTTAATAAGATAAAATTTAGTATAAAATTTTAGTGATAGGAATTAAGCGTAAAAGTTGGCAGCTATGCTAGCGATACTAGTTCATAAGCAAATGCATAGAACAAATGGAGCTGTGAAAAAAATTCATGTCGAAAATACTCCTATTACTGACGATTGATGGCGCTAGTAGCAGGAGAATATAGCGGTCAAAGGAAACTTGCTGATTGTGAGGCCTGATACTATGATAAGGAGACCTTGATTTAAACTTTTGGTTGATGCTGCCATCTATTAGCAGAAAATTAAGTTAGCGAATTTCTAATTTTCTTAGCGAAATTTAAAACTATCATCTTGAATATTGTGGCATATAAAGATGAATGTAATCATCAAGGGCATTTAAATTATTAATAGACTTAATATTTTTCTTGATTTAAGTAATTTTTGAATTTATGAAGTAATTATAATTCTGGCATTTTCAAACCATTTTCACACTTTCATGCCAACATCAGATAAACATCCTAATTTATTATATTATATTTATCATAAAAATCATAGTTTAAACTACAGTAATTAGCATAAGTAGTTTGACTAAAACAGGGTTTGTACACAATTTTAAAAAATAAAATTCAAGGACTTTCAAGTTCTCCCCCCCCCCCCCCAAAAAAAAAAAATAAATAAATAAAAGACGAACAAACAAATGCAGCAAAGGATCTACATTATAACTAATTATAAAGTATTTTACCCGTAAAGCAATCTTAAACCGAAACACAATACAGTAAATAAAAGTCGGTTATCACAAAGATAAATAATAACTTTTCAATAAGATGCTATTATCTGATCATAAACCCACATGGACAAGTCATAAATAATAATTTCCCTAAGCATTTGAGGAAAGAGGGGAAAATATCCATCTTTAGGAATAAATCCCGAGTTTCAAGAAAGGAAAATTTTACGGATTTTACTGTAAATCCTACCATTAGGAATCGTCCTTTCGCTAGCGATCTGTAGTACTTTAATAAGGAGTCGAATCAAATCTTGAATTCTTTGTACATCTCAAATAGCAAAGTCGAGCACACGTCAGTGAATAAAATACGTTTAAGAAAGGTCTTTAGTAAAAATTGGGGAAATAGAATTTTTCGTTAGTAGATAACTGTCTTATAGAACTGTTATCTAATTCTCTCATACTCTTTCTTCTGTTCAAATCATAGTTAACTTATTCGTTTCACGTTCTTTTATTAGATATTTCTTCGAATATAGCATTTTATTATTATATTTTCTAGAAATTTTGTAAAAAAATTTGCCCCTGGTAAGAAATATAAAACATTGTAAGAAATTGAAAGTTCGTAAAACATTTAAAAGCTTGCTATCTTATAAAATCCTGTATTCCACTTGCACAGAATTGATAAAAAAAAAAGGTTTAAACAACGTTAATATTTTCAATATTGCTTTGTAGGAAATTAAATATAAATTTTTATTAATTTTAAATCATAAAAATATATATACTTTATGCATTACTTATAAGTTAACACAAACATAAATTAGCCATATAAGCATATTATTATTATTGTACTTATTAATAATAATTAATAGTTAAATGCAGCGTCTATAGGAATATCTATAGATTTTAATAGAAATACTGTTTAATTAAAATATCGTATAATTTTACAATGCAGATTCCATGGCAGATGCTTCAACCACATGCTTTTCGAAGCAAACAATACAAATGGGCGTTGCTTCAGAACTGTCCCTTCACTTCTGTAAGATTACAAACTTCGTCATATATACTGAATATCCATGGATATCTTGAAATGTCCGAAAAATGATATTGTTTTTGCAATGTTACTTGATATCGTTGAATGTTGAAAAGTAAATTAATTTTTACGACATCGACTATTGCATACCAGATATTAAAAAAAAAACTTCCAGAAAAATTGCGAAAATGTTAAATTATACTTTTTTTAGAACACTGTTTCTATATTCTAATGTCAGATGAAGTGAAAACAACACTTTTAAAAACTAATTTTAAGATATGCCAGTAAACATGGATAAAAGTAATAAATTTTATGCGTGACATACAACGACATTCGAAATATTGGTGAAAATATTTGTGCTAAATAGAATTCTCTTAGCATATGTGCTGGCAAGAATGAGCATGTGAGGGTGTTGCACCTACGTGGATTCTCAAATTTAATTAGATAATTTTATTCTTTATTAGCATAATTAAAACATTAACAGACAGAGAAACTAAACTTTTATTCACAGGAAGGGGTTTCTGCATCCTGCCCCCAACCCATTGAAGACAATTTAAAATTATGTTTTACTTTTCGCATTCATGTGCTTCGATTTTATCTCAAACGGTAGAGGAAGGGGAAAGGAGTGTAACCCTGAAGAAATAAATAATGGAATGTTTCAATTCTCCATTTTGAAAAATGTTCGCAGAAATTTACCATTGAATTTTATTTTTTTCATAAATTGAAAATTTTTCGATTGCTTTGTATGTTGCTATGTTTAAAAAATGTTTTGTGGGGGAGAATTCTTACAAATAATTCTTAGTTTAGCTTATTCCGTGTTCATATTCTACATTTTTAGAAAGCGGACTAGGCTGTGGACAACAGGTGCATCGGTTCCGAAACATTGCCCCTTCATTCCTGCGGCACCCTAGCTATTCACTACATTAAGTTTTCTTTACTATTGCAAATATATATATATATATATATATATATATTGGGGGGGGGGTCGTTATCCAGAGCGGGGCATTTGCAAAGTAATTGTAATCGAGCCGCTTCTACATAAGTATATATGTAGAAATGGTTGACAAGAAACATTGCATTTATCAATATATATTTAGCGCCAATGGGATGCCATAGATGTTTTTGTGTAACATACCTGTTAATGTTATTGTTTGCTTAGACTGTTAATTTACACTCATAGCATTCCATTAGTAAAATTACGCTTGCATGTTTCCAAGTTTTATATGCTCTTATCCTGTAATTAGTGTCGTTTATCTGTTGAAAGGTAGAAACTTGAATTTAAAAAAAAAATAGAAACATAAAAAATGGTTCTAACCTCTTATGCAAGGCTGTCAGCTTTTACACTATTTTCTTACCACTAAAATTTTATAGTACTAAGCTAAGCAATTAATGTTATAACAGCTAAATGCAACTTGTAGACGTGGTTTGCACAAGATGGTGAAAAAAAACCTTACTTTACGTTTTAAATGTTATAAAAGCTTTAAATGTTTACATCCGTGTATGTCATCTTTACGTGCAAAATGAAAAAAAATCTTAGCAAAAGATATTTCAACAACGAAATTTCTCAAATGTTTTATCATTAATTTTGAACACTAGAATGGCGGGAAATTTTACTCAAGTTTCATAAAAATATGTCACACCAGAATTTTTAGTTAAGATTTTCAACATATTTATTTAACCTATTTTTGTGCGATATATATTTAACTTATTTTATGAAGAAATATCCGTTTCGAATCGACATTTTTTTTCATTAGTAGGAGTCAAAATGAGCCCTCACCGCCGTTCTAGTGTTAATTAATTTAATTTTATCATTAAATGTATTTCTTATTTTTTTTAAAAATAAAAGTCCTAAATCTCCTAAACGCAATCTTAATCACATTTCCTATTAAATGAAGATATGAAGGAAAACCATTTACATTATTATTGTTATTATTATTATTATTATTCCATATATGTATATATATATATATATATATATATATATATTGTCGCATAATTAAGCTTCATGCGATTCACTATGATGATTATCAAAATTCCCCGAGTTTTTAACGCGTTCAATATAAATATTTCAAAACTGCTGTTTAATGAGATAGACTGTAAAAAGAAACACTTGAAATAAATCAGTTGATATTTTTTTCTCGGACAGCATATAGAAATTTTGAAATTTACAAGAACGCTGCTCGCGTGTCTATAAACACTCGCTTTATGTATAATCACAGACAATTTAACCCCTTCAGGGGCAAAGCACTCTTGTAGCTAAAATATTGAAATGATTGGTTGACACCAGGATTCACGACCGAATTTATTTTAAAATAAGTAATAAGCTTTTCCTCATATGCCTTATAAATAAAAAAAATTATTATAAAATTTTGGTGTCATTGTGACATTTTGGGATTAAAATTAAGTGGTATATATAATATACCGGTGCCCTTCAAGGGGTTAAAGTACCTGTACTCTATAGCGGAGTGTTATTTACTAAAGCAAATCAACTATAGAAATGAGCTCGATGACCGCATTTACAGTTTTTTGCCGACATATCCCAGAGTACTTAAAGTATTACTACAATTTTTGGAATAGAATTTTTCTAATTATTATATTGCAGATAAATGTGACAAATTCTGCAATAAATCGCAAGACGACTTTGATACTGAAGAGAAAATATTAAACAAAGATTTCTGATCTGAAATAGTGTTACCATACTTCTTGGAAATTCTAAGGAGTGTACGCACATTGTTCCCCATATATCACAACGAATTAAAAATATAACCGAATTATTAATATTAAATTCTTAATAAATGCGGTTATGAACTAATAGGGGAGGTTCCTGAAATTGACATGAAACGCTATATATTATATTTATGATAATGTACTCCAGCAATTGTGTTATTAAAAGGAATTTTTAGGAGGCCTTTGATATAATAGACCACTCCCACCAAAGCCATTAAATAATAAGCCCAGTCAAATAAATGGGAAACTTTTCGCAAGTTGAAAATAGCGCCATCTAGCGGATGGGATGCTTGCATTCGGCACCAAGAATATTTTAATAAAATTTTGCTTCTAAAATTAAAGCTTAAAATAAGGAGTTCATATTTTCTAAAAGAGTCGTATGTAAATTCCGGTGTCAGTCAGTAATTTCACATTTTACGAACAGAATTTGTCTGTGCCGGAAAGGGTTAATTGCATAGTGATGTAAATTTCCATCACTTTTTATTTAACTTTTAATAAATAAATCAACTTCTTCACCAACACTATATTTATATAGAAATATTAATCCAGTAAATTTCCCCCCCTTTTTTTTTCATTATAGTTTTAGCTTTAATGTAAAAGACCCCAATAATTAGCAAGCTTTTAAAGGAAGTGAAAAGGAAACAAAACATCGATACAAACGATAAAAATCGTATAAAATATCGATATAAATAAATCTTATCGTTTCTCTGCGACGTACTTCTGTTTCGCCTTCCTTCCGCAGCAGATGAAGTGGCGCTAGTGTGCCACTAACTAATTTAACACTATCTGACTGGGCTTATTATTTAATGGCTTTGACTCCCACGAAGAGGGAGAATGTTTAACGTGAATTGAAATATTTCGTTTCAATCTCCTACGAAAAGGGAGAATGTTTAACTTGAATCGAAATATTTTGTTTTCGTTACAACCTACTACTTTAACTGAATATTATCTGGAAAACACTTTGTATTTTATTTCAACGTATTATTTTAATCTTCTTGGTATGAGTGTAATATTTCAACTCTCTTATTTTTAGTACTTATATGATAGCAGAAAAGTTTACTTTTCATTCGGTATGATTTGGATTTATTTATCACAATGCAATTATTTTATTATGTATATTTTATTATTTTGTACTAGAGAGAGCTAAAAGATCCTACACTAGAGGAAACAGTTTATTCAGAAGCATTGTCAATGCAATCATCTACTAAGATTTCAATTCTTTGATCCTTTCTCTAAGTAGCTTCAACAACGTTTTAATAAAGTGGGAGAAACTTCTATAGCACCTGAATTAAGTTTTCAAAATGAGAGATGAATAGAAAACAACAATAAATGAATATATATGTATATTTTACCTTACAGAAAGAGATATTGCTAAGATTTTTCCCCTGAAAATAGGCATCCGTTTATTTTGGATTGGTTATAAAATGTTATTATCAATGTTATTATGTTAAACATCATTATAAAATGTACAAAAACAAAGACAAATGTTAAATTTCCTAGTGTGTATAAACTGAACATTCAGGCATTCAGAGAGTTGGGGATGGAAGATAAATGTATACGTAACGTACGTAATGTAAAAAAAAAAAAAGGAAAAAAAAAAAAGTACTACCCTAATTTTTACTTCTTAATATATTCAGCCATAAAATGTGTATATCAGGTACAAATTACCTAACAAGAAGAAACTAATTTAAATATATTTCTCTCTCTCTGTATATATATATATATATATATTATTCTACATATATACAGTAGTTACTCGTGTAAGCCGAGTGGTTTTTATATATATTTTTTTAATCTGGAGGTAATTTTAAATCTTTAATCTAATGTCGCGCAGTTTTTACACCTTTTATTTTTATTTATTTATTTATTTATTTATTTATTATTATTATTATTGTTATTATTTTACATTTTAAAATCTAGACTGTACGTAACACACGAGAACTTAATATTTGAAGACCGGCTCAAAACAGAAGTTTTCAGAGTTGTGAAAGCGTTTAATAGAAATATTTCAAACAAAATGCTGCTTAATGAAATACGTTGTAAAAAGAAACATCTGAAATTAAAAAAAAATTTCTCGGTCAGCATATTTAGCTTGGCGAATTTTTTTAATTTACAAGAACACTGCTCGCGCTTCTGTAAACTCTCGCTTTAGGTATAAACACGGACAATTTAAATTACCTGTATTCTATAGCGCAGTGTTATTTACTAAAACTAAAGCCAAGATCTACTATAGAAAAGAGTTCGAAGACCACACTTACATTTTTAGCCGACATATCCCAGATTATTTAAAGTATTACTTACTACAATTTTTGGAATAGAATTTTTCTAATTATTGTTTTGCAGATAAATATTACAAATTCTGCAAGAAGACTTCGAATTTGAAGAAAAAATATTAAACAGCGATTTCTGATCTGAATAAGTGTTGTTATACTCCTTGGAATATCTAAGACACATTGATCTCCATATTTCACAATGAATTAGAAATATAAACTAATTATTAATATTAAATGTTTAATAAATATGGTGCGTGAGCTGATAGGAGAGGTTCCTAAAATTGAGATGAAACGCTATACATTATATATACGATATTGTACACCAGCATTTGTGTTATTAAGAGGATTTTTTTTATATAGGAGCACTATGTGTAAATTTAACCTCTGATTTCTAACAAACATATACATATGCATGCCCGTGTAAGACGAACTACAGTATTTTGATATAATCATAGCTGCCAACTTTTATGCTTTTTTCCTACCAATAAAATTTGATAGTAAATTTTATCTTATTAAATTGCCAAAATCATGCGATAACAAACGCATTACCTTTAAAAAGCATATTCTTAATATCCGCGGTAAAGTCGCCGGGATTTCCAAAACTCTCGCCCCCCCTACTTCGCAGCCACTCACTCTCCATACACAACAAACTCTTAATATATAATGCTTGCATTCTCTCTGTTATCACATATGCATGTCCAATCTGGGGCTTCACTTGCAAAACCAGTATGAACAGTCTCTCTAGTACCCATTACAAACAGCTCCGTTACATCAGGAATGGCTCTAGATATCTCAAAAACTCCACAATCCTCAAGGATATGAAAACGACTGCACTCAAACATCGCATTAAACACCTTGCGAAAAAATTCTACAATGACATTAATCACATCCCAAATGAACTCATCTATGAGCTACCTGACTACGATGCTTGCAGTCCATCCAACCGGAAAAAACCAAGGTACTTCACTATTCTTGATGAATAGTCCTTCCGAGCTATAATTCTTATTTTCTCTTTAATTAAAGGAAAAAAAAATATTATTATATGTTTATTTTATTAAATAAAATAAAATTGACTTTTCTCTTAAACCTCTCCTAACATCTTTACTTTACCTCGTCTGGCATTATTTTTGTTTTTTTTAACTATGAACTATTTTTACTTTTATACATTAACTAGTAAATTTTCATTATTTTATTGATATACTTAACATTATCCTATTTTTATGTACTCAATTAGACTACGGCTAAACATTTCTTATGGCTCTCTCAGGATTTGATATACACCTACTCAAAGCCAGGGTGTGCAGTTGCTTCGCAACTTGGAAGCCCATTGAACCTATCACAAGTTCAAGTTCAAGTGTGATTACATAAAGCAAACATTTCTATTAAATTTTAGTGGTAACAAAAAAGCGTAAATGTTGGCAGCTAAGTATAATGCATAGGTGCCAACCTCTCATTAATATTCCGCAATATGCGGGTTAATTTGACCCATGTTTAACACGTTTCGCACCAGAAATTTTTTTTACAAATAAAATAAAACAAATTCCACGTAAAAACCTGTAATTGAATAAATAAAGATTCATCCAATAATTTTTCTGGTTTGAAGTGTTGTTAAACTGGGTCAAATTAGCACTTTATCGACCGGTCGTCGATTAATCGACGTTTGCTCCCCAGTGCTTACCGACCGGCCGTCGATTATTCGACGTTTGCTCCCCAGCGCTTACCGACCGGTCGTCGATTAATCGACTTTTGATCTTTCTGTTAGATTTGTTTAGGTTAGATTGACAAGTAGCAAGCAGCAAGCATTCTTTATTCAGATAATCGGTGCTTTTTTATAAGCTTTAGCCCTTCAGAACAGATTTCGCTTGTAAATACTGCAACGTCCCATTACACAAAGGTGACTGTTTCGAGCGCTATCATAGTTTAAAAAAATATTAAACAACTTCTTTTTTCGACAAATATTGTTATATGGATTGTGGTATATTTTATGTAAATAATAAACTGAAAACGATTGTAATAGATAAAATAAATATTGTTTAACACTAATATGATTAACCCCTTCACGACGAGCGTCCTTTACAGAATTTTTAACCTTTTACCACCGGTTTTTCAAAACAGAAAATTTCACCTAATTGAATCCCACAAATGCTAAGATTTAATGAGGCAAATCTTACATTAAAAAAATAACTGGTGGGAATAATCGAGGATTCTGAGCATCTTATGCGTCACGTATACGTGTCGCTCGTCTCCAAGGGGTTAAAGTAAAAGATTTTATTAAATTTCGTTACCCTAGAATAACACGAAGCATACAATTGTACCAGAGTTTAAGAAAAGCGCATATATTCCCGCGCGTCAGTCTAGGCCGAAACCAAGCCGGTTTCTCGGACGATCTGCGGCTGACCGGGCGGTGAAAGGGCATAGTATGTTCGAAACGCTACCGGTCGGTAAAGTGTTAACTCGAATATTACGTAATATTAATGAGAGGCTGGGAACTATGTAATAGAAAACCCTGACGATCAGAGAGAATGTTTGACGTCAATCCTACTGGTTTCTTACTGAAAAGTCAACCTACAATGACAACGGGGAAAACTTGCCATATAGGCGTTCACCCGTTTTTTTAAATCGTCACACAATAATCTTTCACAATACATTCAGAAACATATTTTAATTTATTTTATCAAAGTATTTTAATCTTACTGGTATGAGTGGAATATTTCTACAGTGTTACTCTTACATACTAATATGATATAAAAAAAAGTTATCTTTTTATTCGGTGTGATTTGGGTTTATTTATCACTTTCCGATTATTTTATTATACAGAGTGGGCCAAAAGTCCCGCATCATAGGAAACACATGTATTGTTACAATATGTTATCAATATGATTGCCTCCGTTGACAAAACACAACTGCAGGCGATCGTTCATGTTCCTCAGATTGTTGGCCACTAAGATTGGCGTTATGGCATAGAACTCAGTAGAAATTCGCTCATGCAAATGGTTTTTATGCCTGATCTATGCACTGTAAACTTTCGATTTAAAGTAACCTCCATACAGCAAACTCTACACACTCTTCAGTAGTCAGCATTTTTACCTACAAATTAAAAATAAATAAAAACCAAATTAAAAAATTAAAAACTCCTATGAGGCGGGACTTTTAGCCCACCCTGTATATATTTTATTATTTTGCACTGGCCAGAGCTAAAAGAGAACGTCCTACAATAGATAGAAGAGTTTTTTTTTTTTTTTTGAAGTATTGTCAGTGTAATCATGCACTAAAAATTGATTTCGTGGATCCTTTTTCTATGCAGCTCCAACAACCGTTCTAATAAAGTGGGGAGGGGAGAGGGACTTCTCTAGCACCTGAATTAAGAATTCCAAATCAGGGATGGACAGAAAATAACAATAAATAAACAAATATATATTTTTTACCTTACAGGAAGATATATTGCTAAGTCTTTTTTTCCTGAAAATAGGCATCGGTTTATTTTGGATGGGTGAATTCAGCATTATAAAATGTACTAGAACAAAGACAAGTGTGAAATTGCCTACTGCGTATAAACTGAACATTCAGGCACACAGAAAGTTGGAGGTGGGGGCTAAATGCGTACTACCCTAATATTTACTTCTTAAAAAATAAAATGTGTATATAAAGAACAAGTTACTTAACAAGAACTGACCAATTTAAATATATTTTTGCTTTAAGAACACAGTAGTTACTAGTGTATCCTGGGCAGTTTTTATATATATTTTTTAATTCTGGGGTAATTTTAAACCTGTAATCTAATGCTCCGCGCTTTTTACACCTTATTATTAGTATTATTTTACTATGTTTATTTTTTACATTTTTAAATCTAGAGTGTACGTAACACACGAGGGCTTAAAGTTTGAAGACCGGTGCAGGACAGAACGACAGCAATGTTGAAAATTAATTAAATTATAAAGTATACATTTAATTATTTAAAATATTATTTGCATGTTTTATTTAGTGTTTTTCTAATAGCTGGTAACATTGGACTTGAAGTTTATCTCTGGAGCTTCCCATCCTATTACACAATCTCTGACCTCTGTGTCATTTTAATCGTTGGACGATTATTTTTAGTTTAGTATACGAAATCATGAAATAATATTTTGTAAACATTGTGCAACATTAAATATAATTCTTGAAATTTAATATAATAAAACATTTTTGAAATATATTTCTGATATTTTCTATTAAATATGTATATTTTTCGAAATATGGTATTGAAGGTTAGGGTGCTCGTGTTAAACTAGTATATAGGGTGTAAAATGATTTTTAGTGTAATAAGTGAATATCTGACTGAAGAATCACTCGTAATGTTTTCCTGTAAAGAAGAAATTGGAACAAGGTTGTAGCAATAAAATTTGAAACATTTCATTCTAAATTATACTGTGTGAAAATACGCATGATTAAATTTTTAAAGTTTATTTTGATTTTTGTGTGGTTTAAAGTTTTAGAGATGTTAAAAATCTCTGTTAAGAAGTGTTTACGTCATACTTAGTTATCCAGAATACCTTGTTTGAATTATATAGCTTTTCAATCTTTTTTAATATTTGTCATCTTTTATTTCCCGAAAGATTAGTGCATTTTATAGATGATTATTAAATCGCTGAAACTTATGTGTTTCACTAGGCAAAATATCAAAGCTCTATAAGAATCCGAAGACACTTGCATGTAATAAAATGCCGCAAAGTAGAGCCACTCAGGTTGTAGTTATGGGATGATAACTAAATTGTTCGGTAGTGGGCTGTGAGTTCCGAGATTAGCTTTTGGTTATCTTTCACACCCCGAAATATAACCTTTGAAATTTTCGTATATTTCGTGGAATGATAACTAAATTGTTCCTTAGTGGGCGGGGCGTTCTGAACTCAGTTTTTGGTTCTGCTTTTACATCCTGATATGTAACCGTTGAAATTTTCGTATATTTAGCGGCAGTATGACAGTAACTGCAATCAGAAATTTTCAATCTTGTCATTAAATATTTCATATATTGATGAAATATTTAAATTTTTAATAATACTAATCCGATTATGCATATCTTTTAATTTTTAATCTTATTTATTTTCTGCTTACTTCTTATAAAATTTAAAGTGGCGTGAAGGATACGAATATTTTAAAACAGATTCCTTTCTGTAACAAAGGATACATTATATTAAAAAAAAAAATAGAAATTAATAAATTCAGTAATTTGTTTTATTATATGGGCTTAAAATTAAATTCTGACGAATATCAAATTCGAACAAAATGTGATAAGTATTGTAAATGCACCTGATTTTTAATTTATAAAAATTGATTAAACACGTTTCATTATAGATTTTTTTTCCTCATGTTCTGAGGAAAATCGACTTCTTTCCATTTTATTTTCTTACTCTGTATACTTGATTTCTAAAAACAACATTTTTTCTAGAAAATCTTAAAAGTACCCCAAATTTTTTTTCAACTTTTTTTCTTTTTTCTTTTTTCTTCTTATTATTTTTTTTTTTAATTGATTAAATGAAATTCTTTTTTTATGTTATTTAGTGTTTAATTATTAATAAATAAAAATTTCAACTTTTATTTTATACAGAAAATAAAATTACAGTTTAAATTAGTTAAAAATGTGTGTTCTGTAATCTGTTTATGAAAACATGAAATATTGTTTGTGGTTTTTGTAAATTCTTTTTATTTTTATATCTCTTAAAATGCAGATACATCTGTTGTAAATTATGCTCATTTATTTATGCTTTATTAAACCCATCAAAATCTCAAGTGATTTAAGCATGTGTGCATATTTTAAAGACATAAAGATTAATCTCTATTTAAGAATATTAAATTAACCCTCTCTATCCCCTGACCCGCATATGAGGTTCCTAAATTGCATGATAAAACGCAGTGTTTTAGACAAGGCTTTCGAGTAAATTTTATTTTGAATGATGTCTTTTAAACATCCAGGCTTCATTTGTGGCATAAATTTAATTGTTATCATAATCTTTAATCTGCTAATTCAAAGACTCATTTGTGAAAAACAAATTGAGGAGAACGAGAGGGTTAGTAAGTAATTTGAAAAGAGTGGTGAAGAAAAATCATAAATATCCGAAGCTATGTTTTTTGATAAATGTTTTCTAATCCTGTCTGGTGCCATACTCCTTGGAGAGTCTAAACACTTTTTGTGCCACGTATGCAGAATGTTTTAGTCCCCCTCTCTTCGCCCCTCTTTTTAAACGGTATTCCAGCCTTTTAAATCTTTTAATCCGTAACAAGATATTTTTATTAAACAGAAACGATTCAAAACTTGACTTACGTGTTTTCAATATGATGAATATTTATAAATATAAATATTATGTGATGGTTTTCCGTATTTTTTTAATTTTATTTTTCCCATTCTGTGATTGTAAATATTTCGTATTTTTTCCTTGTTTCGGGAACCCTTTGTCGTGTTCGTCGACCTAACCGTTTGGAGTTTTCCATGGTTTTCTTTGAACCTTGCCATAACTACGAGTTAGGATCCCTTAGAAAGACCCCCCATGGAGAGCACCACCCCCTCCCCCTAGGGCCTCTATCCTTCGTGTAGATATTCGGCTGTCATAAAATCAACCAACCTTGTTTCAGGAAAGGTAATTTTCCACATTTTCACGGTATTTTCGTTTATTTTTATTTTTATTTTTATTTTATCTAAATCCATATCTGAAATTTCCGCTTTCGTCTCGCCTTCCTCCCCGGCACGCAAGTTTAAAATATTTTAATGAGTTTATAAATTTTGTAAAAGGTCTGCCATTTTTAAAAATAAATGTAAAAAATAAATTCATCTAAATTTGTCTTTCTCGTGTTCTGCCCCTCACTTGCCTCTCCATCCCATCAAGCTTTCTAATGCTCAAAGTTGAAATTCTTTAAATCTCTATTTAAGAAATCTGTCTTAGTTGTTGTTTTGTAGTAATAACAAATAAATTATCAATATTCTGAGTTCGTCTCACCCCCCACCTCTCCAAAAAATTTATACTACCTCAAGCACGCAAGTTTTTGTAATCTTTAAAATGTTCACTAAATTAGTTCTGTTTTATAAAACGAATCTTCCAGAAAAAAACTGATTTTCTAGAAAAACAAAACTATCCGAAACATAGCTAATTATTACCAAATAAATACATATATATCCTTTTTAATAAAAAACTATGCGTTGCTGACCACTGGGATTTTCGATAATCGTTGCCACAGATTAATCTCGAAAAATGAAACATTTGAAGTTACTGAAAAAATATTAATAGTTCTAAAGTTATTTGTCAGAAAATTGCTACACAAACTTCGTTAGAAAGGTAAAAAATTGTATTTTACTTGTTATAAATTTGAATGCTTTTGTATAAAAAGCTATACGTTGCTGACGACTGGGATTTTCGATAATCGTTGCCACAGATTAAACTCGGAAAATGAAACATTTGAAGTTTCTGAAAAAATTAATAGCTCGAAAGGTATCTGTCAGAAAATTGAAAGACAAACTTCGCTAGAAAGGTAAAAATTGTATTTTTCTTGATATAATATTCAAATCTAATGATTATGCCGTTTTTCAAATATTGAATTTCAAAAATTACCAAATTTCACAATGGAGTACCATAGCGAAATCTTCACGCGTAAAAAGATAATGATAAGTGCCATGTGTCCTGACGTATACTGGCTATAGCACGAGTCACAAATTATAGTAGTCTTACTATTCTGTTAAAATATAAAAGTGAATTATGATGCCACGAGTGCATGATTTTCATTTAATTTTAATATAATCATCTTAGAAAAAAAGCTTTGGATTTTTTTTTTTCAAATGGGAGTAATAAATTGGCCAATACTGTATATTATTTTGAGTTTAAAAAAGGAAAAGTGGCGGAGCCCTTTGTATTATTTAGGTTTCCTCAGGAACTGTTGGTCAGAATTGAAAGTTTAATATATCAAAACGTCAGAAATTAAATCGGCAATAAATCGGCAATAACTATAAAAACTGTAATTCAATTCATTTGGATATATTTTCATTTAAAAATATAAAATTATTCAACATTGATTTTAGGTATTTTTAAGGTTATTAACATGGGTCCGGGCAACGACGGGCATGTCAGCTAGTACATATGTACACCTTGACTGCAGCATATTTCATTTGTTCTGTACTACATGTTAGGAACTTAAAAATTCAAAAGGAAAATCTGTTATTCCATTCATTAGAAAATAAAATAGAGTAGTTTTGCATTGAAGATTGTGATTCATATTTTTAATTTTGAAATAAATAAATAAATTAATTAAGCGTTGAAAATAAAAGCAACAAAAAGGGAAGAGTAAATTTGATCCGGCTCACGGGCATGGACGCATACCATGCAAATCCAGCCCAGTCAGTATCACTTATGGTTTAAGCAAGTAAAAAGTAAAAAAGAAGTAAAAAAGACCATAAAAACACAGCCCTCCTAAAAAGGTGCAAGAAAATCGGAGAGTAGTTGCAAGTAACGCAAGAGGACGCCAAACATCGTGTGTTCCTTCCCCCATTGAAAATTTTGATCTACGCCCCTGATTAGGAAGTACAGAAAAATATCGTGCTTTACCTTTATTTTTTCCGTAAGGTAAGGTGCATACACTCATCAGAATTTCTAGCCATGATAATTTCAGATAGAAATTTTCAATTTCATACTGAAACTGGACAATTCGAAGTCATTGTATTTAACTGCAGAATTTATAATATTTTTCTGCAATTATATATGGTAAAAAATTCTACAAAACAAGTTACTAAATTGTACGTCCAAGGTTTTTTTTTTCCTATCGGCAAAAAAAAAAAAAAAAAAAAAAAAGCGTTAAACATTTTGAAACTTTAAATATTTTTAAAAAGGATGCAGTTAAAAGTTACAGAGATGTTTAAGAACAAAAATCTCTTCCTTTTCATGTTTAATGATTTTTAATATAAGAACATAAAACTTTTTTACAGATTTGATTTAATTAGGCTTGGAGACTTCCCGTAAAGAGGAAAGGTTTTAGACCATTTAAGCCACATTACGGAGTAATGTTACTTATATATTTATTAGTACTAGGTCATTTTTTCTGAAATTAAAGATTAATTAGTCATTTTTTTTTTCAAAATAGTTTCAACGAAGGAAGCATTCATATGAGTATTCTATGTATTTAGAATATATGTAAATAATGTACGATTCTTTTAAAAAAGTTACAGATATAGAATTTATTAATGTATGCTTATTTTTAATAATGGATTTTAATAATAAATTTTTAATAATTTTTAATAATGCGTGTAAAAAGGGGAATTTTTATGCTAAAATCATATTGTTAATGGCGCAAAAATTTTTGACCTTTGCACCACTTGGCCAAAACATCAAAACAGTTATTCACTGAATTTATACGGAAAATATTACTATCGTAAAACAGTGGTTATAAAATAAATTCTTGAAAAAAAAAAAAAACCTGTGTATACTGAGTTATGAAATATTAAACTGAAGTCGGAATTATTATAGAGTAATAATGCTTTGATAAAATACGTGTGTTCAAGTAACATTACTATGTAAGTTAAATGTTTTGAACTCGTGTCATCCCATCTCGCAATGTTTGGGATAAATAAGAGTTCAATTGATTTAACAACAATCAAACCCCGTAAAGACTACCGAATTTTTGTATTATATGTATAAATATTATTACAGATAATATATATAGTCCAATATAAATAGCGTAAAAAAGGGCCTTGCCTTGCAAAAATTCGGGTAGTTCTGATTTTTGGATATGTTGTAAAGGTTGACCCTCTAATAAAAAAAACCAAGTTTTCGACCTTCTAGACCTTGTGCGTTTTTCACAATATTGAAAAAAAAAACAATATTTTTCGGCACTTTTTTCGATTTTTCTTAAATAACTCAATTTTAGTGCATTTTACAGAAAAAGTACTTTCACCATTTTGTAGAGCATAAAATTGTTTGTATATTGTCAAAATAGGGGGTGAGATACAGAGCCGGTAAAATTTGCGAAAAGTGCAAAAATCCACAAATGACGTTAGTTTTTGCTTAATAACCTACTTTTAGTGCGTTTTAGAGACAAAAGTGTCATTATAAAGTTTGTAAAGCATGAAGTAGTCTATAAGTTTCATTTATTAGATCATTAAACATCTATAATAGACTTTAAAAATCAAAATAATACAATTTATGGTTAAAACAAAGAAATGCCGCCTGACAAGTCATTAATTTGAAAACAAACTTTTATTTTTTATATTGATTAAACGATGCAATTAATTAATTATAGTATGTAAAATAAAAGGTAACTGTTGAATAGTTGAGGGGGGGGGGCGAAGTTAACCAAAAAACCTAGTCGGTAGACATAGGTGCAGGGCCAAGAGTTCAAAGTCGAAAGTAAAATTAATAGCTGGGAATAATGTAAAAAAATACTTGAAAGATAAATAAGTTATTATTTAGAAATTTTAAAAAGGAAAAGGAGTATCTAAGGCCGAAACTAAGGGAGGTGGGAGCAAAAGGAGCATGTGGCCCGGGCGGTAGAATGGAAGGAGATGAGAGCGCACAATGAAGATTTGGTTTGTCGTGTTTGTATTCATTTGTCCCACATATTTTTGTTAGTCAAAGTTTACATTGATGGTAAATGTATCTCAGTTTGAGAATGTTAGTCCCAACAGAAAGAATAACAACAATTATACCTGATAAGATGGAAACCTGTATAAAGGAGAATTGTTTTCTGGTGTTTTGAATTCAGTTTTAAATTTTAAAATAAAGAAAATATTAGAAACTTATCCTGAACGTAATCAAAAAAGTATAAAAAGTGCAGAAAGTGCTCGTCGCTTGAAGATTCATACTTCTGCTGAGGTTAAGTTCAGTGAGACTATGTTTCCACAGTGGCCACAAGAAAAATTGCTGGGGAATGAAAAAAAAACAAAGAACTTTTCATTTACATGCTTCGAAATGAATTTGATAAAGCGCAAATGATCACTACGCAGGTCACTGAAGATGCAGATGTGCTAATAGTGAACACAGCTATTTCCTAAGCCCGTGCTTACGATGCTGTCACTTTCAATGGTGAAGACATGGACCTTCTTGTGCTTGTGGCTTCTCTAGCTGCAGACAATGTTTATTTCCGAAGGGCCAGGAGAGAGAAACTGCCTGATGATCTCAACTCCACAGAGTGTTTCAAATTTAAGGAAATTGCGCAAAATATTATTATTTTTTTTCATGCAGTAAGTGGTTGTGACACCACTTCTGTTCTCTACAGCCATGGGAAAATGAAATATTGCAGAATTCTTCAGAACCCATCCCTGAACCAAAAAGTTCAAATCGCTAAAGACTCAAAACGCAGGCACAAACTTGTTGAAGCAACAGAAGGTGTACTTCCTGCCCTGTATGGAGGTAATCCCAACCAAAACTTGAATGTATTGTGGTATGTCAGCTTTGCTAGAGCAGCTAACAATATTAAATTAAATTTAGCTAGACTACCACCTACTCGTGATGCTGCTGAATATCATGCATTCAGACATGGCTGGGAAACGAAAAGGATCCTCTCGAATGCGGCTGGAAGTGGGGTGGTCATGGGCTCATTCCAGTTACCATGCTGAATGGACCATCTCCTCAAACTCTACTCGATTTCATATCTTCCCAATTCAAAAAAAAAAAAATTGTAGTACGAATTGCAGTTCTAGAAAGTCAGGCTTGAAGTGCTGAGTTATCTGTGTGAAGTGCCACAACCAACTATGTGGCAACGCTCCTGATATTATACTGGACCTTGAGGACTTTAATGACCTAGAACAACCAATCGAGTCAAGTACATAGACGGACGATGAAGTATCTGAGACGATGGTATCATTACCAGGGTCAAGCAGCAGAAAAAGGACACATATATGACAAAGTGACTATACTTACTATATACTTGTTGATTAATTTCTTGTACATTCTATAATTAATTAACCACATCGTGTTTTCAATATCAAAAATAAAAGCTCGTTTTTTAAATTAATGACTTGTCAGGCGGTTTTTTTGTTTTTTTTTTGTTTTAACCATAAATTGTATTATTCTGATTTTTAGAGTCTATTATAGATATTTAATGATCTAATAAATGAAACTTATAGACTACTTCATACTTTACAAACTTTATAATGACACTTTTGTCCCTAAAACGCACTAAAAGTGGGTTATTAAGCAAAAACTAACGTCATTTGTGGACTTTTGCACTTTTTGCAAATTTTACCCTATTTTCCCGGCTCCTTATCTCACCTTCTATTTGGACAATTTACAAACATGAATACTGCATGTTATAGAGAATTTTATGCTCTACAAAAAGGTGAAAGTGCTTTTTCTGTAAAATGCACTAAAACCGAGTTATTTAAGAAAAATCGAAAAAAAGGGCCGAAAAATATTGGATTTTTCAATATTGTGAACAAGGTCTAGAAGGTCGAAAACTTGGGTTTTTTTATTAGAGGCTCAACCTTTACAACATATCCAAAAATCAGAACTGCCCGAATTTTTGTAAGGTAAAATTCTATTTCTACTGGACTATTCTTAGAGAGCGGAATTACGTTTGACAAATTACCAATGGGCATTGTGGATTAAAATAACGCTGTGAAATAATATAAAAAAATGATTCATATAAGGATCTCAAAGCTCAAAAAGATGCCACTTACACCAAATTCAAAAATAATAACTCTTACATCTTACCCACTTACATATATAATATCTGTAAACAACGCAACACACTCCGTCGACTCTACCAAAATACCAGAGATCCTACCCTCAAAACAGCTGTCAACAGGCTCAACAATAAAATTAAAACCCTTATTCAAAAAGATAAGCAAAAAACTGGTCAAAATTTCTCGAAAGTCTTACTTGCGAGGATAACTCTCTTTGGCAAATCAAAAAGAAACTCAACAATAATTACACCCCTATCCCTCCCCTTACTGTCAATAGTCAAACTGCGTATACTGACGAGGACAAGGCAGAATGCCTTGCTGGCTCATATGAAAAGCAATTCTCTCCGAATCTCTTCCTCGCAAATCAAACACACTTTAACAATGTCAATGATACTGTTAATGACTTCCGCTCAACCCCTCCTACCCCCTCCCCGAAAATCACCCCATCATGATCAACAATATCATTCAAAAACTTAATAATAAAAAATCTCCTGGGTACGATAAAATTTCCAACTATACTCTTAAACAACTTCCTATCAACTGTATTCCCTACATTACGAAGCTCACTAATTCTATCCTCAAACAGTGTTATTTTCCTAAACCCTGGAAAACCTCTATCATTTCTCCTATTCCTAAACCATCCTGCAATCTTAATGATCCAACTAATTTCCGTCCCATCAGTCTTCTCTCCTCTCTAAGTAAAGTCATCGAACGCGTCATTAGATCACAGCTCAATGACTACCTTCACAACAACAACATTCTTATGCCCGAACAATGCGGCTTCAGAGCCAAGCACTCCACCCAACACCAACTTCTTCGATTTGTGGAATTCTTAACTGAAAACTTCAATGAGAAGAAGCCTACTGCTGCTATATTTCTTGATGTCGCCAAGGCCTTTGACAAAGTCTGGCACGCAGGCCTCATTTACAAATTAATTCGGCTTAAGTTCCCATCTGGACTTATCCATTTAATACACTCTTACCTTGGTGATCGTAACTTCTACGTCCGCGTAAACAACTCACTTTCTCTACTACACATAATACTCTGTGGTATTATTCAGGGCAAGGCCTCCTTATCATAATATCAGGCCTCACAATCAGCAAGTTTCCTTTGACCGCTATATTCTCCTGCTACTAGCGCCATCAATCGTCAGTAATAGGAGTATTTTCGACATGAAAATTTTTCACAGCGCCATTTGTTCTATGCATTTGCTTATGAACTAGTATCGGTAGCACAGCTGCCAACTTTTATGCTTAATTCCTACCACTAAAATTTTATACTAAATTTTATCTTATTAAATTGACAAGATCGTGTGATTACTTAACGAAAAAAATTCTATTAAATTTTAGTGGTAAGAAAAAAAGCGTAAGAGTTGGCAGCTGTGCGGTAGCAGAGCTGCTAGATTTTTCTATTCTCTTTTTGGATACCAGTTTTTTAGTACAGACAATTTTGTTTTGTTTGATCGGAGAATTCTGGGATTTAAAAGAGCAACATTTTCTCTAAAAATATACTGGTGTTCAAAAAGCCGGAGACTTGGCAACTCTGCGGTTATATCCACCAGACGGCGATACTTTCCGGAGAAAGTCAATTAATAAGTGGCAATTACCGCGGACATTTTCTCCCATAGACTTTCTCCGGATTGTCAAGTCTTATCTATTAAGGAAGTCTTGATTCAGGGTTCAGTCATTGACCCTATTTTATGCATAATATACTTTAATGACATTCCACGCACACTCTTCACATCACTCGCACTCTATGCGGACGACACTGTTCTCTATGGCACTGCACATCACCCATACAATCTTTACATAATCTACAACATCACCTCAACATCTTCATGGATTGGTGTGATCAATGGCGCATTAAAATAAACGAATCTAAAACTACTGCTGTTTACTTCTCTAGGACATTTTCCACTCCTAATAGATTAACTCTCAATAATACTTCCATTCCCTGGTCTGACGATGCCAAGTACCTGGGGGTTACCATTGACAAACGCATTACCTTTAAAAAGCATATTCTTAATATCCGCGGTAAAGTCGCCGGGATTTCCAAAACCCTCGCCCCCCCCCCCTTCTTCGCAACCACTCACTCTCCATACATAACAAACTCTTAATTTATAATGCTTGCATTCTGTCTGTTATCACATATGAATGTCCAATCTGGGGCTTCACTTGCAAAACCAGTATGAACAGCCTCTCTAGTACCCATTACAAACAGCTCCGTTACATCAGGAACGGTTCTAGATACCTCAAAAACTCCACAATCCTCTAGGATCTGAAAACGACTTCACTCAAACATCGCATTAAACACCTTGCGAAAAAATTCTACAATGACATTAATCACATCCCAAATGAACTCATCTATGAGCTACCTGACTACGATGCTTGCAGTCCATCCAACCGGAAAAAACCAAGGTACTCCACTATTCTTGATGAATAATCCTTCCGAGCTATAATTCTTATTTTCTCTTCAATTAAAAGAAATATATATTATTTATGTTTATTTTATTAAATAAAATAAATTTGACTTTTCTCTTAAACCTCTCCTAACATCTTTACTTTACCTCGTCTGGCATTATTTTTGTTTTTTTGAACTATGAACTATTTTTACTTTTATACTTTAACTAGTAAATTTTCATTATTTTATTGATATACTTAACACTATCCTATTTTTATGTAGTCAATTAGACTACGGCTAAACATTTCTTATGGCTCTCTCAGGATTTGATATACACCTACTCAAAGCCAGGGTGTGCAGTTGCTTCGCAACTTGGAAGCCCATTGAACCTATCACAAGTTCAAGTTCAAGTATTTATTACAAAACTTTAAATGTGGATCATGCAAGTTGTCTCAAAAAACGTGAGATGAGTACATTTTAAAATAATTAATAACACTACCTTCTTTATCTTTCTTAGACTGCGAAATTACGATTGAAAAAATTACCTATGGGCATTGTGGGTATAGTCTACTTATTCACGTTCTGACAGTCGAATAATAATTTTAAAAAAAAGAGAGAACCCGACATTACATTAAACGTAATTATCGATCTTTCTTTTTTCTTTTTCTTTTCCTTTATTTATTTATTATTTTTTTTCTTGCTAAGATAAGATAATATTTAATTCCTAGGTTTTACCTGTAAATTATTTTTTACGCTTGCATTCAACCAACCATGTATTTTTCATTTATTTTGCATTATTTAGCGTTATTTTAAAGAGGATGTACTTTTAACGAAATATTTTCCTTACGTGAAAGTAGTTTGTTGATGAACTGGCATAAGAAACATATGGAACCTATATTTTTACACAAAAACGTTTAAAAGATAGGTTATTTTGCGAATTTATCTTCTCCTGATTGCGTTTAAAACGCATTCTTTCAACACTTCCATAATGCATGTAATTTTTTAATTAATACGGGTTGGGTTCCTTTAGAAACACACCCACGGTGGACACACCCCTAGGGGGAGTGTCCACCGTGTACATCCCTCGAGTAGATAATCATCCGTCTTAAATCAACCAACTAAATTCTTTCTTTTTTTCAGAGCTATTTTTTTACTTTTTCTTTTCTTTTTCTTTTTCTTTCTTTCTTTCATTCTTTCTTTTTTTCGTTAATTCACTTATTTTAGCTTAATAAAATGGGTCAAACTCAATGTCATTTTTCACCCTCTGATGCCTATACATTCATAAATTGTCTTGATATACAACAATAAAAGTTCATTAAAATTTGCTGTTTTATATGTATAAAAGATACATAAATGTATATAAATAAGTATTTTTCTTATTTCATACGTTTCATGCATTTAACTAGAAAAATTAAACATTCATCCTTTTAATAATAATAATAATAATAATAATAATAATAATAATAAAAAAAAAAAAAAAAAAAAAAAAAAACATTTCATTTAACCCTTTGAGGGGTTATATATTATATACCACCTAATTTTAATCCGATTGAAACCAGAAACTTTTAATTAAATTTTACTTTTTTAACTTTGACGAGAAAAAGTAAAAAAATTGCTTATTCTAATTTTGAACTAAATTCTTTCCTAAATTCCGGTGGGAATTCAACGTTACAGGAACACAAGTGCTTGCCTCTGAAAGGGTTAAGACTTTTATTTGTTGCCTTTCATTATACACGTTCACAAAAAAAATTCTATTCTTAAGCAAAATATAAATAATTTGTAGCAACTTTCTTTACTTATTCAGTTAGATATTTATTTTTAAAATATTATGTACAAATACTTTCTGAAATCCTTCGACACATTTGATTTTTTTTTTTTTTTTTTTTTTTTTATGATTAAATATATTTCAGGAAACTTTAATGATGCATCTAACCAGGAAACCATACCGTTAGTGAAATAATGAAAATATCTAAATAAGCAGCAATCGAAACAGCATAATAACACGTGTTTTTTGACACATAAATCATTTTCCTTACGCTGAAAATTTGCTAATTTATTTATTTAATAGAATGAAAGGAGCAGTCGATAGGATGGAAGGAGGAGTCGATAGGATGACAGGAGGAGTCAATAGGATGGAAGGAGGAGTCATTATGTTTTCAACATAGCAACATCATCAAACTCCAGTCACTTGTTCATTTCTAGTTTAGTGTGCCGCAATACTCCGACGAAGACTCTCTTAATAGATAAGACTTGACAATCCGGAGAAAGTCTATGGGAGAAAATGTCCGCGGTAATTGCCACTTATTAATTGACTTTCTCCGGAAAGTATCGCCGCCTGGTGGATACTACCGCAGATTTGCCAAGTCTCCGGCTTTTTGAACACCAGTATATTTTTAGAGAAAATGTTGTTCTTTTAAATCCCAGAATTCTCCGATCAAACAAAACAAAATTGTCTGTACTAAAAAACTGGTATCCAAAAAGAGAATAGAAAAATCTAGCAGCTCTGCTATCGCATAGCTGCCAACTTTTACGCTTTTTTCTTACCACTAAAATTTAATAGAATTTTTTTTAGTTATGTAATCACACGATCTTGTCAATTTAATAAGATAAAATTTAGTATAAAATTTTAGTGGTAGGAATTAAGCGTAAAAGTTGGCATCTATGCTACCGATACTAGTTCATAAGCAAATGCATAGAACAAATGGAGCTGTGAAAAAATTTCATGTCGAAAATACTCCTATTACTGACGATTGATGGCGCTAGTAGCAGGAGAATATAGCGGTCAAAGGAAACTTGCTGATTGTGAGGCCTGATACTATGATAAGGAGGCCTTGATTCCGACATGATTCGGTATGGTTGGTACAAGTTTGGGTTTGTACAAACTGGGCCACTTCCATTTGAAACGCCCTTGCAATTTTGTTTTTCGCAGGAAGTGGACCATTGTAATCATTGCACTAGAATTAAGTTCATGAAATGGTCTTGGTGCCACTATTTTCTATGCTTCAATCATTTTTTGTTTTATTACCATATTTGTCAATAGCATTTTGTTTGCGGGTTTCTTTCATTTTTATATTACTATATCCAAATATGATTTGTATTTTATATTAATCTTATTATTAAAATATTTTAATCAAAACGATGCCTTTTCTCCCTAAATCAAACAAATAAATTAGTAAACTTTATATCTCGATAACGAGGAGACGAGGACAAATGATTTATGTGTTGAAAAAACACATTTCACTCTACTTTTTTGATTGCTGCTTACTCATATTTTTTTTTTCATTATTACTCTATGACATGGTTTCCTGGTTAGATAGGTAAAAGAAAAGATTTCCAGTGCATAGCTGTCAACTTTTAAAATTTTTCTTATTAATAAAATTTAATAGTAAATTTTGCCTATTTTGATCGCTAAAATCACCGATTACACATTGCAAAAATTTATATTAAATTTCAATAGCAACAAAAAAGTGCAAAAGTTGATCTATAGCAGAAAAATGAAACTTCAAGGTGTGACTTGCCGTTAAATGTAAACACTGATCGTGAGTAAAATTGCTTTAATATTTTTAATTTTTAATTTTTAAAACATCTGAAATAAAGCAATTTATATATACATTATTTTTTTCACAGTCAGCTTACAGAATATTTATAAAATTCACAAGAACACTGATCGCTAGTCGTTAAATACGGGCATTTGGTGCAATTATAAACATTTAAAATACTTATATTCTATTGATTAATGGTAGTTACTAAAATTAGCGATAATCTACTATAGAAATGAGTACGAAGACCGCATTTAAAATTTCCATTGTGCTTACAGTAATACAACATTTTTTAACAGAATTTTCTCCTCATTGATTCGCAGAAATTGTGCAATTAATCACAAGATGTCTTTTAATTTGAAGAAAAAAATATTACACAAAACTTTCTGAATTATAATGTTTTTGCCATGCTCCATGGGAATTCTAAAGAGGACGCACATAGGAATCCATATATAATAATGAATTACTAATATAAACTAATTATTCATACTTGTTTATTCATATTAACCAATTTTTGAATACAAATATTAAATGCGAAGTGGATAATAGGGGAGATCTCTGAAATTGAGATGAACTGTCACATATTGGAAGAAGAGTTTTTGTTTTCGCTCTTCAAAATTAACACAAACGCCCACTGCTGACTGCTATCAGTAGATATAGTATTATTTATTTGAAATTTCCTTAATCATAAATAAGACACTCCAAATGTGGGATACTCTGATAACGAGTCATAATTGGTATTTTCTGTACAGGTGGCCAATGAGTCGAAGACTGGACTCTGAAACTCGATTCCTTCTACGTGAGTTGAACTGTCAACGAATCTTTGAGTTGCACATTCAACTCAGAGTGGGATTCGGAATCGAACTTAGTGTGTCGGATATCTGACTTGGGGAGTCGGGAGTCGAGAGTTGAACACATAGTTGGATTTCGACTCTTTGACATTTCGACTTCTCCACTCAGTATCGAGGTTGATATTAAGAGGATAATTGTATGAAATGAAGGGGAGGGGCAAGTGAGTGAGGTGTTTCGTGAATGATTAACTGAATTTGCAGCATGCTGGACACTGGACAAGCGATCAAGCAGCTGTTATCTGTGAATTTTTCTAAGAGGAAGTAGGATTGAATAGTGGAATGTTTCCAAGTTCTAATATTTCATGTAATATAGAAAAAATTTAGAAGAAAGATAAATGAATTTTTACTTTAGTAACAGGCTGTTATAAATGTGGTTTGTTGCAGAATTTATTTTATAATCGATGTATTTCACATGAAACTGGATAGCCTTTAATTGATTTGCGTGTATATAGTTATTGTAATTCATTTTCATAAATATAAATATTTGCAGATAACTTAAAAAAAACAGTTATATCAATTTTTAAAAAAAAGTTTAATCAATCGATTTTTTTAATGTTTCATATGTGAAACCAGATACGGATGTTATTTTTAGAATTCAACTTCATCGTCCTTTTCCTCCTTCAGTGGAGGTTGGAAGGGGGCGGGGTAAAAACGTATCTCAAGATCTATGATGGTTTTAGGTATGACATTTTGAAAGGACGTGAATCACAGAACATAGAAACCAAATATGAAGAGTTTTCTTTGGAAATTAGGCATCCCTGCCCCTCAGTGTATTTAGAAGGGGGGCGGGATGCGAGAAATCAACTTTTTTGGATCTCTTGCGGACTTCGTGATAAAATTTTCCGTGATGCTCAGTATGACAATAAAAAAATAAGATATGGATGATTTTTTTAAACTCGGTCTCTTTACCCAGCGAGGGGGGGGGGGGGTTACAAATTTAAAACCTGCCATGGTGGTGTTAGAGATTAAATTTGGAAAGAGGATGAATCACATAATGTAAATATCGGATGCGAAGAATTTTTTTCTTTCAACAAAAAATAAGAAATCGTAGTTTTCGTGATGAAATTTTCCGACATGCTCTCGGAATATAAAGGTAAGATTCGGAAGATTTTTTCTTAATTCAGTCCCATTTTTTTACAAAATTTTCGGCTAGGAAAAGAGGAGGAGGGGGGGAGGAGGTCAGAAAAACGTATATCCGTATCTATCATGGTTTTAGAGATTAAATTTGGGAATCGTGTGATTTGCAAAATATAAACATGAAATACGAAGAATTTTTCGTAAAGTGGCAATTCTTTTTCTATTTTTATTTTAATCCTTCACAGTTTTAAAGCCTACATTTTTATGCATTCACTAAATTATTTTCATTCATAAATGCGACATTTTATTTAGCAGATCAAACAGCATTTTTTGTTTTTCTATGAAAGCAAAGCATCTTAAAATAAAGTAAATAAAATTAAAAGACAGCTTCCAATTGATGTTTAAACTTAATTTTCAGATCGCGACATTCACAACAAAGTGATCACAAGAAAACACTCGATTTGTTTTGTTTAGCAGATCAAACAGCGTTTTTTATTTTTCTATAAAAGCAATGCATCTTAAAATAAAGTAAATAAAAATAAAATTAAAACCCAGCCTCCAATTGATGCTTAAACCTAATTTTCATGTCACGACAATCACAACAAAGTGATCACAAGAAAACAATCGACAAAAATGAAATATATATTACATTTATTAGAAAATAAAGTATATTATTGGAATTTTTATTGTTGCACAGATAATATTTGAAATTTTATCGAATGTGGGAAAGAAATTCATCTTGCAAACGTGTCAGAAAATTCCATAAAGACGATCAGAGGACTTTTTCTTTTTTCTTTAGAACATATTTTAGTTCAATTTATGAAATGTCACAAGCGTCCTTCCTGTCGAACTTTATTTTCAAATCACTGTTTTAAAAGCACATGATCTATCTTGAATTTATGCATGTTAAATGTGAGGAAAGCTGTTCCGGATTAAAAAGTATATATTTGCTTGTTTTTATTAATTGCAATAAATATTGCTCTAAAAGTAAATTTAAATTTATTTACAACCGACCAACCGTACTTCCTCCGATGAGTCGAGAGTCGACCCACTATGTCGACTCTACTCCGCCAAAAGAGTCGATATGCTCATCCCTAATTCTTTGGCTATCAAAATTAGCTAATCTACCACTCAGTGAGTAAAATATATTTCAGAAATGATTTTAGTAAAAAGTGGGCGGAGTGGAATTTTCTCTTAATAGACTGGAAGTAGTTAGTATCTAATAGAACTATCATCTAATTCAGCAATACTCTTGCTTATGTTCAAATCAAAATCAACTTATTCGTTTGATGTTCTTTTATTAATTATTTATTCGAACATCACATTTTATTATTAAGTTTTCTAGAAATTTTGTAAACATTTTAAGGCTGGTAAGAAATTAGAAACATTGTAAAAAATGGAAAGCTCATGCAACAATTAAAAGTTTGCTATCTTATAAAATCGTGTATTCCACTTGCACAGAATTGATAAAAAGGGTTTAAACAGCGCTAATATTTTGAATTTCGCCTTGTAAGAATTTAAATATATTAATGTTTATTAATTTTAAATCATAAATATATATATATACTGTTCTTCAAAAATTGATGCATTACTTATAAGTTAGTACGCTCATAAATTAGTCATATAAGCATATTATTATTATTGTACTTAATAATAATTATTATTAGTTAAATGCAGCTTTTATAGCAATGCCCATATATTTTAATAAAAATACTGTTTATTTAAAATGGGGTAAAATTTTAAAATGCAGCTTTCACGGCAGATGCTTCAACCATTTGTTTCTCGATGCCAACAATACAAATCGGAGATGCTTATATTATAGTTACCATATGGTACTCCAGCACTTGGGTTATTAAAGGAACTTTTTTATATAGGAGCATTATGTGTGAATTTATTGTTAGATTTCTAACAAATACATACTTATAAGCGTCCGCGTAAAACGAACTAGAGTGCTTCAGCTAATCTATGGAGGTCTTTGATATAATAGACCACTCTCACGAACAGGGAGGGGGTTTAACGGGAATTCTTTTAGTAATAGTTTCGTTCAATTTTCCAAAGAATGTAGAACAGTTTCCGATTCTTTAAGTCTAAAACAGTGGTTCCCAACCTTTTTTTAACCGCGCCCCACTAAAACATCTCTAAAATGATGATGCCCTCCCTCCCCCTATAACATATAATTCTCAAAGAATTTACTCCTGACAGAGTAAAAAGCATTTAACATTGATCCTGAAACGTTCCGAAGGTAATGGATGAATCAAATATTTTTTATACTCATCTGATACTCCTCGTAGTTTACTGGCACACGGTATGCGTGATGTATAGAGTGCTCAGAATCCTTGATTAGAAAAATCAATAATTTTGAATAAAACATTTTTGTCTTATTTAATCACAGAATTTCTGCGATTAAATTACTAATCAATTTCTAATCAGAATGAAACATGATAAAAGATTCGGTAAAGGAAGGTCGTCAAGTAATTGTTAAATATACACTTGAATAGTTTCATGTGTAAAATTGATTTTCATGTGACATATTGCAGTGCGACTCATTCAATAAATAATCGAAAAAGTTGTTTAAAATTCTAAAATACTCATAAATCAAAAAAATTATAAAGAATTTTTAAATATATAAAAGTATCTAAATTTCTTAAAATATTTTTTTCTATAATTATTCTGGTGGGATTGTATTTAAAACTTTTGAATGGATACTTTTTAAAAATTGAATAAAAAACTATTTTTTTAAATTTTGTTTTTGAAATTTGAATGTATAACTTTTATTTTCAGTCTACAACATTACTATTAGAAAAACAATTCAGAAGGTATGGGTTCACAGAAGTTCTGAATTGTCCCCTTGAAAAGTTAAATTGCCCCCCGGTGGGGCGTACGCTGGGAAACACTGGTCTAAAAAAACAACGAGGAAAACTTACGCTCGTATTCACGAATAACTTCGACCGAGAGTTGAACCGAGGGTCCAGTAACCCCAGGTTGAGGTTTTCAACCGAGAGTTGAAAACTCGTATTCACCGTCTACTTCGGACGAAAAGTTACCCAACTCAGAGTTACTCGACCCCGGTTGAATAAAGCGTGCTAATTGGTTAAAAAAATCAGATGACGTTTTCGGTTTCGCGTTGAAGCTTTGTTTGTTTATATTATGGAAGAAAAGTGCCGGAAAAAAAGGAAATTAAATGTAGTACTTATTTTATTTTTTACAAAATATATGCACAAAATAAAAACTTGTAATTACTAAATATGGAGATTAACTTATTTTAATTTCTTACAAAGTTTAATATTTTTTTTAACAATTTATTCAAATTTTATGTATTATTATTTTTACTTTTAAACATATATGTGAGTTAAGAAAGGGATATGAAATGTGTTAATTGCTAAAGTAAATTTTATAAGTTTATTTTTCAAATAAAATTTGTCTTAGTAGCTAAACGAAAACTTGATTTGATCAAAACGAAAATTTTATTTCAACAGCAATTATGTTGATTTCTATTATTAATAGCTATAATTAGTAATTAATTAAATAATTTCTAATTAAGAAAATATTAAAATGGAGAAAAAGGAAAAATTTCCAGAAAGTAGCCTCTAGTACTATTTTTATTTTGTCGAATCAATTTATATATTAAATGATATCCAGATGTATTGATTTGATTTTTTTAATTTTCAGCAATCTAATTAAAATGATTAATTCTAATACAATTAGATAGTAATTAATATGTACATTGACAAAAACAACAACAACAAAAGAGTGGAAATAATATCAACAGAGCTTCAAAGGAACAGAGCTTGAAAGAGTGCTTAAAAGGTGGTGTTTGTGGTTCTAACAGTGCCCTGGCACCAGGCACCCAAGTTTTTCAGGAGCTCCAACGGCGCATTCAATTATCGCTTCCGATCGGTTAACAAACATTTTATTTTAACTAGTCGCTAAATAATAAACTCCAAACTTGTTTTTAGTTTAAACTGTCAACCATGGATATATTGCTATTTTATTAGATGTTATTTTAATGAACACTAATATTTTAAACCTTTTAAGGCTACTATATAAATTTTCATTCAACACAGAATCGAGTAAAGTCTTTTCTAAATAATGATAAATGAATTCTGTATACTATCTGGACATAAAACTGTGAAATATTACAAAAAGTTGATTTTTTTTTTTTTTAAATTGTAGCTTTTAAAAGCCCCTTTACCCCTTTTGTATAAGAATTTTTCCATTATCAGATTTACAAGTTCAAAGGTATTCACTTGACTGCCTTTGAATATTTTTTAATAAATCAGCCTAAGTAATTACAAAATACTTTTACATGCATAGACATCTATTTTTAGATCCAGTGCATCATTGAAAAAGATGTATTTATATAGAAAATTATTCTTCTTTCTAGTTCTTAAATTTTAATTTTTCACTCATTTAGATGTCACTTCATAGATTCAATTACAATTTTATTTATGAGAGAGAGAGAAAGAGAGAGAGAAAAAAAGATGTTTAAATATTTTTTTATGAATGAATGGCGATAGATTTCTAGACTAGATAGGGAAAATAATGATAGTTCGTAATCTGATAAAACAATCTGAATTTACTAACGATAATTTCAGATAATTTTATAGTACTGAATTTTAAGGAATATAATTTTTTTGAATGTGATTTAGTGGAGAAGAATAAGTGCCCCATTTGCCCCACCATACCCATGCATCACTCTATCTTTCTTTCTTTTTTTTTTTTGTCAGTGTTATAAGTTAATTAAAGTAAATTAAAACGTGACTCAAGATTCTATGTAAGATATAGAAATAAAAAGAAAGTTTAAAGTATTAAAAATAGAATGTATGTAATCTCATATATATATATATATATTATCTGCAAACTTTTTAGCTGGTTTGTTTATATTTATACATACAACTCATATATTATATGTTTAATTATTTGCTTACATAAATATTCAAGATCATGAAGAGTAGAGTTTATTTGCCTTAAAAAATTGTCAACATTACCTAAAGGGCTAATAAAACATTACTAAAATAACATATTTTGCATTTAAGGTTATTTATTTTTTTCAAATTTTCATTTAAAAAAAAATTAGGAATAACGAATGTGTTTTAACAGTAGCGAAATGACTCCTGTTTACATAAATGAAATTTCAGATATCAAAGTAATTAGTATTTTTGATTTACCAACTAAAGTAAAAAAATTCAAGTTTTTTTTTTTTTTTTTTTTTTTTTTTCGGGGGGGGGGACATTTTTGTGAAAAGTAAAAGAAGTTATTTTTGTGAAATGTATTATATTTTTGCGAAAAAAACATTTTGTAACAAAAGAGGAAATTCAGTTATTCAAATTCAACCAAGCATTTATTAAAAATAACTTCTTTAAGTCCTGCTAAAGTTTTACTTTTTGGTGATTTTGTTTTGTTAGTAGATTACACATTTTAAAAGCTAACACAATAAAAATAATTAATGAAGAGTATGTTTTTGTGGAATTGAATTTTGTGAAGGGTCCTGTTTTATTAAAAGGAGTTTTGTGAAGGGCTTGTTTTATTAAAAGCAATTTTATGAAGGGCCCTGTTTTATTAAAAGCAATTTTATGAAGGGCCCTGTTTTATGACATGGATTTTTGTGAAGGGGCCATAAATAGGCCCCAAATTTTGTCTGGATTCATCCTTAGTATGTGTATATGTGAAAACATGATGGGAAAAGGGGGAAGGGATAAGTTTGGTTCTGTAAGTTTATTATGTACAGCTGTTATAACTTTTTATATACCGTACAATAAATGGTTTAGGTCATATCAATTCTGTCATGATAGAAAAAATTGGAAGTGACAAAACGTTTATTTGAAGAGAAGCATTATTTTAAAACAAAGGTGTTTCTGGATTTTTTGCCTGGTGTTATTTTAAAAATGAACAATTTTTTATCAATGTATTTCAGCCCTTTACTTCTATTGTAATATTTTAAATTATATATAATTTTGAAATTAAAACACAGTTGAAACTTAAATGTAATTAAATAAATATTTCAAATTTCTCAAAAATTGGGAAATATAACGTAAAGCTCAAAAACAGAAATAACAATAGTATAGTGTTAATCAATGATAGAGTTGTTTAATTAATATAAACATATTCGTGATTTAAACAAAGAATAAACCTACTAAAAATCTTCAATAGATAAATACAACTCGGATGATATATTGTTTAGTTTAAAACCACAATATCTAATTTATAGAGCTAATCTTATATTTATATAACAGATCGTACATAAATAATAATAGTGTATCTTTCACACAAGACACAAAATTTAACTTTTACCCATATTCTACGAGTACCAAAATCGAAAACCTACATTGAGTCGATGGATACTTGAACATAATCTAAGTATTTTTTACTTAAAGAAAAATGAAAATTAGTCTGATGTCTCAAATTTTAATTAGAACTTACGTACGACATTTATTTCGCTACTATTAAAATACATTCATAAATTCTTTTTAAGATCAAAATTGCAAAAACAAATAACCTTAAATGCAACAATTTTTATTTTAATAGCAATTTATCTATACCATTAATGTAATGTTGACTATTTTTTATGGCAAATAAAATTCTTCGCGACCATGCTTATTTATATAAACAAACAAAAAATATAGAGGATTTATATATAAATATAAACAAACCAGATAAAAAAAATTGAAGCTAATACATATATATGAGATCACATACCTTTGCATATTGTTCTTTTGTTTTATAATAGTAATAAATTTCTATTATATCTTAAACACAGACACTTGATTCAGTACGTAAGCTCGTAAGCCGCCATTATTGTAAAATGTGACTAGACTTGCTCTCTCGTCTTGTTTTTTGTTAACTACGCATGCTCGGTTGAAAAACTTGAACTTCAACCCTCTGTAAAGCCAGGTCCAGTAACTGACAGTAACTGAACCCAGCGTTAGATTTCGCCTTCAAACCGGTCCAGTCAGGTAGACGATGAATACCATTTTAGCTTTCGACCCGGGTTTTCGGCTTAACTCGGGGTCGAAGTTATTCGTGAATACGAGTGTTAGTGCCCCATAGGCGTTCACTCGTTATTTGAAACATCTTTAAAAAATTGTAGAGATTATTACACGAATCATTTTTTTATATTATTTCACAGTGTTATTTTAATCTTCCTGGTATGAGTGTAATATTTCTACAGTCTTACCTATATGATACCTATATGATAGCAGAAGAATTTTACGTTTCATTCTGTATGATTTGGGGTGTTTTTACACAATACAATTATATTATTTTATATATTGTACTAGCGAGAGCTAAAAGTACAAAAGTATTCTAGGTCATACAATAGAGGAAAGTATTGTACTGACAACTACTGTATTGACAGCTATTGTACTGACAGCTACTAAAAATTCAATTCCTGGATCCTTTCTCTAACCGGTCAATTCACCACCAACCTTCAACTTCCCGATCAACTCTCAGTTGAGTAACCCGAGGTTCGCGAATGTAACTGCCGGTTGATATTTCCGAATTCTTCGTTAACTTCAGGGACATGGTTATTCGACTCTGGGTTACTCGACGGCAGGTTGAAATGTGTATATCTCATTGGCCAAAGGGATCACATGACGTACAATAGTCTTTATGGGTTCTGTCCTCCCTTGATTCAGTTTTCAATAACGGAACAAAACAGAATATTGAAAGAGCATAATTGGAGTGTTTACTTTTTGATAAATAAATTTACAAATAAATTTTGAATTAACATTTTGATTTGGTGGTTTAAAAATATTGTCACAGTCATAAAATGCTCATTTTTACAAAATTTTATAGTTATTTATTTTTTTTTTTTTTATTTATTTTTTTTTTTTAAAGTTTTTTGATTAAAGAAAATATATATATATATTATCTACGTTTAATAAACAATTTTATGACCAGGCTAACACTAATAAGTGGAATAAAAGCAAATAGGGAGCTAGATTTATTTATTTTGCAAAAATATTATATAAAAAGATATTTTCATATATTTCTAATGTATGTTTTTTATTTAACTAAAATAATTGATTACAGATTCAATTAAATTATCTTGGATGAAATTGCATGCTTGGTAGCATTTATCCCTTATACGAGACTCAAAAAATTGTTTTTTTATGTGTAAATTATTATAATTAATATATATATATATATATATATATATATATATTTCATTTCATATATAATAATTTTAGAAGCTGTTTGAAAAAATTCTTGTGAACTGCGAATTTTTTCAAATAAGCCTCTTAAAAATGTTTCTTTCAAACAAAAATAATTATTTTTAACTAACAAGGTTTTTTTTTTTTTTTTTTTTTTTTTTTTTTTTTTTAGTTATTTGATTAAAGGGAAATTGGAGTGTTTACTTTTTGATAAATAAATTTACAAATAAATTTTGAATTAACATTTTGATTTGGTGGTTTAAAAATATTGTCACAGTCATAAAATGCTCATTTTTACAAAATTTTATAGGATTTTTTTTTAAAGTTTTTTGATTAAAGAATATATATATATATATATATATTATCTACGTTTAATAAACAATTTTATGACCATGCTAACACTAATAAGTGGAATAAAAGCAAATAGCGAGCTAGATTTATTTATTTTGCAAGAATATTATATAAAAAGATATTTTCATATATTTATTTCTAATGTATGTGTTTTATTTAACTAAAATAATTGATTACAGATTCAATTAAATTATCTTGGGGGAAATTGCATGCTTGGTAGCATTTATCCCTTATACGAGACCCAAAAAGGTGGGGTTTTTTTTTATGTGTAAATTATTATAATTAATATATATATATATATTTTAAAATTTCATATATAATAATTTAAAAAGCTGTTTGAAAAAATTCTCGTGAACTGCGAAAATTTTCAAATAATCCTCTTAAAAATGTTTCTTTCAAACAAAAATAATTATTTTTAACTAACAACTACATATTAGTTTAAATTATTTATCTATTACAAACGGATAAACATTTTTATATATTATAACGATATTTTAACGCAAAATTCCATCTTCTATAATTTTATTCTTTAAACAAACATGAAGTGTAGGAATAAATCTGAAATTTAAGAAAAACTGCTGTTTTTTATTCTTAAAAAAAAAAAAAAAAAAAAAAAAAAAAAAAGAATTGAATCTTATATATAATATTTGAGTGTAAGAACATTTGATTTTATATTCGTTAGATGGCGCTACCAAATATTCTCAGTAGATATTTTACGTCTTGAAAACTTTCTTAATAATCACTATAATCTTGACTTTACAGAGTTAAAATATCCTAAAAGGGCTAATAATTAAAAGTAACACATTCTTTCACATTATTATAATTTTTTAAATTAACATTTCGTTTGCTTTCTGCATCACAAATAGCATTGAAAACGAAATAAACGTCAAAACACTTGTCAACGCAACCGCCATCTTTGCTTCAATTGCACATGCGCGTGTCGAATAACTGTAGACGAATAGGTTAGTTCAGTTACTGAACTTATGTTTCGTTTTCTCCTCCATTTTCGGCTAGTTGAGTTAGCGGAGAATTTGATTTCAGGGTCAACCCAGAGTTACAGCGTAACTCGCCAGTTGAGGTTGACGGTGAGTTAGGGGGTAAGAAGCTTCAACTAACGTTTTACAGTAGTGGAAAAGATGCGCAGCAGTGAGCCGATTGTCACCACTAAATTTTAAACAGTATTCTTCGTTTTATTTAATGACAATATTTCTGAGATTTAATAACACAAAGAATACTATTAAAATTTAGTGGTGACAATCGGTGCACTTTTGCGCATCTTTTCCACCACTGCGTTTTAAGTAAGTGGGGGCGGACTTCTATAGCATCTGTATTGAGCATTCAAATAAGGCACGAACAGAAAATAACATTAAATAAATAAATATATATATATTTTTTACATTACAGGAAGAGATACTGCTAAGATTTTTTTTTCTTTGAATATAGGCATCCGTTTATTTTGGATGGGTGAATTCAGCATTATAAAATGTACAAAAACTAAGACAAGTGTTAAATGGCCTAGTGAATATAAACTGTACATTCAGGCGCGCAGAAAGTTCGGGATGGGGGGATAAATGCTTAATAATCTAATTTTTACTTCTTAACATAATATGTGTATGTCAAGTATATAATAAGAAGTGACTAGTTTAAATATATTTTTTCTTTAAGGACACGGTAGTTACGCGTGCATTCTGAGTAGTTTTTATATATATTTTTTTAATCTGGGGTAATTTTAAATCTTTAATCTGATATCGCGCTGTTTTTACACTTTTTTTCTATTGTTAAATCTAGCGTGTACCTAACACACAAGGACTTAATATTTCAAGCCCTACGCAGAACAGAACGACAGCAATGGTGAAAATTAATTCAATTATAGAGTATAAATTTAATTATTAGAAATATTATTTGCATGTTTGATTTAGTATTTTACTAATAGCTGGTAACATTGGACTTGAAGTTCATCTCTGGAGCTTCACATCCTATTACACACTTTCTGATCTCTGTGTCTTATGATCGTTGGACGATTAATTTTTATTTTAGTATACGAAATCATCAAATAATAGTTTGTAAACATTGTGCAACATTAAATATAATTCTTGAAATTTAATATAATAAAATCTGTTTGAAATATATTTCTGATATGTTGTATTAAATATGTATATTTATCGAAATATGGTATTAAAGCTTAGGGCGCTCGTGTTAAACTAGTATATAGAGTATAAAATGATTTATAGTATAATACGTGGATCTCTTATTCAAGTATCACTCATAAAGGTTATCCTTTAAGCAAAAAATGAAACAATGTTGTAACAGTAAAATTTGAAACATTTCATTCAAAAATATACTGCTTGAAAATACGCATGATTAGAGTTTTAATTTTTTTTTTCGATTTTTGAGTGATTTATTCTTCTACAGAATTTTAAAATCCATGTTTAGAGGTATTTACATCGTCGTACTAAGTTATCAACAATACCTTCTGTGTGAATTATATAGTTTTTTAATATGTTGTAATATTTGTCTTGTCATATTTTATTTCCCGAGAAACTACATTTTATAACTGATTATTGAATAGCTGAAACTTGTTTCTCTAGGAAAAATATCAAAGCGGTATAACAAGGCGAAGACACTCGCATTTAATAAAATGACGAAAAGTAGCGCCACTAGAGTAATAGTTGTTGGATGATAACTAAATTGTTCGGTAGTGGATGGGGAGTTCTGCTCTCACATCCTGAAATGTAACCGTTGAAATTTTCGTATATTTTGCGGCAGTATGACAGTAACTCCAATCAGAAATTTTCAATCCAGTCATGAATTATTTCATAAATCGATAAAATATTTAAATTTTAATAAAAATATTTAGATTATGTTTTCTTTTAATTTTTAATCATATTTTCTGCTTACTTCTTATAATTTATAATAGCGTGAAGAATACAAATATTTTAAAAGAGATTCATTTCCATAAGTTCAATTTCTGCCTGTCGCGAATTGGCCAAGAATCATGGCCAAAGCCTGATGAACAGAGTATTTCGGGCTTTGCCCTGCCAATTTTCGAAGTGGCCGGAAATTCCTGGTCAATATCCAAAGTGATGTTCCAAGGGGTACCGTAGTGTACCTTAGGTAGCAGTGACGTGCACGAGGTATGAGTAACATTCTATGCTTTGGCGATAATATTCTGTTTGTCCCGATAATTTTTCGTCTCTGTGACTTATTCTCGTACTGTGGATTCATTGACAGTATTGTATTCTACGTAATTTATAGAATTTAATCTGAATATTGAATACTGTTATTCTATAAATGTTCACTATTCTGATAAAAATAATAACTAATGCTGCTGTTGCCGTAATTGAATTTGTTATGTCCTTTTCACTGGTTATTCTGCGAAAACTATTTCACATGACATGAGAACTGGAAGTTTTATACATAAATATATGATAAACATGTTGAATCAGGGGACATTTAAACGGAACAATTTTTCAAAACATTATTTAATGTTGGAATCGGACAAGATATTTCAGTTAAATAAGTTTTATAGAAAAAAAGAACTATTCATAGCAATTTAACTATCTTTTGTAAGCACATACTTGATAAGATGGTGTTTTGCAGTGTCCAGTTTTTTATTAAATTTCTCTAATTTATTAGGGGTTTTATCCATTTTCTTTTTGAACATTTCATTATATGAATAGACTTTTAATTTATAGTTTAAAATAGACATTTTTATCTCATGTTGTCAGATTTAAAAAAAGCCCAACTAATATAGCCAAACTCTTATCAATTGAAGAAGATATTTACACATCGATTTTAAAAATAAATAAAATTTTAAAATGATTAAATTATAATTGGAAAAGCATTTAATGGTGATAATTGCGCAAATTTTCAAAATCACATATTTAAAACGGGTTGCTTATAGCGTCTAAAAGAATATGTATATATATACAGGGTGTTTCTAAACTTAAGGTACAAACTTTAAGGGTAGGTAGAGCACACAGTAACAATCATTTATTGTATAGGAATGTATAGAACCAAGTTACGCATTAAGGTAAAAACACCACAGGGGCAGTTAGGCCCCTTTTTTAATTTTCAAAATTTCTCATTCATACCAGAAAATTTTTATTCTATCATTTTCTTGACATTTCATAATTACTTAACAATAAAATTCTTTGAAAATTTTTGGTATGAAATTGAAGTTTTTGAGGCAAACGTATCAAACAAAATACATGAAAAAAAAGATAAAATGTTTATTTACAATGTAGTTTACAAGTAAATAATAATGCATACAATAATATTACAATAAGTGTTCAAAATTGCGCCCACCAACTGTGATACATGCTTCGCAGCGTCGGTGGAACGATTGGCGTACACTTCTAAAGATGTCAGGCATTTCCCGCAGACGTGCAGCAGCTTTGGATATGCGAGAAACTATATTTTCGTCTGAGTCAACTGGAGTCTCATAAACAAGACTCTTTAGATGTCCCCATTACAAGAAATCAAGGCTCGATAAATCAGGAGATCGCGGTGGCCAAGGAACTGGTCCACCACGCCCAATTCATCGCGCCACAAATGTGGCATTCAGGTAACTGCGCACATCAGTGGTGAAGTGCGCGGGCGCTCCATCATGTTGAAACCACATCCGGTTAGGAATGGCGATCGGAACATCTTGCAGCAGTTCTGGTAAAACCTGTTGCAAAAAAAATAAAGTAACAGCGACCATCCAGCCGCTTTGGTATTAGTTATGGGCCAATCAAATAATTATTAACAATACCCGCCCATAAATTCACAGAAAATCGTTGTTGATAAGCATGTGGCCGCGTTGCATGTGGATTATTGGTTGCCCAAAGATGGAAATTGTGCGCATTAAATACACCCTCGCGTGTAAATACTGCCTCATCTGTAAATAGAATATGAGCAGTAAATTCTGGCTGCAATACATGTTGCCACAAAACCCACTGGCAAAAGTTCAACCGCAGAAGATAGTCTTCCGGATTCAAATTTTATACACGTTGAAAACGGAAGGGATGAAATCGATTTTCATTTAACACTCTCCAAACGGTCGGATGACTCACATCTAAATTCTGTGCAACAGCTTTTGTACTTGATTCGGGCCTTTCACTCACAAAATTTAAATAATTTCTTCCAAGCTTGCACTGCGTACAGCTCTTTCTCGCCCAGTTTCTTGTCCGGTGACGTGGAAAGAACCTGTTTCAGAAAGCTGACGGTGTAAGAGCTGACACATTCTATGATCAGGCATTCTTCTGCGAGGAAACTGCTCCTAATACAAAACGTAGGGCAGCCCTGGCGTTGCCATTTGCACGAACATACATGAAATGCATTTCGGCTTTTTCGGCATATGCAAAGTCTTCCATGACGAACGATAGCACAATTAAAAATGGCGATTTCTTCTACTTGAATGCATGGTATTCAGAGGCGTAGCGTCAAGGGGGGCACAGATCACTTTATTACCAGTATTTTTATATACTATATTTGGTCTTCTTTAATTCATACCGTTCAATAATTAAATAAGGCCAAATGTAGTATATAATTATACTGGTAGTAGAATGATCGTGCCCCCCCCTGACGCTACGCCACTGATGGTATTGAACGGCGACCAGTCACTTACTGCCCTTTACCGCCAGTGGAATCAACCAAAAACTCCATTTCTATTTCAAAAAATTTCTATTTCTGTTTCTATTTTCAATTCAAAAAATTTCGATTTCATACCAAAAATTTTCAAAGAAGAATTTTATTATTAAGTAATTATGAAATGTCAAGAAAAGGATAGCATAAAAATTTTCTGATATGAATGAGAAATGTTGAAAAGTAAAAAAGGGACCTGATTGCCCCCCCCCCACCCTGGTGTTTTCACCTTAATGCGTCACTTGGTCACTTACATTCCTATAAAATAAATGATTGTTACTGTGTGCTCTACCTACCCTTAAAGATTGTACCATGAGTTTAGAAACACCCTGTATATATACGTTAATAAAGTCCATGAAGAAGCAATATTATTTTACTTAACCATTTTATACAAGCTGATTACAAATGTGGAATAGATCTTACTTAATCCCGAAATCAGTCTTTAGCGCTCACGGCGGTAGTGGATGCAGCCTTGGGAACCTAAAAATCCCCATGTCAGATTGAAATGTATGACAACCCGATAAGAGAAGATCGTCATTGGTCGTGATAATATCATTCAGTTTTACCTAACAGGGCAATCGTTTTTAAAACAGAGAAAATTAGTATGTTTTTAGAGCTACGGGTGTGTACGAGCATTGACGAACGTAGTTCGAAGGAAGGAGATCCGCCCATTTCAAAAATGTATATTCTTCATAGGTTTCATATAAGGAAATATCTCATGTCCAAAATCAATGTGTTATGAAACACTAGTTTATAAATATAATTTTTTTAAAATTATTAATCTGACGTGTTTTGTCTGGAAATTAATTCAAAATGTTATTTTTCACTTAAAAATTCAAGAAACACTCCCGTCTCTGGATTTTCAAATTTCATTAATTTTATTCGCTTTTGATTTTTCGAAAACTGTAGTAAAATGTATTCTTCTCAAGAGATTTAAGATAATTAAACACTAAAAGGAGTAAAAAAGGAGAAGATCTCATCCATTCAGATTCTCAGCGAAAAGCTTAACTCGAAGATTCCAGCTGCTACCATATTTCTTGACATTGGAAAGGCATTCGACAAAGTCTGGCATGACAGCCTCATATATAAATTAATTAGGTTTAAATTCCTGACCAGATTCACACACTTAATATATTCTTACCTTTACGTTCGCGTTTTTCTCGTCCGCATAAACAACACTCTCTCTAATGCCTTCCCAATATTGGTGGGCATCCTTCAAGGGAGCCTCATTTGCCCCTTTTTCTTCAGTATTTACTTTAATGATATTCCACGCTCACTTAACACTTATCTTGCACTATATGCGGACAACACTTCAATTTACGCTTCTGTCCACCACCCATATACACTATACACATACCTACAGACTCACATCAAAGCCTTCCTGGACTGGTTCGACCTATGGCGCATCAATACTAACGCAAAAAAACCTCTGCTGTCTACTTCTCCAGAAAACTAACCTATCTAAATAGAATTACTATCTATAACACCACTATACCCTGGTCGAATGAAGCTAAGTACCTAGGGGTCATCCATGATCGAAGATTAACTTTTTATACGTATATTAAATCCATGAGGGGGAAAGTCAACAAATATGTTTTAAAGAAGAAATTTAATTTAATAAAATGTAACCTAATTTCTCGTGATGCTTGTTTTGTGAAAAAGTGCATTAAATGTAGATCATGGAAAATTACTTCGCTCCTTATGAATAAGCAAATCGATGCGCTACGGTACCACCTGAATTCCGAGAGCTATACACTATTGAGTTTTGGCGTTGCAATTTTCCGACCCATCTTAGTATGAGATCATCACCGCTTACTATGTATTCAGCTTCTGTTTACTGTGTAAAATTTTCTGGCCTTATAAAATAAATGCATCTATAGTGGCCTTGTGCCATTTGTGAGCTACTGAATTTTAAAATTTTAAAGCAAGCTCCCAACACAATACTGACAGACGATTGAAAATATTCGGATTAACTAAAATTCTAAATGATAACTGTCAATAAACACTTCGGAAAATGCGTTCATTCTGTTGGTAGAGAAGTTTATTTTCTAGACTGTCTTCAAAAACGAACTTTTTAGAAATTTCTTACAGATTCCTTTAATCCATTGAAGGGCGGTGGTATCCTATATTAAATAGCATTTAATTTAAGTTCCAAATTACCAAGTGATACCCAGAATGTTTAAAGAAAATTTTGCTTTATAAGTGCTTGAAGGAAATAATTTATTTATTTTCAAATAAATTTGTTCGTAGATCCTGGTGGCATTTAATTATTTAAACATTTTAGCAACATAAATACGCTGCCTCTGAAAGGGTTAAGAAATACATTTTAACTTAAAATATGGTTTTTAACACTTTTCCACATTTTAGTTGAAAAATGAATTCGGTTTGTTTGTCTGTCTGTCCGTGCTCTAACTCGACTAAATATATTCAGATTGTCATGTAATTGATATATGTTATTGAAGGTTACTATGGCATGTTCGGTATTGATAATGAAGTGTATAGCACTTATATTTCGATTACAGGGGCACTCAAAAGAATTCCGTTACATTACTGTCTAAAGAAAAAATCGATTGCAGTTTATTTTGATAATGTTTCACTATTTCAAACATATTGAAATTGATATACCGTAATTTCGCGCGTATGCGCCACACCTCAGACAATTCGATTTCTTACCAGAATTTATTTTAAATAAAATGTGACTCACTTCTGCTTAGCACTTATTTGACTTCTTATTTTCAATAAAATTTCCGGTTTGAAAAAGACTTAACTTGGGTACGGCGCATACGCGCGAAATTACGGTATATATCAGTAAGGTGTATTAGAAGAGGCTTACTACAGAATATATTGTGTCTAGCATTCATCGTTCATTTACAGGGACACACAAAAGAATTCGGTACTGTCTGTTAACAATAATTGCTAGAAGTGCGTTCTCTGTTGTTGGACGCGTTTTTTTTAATTTAACTAATTTTTTGTCTATTACTTGGTGTTTATAAATTCTATAGATCATATACAGGGCAGCACAAAAGTTCTGAAGTACATGTCTGTTTATTGACGGAAATTCCAGAAGGCGAATTTTAAACTGTGCCAGGCGTTTCCTAACTGAACTACAATTTAGCTTTATGTGTGGTATACATACAAATCTGTAGATCATATACAGAGCTGCACAAAAGAATTTAGGTATTTTTCCGACTATTTTTGGTAATTTCTGAAACTGGGATTTTAAATATGTTATGCATTTTCCACATTGTTTACTTGGATATCATCTTTCACCTTATTAAACGTTAAAGATTTGCGCAATTATTTTGGAAGCGTTGGTAAGTGTTACATAATTTACGCTTGACGCATGATTTTTCGCTCTTGTTGCCATTGAGAATGCATTCTACCTATTCGATAACTTTCCAGAAGCAGCGCCATCTACGAGAAATTCTTGGAACTAATTTTTTTTATTTGCTTAAACAATATTTCAGATCATAAGAAGCATTTTCGTCTACACTGCACTCTCGTCCGCCAATTGCTTGATCTTTTATTTAATATTTAATTATGTCAAGGATTTTTGGGGCACCCTGTATACAGCGTCTCCTAATGAGTTAAACGGGAACAATAGTAAGAATGGGGGACCACTACATATGCCAAATTTTAATATTATCTTTACTTTATTTGAATTAAGTACCTTTTGTGGTCAAAGCCTTGGTATATAATTTATTTAGTTTTTTTTGTCCTTTTGAACCAATAGTAAGCCTGGGACTCACTCAGAGTTACCAGGAAGATACTAAAATTTTCTTTTGAAGACCACTATTTTCGTATTTTAGTATTCGGCTAATATAATCACAAAATTTCTGTATTTAAATAAGGCGACTATTTGTTTACGAAAATACTGGTATTAAAAATAAAAGTTTAGTATTTTTCTTCCAACCGTGGATCCACTATTGGTGCACATCTAGCCTACTTCTGTGGCAGCGAAGTGTAACTTCACTAACTTCTCAGACATGTGATTGTTAACACTTTGCAGGCGAGAGACTGTGATTCCTGAGTAGAACAAACGTTGAAATTCGAAGACTGTAATCTCAGTTACTTGATCAATAGCAGTGAGAAATACTACATTCTATAAATGTATAAGAAGTTGTGTTTTTATTTTATTTTTTTTTAAATATTATTACTCATTCTGAGAATGGATTTGAATGAGTCCGATAAAGTTGAAAGTGAAATAGTTTCTGATATGTAATCTGATGTAATCTGATATGTAGTCTGATATGGTGTTGTCAAATCGGCCGGATTTTTAATTAAGAAATTCAAAGTTCACAAAAGAAAATTTTAAATAGCAATTTTTTTTTTTTTTTTTTTTTTATTCGTGGAATGTCTTTATCATATAAAGCAAAAATAACTAATCAACCTTTCTGGTGAGAATTTCGAATTTCTGAATAAAAGATCCGCTACATTTGTTAGGACTTCTAAGTTATAAAATTTTCCTTGTAATGATCGCGAATTTTCAGATGATGACAGTAAGTATTCACAGAATAGTGGCATTTTTGCAATCAAAAACGCCCTCGTACTTATCTTTTGCCTGGCAGTGATTCAGAAGCACCTTATTAAGTTAATTCACATGTGTAATAACTGGATTTGCCCGCTGCACATTCAAAAACTTCCGTCCGCCTACAAAATGTTAGAAGAAAACTAAAATATTTTACACTTTAAAGTTGATTGATTGGTTCAACTTTTATAGAATTTTAAATGAAGTTGCTATATTTATTAACTTGTATTATTTCATATCGCTACAATAAAACATTTTTTTTATGAAATTTTGAATTTAGATTCTTTGTGTTCTAACATAATTTAAATGAAATTTAACAATAAGAATTTCATGTAATTGATTCTGCTTTAGGTATAAATACAAATCCACATGAATGCAAATGGAAAACAATAAGATGCTGTCGTTCTTTGAACCCTAAATAGACTTTTTTTGTACAAAAATCTCATATTTGTTTAAGAGAATAAAAAAAAATTCTAATAGTTAAATGAACCATTTCAAGCAGTTGTTTAAAAAAGCAGTTTTCAGCAGTTTTTTTTGGCAGAAAATTGCAATGGTTTCTACGAAAAACTTCATTAGTTCCTAAATCTTCCTGCAGGAATAGTCCGTAAAGAAATGAAAACTGTACAAAATATTCTACTTTGTTACTCCCCCCTCTGTGATTAGATGACAGACAGCTTATTTATTATTGCTGCAAAATAAAAAATAGTGCAGAATTTGTTTTTAAGTTAAGTAATTTTAATGACTGTTGGTAACGGTTCAGAGACAATGCAGGAACAGAAATTTCGGTGGAGATGAAATAATAATTTTGTTGATTATTATTTTTTTTTTAACCACAAAGTAACAAGTGGGACAAAAACTGCACTATAATTTAAATATTTTAAACATTTATGCTGGAGTAGGCAAAGGAGCAGTGGAAATTTTGGCAAGAGGAGGAGATGAGAGTTTTGAAGGAATTTTATCAGCAGAAATCGGCTAAAACGGCGAAGTTAAAACACCGCACTGAAAGATAAAAATTATGAATAAAAAAAATCAAGGGCTATTTAGAGAAAAATGCGTACATCGACGAAAGAAGCTTGCTGTAATGCCTATTATTCTCGTTGATAGAATTGATAAATTCGATGCGGTTTTCCCTTATCATTTGTACCATTTTTGCACTAAAATTGGAAAAACACCTTTTCAGGTGCCTGAAAAGCTTGAAATAAAAACAAAACAAAAACGCAATGTATCATAACTCGGTACGTTTTCGTCGTTACAGATGAAATTTTTAGTTTTTAACTTGTTAGAACACGGAGAAAAGTTTTCTAAATATAACTTATAAGACTCAGGTACCGTTTAGAAATTTAATTTATGTAACTTTAAAAAATATATGTTTCTACTTTGACAAAACTGGACTTTATTGTAATGAAGAGCAACATTCGAAAAAATTCTTCAGTAGGAACTAAGCTTCTAAAATTAGCCGCTGAGGTTGGTTGATTTCCGGCGTTACGGTCATCGTTTGCATACCAGAGTAACAAACCGAGACACCCCATTAAAGTAGAATCCGACCCACTACTAATATCCAAGTTGGGATTCGAACTAGGGATTTGACGAATAGTGATTTGGCCGAATAGCCGAATACCATTTTTTCAAAAAATGAAAATAACTTTTTATTATATACATTTATTTTAAACTGCTTAAATGGAAAAAGAATTAAACACAAATTTATGTTTTAATGTGTTTAAAAAATGTGTTTAAAACAAATCGAGACATCCGTTTAAAATAGAATCCGACCCACTAGATCCACGTTGGGATTCGAACTAGGGATGTGACGAATAGTGATCCGGCTGAACAGCCGAATACCATTTTTTTCATAAATGTAAATAACTTTTGATTATATATATATTTATCTTAAACTGCTTAAATGGAAAAAGAATTAAACACAAATTTATGTTTTATTATTTATGTGTTTAAATAGTTTAATAGCTTGATGCATTTCTTGTAATATTTCAAATATCTATGCTAATAAAGAAACAACTTTTACTATATCTAAATTATAATAGCATAATTTTATCTACAGGAAAGCAATTCATAAACAATTTATCTAAAATAGGAACTTATTAGTCATTACCACTGTTAAATGTACTTTTTAAATAATTTTTCTAATTTAGAAAATTTATATTTACGCGAAAAATTATGAAATTGCATTTTATCCTTTTATTCTTAAATAAATCAAATTGCTTTTCTGTAAGTCAGGATGATAAATTAAGTTTTTTCCATTAAAAGGTAAATAATGTACTTCCCTTTTACATATCCAATTATCCTGTCTTACTGACAATGTAAATCAAAAATCTCTCTCATAATTCATAATGAGATATTTTCTGCAATAATTTTTATTTAAATAAATTTTATTGTGTGGAGTTTTTTTTTTTTTTGTTGTATCTTGTAATAATTTATAACTTTTTCTAATTTACCAAATTTGTAAGAATGAGTCTCCAGTCATTACAAATTAAATTAAATGCAAGAGGTATGGTAAAAGTAGAATATATATACCGTATATACTCGTGTATAAGCCGACCCCCAGATTCGAGAAAAAAACACGTTTAATACCAGTAATTCAAAGTGGTTTTCTGCAACTTATTTAATCTCATTTAATTCTAAATTATTTAAGACGGAGAAAACCATTGTAAATTATTGGTATAAAATGTCTTTTCATCTCGAATTTGGGGGTCGGCTTATACACGAGTATATACGGTATATATTTAACAAAATATTTGACAGTTTAACCAGCATATACAATATAAAACAACACAAAGATCTACAACTTACTTAACATGCATTAAAAACATGTTAGGTAAGTTGAAGATCGAAGTTAAGTTGTAGATATATAAAAACATTGTATATATTAGCCATTTTGGGTAAAAGAAAAAGAAATTCAAAAAATGAAAAGAAAATTTTATGCTGAATTTATACGGCAAGATATGTAGAAATTTTCGGTGAGATATCAGCAATATTCGGTGATATATCTTACAATATTTTACTACAGGTATTCGGCCGAAGCATTCATTCAACTAGTTTTTAATATTCGGCAAAAAGGCAGAAAAGGCCGAATACCTATTAGTGACCAAATATTCGCCCCATCTCTAATTCGCTTCTTATCCAGTAGACAGTGCATCGGCTTAGGAATTAAATATTGGGCAACAATAACGTGTGATATATCTTTAAAAAAGTACATTGCAGATTGTAAGACATAAGATCTTATGTAAAGTGTGGTAAAAATGAAAACTGATATTGACGACTCATGTTGAGGCACTTGATCTTCAGATTTACTTGTAATGTAATCATCTAACATCTAAATATGTTTTTATTATTGTATATACGTAGATCGAGAACTGTAAAACAATTTATATCTTTTGTGTGGTACACACTATTTGGAAATTCAGAATTTCTATCCCTGTAGATGAAGGTTAGGAATATGCTGCCAAACAAATATCATTTGGAGTTCACTAATTATTTATAAATAATAATTAGATGAATCTTTTCAGTGGATTCACAAGCTACAGGATGCCCTAAACTGGACAAACAATTTTCAAAATTCAGTAACAAATGATTAAACGATTTAAAATTATTCTTCCAGGAGACTAGTGTATAATATCAAGAATTTATGTACTGCTCCACCTTGTTATTTTCTAAAGATCACCGATATAGCGCATTTCTCTGTTACAATTTATTAAAATGCTCAACAGACAATTATTCTGATTAGCTTAAAATAGTTGGGCCAACCTGGGCTACTTTTTGGCCCATATGGGCCCACCGTATGAAATGTTCACCTTGTTGTACCATTGGACAAAAGATATTTGCGAACTGTGATCAAACTATTAGCTACTCACATTCTCCAAAATAGAAGGGCCTTTGTACCCTGTCATTTCCCAACAATTTCCTAACGCTTTCACAAATTACCAGAGGTGGGCCAACTATCTGTGCAGCTTGGACGCAAAGCAAAAACCTTTTTTTCTTCTCCTTTTAACCCTTAATTGCATAGTGATGTAAATTTCCATCCCTTTTTATTTAACTTTTAATAAATAAATCAACTTCTACGCCACCACTATATTTATATAGAAATATTAATGCAGTAAATTTCCCGTGAACTATGTTGCTGAACAAAGTTAAAAATCTATCGTAAAATTTCTGGTGTCTAATATTTAATATATGTATAAAAAGCACAATTGTATAAGAAAAACCCATGCAAAGAAGGGTTAAAAACTAAACAGAATGAAGGTTAGAAACTGAGTTAATCTGGATCCATTTTTATACTATATCAAGCATTCTAACAATTTAAACATAATTAAGCATTACAATTTAAGCTTAGATGTAGCATGCACTTGTTAAAAAAATAATAATGAGGAATTTGATTTGCAAAACTTCGTTACGTAATTTTTTTTTATACATTTCTAAATAAAATTTAAATATTTTTTCAGATTTAGCCCTTAAATATACTTTTATTGTTTTAATTATAACATGTAAATTAAAACGTTTTCAGATGTGAGATAATGGCTATATTTGAAAGATATAGATATACTAATTTACTGCTAGCATATTTCATTTACACGATCATTATAAATAGGTTATCTTACAATCATAAGCTTTTAAAAAATATATACTTTTAAAATAAATTAATACATTTTATAATAATTCAAATATTTCATAGATTTTATTTCGTAGAAAGACCCCCACGGAGGGCACTCCCCCCTAGGACCTATATCCCTCGTGTAGATAATCGGCCGCCATAAAATCAACTAACCTACTAACCATAGATTTAATTTAGATTTTGCAAACAGAAGAAAGTTGTTTCAGATGAACTCTAAACTTTTTTACTTTTTGAAAACCATTTTCATATTGTTATTTAAAAAAAAAAATGCATATAAACGTCAAACAAGATAAATAATTTTATATTTAAAGTCTAATTATAAATTTATGTTATAAACTATTCTGACAAATGTAAATAAAATAAATTTATAAAGCGTAAACAACTTTATTTTATTGATTTATTCAGAAAATTTTTCGGAGTTTCTAAGACTTCAGCCTCTCCGAACAGAAACTCAGAACTATCTGTCTGCTGCCTACATTTAAAATTCACTTGTGCTTTTTATCACGTTGTGTATTTGTATATCAATAATGTATTAACACACAGTTCCTTCGATTTAATTTAAAATATTATTTACTCTCATTAAATTATTTTGGAACCAGAATGCTTTCTTAATAGTCTTAGTAGATATGTTATTAAACCCTGCAAATCTATATATGAAAAACAAATGCAATGTGTTCAAGATAATCTGCGAGTGAATTTCGTTTGCGGATGGGATTGATAAAAGTTGAATCATCTGGTGCCGTATCAGCCCTTTGCATATTCAATAAGCGTTCTGTTTATAGTTGATTTCCTTTAATTTAATAGATGCACATGTCAGTGTTAAATTCAAATCCGCCAAAGCAACAAATTTGTTCATTTATAAATATAAAAATAATTAACTTTTATGAAAAATGTATACGTGTGGGCAAGACCAGATTACCGCCAGCGCAAATTTCCACCAATACATTTTGATAGAAATGTTCAGTTTATTTAAACAATTTCTTCATAGAGAAATTCTGTTTTAAATTAGCCGAAAATATATATTGTTTTTTACCGTATGCAATTTGCCACACTGGTAATCAGGCCCTGCATGTGGGGAACTCTTGAGTTTTGAAATATCAACAGTGATTAAATTTTTAAATAAGTGTTAAGTAAAGAAATATATAGAGTTAGATATCTATCTAATATCTAGTTAGAATTTTTAAGTTTATCTTATGTATTTTTAAGAGTAGTTTAAATTTACAGGGTGCTTCACAATCAGACCGACAAACATGCAGGAGGTGTAGACGGCACAGAGACGACTCGGAATCACATAGGAATGCAGATTCGAAAATTCCGTGGTTGTGAGCTATGGTTCAAAGAAGCAGAGAAAAAGAACAGAAACAGCAACACATTAACGGGACATGTGAAGACTCTTCCGAATGCGGGAGTGTTCTAATTAAACAGGCCTTTCAAACGACGAACACAAGTTTAATAAAACTATGACGTAACGATGACAAATACAGATGACAAGGCCAGGTACATTAAATAAACATAAAAGATTATTCATATTTATCAAGATTCATGACCGGTAACATTTACGGCCCTTTTCATAACAAATTCTGGTTTCTCACATCACAAACGACGTTCTTTGCCACTGACATTCCAAAATCTACTGCCGCGCTTTTTCCATTTCTCCAGAAGGGGGCGCTACTAGAGCAAGAAAAGGCATGCGCAGTCCTCACATCTCCCCCTTTCGAGAATTTGATTTAGTCTTTTGAGACAAATCAATATCTGGTAAATATCTAAATAAACAAGTAAAGCATATTAATACAAAAATTCAAACATTTAAAGAATTTCAAAGAATATAAACAAATAGAATACACTATAACACTAATATACTAATGCTAATATTTTAAAGTTCTAGGATAAAGTTAAAGAGAATGTTCAAAGTTTTTTTCGTTGAGTCCAATGTGAGGTATGTAGCCTACTTTGAGAGTCAGCATTCGCGTGGAGTTTCCCACGTCGATACGTTATTTGGGCTTGAAAACGCTGCAGTGCAAGAGCCCATCTTTGAGGCGCGCACTTTGAGGTGCACAGTCTGTGAGGAATTTTAAAGGACTATGGTCGCTCACCACAGTTACCTGCGAACCATAAATATAGCGTTCGAACTTTTTCAGGGCGGAGATAACAGCATAAGCTTCCTTTTCGATGGTAGCATAACCGTCTTGGCATTTGGAGAGCTTTTTACTTGTAAAAGCAACGGGCTGCTCTTTTTCATTTTCATCTTTTTGAGATAGACAAGCACCTATCGCATACGAAGAAGCATCTGCAAGTATAATAAATGGTTTCTGAAAGTTCGGGGAATAACAGATGGGTGATTTACTGATCACCTGTTTCAACTCAAAAAAGGCTTTGTCACAATCCTCAGACCAGGAAACTTCATTAGGGGCACGTTTTTTGGTAAGTTCAATCAATGGACGAGCTATGTCGGTGAATGAAGGAACATAGGATCGGTAGTAAGATAAACGACCTAATATGCTTCTGACATCTTTCTTTGACTTGGGAACTTCTAAGTTTTGTATCGCTGATACTTTGTCGGGATCGGGCGCATGTATACCGGATCCTACCACATGACCTAGAAATTTTATCTGAGGCCGTGCGAATACACATTTCTTAAAATTCACTGTAAAATTGGCTTCTTCGAGGGTGGTTAGTACCGCATCTAGGTGCTTAAGGTGATCCAGCCAATTATGTGAAAAAATCACGACATCGTCGATGTATGTTTCTGCATACGCTTTATGTTGGATTAAAATACGATTCATGGATCTCTGAAAGGTGGCTGCGGCGTTGCGTAGCCCAAAAGGCATGACTACAAAAGCGTACTGTCCACGGTGCGTGACAAAGGACGTGAGATGTTTGCATTCTTTGTTTAGACGGATCTGCCAGTATCCTTTAAGTAAATCCAACAGGCTAATGAGTTTCGCCGGAGCTACTTTATATATAAGATCGGTTGCATTAGTCATTGGGAATGAATCGATCTCGGTTTGGGAATTCAAATATCTATAATCGACGCAGAGTCGTACTGACGAATCCTTTTTAGATACGCAAACAATTGGATGCGCATATTCGCTCTCGGAATGTTCAATGAGACCCAACTCAAGTAATTCTTCAATTTGTCAGTCAACTTCATTTTTGAGTGCCTCAGGAATTCGATAAGGTCTCTGACGTTTTGGTTTGCTGCCCGGTTTCAATCTAATGTAATGTTCACCTACATTGGCAATTTTTGGAATTCCAGACTGTAGGTTTGGACGTTTACATAACAGGTCGGATAGTTGTTTCTTCTCTTTATGTGATACATGTTTTAGCTGCAATTGTTTATCGATTATAGTAAGATTTTCTTTGTCAATTCCGGGGATATTCTCGATTTCGCCGAAATCTATATCGGCATCGTATATTACTCCTATGTGTGTAGTTTGGGCTTTTAATTCTCGGATTTTGTTGGCGTGCAAATGTTTGACACTGTTGTCTGGTAACTGTACCAAATAACTATACGTAGATTTCTTTTCGAGTATAGTGGCGGGTGCTGTCCACCTAGCATATACTTTGTGACTGCTGTCAGGAATCAAAACAATAACTTGATCATTGGGCTTAAATTCTTTGTGATTTGCTCGTCTATTGTGGTAATAGGCGTAAGCTCGCTGTTTATCTATGCAGGAAATAACGGCGTGTTCGGCTGCCTTTTCCAATTTTATTTTCAAATCATTTAAATAATTTGTAACTGAGCCTAATTGACCGCATGGCAAAGGTGTTTCATTGGTCCATGATGATTTCAATATGGAGAGGGGGCCAGTCGGACGTCTACCATATAACATTTGGAATGGACTAACATTGGTTGTGGCGTTCGATACTTCCCTGTATGCCCACAAAAGGAAAGGTATGTGCTTGTGCCAGTTTCCGGAATTTTCCCTTATTGTATGGTGTATCATTCCTTTAAGGACAGCGTTCCATCTTTCGACTAAACCATTAGATTGTGCGTATCCAGGTACAGAGAAACGTGGAGCAGTTCCTAAATGTTTCATAAATTCTTGTGTGAGATCAGAGGTAAAATTCCGGCCCTGATCGCTCGCAATTAATTTTCGAATTCCTGTTCTACTAACGATCTGTAAAAGGGCATCGCATGTAGATTTAGCAGATATATTTCTTAAACAGACCGTTTCCGGCCAACGAGTACACTGATCTACTACGCAGAGTACATACTTGTATCCTCCACTAGGTGGTTCAATTGGGCCGACTATGTCCATGTTTACAATTTGCATTGCCTCGTCAGGACGAGTAACCGGAGTTATAGGTGTGTTATCAAACTTATTTGGTTTTGCTCGGAGCTGGCATGATAAACACTGTTCACAAAATTCGTTAACATCTTTTTTAATTTTCGGCCAAAAGAATGAATATTTCAACCGCTGTACAGTTTTCTTATTTCTTTGATGACCACCCCAAGGACTGGAATGTGCGAGTTCTAACAATTGTTTCCTACGTGGCTCGGGTACGAGCAATTGGTGTACCGTTTCGCCCAATAATTTATCTCGATGATACAACAGGTTATCCAGAACAAAATAATGTTGCATTTATTTTTGGCATCAATCCAACATTGATTTAACGGAGGGTCGTTTTTCTGTTGCCATTTAAATTTTTCTGAATCAGTTATAAAAGTATCAGGTTCGTCGCCAGGTGCGGTGTCAATGTTCTCGTTTGCATTCGCATTTTCAACTGACACATGGTCTAAAATTGAAGCAGACAGATCTACAGTGTTGGTTTCTTTCGTATTGTCACTTATCGCGTCAACATTACAATTTAATGCCTTTTCATTTTCATTATATTTATTCAAATCATTCCATTCATTATATGTATCAAGAGAAAGTAATAAATCATTAATTAAATTATAAACTACAGCACATGTTATCATAATATTAGGATATATCTTGGGGTGTAATTTATCAACTGCAATACTCAATGGAATACTTATTAAAGGAGCTTTCAATTGGTGTCCGAATGCAGATTGCAATATTATGGTACCACAAGGATTTTTAAAGTATTCGGGTACACAATCAGTCTTTATTATAGAAATTTGCGTTCCAGAATCTACTACGCCATGTAATATTTTATTACCACATTCGATATCTACTGTCGGTAATGTTTCAATTAATTTCGTTTCATTTCGCGGTGTTTTCAAATTGAATAACTCATCCGACCTTATTCTAGCAGTGAGTGCTTTTTCATTTGCAACCGAATTAACTTCCCTATCAAATTTATTGTCCTTGCCAAATAAATAACTATATATCGTAACATTATGGTATCTGCCACAATTACTGCATTTTTTATTTTTTATGGTACAATCTTTAGCGACGTGTTTACCTCTCTTCAAGCATAAAAAACAGCGTCCTTGAGCTCTTAATTTAGCTATTTTCTGATCAACGGGTAATTTATTGCACTCTTCAGTCGAATGACTATTACTCGAACAAAATATACAAAAGGTTTCAGTGGTGGCTAAAATATGAGATACTTCAGAATTAATTCTATCACTAGCGAACATTTGTTTACGAAATGTAGGGGAATCATTATTACACGACTGCTTTGACCTTGGGTTATCTAAATTGCCAGTTAAATAATTTTGTTTTTCTCTCGACTCTATTTCGGTACGAATAAATAATAACAAATCATCAATGCTTGATTGCGAGTCACTAGAATTTTTTATACATTGCTTATTATATTCTAACGAAAGATTTTTTGGCAGGGATTTAAGAATTATAGGTGTCAACAGGTTATCAAATCCATTTGATTCAATGTCCAAAGACCTGAGACTTCTTATTTGGGATTGGATCGTGTCAAATAATTTTCGTACAGCGGTTACGTCATTCGTTTTCAATACAGGTTTCAAAGATAATAAAGTATTTATGTGCGCAGTGACAATGAGGTCCTTTCGGCCAAATTGTTGTTTCAGAATTTGGATGGCAGTAGGTCATAAAGGCCGGTTCTAACTCAGCGACGTACGCGGCGTGACCTCTGTGTGACCTCTGTACGCTGTGCGGCGTGCGGCGGCGCGAAGGTCATGGCGTCGTGAAGGTGACTGTGCGGTGGAGGAGGGTGATAAGAGCATTGGGCGATAAGGATGTTTGATAAGGATGGTTGATAAGGAGATTATTTTAATTAATTTTAATGGGGAGACTTAGAAAATTTCGACGCATTTTTTTCCGTGGAGATTTGGTGGACGAGGTGAATGTCAACGGATTTATTTTAGCGAATTAGAAATTTAATTAATTTTAATTGGGGGACTTATAAAATTTCGAAGCAATTTTTTTTTCGCGTAGAATTATCTACTACAGTACGAGGTGAATTTCAACGGATTTATTTTAGCGAATTAGATTTTTTTAAATTAATTTTAATTGGGAAACTTAGAAAATTTCGAAGATATTTTTTTTTCAACTATAGTAAGGTGTTTGAAAATATTTTTCGAAGTCTGGTTTGTGAATTGCATTTAAAAATATTAATTAAAAATGGTCATTAAAATATTAATTAAATTTAATTGGAGAACTTAAGAAATTTTTGCGATTTTTTTTAACTAGAGTAGGATATTCGATATACATGTTAGAGTATATTTGAGGTGAATTTTAAAAGTTAATAATGGTTTAATTAAAATTGGTGATTAAGTTTAATCGGAGAACTTAACAAATTTTGGCAATTTTTTTCTTAACGAGAGTACGCAGTTTGAATATGTAGTAGAATGGTAGATGCGAATGAAAAATAGTAATTAATTAAAGAGGGTCATTAATTAATTTTAATTGGCGGACTTCAACATTTTTGGGGCAAACAGGCGCATTTTAATGAATTCGATATAGGTTGTGGTAAAAAATATATGGTCCCGTATGAATTATACTGTACTCAATTTAATAGCTCACCCTCCCCCTCCCCCTCCCTTTTTTACCCAGAGGGGCCCTTCAATTGAAGTTAGGCTAACAATACAGATTGGTATAAAAAGAAGAATTTTAACGTATATATAAAAGTGTAAATAAACAAGAATGAAAAATCATGCATAGCGTCATAATTCATGAATCACTTACCAGACATCATCGAAATGTTATGTGAAAAAAATATAATTTTACTATATAGTGCATAGTGAATTAAAATAGTGAACAGATCCCCTTTTTTAAAAAAAGTCGCCCATCACAAAAATCCAATTATGCATAAGAACCCTTCCTAAAATCAGGTAATTTACACTTTACCCTGTTTTTTTAAATCCAAGTTAGGCTAAAAGTACAGCTTACACATCGATATGTTCAAAATATAGAAATATTTCAAAAGAAAGTGGACAAAGTTATAGATATTAATCCCTGCTTACAAAATAATGTGACTATTTAATACCCCTTCACAAAATAGTATAACCTTATTTGAATTGCAGGGCCCTTCACAAAATAATTAGACAGATCCCCTTTGTAATAAAAATGGTCCCTTCATAAAAAATCCAATGAATTATTACGGAAACCCTTCAGTTCATTGACCCCTCTTTTTTTCCCCCTTCGAAGTGTGAACTCGCATTAGACTATAGTCGCCCTTCATAAAATAAATGAGATACGTGCCCTATTCGAATATAAAAAACCTTCACAAAAATTGTAGGGGTTCCCTGTTTGAATAAAAATGCCCCCTTCGCAATGTACCCTGTAAAAATATTTTAAGAAATAGACTGCTATTCTCAAATGAATACGTATTCATGCGATGTGAAAATAGGTTTTACACGAATGTCTTTTTAGTTTAACGTGTAAAATATAGATTTTAGAAAAAAAGATTCAGGTTTTACCAAATTTTTCATACAAATCTGTAAAATAGGGTAGAGCGTTTCATGAAAAATAATTGAATTTCGAGTGATTATGCTTTAAAAATATATTTTAGCATTGAAATTAAGAAAAAAAGACGGCTATCCCTTTTCCCCTCAATAGACGGATTGCTGAATCACAATGAGTCATATTAGCAGATTAGCGAAGATCTTGCTTTGACTTGATTCCTTTCTTAGATTATGAATCACTCACGGTAAGAAATACCTGACACATTTTTTGTAGGCAAATGTACGAAATTAGCTATATAGTATTCCACTTATTAATCTGTTAAGTTTTAAAATGCTTCAATGAAAAATAATAACTAAGAAATCAAATTAAAAATGTTCATTCATTAATTTTAATTGGCGAACTTAAACATTTTTGGACCAAACAGACGGGTTTTAAGGAATTCGATGCATGTTATGGTAAAAAATACAGGGTCCCGTATGAATTATACTACACTATATTTAATAGCTACCCCCTCCCTTCGATAGAAGTTAGGCTTCAAACACACAATATACGCACTTAAAAAAATATAGAGTGATATAAAAGAATTTCAACGTATATATATATATATATATATATATATATATATATATATAATAGTAAATTATGAAAAATCATGCATAGTGGTATAATTTATGAATCACTTTCCAACATTATTGCAATATTATGTGAACTAAATATAATTTTACAATCTAGTGTAAGTCAGATTTTACTTTCAAATGTTTAAATTTATGAATGGAGAGGTAGCATGCTTGTGAAAGGTCTATTTTTAAGACGAGACATTGTATGAAGGGTCCTGTTTTAAAGTTAAAAGTTTCGTGAAGGGTTCAGTTTTAAAGTTTCGTGAAGGGGTTTGTTTGAAGAACCCTGTTTTGAAATGACTTAAGAACGGACAATTTTTTCCTAAACATATCTATAACTACAAATAGTGTATTTTGCATACATTATAAAAATATATGAATATATTTATACATTATGCTATAGTTTTTAAAGTTAGATTCATACAATAAAGCGAGATTGTTACCGTTAATGTATACGAATTCCTTCATGTTACCCTGTATAGCTTCAACTCGGTTCGTTATATATGCTTCATTGAGTATTCAATGAAAAATAACTAAGAAATAAAATTAAAAATAGTAATTAAGAGGTACCCTTAAGAATTTTTGGGATAAGAGATTGGTTTTAATTAAATAGGTTAATGAATCTAATTCGATACAAGTCGTGCTAAAATAGAAATTACACTAAAAATACAGAGTCCCATGTATAATATATATAAATTATACTGCACTAAATTTAATAGCATCCTACTCTAGTTTCATAGAAATTGCTTCAATATAATATAGGCTAATAATATACACTTAAAAAAAATACATTAGTAACCACAAGAAGGATATGAATTCACTTTGCACTACTACTTATGTAAAATATAATTTCTTTTATCGCATAAAATATATAAACAAGTACTATATTGACAAGACATGAACTATTAATACATTCTTTAAAACGTGTTTGTTATACATAACATATTTCTTTTTTATTATATATTCAATAAACGAAAAAACAGAAAACAGGTCTATTATCGTTATACTTTAAAGTTTTAGAACTGCGTTAATCATATGCATAGAAAATCTGATTAAACTATATTTCTTCTATGATTGTAAAACACTATAAAAATTAAATGAGTAAATTTCCTAAAGGTAAAAATTATTTCTGTTAGATTTATCTAGGCCAATGAAGCTTACTTTTATAAAAGTAAAGAAATAGTACTTACATATATGTAACTAGCTTGTCTAAGATACTCTGTAAAGAACCTCATGTTTTGTGGAAACTCACAGTTCACTCGTTATCAACGTGCGAAGAAGTGATTAGCATATTCTAAAAGTGATATCACATAGGATACCTGTGAAATCACGGTGATAGTATCACGTAGGTTTCCCTGAACTTATCTATGAGGTCATATCATGATAGGATGATAATGGAGTGTATAAATTGCCTCGCGCAAGGTGATACATCATTCTATGCTTATGCTTGCCTTGTTTGAATTCTTCTTTTCATTGGATTATATCCTTCTTCTGTTCTTTTCCTTTCTTGATCTAGCTAAAAAATGAATAATACGTTTTTATACCCTGCTAATGAAAAAGGATTATTTTACCTAGCGGATAAGCCCGATTGCAAGTTTCCGGAAAACGAGTGGTTCACCCGCACCTTTAATCAAATGGATTCCTTAGATTTTTTCTTCCGCTGCATTGGAGATTATGCAGTCGTTAAAGTGGTGATGGAACAGAACTGTAACCTAAAAGTTCACATAACCAAATATTTCGAAGGGATGTGCGCTGAAATCTTCCCTACTCAAGAAAGTGTAACTATATCATTTGACTCATTTCAAAGCCAACTTTCATTTTTTTTTCTAAAAAAGACAGTTTCATAGCAAACAATGAGATTATTACAGCCTACGTGGATGAAGACTCTTGTATACTTCAAGAATTATTCCAGTCTAGTGATTCAAGCTATTCCTTAAAGCCAAAGGGACTCTACTTATCAAAAGAACAATTTAATAATTTGCGAAACATGTGTGATCAAATCACACATGACTGTTTAGTTAAAACTTTACTAACTAAAATGATCCCAATACAAGTTTTAAATCGAGCTACAGCATTTACACTTAGGATTAGAAGAACCAAAAGAACATTTTTTCTCCTGTTTTAATCGCCAATTAGAAGAATTTGAATGTAATTCCTGTACTATGGGGTATTCATATGAATCATTTCACGAATACAGAAAATATACTCTACGTCAGCAGTTTTCTATATGCAGTGAAAACGCATTGATGAATTTTAGAGTTTGTAAACTATCTCGCGGGAAAATGTATATGTGAGTATACACACGCATTTTTTGCATCTATGAATTTTGAGATGTATTTAGATCATGTGAATAACGTGTTTGCCATGTAACATTATTGGTTAATAAATCCCACTTTTTTTCTTAAACTTTTGTTTTTATGTTACTTGCAAAATTTATATTTATACAAGTTATTTTTAAATGCATTTCCAAAATAATTTGACACAATCTAATTTTCAGGTGTAAAGTTTACTTTTAACAGAGATATTTTCAAGTGAGAAATATTTACAGATATAATTTAGCATAAGTTTAATTTTCATGTGAGAAGTTTACTTGTAAGTGAAAAATATTTACAGACATAATTTAGCATAAGTTTAATTTTCACGTGAGAAGTTTACCTGTAGGTGAGAAATATTTTTCAGATACGATTACCAAGTACATTTATTTTAAATTCTCATGCAAAAAAAAAATATATTTTTTAAATTTTAAAATACTTTATTGATTATTTAATGAAAAATAATAACTAAAAAATAAATTAAAAATATTAAGTAAGATATATGCTAATGTTTGGACTTATAATTTTTAGGCAAGCAGATGGGATTTAATTAACCATACAAGTGTTTACCTCATTAATAAACCAACTAACCAACTGCTTTACCAAGAAACAATTGCTTACCCTATCAAACACATATTCACTATCTGCGCATGTGCGGAAATTAATAAGAAACTCGACTAAAGATATGTTTAAACGAAAATGAAACTGTGACTAATCAAACAGGATATGTTCGAACTTAATTTAGACTATTACCTATGGTAAGGGAAGGCTTGAAAATTTCAAAGTATTATTTGTTAGTTCTAATATTTAAAACATATTCATATCGTTTTACATATCATGTATCAAATTAATTTAAAGTCATATTTAAAAATATATATATATATACATACAGATACTATTCTTACCTAATACGCTACCTAGCTTAGCACGCAACCGTTTCACACGAAGACTTTCAGAAAAGTGAATGTTCGTTCAAGACCTTATCAGCTAATATAATCAGATATAAGATTTGATCACGTGATATGTGACGTCACTGATTAAGTGATATCATATGACCATGTGGTATCATTCAATACGTCATCAGTGATCTCAGAGATCACGTGACTAAGTCGTTAAAGAACTTATTACTGATTGCAATTATCACATTACCTCTAATTGATTTGTATAACATGTATAGGTAACTTAATACATGACTTATATATGTATTATTTCGTAATACATAGCAAATGTTTTGCGAAATAATCGATCTATTTTTGAAAGAAGGGCATGATAACAGAATGAAAAGCGTGTAGGAGTTAATTTGATGTAAATATTTTAGCGTCTGTATTTGTGCCAGTGCCCGCTTTATGTTAATTAAACATTTCATTTATTCAAAGTTTGCATGTTCAATTAGAATAATGCTCACTAACAAGATCAACCATTTTAAAAGCATTTTTCGAAATCACGAACTGAGGTAAGAAAATTGTACATCATTAAGAAGAGATTTACGAAGCTAAGTAAATTGATATAGAGATATATTACATTATTTATTTCATTGCCGCCTATGATTCTTACCCGAAATCATTTTGCGTTAATTAATAAGTAAACGCAAATTACATACTCTTCATTGTGCCCAATATAACAAAAACTTTCTGTTGAGTAAAGAACTTCATAAATGTGATTTTCTCTAAATTTTACAGAATATTAGAGTATGTGTTTTCATCCGACAACATTTGTCCTTTAAATATTAACTAATGTTTTGCAGTTTAGCTTTCATTATCTAACACATACATTATAAAATATGGTTTACGCAATACTCTGAAAATGAATTTATTAAAGTTAGTTAGTCAAAACAGGTTAATGTTAAAAAAATAAAGAGGCTGACAAGTTTTAACGCGTTAAATAGGCTGTATCTAACTGTTAATAAATTTACACCAAGTTTTTAACATGGCTTTATCAGTTTTTACATATGTGTATGCAAATACTCTTATTTATCAGAATATGGGAAATATAAAATCTTGCACACTATTTCTGCGGATTTTTTTTTTAAATATTTAAGATTTTATATCATATCACTCAGACGCATAGGTATAGTAGCGTGACTAGATTTCTTTATTTTTGGATGTGGGGGAGGCACGTGCCAAAAGTGAAATGTCAAATGGGAGTACTGGATTGAGGAATGTGAACCAAATTATCTATACTGCACATGTGCAAGATAAGCCCTGAAAGTCGCCCCTTTTCGCCTTCACAGATTCGGGAAAGTAAAGTTCGGCACCGAACGAAGTCCTTGTTTTGTAGAAAGTTACCACATTATAGAATGCGTTATGTGGGTACGTTAAAATAATTGTCTTGACGTATCTCATTGCTATTTCGGAACGACAGAAGATAGTTCAAACAGGGTACCAGTTTCGCTCTTTCTTTAATAAAAAATTATGAACAATAATTTTTTCTTTATTTAGTGACAGACATTTCGTGATTACATAAATTGAAAAACTTTTTCGTTATTTCGGGTATTAACTCGTAATTTATGAAAAGAAAAGGAAGCCAAGGTGACAACACTATTATTAACCCTTTCCGGTACAGTGGTCCCAGTCCGGGCACACCTAATTTTAATTCCAAACTTGCGTTCGGCACCAAGAATATTTTAAAAAAATTTTGTTTCTCCAATGAAAGCTTAAAATATGGAGTTCTTATTTTCTAAAAAAGTCGTTTGAAAATTCCGATGTCAGTTAGTAATTTCTCATTTTACGAACAGAATTTGTCTGTGCCGGAAAGGGTTAACTGACAACATTAATTCCTAACATTTGGTGTTCAGAGAGTTGAGAGTTAGGCACATGCCATTTTAACTTTATGCATATAGAATATTTCTAACAGTTTCTGTTTAGAAACTGTTATTCTGTTATAGAATATTTCTAACAGTTTTTTTACCATATTTGCTGAACGCTGAAATTCTTACTCAGTCAAACACGTTCAGGATTAGTGCATTCGATACATGAAACTCTGAGATTAAATTCCAATCTTCGTAGAAAGGGAGCATCTATCTACAGCTGAGTGAATCAGCATAATGAAAAATGAAAGTGAAAGCACTACATAGATCAAGTTATCATAACACATCCCGGCCGAGAGGTGTCTTATGAATATGAAAATTCGAAGTTACTATTGCAATCTCACGATATACTAATATGGTGCTTTGTGTCATTTATTAAGTGGTGCTATCTCCTACACCTCGCTAATGTAAAGCGTATGAACGTGTGGTGAATTCGTATTTTAACATATCTTTTCCAGAAATTTATTTTTTAACTTATTCTTTCTGTGTACTCTTTTTGAAGGATGTTACCTTTTCTTTTAGTTTCCAAAAAATTTCTAAATGTATTCTTGATTTTATTTGCATTATTAACACTTCTTTGCATAAGTTTTTCTTTTACAATTGTGTTTTTTTATACATATATTAAATATGAGACACCAGAAATTTTAAGATAGATTTTTAACTTTGTTCAGCAACATAGTTCCCAGGAAATTTACTGGATTAATATTTCTGTATAAATATAGTGATGGCGAAGAAGTTGATTTATTTATTAAAAGTTAAATAAAAAGTGATGGAAATTTACATCACTATGCAATTAAGGGTTAAAATGGTCAGAACTAGGAGGCGTGATATTACATGTCAAGACAAGTAATTTGTATATAGGAAACCAGGGTCTCAATCCACTTATTAAATCAATAATACAGGATGCCTCACATCATGCCAAATCCACATTTTCGCTGTAACAATAATGGCTTATTTTAGTGAAATCTTCAAGACAATAATTTTTTTCTCCGTGAAATGTCGTGACATGAAGTGAATTGTTTGAATTTCGCTGTAATTCGATAGGTGACATCATATGCATTGTTCGTTACCGTCCGAATTTTTAAGCTTCTAGCAAAGTGGTACTTGTACATGGAGGCATGGAGGATAGCCGTTTCTGTTACTTTTTGTGTTTTAATCATGCTTTATTAGTAACTATGTTGAAGATATCTCTAAAATATTTTCATTATTGCTACAGTTATGAACGGAAATCTGGATTGGGCTTGGGATTGGCCATCCTGTATTTTTGATGAAATAAGTGGATTGCGACCTTGATTTTCTGTACAAAGTTTGCTTGTCTTGACAACATGCATTATCACCGATTAAATTTGTATGTATATCTTGTAAATTCCCTTCTACAAATTGTAGTAGTTCAAGTATATACGAAGGTATTAGGCGAAAACAGTAAAACTGAAGCTATTTTATGTAAGCCACGCCTTTCGAAATTGAAATGGGTTGTAGGAAATAAACAGGCAGTTCGATATTCGACTTTATCGTGAGAGAAGACAATCAAAGAAATTTAAATGAAACAAGCGACGTCATTTGATATTCTTTTCCTTTTAACTAGATGGAATAAAAGAAACTCATATTAAAACTCTTTGATTTTTGCTATTATGGAAGATTAAGCATAAATGAATTTAACGAAGAACTTAAAAAAAAAACTGCGAAATTGCAAACTTTTTACAAATATTCTTCCTAAAGGTGTACGTAAGTATGGTGTGGATACAAAAATATCCCTTCTATATCTGTCTAATATATTACAATATATAGAGCAATTACATGCAGCTGTTATGGGTATATAAGCACAGTCCATTATGTTTCATTTAACATGGAGTTGAGGCCCGTTAAATGAACTAAATCATGCCTTTTGCACTCTTTTCGGTAAAACGAAGTGGTACTAAAGAAAAACATTTTAAAGCGCTTTGATTTTCGTCATTGTCTTAAATCAAGCATAAACGAAGATAACAGGAGAAAACAGTAAAATTGAAAGCATTTAAAAGGATCCAATCAACCCTTTTCGAGACACTCTTTCGTAAACCTGGGTGGTACAAAAGAAACACATATTAAAACGCTTTAATTACCTCCATTGGCGCAGATTAGACAGAAACGAAAAGAGAATGATATAACAATAAAATTGAGGGGGTCGGGGCGAGAGAGTGCCAAGCCACATTTTTGAACTTCTGAGCTATTTCAATTTGAATATTTGATTAAATACTCAAATCAAGATATATAACCTAAAGTGTTTTCGCTAATGTCTTAGTAACATTTGAGATATTTTGAGTAACAACATGGTATTACTTTAATGATATTACTATTACGTTTTTCGTAAATTAGCCATCTTCATTGGGGACATAAACATCTGGGGCAAAAACGAAACATTTCACATATGCTGTCACCACGTTCATTAGAAACAAATTATATGTTGGATATAATATTTTACAATATTAAGCAACAGATTACAGTGTTAGATTTATTTAACCAAAGATGTGGCTTGACACTTTCTTGCCTCGACCCCCTCAAATGAGTATTTTAAATGAACAAAAATCCGTGCATTTTGATACACTTTTCAGTAATACTGGGCGGTGTAATAGAGGCGTATATTAAAACAGATTGATTTTCTCCGTTGTCATAGATGAAACATATACGAAGATAACAAGACAAAACAATAAAATTTAGAATGTTCTTAATACTCTAATTCAAGCTATTTGAGACTAATTTTGATTAAATTAAATTGTACAGAAGAAACCTTTATTAAAACGCGTTATTTTTGCCTTATAGATGAAACTATGTACAAAAAAAAAATTGAGAATAAGAAGTTAAAAGATTTGAATTTTTGTAACATCAAATTTCTTTTTCAATTGAAATTAAATTTAATCTCATATTAAATTGAGCTAAAGAGTCTTGTGTCAAAACTGCGAAATTGAAAAGTTTGCGAATAACTCTATGTACGCTAGTATGCTTCAGATCACAAAACTTTTTCCTGTATTCTTCTAATCTATTAATTTATGTAGAGCAAATACACAAAAACTACTACGATTATAAAAGTATTGTCCATTAATAGGTATTTAATAAAGAGTTACAGTAATCAGCGCATAAAAAACATGCCACAAAATCATCCTTTTTAGATATTCAAAGCAATTATTAATTTATTTAATTTCTTAGATACAGACATTTATTTATAAGCACCACTTTTGCATACTAGTTAAAAAAGTTATTATGAATATACTGCTATTCGCAGCATTTCTATACTATAAAAATTAAAAGATTACAAAATACACTTTTTTCTTGTTGGAATAATGTTTATATTGTAAACGAAAAGTATAAAGGCAACATATTATTGACAATCTTTATTCTAAATCAGAGATTGCAGCGGGCTCAGCATATTTTCGGCATGGCTTTGACTGAGGTACTGAAATGAAGTAAAATTAAATTAAACAAAATACACGAATATAAGCTGAGTTTTTCTAATTAAAAAAAAAATATCTGAAATTGAAGAAATCGAAAAAGAATTTACTGAATTACAATTTATTTCAACATGGGCCCCATCATTTACGAAATTAAGAGAAGATTTAGAGAATATCGAAAGGAAGAAATATCAGCATTATAAATAAAAAAGCCAATGGAAGTATACGGACTTTGTATGAAATTTGCCATTTTGACAATCTCCCCCTCCACTTATGCCTTCGAGAGATTCATTTCGTAAATGAATGAGTGTTATGATAACTCAAATAAAAACCATTTACAGGGCTGACACTAGTGACTATTTTTATATTTTAAGCGCACCACTATTTAAAATAATTAATTTTGTGGTCAATTTCTCTTGCTAGTACTGTTAATATATGCTAGATATTTTTTTTTTGTGTGTGTGTGTGTGTGTGTGTGCAAGATAGAATTAAAAAAAAATAGTCGCCAGTGGCAGCCCTGCACTTATGAGTTTAATTAAGACTCTATTCGTTAAAACTAACTAGCTATGAACTCATATTAATTATTTAACATCCAAGATAAAGTGATAATATAAAAAAAAAAGAATTACGCCGGTATGAAAAGGTTTGCGGTCCCTGTTCTAAACATAGCAAACAAGTTTTCGTATGATCTCTGCAATGAAATAGGAAGCATTCTTGAAAAAGTTTTTGCTTTTAGCATAGCTACCAACTTTCCGCCACCCACCAAATAAATATACATCAACCACAAATTTTCTTTTAATGAACAGGGCTCCCAAATGGTCCTCGTTTTGAATACCAGTATATTCTAACAAGGAAGGTCTCCATAAGCGCATACTCAGAAAATTAAAAAAAAAATTACAGAATGTTCATCTCATGAGGATATATACGTCTATAAAAAAAAATTCTGTGGAACCTCGATATACTGTCCGTAAAAAATCATGAAAATTTCCTTTATTTGGCGATTTATCGCCGGTTGGCGACGAAATGAAAAAAAAAACGCTTTTATAACAAATACTCTTTAAGGTAAAACTTTTTCATGCTGAACTCGTTTACGTAAATTTAACTTACATAATAAATACATTTTTATAACTGCAATTTTGTGTACACACTTATATGTACATATAATGAAATTTAACTATTGTAGTTTACGATTTAAAACAAAATTTAAATTGATTAAAATTGTTTCAAGCTCAAAAATAAGCTCGATTCTGAACATTGTCAATTCAAGAAAAAAGTATTGTTGCTGTGGAAACAACGACTTCTGCGATATAGAAATGTATAATGAGTCTGTTTGCAATCGCGTTTTCATTTTAAAATACATTTACAAATTACTTGTGTAACCGGTAAAGCCGTTTAAATTAGAAAAAATGGAGGACAAAACAATAGCAAAATTTCATTCAATCGGTAATAAATAGAGAAAAAAACGTGTTTTATTTAATCTGATTTAAAGAATGTTTTTAACTAGGACTTCCCTCAAAGGGATTAGTCTGAGTGGTATTGCTGAGAACATGGGGTTAACAATTACGATATAAAGAAGATACAATATATGAAAAAGAGCAATTAAATGATAGAATTACAAAATATCATATATAAATTCATATATACTGTTATGTTTTCATATATATATATATATATTTATAACATTTCGCAAAGCATCTCATTTTCTTAAGCGGGAATTGCTCAAAACTTTAAAAAAAAACCCGCCAAGCTTTTTAAAGTCTCGTAATCGGATTTTCAGCAAAGAGCGTATTTTAGCAAGTAGTTTAACGCAAATTTAATTTCATTGATGCAACATTTTATTTGTAGCAAATATTTACATTTGAATAAAAAAATATTCCTCATTGTTTATTTGAATAACAATTTATAGAAACTCGTACACTTCAAACCACATTGATAACATGCTTTGCTACAAACCTGATTACCAAATTGTAGCCTAAATTCCTACTAAAGTACATAAAAAATCTTTCGATGACTTCTGTAAAAATAAATTTTACATTAAATTTCCATATCGGCGAAATTGAAAAAATAATATTGATAAAACTTCTTGATTATTTTCTAGGAGGCTCTAACCCCCTTCGCCTTTACTACTGCAAACCCCAGACTTTTCTTCTGCCTGCTTGCCTGTCTCTCTCTACAATCTGTTTGTTTCCCTATCCGTTCTTCTACCCATCTCTCTACCCGATTGACTCTCTCTACACATCTCTCTAGATGTCTGTATAATTCTTTACTGGTCTCGCTACCCGCCTGTGTGTTTCTCTTGCCGTCTGACTGCCCGTCTAACTACCCGCATGTCTAGCCGTGTCTCTATACCGTGTCTCTCTCCGTACCCATCTGTCTACTGTCTCTCTACTCGTCTGTATACCCATCTCACTATCCGTCTGTCTTTCTAACCTACTATTTAACCGTATCGCTACCCATCTGTCTATTCGTCTCTCTAACTGTCTCGCTTCCCGTTTCACTGCCCGTCTCTCGACACGTCTGTCTATCTATATACCCCTCTCTCTACCCATCTGTCAATTCGTATCTGTACTCATCTCTATACTCGTCTCTCTATCCACCACGCTACTCGTCTAGCAACCTTTCCTTCTACATCTTGTCTACCGGTCTCACTACTCGATTCACTACCCGTCTCCCTACCCATCTCGCTACCCCTTTGTCAACCCTGTTTCTTACCTGTCTCGTTACCCGTCTGTCTATTCGTTTTGCTACCCGTTTGCTTATCTATGTTGCTATCCGTCTCTCTACCCGTCTGTCTACCCGTTTGTTTACACGTCTCTCTACCTCTCGCCACCTCTTCCCAATATTTAAACAATTTGGTATACAGAAGCCGTTCACCTGTTATTAAATGCAAACAGGAGTAATTTATCTAATAAGAGTAATCAGATGAAACTTTTTAAATACATACATAAACCAGCATAATAATTCATCAGGTTTATTTTCATAGTAGTTTATGTCATTTGGCAATAAATCTCAACTTCTTAAACATGAACTGCTTCAAGCTTTTTTAAAAAAGCCCCAAGCTCCGTATAACTGGGGAGGGAAAGTACCCTCAGGGCTATTAGATACATGTTATTAAGTTAAGTAAAAGTTTCGTAATCGGATTCGCAGCCAATTGCTTATGTCAGAAAGCGTGGCTTAACACCATTTTAAATTAATTTCTGTAACTTTTTTTTTTGGGGGGGGGGCGGGGGAGGTTCCAAATATTTACACTTAAATTCAAACTTTTGCCCCCATGTTAATATTAATGTTGTTTGTATTATTAATTAATACTTTGGTGACAGAGCTTCATTCGAAACAAATATAATAGACTTTTACTACAGTTTTTTTTTCTAGGAGAAACATTCGTAATCGGGCCCAAAGGTAATCGGAGAATCTAATGTCATTATTGTTTGTAACTCTTATAGAGTTAAAAAATATTGTTGCTAGCCTTACTCTAGTTTGTAACCAGCCTCTTCTGTGTATCTGAATGGGGAAAAGTTCCGTATCATGTGCTGGTTGGCGCCATTGGTGAAAAAATTAAAAATGGTGCTAATAGGCTGTTTTAGCATCTTACCAAATTTTTCTAGAGAGTGGAAAAACGTGTTTTTCAAATATTTACAAATATACGTTTATTAAACGACGTTTTTGTGCCATCTTAAATAAATTAAGTACAATGCTTAAATAAAATTTTATTGTCATTTTTGATTTTTTAACAAGTATTGAAAATACATAACAAATATATTTAACAAAACTAAGAGACATTTTTGTGATAAATAATTGTTATTGTCAGGGGGGCAAATTATAAACAATTAATAAGTGAACTAAAAAATTACCGAAAATAACTTGTGGGAATCTCAGGAAAGAAATATCTGATATAAATAGCATTTAAAATTTTTAAATGGAGAAGTGGTCCATATAAAAAGCAAAACATTATACGCCTGATATAAGTATTTTTTTATATTTCCGAAAGCACAGATAAAAGGGTAAAAATCACGGCACAGATGTCATATACTCACCACGTTGGCGCGATTTTTTTTTCTCGCCAATTTGGCGAAAACTGTTTGTTATGTTTATTTACTTTTATTTTTTATTTTAATTCTATAGATTATTTTTATATGTATATCAATATTTATTTATATTAAACTATTATTTATTTATTTTTATTTCCTTTTTAAAAATAATAGATGATATTTCATTTATTACGTTATTTTATTTTTATATTGAAATAAAAATTCACGTGCTATTATTGCAGGCTAATTTGTAATTAATATTCAAAAACAAAGTTTTCGCCAAATTGGCGGGGGAAAAAATCGCGCCAACGTGGTGTGTATAGGACATCTGTGCCTTGTTTTCATTTCACGTATGTATTGGTACTTTCATGTTAACTTGGCGCAGTTAATAAATCGCCAAATATTGTTTTCATAACATCTTAATATTTCATTTAACTATAAACCTTTCACTCATTTCACTTGAAATACATACATTTAAAATACATGTATTTTACTCATTTAATTTAAAATACATGCTTTTCACTAATTACATTTAAAATACTAAAAAGGAAAAGAAAATAAGAAGAAATAATGCCACGAATCAAACTCTTTTATTTAAACATCAAAGAAATGTTTCTGATTTACACACGCGAAATAAAAATGCTAGGCTAATGGTGAGATTTGCGCCAAATCTCTAATACTAAGTTATTGCGGGGTTTTTTCTTTCAAACAAAAAATTCCAGATTAACCCTTTCATGGTCATGAACGCGTATACGCGGTCAAAGTTTTTTACTTCTAAATGGTCATGAGCGCTTATAGACGGTCAGGATTTTTTACTTCTAAATGGTCATGGGCGCGTATGAACGGTTCAGATTTTCTACTTCTAAGTGATCATGACCATCTATGTGCGTTTTTCTCACACCCCCCCCAGACTGGGCGGTAAAGAAGGCGTTTGTCAGCACACTCCCCCTTCCCACATATACAATGGATGTATAGGTAGACCATTTGTCAACTAGATTATTTGTATTTTAGGTGAATGCCTTACAGATTTGGTTAGAAAATGTCTCAGAGAATTTCGTTTTCTGTACAGCCTACATCTAGTGACATTGTATTTCAAAACCGATCCTAAAATGAAAGGAAGCAACTTCATAGAATATCATTTTTTAGTTATTATTTTATTTTAAAACTCTCGTTTATACGATTCTAATCCATTACATTAATTATTATTATTTAAAATGTTTTGCCATGTTAAATTTATTTAATTTTTTTAATGAATACATACGTTTTTATTTTTCTAACAATATTTCAATTTATTTTGTTTAAATATATTACTAAATAACTAAAATCGATTTTTCTTTCTTTTTTTTCTTTTTTTCTTTTTTTTACTTACCGCACTTTTGCTTTGTAATAGTAACAAATATAATAATACCCAAATAATATTAATAATACCAAATTAATATTACACTTCAAAAATTATTTACTAATTTACTATTGTTGCTATACCAATTATAGCATAACTTTAAAAATAAAACAGTGAAACCTGTCTATAACAATTACTGAAGGGACCAGAAAAAGAATCAAATCAATATAGACAGATTACATTTATAGGCAGGCTCAAGAATGTTAATTGATTCAGAGTACATAGTAGAATAATTATTATATATTGATGGAATATTAGTTTAACTTTCTTAGAATTATATATGTAGATGGAAATTTTTTTTAACTTTCTAGAATTATACAATGAAATTTAATTTATTTCTTATAAATAATCAGAATTTTCCATTATTAAATAAATATATAAAGAGTGTACAATATAAATAAATCTGATAAAAATCACATTTTATTACATTTTGTCAGATTTGTAAAGTTACACGAATAAGTGATTAAAAAAGAATAGGAATTTACAATTTTTACTCTTAAAAAGAGAAAGAAATTGCAGGTATTATTTATTCGAATATGAAACCAAAGAAAAATAATTTGTGTAAAAAAATGTGTATTTGGATGTCTAAATGTAGACGATAAGACCGGAAATATTACTTCACAGACATTACCTCACAGACATTATTTAACATTCACATTTGGTTTGATATTTTTAAATATAATAGCACCATTTTTGTAATGGAAGAGGAAATCAAGTTTTTGATAAATTAATTCAAAGGCATGTACAGGTGTCATCATAATTTTCCTTTAGTTTTATAAAGACGCCCTGTTAGAACTAAAAGAAAATGATGATTAGTACTTTCACTGAATTAGTACTTTCACTTTATTAGTACTTTCACTGAACACCAATAAAATTGATTGATTAAATTTTAATACTCCTCAATATTTGTAAGAACCTTAAATATATCTTGAAGAATTGATTTGATGTAAGAAAATTATGCACAATTTTTTCATTTTTAGAGACATTCAGTTGATCACTATGTTCAAAATTGCCATTATAATTGCTGGGATTAAATTAAAGACTGCAAGCAGTTGTAGATGGTTTTATTAGTCCAATTGCTCGCATTTTTTTAACATTTCAGCAAAAGTTACAGGCCCGTAGCTGGAGGGGGGGGGGGGGATCTGGAAATTTTTTTGCCCGTCCGAGTATGATTGACTCGACCCCTCATCAAAACATTTTAAAATTTCCGTACTTTTCTTTATCTCCTTTTTTTTTTACTTCTTTTTTCAGACAAGACCGAAATCATAGACACCCATCCCAAAGACCCTTGTATAAAACTTTTTTTTTCTCAATCAAAAAGATATGGAGATTGCGATTGCGGCGTAAGACATTTCTGGCTTTGTTGCTCTCTAGAAATCCACTTTACCGTCTCCTCAATGACTCAAATTAACGGCTTTAGAAAATAATAGTTTAAACAGTATCCTGTAAACTATTTGACTCAAACGGATTAGCTGTTGCTTGTGAAAATGGTTTTCTTTGTACAACTGTCACTGTCACAGATGAAATTTACTGTAATCTGGTGCGGTTCTTTCACTATTTCATGGCTTGACAGACAGGTTCCCCAAAACAAGCAAATATTATGTTTTACAACTATGTATTTTTGTCATTGTTAACGTGGCAAGGTTGCTATAATTCTGGGCTTTTAGGAACTTTTCAACAAATGTGGAAAATATCCTTTGACGTCTTTTTTTACACCGTTTTAAACGATAAAAGTTTGTGAAATCAGTATCACTCAGAATTGCAATATCTGGAAGGGGTTTTTCAGAATAAAGATGATTTCTAGTGAAACGAAAAAAAAATTGGAAATTTAATAAAAATGTTAAAAGAGCATTAACATTTTTCAGTGGAAGGCTAGTATAAGAGTAAAGTGTATTAGGAAAACTAATGAACTAGATATAGTCATGAATACTAATTGTATCAGTTTTAGTTAATGTTTCCTAAATTTATTAATTTGAATATACGTACAAAAATTTACAAACATCATTCAATTAATGTTGTTTGTAAAAAAAAAACATTTTTACCCGCTCAACTATGCGAAACTTTATAATAGATTCACGGACTTGTTTTTGCATATACAAACATTAAATTCTCAGGCATGATTATTGAAAGGATTTAGAATCGAACACCATTCTTCATTTTTTGATAAGTGGATTTGACTTTCGTGCATTTAAGAATAAAAATGTATTTGTGGTTGTGTTAGAAAGTAGAGTTTCGCCTTGAGAATATTGTTAATAGTCACTTCACTGTTGTTGTGAGATTCCCAAAGAAATATGATTTTTTTTTCCTTTCTTTTTTCTTTTCTTTTTCTTTCTTTTTTGTATTTTTAAAAAGACAAAATGTTTTCTGATTTTGAACATAGAACTTTCATTTTAATAATTTATACAGAATATTCTTTTTTAGTTAATCATTTTTTTTTCACGATGGGTTTTATTTATGTTACATTATGTTATGATATGGCTTTTTTTAAGTTAAAGTTAAAGTTACTATCCGGAAATACTGAATGTTTAAAAATCTTAGCAGTTAACAGCTATGTTTCTTGCAATTTATTCCTGAATGAAAAACAATGCTTTTATATTTACATATTTTACAAAAATAAAAAAAGTCACTAAAAAGTTAATTCAAATGAATGAAACATCATAAATACTCAAAATATTAATAAAAGAAAATATTCGATTATTTAAATTATCTACTTTAATTTGTTTTTCTGACAATTAATTAGGATAAAATCTAAACATTCCAGGATAGTAGGTTTGCTAATGAAGAAGATCAGAATATCTAATATTTTTTATTAGTTTGTAACTGTTTACACTGTTTGTTTTGTTGTTTTTTCATCAAAAATAATTCAACCACTTTCGAAATAAAATTATGTTTTTATGAACTTTTAAATAAATGGATTTTCACACATAAATAAGAAATATACAAAACTTAACTTTTATTTATTTACCACCAGATATATTAAAAGGTACATTATATTCTTATTAATGAAAAGCAATGCCGTTTATATCAATAGTTTCTTTTAGAAATGTTCAAGATATTGCAGTCTTTATAGACGGGCTGCGAATTGCAAATGGGGACAATCGCGCTACAGGTTTTATAGTTTTCTGGTGTTACTTCTAGGTTCGTACAAGCTGGTTCCAGGCTTAGGGGTGGGGCTTAATGAGAAATTTTAGTTTTTCACAAATTAAAAATAGGAAAAGAACGTACCCGAAGCTTCTTTAAGTGTTTTGTAATCGGTTGTAAGATAACTGAGTTATTATTGATGAGATGCATTACAAAGTAATTTGAATATAATCTGATTATCGCATAATCTGATTACCGTGTAATGGATTACAAGGCAATTTTCATTTTCTCTTTTAAAATATAATTAGATTAATCTGTAATTAGATTAATTTGCATTAGATTACAAGACAATTCAGATTAAGTTTTCAATTGCATAATCCAATTAACCTGTAATGGATTACAAGATGATTCCGATTACGTTTTTAGTTGTATAATCCAATTAACCTGTAATGGATTATAGGTGGATTCCGATTACGTTTTTAATTGTATCATCCAATTAACCTGTAATGCATTATAGGAGGATTCCGATTACGTTTTTAATTGTATAATCCAATTAATCTGTAATGGATTATAGGTGGATTCTAATTACATTTTTAAGAATATAATTTTACAAGTTAATGTCAGTTATGTTTGTTCAGAATACAATATGGTTAACGTGTAATGTAATGCAACTAAATCTTAATTAAATTTAATAAAATGTATTTAAATTAAACTGCAATCTATTACGTGCTAATTCTAATTGCATTTTTAACACTTTCCAACAAAGTTGAAAAGTGTTTATGAATTTAGTTTGTCTGTCTATCAGTACTCTAATGCGCGTAAATATACTCGGATTTCCATGCAATTGATATATGTTATTGAGGTTTACTGTGGTATGATTGGTATAGAAAATGAAGTAATGTAGCATGTAATTTACAGAGCCACTCAAAAGAATTCTTTTACATTACAGCCTATTAGGAAAAATCGTTTCGGTGTATTTTAATGATGTTACTGTATTTCAAACATATTGAGTTTCATATATATCGCTGAGGTGCATTACTAGATGTTTACTACAGATTATGGAGTACATATCATTCACCGTTCATTTACAAGGACACACAAAAATTTCGGTTACAGTACTGACTATTAACAATAATTGCTAGAAATACGTTTTTTTTTTTTTCAGTTGTTGCACGCGTTTTTGAATGTAACTATTTTTTTTTTATATTGCTTGGTTTGTATAAATTCTATAAATCACAGGACTGCACAAAAGTTCTCCAGAACACTGATGTTTATGGACGGAAATTAGCGAATGGGAATTTTCAACCGTGTTAATAACCGAATTAAATTTTAGCATACTGCTATGTAGTATATATACAAATTTATTGATAATATGCAGAGCTTCAGAAAAAAAAATCGGATATTTTTTCGATTATTAATGGTATTTACTGCAATTGGGTTTTCAAATATGCTATACATTTTCCAAATTCTGTACTGAGTCTGATATACCGATTTCAGCCTGTTTGTTATTGTGAATATACTCCATACTTGTACAAAGATATAGGGGTTTTTTTTCTTATAGGGTTTTTACCCCCCAAAAAGTAAATATATGAGTTTTAAACTATTATGAAATGTTGACAAGAACGAAAAATCATGCATCAAGCATAGATTGTGTAACACTTTCCAACGCTTTCAAAATAATTTTACAAATCATTACCGTTTAATAATCTGAATGATAACATCTAAGCGAACAATTTGGAAAACGCATAACATATTTAAGAAACGTAAATTCAGGAATTTCCAACATATATTTCCAACATATACAATATTCGGAAAAATATCCGAATACTTTTATTCAGCCCTGTATATGATCCATAGATTTGTATATATACTACATAGGATGCTAAATTTTAGTTTATTTAGGAAACGCGCAGCACAGTTTAAAATTTTCCTTCTGGAGTTTCTGTCAATAAACGGAAATGTGTTCGCGAACTTTTGTGCTGCCCTGTATATGATCTACAGAATTTATACACACCAAGTAATAGACAAAAAGTGAGTTAAATTCAAAATCGCGTTCAGCAACTTAAAACGCACTTCCAGGAATTATTGTTAACAGACAGTAGAGAATTCTTTTGTGTGTCCCTGTAAATGAACGATGACTGCTATACACACAATATTCTGTAGTAAGCCTCTTGTAATGCACCTTAGTGATAGATATAAATTTCAATGCGTTTTAAATAGTGAAACATTATTTAATTAAACCGCAAACGATTTTTCTCCATAGACGTAATCTAACGGAATTCTTTTGACTGTCCTCGTAAACTAACTATAAGTGCTATGCACACCATATTCCATATTAAGCTTCTTGTAATGCACCTTAATGATATATATCAATTACACTGTGTTTGGATTGGTGGAACATCATTAAAATAAACCGAAAATGATTTTTCCCCATAGACCGTAATGTAACGGAATTCTTTTGAGTGTCCCTGTAAAAAAACTATAAGTGCTACACACTTCAGATGACATAGGGAACATGCTACAGATAAGGACAATAACATATAAAAATTGCAAGGCAAACCGAGTATATTTACGGGAGTTAGAGCACAGACAGATGGCAGATGGCCAGACAAACCGAAGTCATAAACACTTTTCAACTAGGTTGGAAAATGTTAAAAATCAGCTTCATCCATCACCAAACAAATCCAGCCTATCACCTCAATTATTTATGAAAGAAAAAGATAAAAAAATTGAAATAAATCAAATTTATATCCAAAATAAGTTTCAAATACTTTTCTTTATGATTAGATTTCAATATGTTGAATAGGACATTATTTGTACAATGCTTACAATACAAGTGCTGAGTTTGTTTTAATAGATCAAAATGACCTTTCCCGAATTCGAAACCTAGCTAGGTGGATTTCTCGTGCTCGAATTAGTATAGGCAACACGTTTCGTGTAAATCGTTTGAGTATTTCTCCATTTATAACAAAAAGCATTTTCAGCACTGAGTTTGTTTTACCCTGTAAAAACGAATTTTCTTGTATTCGGAACCTAGCTAGATCTTTTCCTTGTGCTAGATTTAGTATAGAGGACAAGTCTAGTGAAAATCTTCCCAGTTGTTTACGATATCATTCATATTCGGGAAAATCGCCCTTGCTCGTTTAATATATACTAGCTGTTACCCGTGACTTCGTTCACGTAACATTAAAAGAAGAATAAATGCATTAATCAAGCAAAATATTTCACCCCCGATAATTAAAAACGTAAAGTAATTAACTAACTCTTTATCATATTTCATAGGAGAAAATACGGTATTTCTTTGTTATAGGGGCCTTGACATAGCTCAGTTTTAAAAAAGGTACAATTTGTCAAAAAACAAATATCAGTTTTACCTGATAAATCATTTGACTTTTAACGACTTTGAAAAACGTTTTAACAGCCATCATTTAAAAATAATTCATTGGAAATAGTATATGCTTTTTGTTTAAATTCAATTCTTGTGAATATGGAGGAATAATTCTACACCTAAATGCAAGGAGCTTCAATTGCAAAGCTTTTTGCAACCCAAAATTAATGCAAACGTAACATTTACATGTGTTACGTTTGCATGTAACAGTAGCAGTTACATACAAACATAACACTTGCAATTGCAAAGCTTTTTGCAACCCAAAATTATATGTAAACATTACTTTTGCATGTAATTTTCAGTGCCAATTAACATTTATAAGGGTTCAAATTAAAATTAATTTGGGTGCAAATTACATGTAAATGTTACGTTTGCATGTAATTTGGGGTTGCGAAAAGCTTTGCAATTGCAAGTGTTACGTTTGCATGTAACAGCAAATTTGCCTCCTTGGTTTAATATATAGCTGAAACAACTCTTGATTTCTTGACAATATGCTGACAAACGATTTTTGTTCTGCAGAATAAATTAATTCATAAAGTTTGAATATGTGGATATATGTTTTTAATTTTCGGAAATTCTACTGTAATCAAGATTTTTTTTTCACCAACTATTCAAATTGAAAATAAATTATTTTTTCAGTTTTAATGAGAAAATGGCATAAAAATGTATTAATCCGTTTTATTTCTTCTTTTTTTTATCCACAAAAATGGAGTAATTTAATTACCGTTTTTAGAGAAATTTCGTTAAAATTTACAAAAAAAAAAAAAAAAAAAAAAAAAAAAATCATATCTCGGAATCTAATTTTAAATTTTAAATTCTCAGAATTTATATGACATCCTTAGATCAATGATGGTGTTAAGTAAATCGCATTGCATTAACAGTAGTAGTTGGGAAATACAAACAGACAGTCAGATTTTAAAATAATAGACTTGTGTTCAATTTTCTTTTCCTAATAATCTTACTGATGCTTGTATTATTAATTGCAGAGTTCAGAGAATAAATATATATGAAATGTTTATGTTTGGCGTGATGCTGAAAATGCAACCCTACAGTTGGCCTAAATAACTGGCAGCTTGCTTTGAAAACCTCTCCCCGTCCAATGAAGTCAGCCCTTGGGCCTACCGATTTGACCGATAACCGGCTTCATATTGCAAGCCGATTTGACGGTTCACTGCCTCTCTATTCTTTCACTGTACTCTGTAATTATTAATGTATGAAATTGATTCACGCACCATTTGAAACATATTTGAAAAATCCCGTTTTATTTGAAATATAACGTCACTTTCATTCCAGAGAAATCTCTTTTCAATGATATAATTCTTGTTAATTTTCTTTTCCTGGCAATCATGACGGGAATTTTATCAGAAAACTCACATCTGTATGTAACTGATTTTCAAGCTTATTATTAATCAGTATCAAAAAACATATTTCAGTTATTCATCTTAAATCCGTCAAATTCTGACGTCCATTATGTATATACTTTTATTATACACTGATATTCATGCTCCTTGTAATGTTACGAATATTTGGAAATACATGTTTTATTTGTGACGTCATATTTGTTCAAGCGAGGCTAACGAAAAAGACAGGCTACCGCGGTTCATTCCACTTATCTTTTTTTACAGACCGCTAGAATGACGTGTTGCTCTTTTCGTACACCTGTATTGGTGCATTCGAGCATCACGTGACTCCGGCGGTCTGTAAAAAAAGATACGCGTAAAGCACCGCGGTAGCCTTTCTTTTTAGTTAGCCTCGTGTTCAAGCCAAGGAGGATCCTTTTCATAGTTCCATGGTCCAAGCGAAATCTTTTCTTAATAATATGATTATTGTTCAGTTTTCCTTCTAATTATAACGCAGTTTTTGACAGAAAATATCTTCTCAACGTAACCAATATTCATATTTCATGTATAATAACAAATACTCCATATTTTTGTTTCAAATATCACGGAAATTCCTCCTCTTTTGAATTCTTTTGAATTTTCATTTTTCACGTGAAAATCTTTCAATTGAAAATTAATTGTTGAGTAAAAATTATTATTAAGGCTTTGATTTAATTTTGGCAACGATAAAATATTAGCAACGGTAAAGTAAATTTAACGAAATTAAGTAATTATACGAAAAAATGTCCATTTATTCTCTATGAAAATAACGAAATTTTGAATTATTAAGAAAAATATTTGAATAAAATAAACAAAAACCAGCCTATGTTCATATGAGGGTTATAATCAACTTATGTACAAAGGTACAGGATCATTAAATGCTCCATTTTGACGCTGGCTTCAGCCTAACATTTGCATACAATCAGATTTATAATATTACTAGCAAGCTACGCCCGCTGCGCTGGTCAGTTTCTACAAATGAACCTTGAAGCAAACAAAATATATCGTTTAATTTGACCTTGTATTTGAAAGCAATCTGTATATTTACCTGGAATATCCTTCCACATTACTGAAAAATGACGTGATTGCGCTATTATATTTTCTAATGTGCAGTCAAAATTTTAGCTGTTAAGGACCAACTCTTTTATTTGGTCATTTACAGTTAAGGTTTGCTAAAGAATGATAAAACTATATGCAATATACTAAAACCATCACTAAAAATTATCGAACTAACAATGCAAACTAATTAACAAAATCCATTCAGTAGAAGTTTTTATAAAGGCTAATCTTTTATAATCGGGTTCATCTGATTATAGAACTTTTCCACGTAATTCTAAAACAGAACAATATAAAATATACTAAAACCATCCTTACAAATTATCTACTTAACAATGCAAGTCGCAAAAAATACGCCCAGTAAAAACTTTCAAAAAGGCTAATCTTTCGGAATCGGGTTCTCCTGACTGTATAATAGGGTGGGGCGAAAAAAATTATTTTTTTATAATCAATTTTTAATAGTGCAGAAAACTTGCACACTGGCATCCTAATAACGGGGAAAATAATAAAAAAATATATAAATTGGTTTTGAAATCGCTTAAGAACATCAAAGTTTAGGAAAAAAAGAAAAAAATCTGCAATTTTGAAAAACTTATAAATTTTTTTAATAGTTTATTTTGTTTCTAATAGTGTAAAAACTACTCTTTGTAGTTACATAAATGTGTGAAAACAGTTTTGGATACATTGCCGTTCATTTGAATTCGCGCAAAAAGCTTTAAAAATATTATTTTTTTAGCAAAAGTTGCATTATTTCAAAAATTCGCATTCGGACATAAAGCTAAAAAAATACACCATTAAACATCCGTTTTAAGGTTTTAGGAACCTACTGTATGTTCCGCGACAAATTGAAAGTGACCTTGAGATAGTCTTTTCCCTTTCTCTCCTCGAACATTACTCCCCTCCGGCTAGCGTCGGGTGGACTAACCCTCGAACGGCGCGTGCGCTGCCCGCCTTTTCAAAGTCACCTGACTAATAGTCAGATGACATTGTAAAGGCGGGCGATGACTAAGCAGATTGCAAAACGTTACTGCTTTGCTAGTGTGTTCGTGCGATACTTTATATTGTGATCGTATGAAAGTGATTTTCATAGTATTTTGACATGCCGAGTCCAAAAAATGTGCTTATTACAAGGCAGTCTGTCGTGTGTCCTTTATTCGGCACAACCAAAGGATTGAGTGGAACATCACTGCCGACATACGAGGATATGCTACTTTGTTGCTTAGAAGAGAAGTATAAACGTGCATTGTTACTTAATCCTAATAACAAGAAGGAGTTAGGTTTTTTACCTGTTGCCGAGTTAGTTGCAACTCAATTAGTTAATATTTATAGAAGAGCCTCAATTCCAACGGTCACACACACTCGTGTTGTGCAAATGATGACCTCCTACTTTAATGCTTATATTGGGTTAAAAAAATCATACAACAGAGACCATGAAAAAGATTTTTATAAGAAAAGGTTAGATGTGTTTATAACCAACGCTAAGACGAAACTTTTCGATATTGCAGCTTGTAAATATACTATGACATTCTCTTGTACATGTGGGAATAATCTAATTGACAATAACTGTCCGTGTCCCTAGCCAGTGGCTGTAAAATGCAATTGTGAGAAAGCAAAAAAAAATCCTGACATTGAATTGAGGTTTATGCACTATCAGAGAACAACCAGGATGCTGTTTATTGGTAATTTAGATAGAAATGAGACAACTAAACTGGTTAAAAGAGAAGAAAGAAGAGAGCAGCTTTCGATGCAACAATCTATTAATTCTGACCCCGTCAGTCCTGGCATAAGTAAGAGTAAAGGGAATCAAAACACTTCCATAAGAACAGGCAGTGACATGAGTTTCGCAATGCCTTCGACATCGCAGATGCGTTCAAAATTGTCGTACGCTTCTTTATTAAGCGATAGGTACGGTGTTTCTGACAGGGCAACAGCAGCGATAGCTTCTGGTGTCCTGCATGATCTTGGAATGATCTCTGATTCAGATATGTCACGAGTGATTGATAAAAGTAAGATTCGAAGGGAAAAAGTGAAGATTCGAAAAGCAATAAAGGAAAAAGAGCACCAGCTGAAAGAAGTAAAAGGAATCTACTTCGACGGCAGAAAAGATAGTACATTAATACAAGAAAAAATAGGAGCTAAAATGTACCGCAGAGTAAGAAAAGAAGAACATATTAGCGTAATTAGTGAGCCTGGTGGCCAATACATTGGTCATGTTACACCAAAAACAGGAACCGCTAATGATATTGCTGAAAGTATTTTCGACTTCATGATAAAGCAAGATTTTGACATGAGTGCAGTGGTAGCCATCGGATGTGATGGGACAGTCACAAACACCGGTTGGAAGAGTGGTGTTGTGCATAACATTGAAGTTAAGTGTCAGCGACCATCGCAGTGGTTTATTTGTTTGCTACTCTTTAATGAACTGCCTTATAAACATTTGTTTCAGCACCTAGACGGAACAACAACTGGGCCAGCGTCATTCAGTGGTCCTATTGGCAAACAACTGCCTAGCTGTGAGAAAAATCATGTTGTTGATTTTGTCCCGATTCAATCTGACTTTTTCATCACAATAAATAAAATTGACCTCAGTAAAGATCAGCAGTATCTTCTAGACATTGTTCGTGCAGTCATCACTGGACTCTGTGATCCAGAATTAGCTGTTAAAGAACCCGGAACCCTCAGCCAGTCCCGATGGTTAACCTGTGCTAACCGGGTATTAAGACTTTATGTTTCCCAAATAAGTCCAACAACAGAAATGAAGACACTTGTAATTTACATTGTAAAGACATACGCTCCTGTTTGGTTTGATATTAAGATGCATTACACTGTGAAAGACAGTCCGAAGCACATACTGAAGGTCATACAAACAACAAGACACTTCCCGCACAACATTAAAAAAATCATCGATCCTGTCATTCAGAGAAACTCGTTCTTCTGTCATCCAGAGAATATGATGTTGGCGATGTTATTGGACGAGAGACAACACATTCGAGAATTAGGGTAAAGGAGAATACTGAAAGCCAGAAATGTGCCTCCAGTAGTAGGTCACGTTAGAGCCTTCAAGCTTCCTTTAATTAATTTTCAAGCCACAGATTATACTGAACTTATTGATTGGACAAAATGTAAGCTGACACCACCTCCAATGTTGTCAAATATGGCAACGGAACACATTTCAACTTTATTGAAAGACAAAGCCCTGCCAGAATTTGAGTGTTTGAAATTTCCATGCCACACTCAGTCGGTAGAGAGAACTGTGAAACTTGTTACAGAAGCCTCTGGAAAAGTTTGTGGGCATGAAAACTGAGACGGTTTTATTAGAACAACTTTAAACTCAAGGTTTTTGATGCCAAAATTTGATACGAAGTCAGAATTTAAAGGCACTTGAGTGTAAGTAACCACACCCAAATTGATTGGTTGGTTGGGTAGGGTGTGGGTGGGGCTCGACATGCAGCCACATCCACGTGGTGAGTCCTGGGTCATTTAAGCATAAAGGAAAAAATGCTGAAATGGGCGAAGAGCTGCAATATGAGGTTTTTACAGACATAAATGGCATTTTAAGGCTTTCTGCGCGAATTCAAATGAACGGCAATGTGTCCAAAAGTAATTTTCACGCATTTAGGTAACTACAAAGAGTAGTTTTTACACTAATAAAAATAAAGTAAACTATTTTAAAATATATATATACGTTTTTAAAAATTGAATACTTTTTCATTTTTTTCTAAACTTTAGGGCTCTTGCGCGATTTCAAAACCAACTTACAATTTTTTAAATTATTTTTCCCGTTATTAGGATGCTATTGCGCAAGTTTTCCACACTATTAGAAATTGATTATGAAAAAATATTTTTTTTCGCCCCACCCTACTGTATAACCTTCACACAACTGTTTGACTAAGCAGCGTAGAACAATATGTAGTACATTAAAACCATTCCTGAAATAGCATCTGACTAACAATACAATTCTCATCAAAATCCGTCCAGTAGAACTTTTTCAGAAGGCTAATCTTTCATAATCCGAATCAAATACTGAAAAAGCTAATCACACAACTGTTTGACTAAGCAGCGTAGAACAATATGTAGTACATTAAAACCATTCCTGAAATAGCATCTGACTAATAATACAATTCTCATCAAAATCCGTCCAGTAGAACTTTTTTAGAAGGCTAATCTTTCATAATCCGAATCAAATACTGAAAAAGCTAATATTTGATAAAAAAAAATATCACCTGATTTTCGAATTTCCCCCTATAATTCCTTTCTTTTTTTTAAATAAAATTAATAACAGCTTTTTCTTTTATTTTTCTAGCTGTATAGCCATTTCAATTCTTTCTGCATCAAAAAAAAAAAAAAAAAAAAAAAAAAAAAAAAAAGACACCTTTTGGCTTAAAATCAAATTGTTTAGGATCAAAAGTAAACTCAAAATCGCCAAAAACAAAAGATAAATCGCGAAATATTGTTTCGATAGCAATCTTGCCCCTTGAATAATTTTTTAAGCATGGCGAACATTCCCAATCATGTTTAAATTAAATATTTTCGTTTTATAATATTCTCTCATCAAAACTCTTTTTTCTTTCTTTTTCTTTTTTTTTTAATTAATTCAACGCAGTTTTTCTTTTATTTTTGGAGATGTATAGCCTTTTCATTTCTTTCTGCAACAATAATGATCGCCAAAAAAATAGCAATGGTAACCTTTTCGGCCAAAATAACAAAACTTTCTATCATAATTCAATAACTAATCTACGTAGAACGTCGTGTTATACATATAAACCTTCCTCTTGAATCACTCTATCTATTAAAAAAAACCGCATCAAAATCCGTTGCGTAGTTTTAAAGATTTAAGCGTACATAGGGATATAGGGACAGAAAAAGCGACTTTGTTTTATACTATGTAGTGATGAATAATGCGGAAAATCCCTCGCTCGTTTAATATATATGAATTTGGCGACAGTAATTTTGTCAACAAGATAACTAACAAGTACCAATTGTATATAAGTGTTACGAATATTGTAAATAGTTAGTGTTTGTGCTTAAAAATAATATAAATTGTTCAATTAAGCTCTATTCATACGGTAATATTAATTTTTGTTGCATTGCAATATCTAAGTTTGTTGATTTTTTTGCAAGCGAGTAAAAGTTATTGGATTTCAATGGGAGTCTATGAACATTTGGCGAAATACTGGAAATAGCACCAAGTTGGCAGCTAATTTTGGCCGCCAAGTTGGCGCCAAACTTGGCGGCATACCCGGGTCCCTACCCCTTAGTAATCCCCCCCCCCCAATAGCGCCCATCCTATCTAAATTCTCTACTTTCATGTTAATTCCCCCTCTGACCAATCAGATACGTTTCGCGGTATCGACGCAGATTTTCATTGGTTCATTTCCAAAACATTACTTTTTTTTTATATATAGAAGGATACTGTTCTTGCTAGAAAATGTTTCATAATATATGCCGGATGCATGATTTTTCGTTCTTGTTGTATCATATTTCTACTGTGTGTGATTAAATTGTCTTCTGTGGTACATATTTAGTGTTGCGGGTATTAATAACAATTTAAAATTTCTGATTTATATTCTGTTTATGTGGAAAAGTGTTTCATAAACTATGCCAGCTGCATAATTTTTCGTTCTTATTGTGTGTGATAAAAACTGTCTTTCATCGTACATATTTAGTGTTGCGGGTATTAATTAATAAAATTTAAAATTTCTGAATAATATTCTGTTCATGCCAGAAAGTGTTTTATAATCGATGCAGGATGCATGATTTTTCGTTCTGTATCAAATATCTACTGTGTCTGATAAAAATTGTCTTTTATGGTACATATTGAAAATGTTCCATTGAAATTACACGTAATTGTAACTGTAAGTTCTCAATTATAATTATAATTACACCATAATCATAATCATAGCATTACAGTTATGATTACAATCCTAATTAAATTTCAAATTCAGGTTATGATTACAAGTAATTGAAATTATAAGCTGTTACATGCAATTATATTTTATTCAGATTACAGATTAATCAGATTTTTCCCAACTCTGTGTAATCATAATCATAGCATTTATAATTGCAATTACAATCCTAATTGAATTTCAAATTCAGATTATGATTACATGTAATTGAAATTATAATCTGTTACATGCAATTATATTGTAATCAGATTACATATTAATCAGATTTGTATTTTCCCAACTCTGTGTAATCATAATCACAGCATTTATCATTACAATTACAATCCTAATTGAATTTCAAATTCGAATTATGATTACATGTAATTGAAATTATAATCTGTTACATGCAATTATATTGTAATCAGATTACAGATTAATCAGATTGCAAATTTGCCCAACTCTGAGTGTCAATAATGTAAAAACGTGGGATATCCCTAGTCTACTCAGTTATTTTTCAGTCTTTTTCCAGAATTACTGGAAAACAAATACTCATATCTTCCTACCCTAGTTGTACAATGATATTTTAAAAGATTAAGAACCGTGACTTTTTCAGATTCTTACAAGTGTTAGGTATAAATAAAAAAATTGCTACCTTAACCATATTTTCAGGGACATGAAATTCACGAAATATTAGTGAGTATGTGGGATTAAAACTTATTTCTATACAAGATGTTATTTTAAATTGAGAAAATTAATCTTGAAGCAGTTTAAAAAAGTTGTTAACAATTTTCTACAGCGTATGTTTGTAATCGGGTTAGGGCTCTGTTGATACAAACGTTTTCGGGCTCGACTGGCTCGGACTTTAACACTTTCCGGCGCGGAGTAAGTCTGTTTGTAAAATGATGAAATAATGGGCTGACACCAGAATTTACAAACGAATTCATTAGAAAATAAGAGCTTGCTTCTTTTCCGGTATTTAACAAAAAGAAAATTTTAATTAAATATTCTTGGTGCCGTTTGTCAGTTTCGGAATTAAAATTAGGTGTCCTTTTTTGAGTACAGCGCCCATTAAAGGGTTAAACCTTCTGGATTGGGCTTCCCAGAAATTGCCCGAACTCATCTTTAGTTTACACTGCATAAAGTTCTACTTCTATTTAGTTAAGCAGTTGCGAGTTGCCAGCCTGCTATATTTTTCATTTAGGTTGCTTTTAAGTATTTTTTATTTAGGTTGCCAATTTTAAGAAATAGTAATATTCTCATTAATTAATAACAGTTTAACATAAGCTGAAAATAAGGCAAATTGTACTATTTAAAAATAAATAAATTTTAAAATTAAGCTACCTGAATAAAAAATATGTAGCCCAACTGCCAACACAGACCGATCACGAGTATACTCGTGTTAATAAAACCAAACGATTTATACTAAAGGGTGTACTGAATCCTTAGTTTCGGCTGCGTAAATTTTATACTATAAACTAATATACTGCATTTATAAGTTTCCCCAGAAACAAAACTCCTTATCTATACTAATATCATGAAAAGTAACGGTTTTTTTGTTTGTTTGTTTGTCGGAAGTAATCTCTGAAACTACCAAACCGATTTGAGAAGTGATGATGGTGACAATCCCTGCTCCACTATATACTATATTTTATGCCGGTGTCACGAGCCTCAGTGATTGTTAGAAGAGAAAGCCGTTCTAAAATGTCGATTTTTTGTGTCTCTGAAGGAGCTAGAAGCTTGAAATTTGACATGGTAGTTACTTATTAGATGTAAATGCTGTTTAAGAACAGATTCTAAAAATATTCGAAATTGAAAAGGGTTCTAAAATTTGTTCTAAATTACGATTTCTATGGAAATGTTAAAGGCAGAAACTTGCAATTTGACATGACTGCTACTTTTAAGACGCAAATCCACACACATAACACTGTTTTTTTTTTTAATCAAAATTTAAAAGAGTTTAGGAGAGAAAAAAACATTCTTAATTATGATTTTTGTGATACTTGAAAGAACTAGGAGTTTGAAATTTGGTATGGCGGCCACGTATAAGATATAAATGCTCGCTAAGAACAGCTTCTAAAAAATTCGAAATTTAAAGGTGTGAAATGAAGCGGAAAGCGTTCTAAATTACGATTTCTCTGGTTGTTAATGATAGAAATTTGAAATTTTACATGGCTGCTACTTTTAGGACGCAAACCACACACAACACTGTTTTTAAAAAAAATCGAAATTTAAAAGGGTGCAGGAGAAAATAAGCATTCTAAATTACGGACTTTGTGATTCTGAAAGGAAAAGAAATTGAAATTTCGCATGATGGTTATTTTTAAAATAAAAATGCTCCGTAAGAACAGCTTCTAAAAAAATTTGAAATTTAAAAGGATGAAGTGAGGGAAAATCTTTCTAAAACGTTCTAAATTATGTTTTCAATAGAATTACTAGAGATAAAACTTTAAATTTGACATAGCTTCTAATTTTAAGACATACATGGTCGCACAGAACAGTTTCCATATATTCGAAAATTAATAGGGTGCAGAAGCAAAAAACGCACTAAAATTGCGATTTTTGTGATTCTGAAGCGGCTAGAAACTTGAAATTTGGCAAAGTAACAATATATAACTGCTCGCGAAGAGCAATTTCTAAAAAATTTGAAATTTGAAAGGGTAAAGGAGAAAAAAAGGTTTTAAAATTGCGATTTGTTTGATACAATTGATATATATACTTGAAATTTGGTATGGTGTTTTTTTAAGAAGTAAATTCTTGCTAAGAACTCTTTTTAAAAATTCGAAATTTAAATTGGTGAAATGAGCTGAAAATGTTCTAAATTACAATTTATATGGAACTGTACCACATCTTTGCATAGATATTTCTCCTCGCTGATTCGCAGAAATTGTGCAATTAATCGCAAGATGTTTTTAACCTGAAGAAAAAAATATTAGACAAAACTTTTTGAATTGAAATGTTGTTGCCATGCGCTATGGGAATTCTAAGGAGTGTACGCACCTTGGTGTCGGTATATAATAATGAATTACTAATATAAATTAATTATTAATACTTAATTATTCATATTAATCAATGTTGGCATATAAATATTAAATGTGCAGTGTATAATATGGGAGGTTCCTGAAAGTGAGATGAAATGTGACATATTAGAAGAAGATTTTTTGTTTTCGCTCTTGAAAAAGAACAGAAAGGCACACTGCTGACTGCAATCAATAAAATTGGTATTATTTATTTTAAATTTTCTTAATCATAAATAAGGCACCCTAAAAGGGGGATTCTGTGGCAAACGCTGCCTGAGAGCGAGTAAAACACCATTAAGAGATTATTTCTGTAAAAAGTTGGCGGAAGTAGAATTTTCTGTTAGTAGACTGAAAGTAATTAGTATCTAATAAAATTATCATCTAATTATTTTATTAAATATTTATCCGATAATCACATTTTATTATTTTGCTTTCTAGAAATTTTGTAAAAAAATTTAAGACCGGTAAGAAATTAAAAGCATAGTAAAAAATAGAAAGCTAATAAAACATTTAAAAGTTTCATATCTTATAAAATCGTGTATTCCACTTGCACAGAATGGATAAAAAGGGTTGAAACAGCGTTAATATTTTGAATTTAGCTTGGTAAGAAGTAAATATATAATTTTGTATTAATTTTAAATCATAAAAATATATATACTGTACCTCAAAAATTGTAGCATTACTTATAAGTTAACACGCACATAAATTAGTCATATAAGCATATTATTATTATTGTACTTAATAATAATTATTGTTAGTTAAATGCAGCATCTATAGCAATATCCATACATTTTATTAAAATTACTGTTTAATTCAAATGGCGTAAAATTTTATAATGCAACATTCACGGCAGATGCTTCAACCACTTGTTTCTCAATGTTAACAATACAAATGGGCGTTGCTTCAGAACTCTCCCTTCTCTTCAATCAAGATTACAAACTTCGTCATATATACTGAATATCCATGGATATCTTCAATTATCCGAAAAATGATATTGCTTTTGCAATATTACTACATATCTTTGAATGCTATAAAAGTAAATTCATTTTTACGACATTGGCTATTGTAAACCACTTATTAAAAATAAAGCATTAAAAAAATTAAGTTTCAGAAAAACGGCAAAAATGTTTTTATTTTTCAAGAAGCAATTAAAAAAAATTAAAGTACTCTTATTTTTTAGAACAATGGTTGTACATTTTAATCTAGTAGTAAAAACAACACTTTGGAAATTAATTTTAATTTATACTAGTGACCATGGGTAAAAAACGGACTAGGCTGTGGACAACAGGATTATCAGTTCCGAAACATTGCCGCTTCATTCGCGCGGCACCCATACCATTTTCATTGTTTTAAGTTTTGGTTTTCTATTGTCAAATATATATCTACCCTATATATATAAAATCCTAATGAAACGAATTTGTGAAACGATTTTATGAAACGAATTTATGAAACGATTTTATGAAACGATTTTATGAAACGACTGATTAAACGACTGATTATGTTTCAAGGCTATTTTTAATAAAATATTAAACGCTTGATGGTGAAATTAATACCAATTGTTCATAAAAATCCGCGGATGTCAAAACTGGTAATAGAATTTTGAAATTGGAATTAGTTTTCGAGATATTAATTTTTTTCTAATTTTAATGACATTTCTGTAATGATGGCAACTAATTACTCAGTTTTTTTGTGACAAAAAAGGGAAAAAAATCGAAAAGGATCCAGATAGGGATTATTGATTTCTTTTTATTCGTCATTTTCAAATTGAAATTGAATTTATCTTTTATTTCAATCGATAATGAAGACAAGATTATGATTAAATTATGTTTTTCAGGAAAATTTGAAAAAAAAAAATCACATTTCTATCGTCAGGATTCAATCGTCTGTCAGAATTTAATTTAATTTATAAACTGAAAATATTTTGAATAAATTCGCCAAATGACGTCATTTAGGTAAACGCAGAAGAAAGTAGGAAAAAGGAATTAATAGTAATTATTATTTATTGATATCATTTTGTTATTTTTTTGTAAAATTTTACTAAACGAATTTATAAAATCATTAATTCGGATATTTGAAACTAATATATAAAATAATAATTGCCCAACTGAACAGAAGAATAAAATATCCTGCTTGGTTTTCTATCCTGCTTGGTTTTTTCCGCCAAGCTTTTTAAAAAAGCGTCAAGACCCCTATAATAGAAAAGCACCAAAAGTTCATTGGATTTATTTTCATAACTTTTGGCAACAAATCTATGTATATTAACGAATCTATCCCTTTTTGAAGCTCGAATAAACTCCCAAACCTAAAAGCAAAGGATCCTATAATGGAAAAGTACCCGATTTTCTTATGGACAATATTCAAATGACAGAACATGGTGTAAAATTACCGCGGATAGCAAATTTGTTTAAATATCTCATCAATTGATGCCGAATAAATGCAGGCATGCATGCACAAAATATTTCATTAATTTTGTATGATAAATAATTATTAGAAAATTCGTATATACATATTAATTAAAAAAATAATTTACATATTTAAAATAACATGAAAATATGCATGATGGTGCACTAAAATAGAGAGAAAATTAAAACCTGTTACTGAAAATGTTTATAACATAGTACTTTTCAATACCGTGGTTCTTAATTTTATTCACAAGCAGATGGAATTTTTCTCATCCTTAAACGCAAAGGAAGAATAGAATAGAGATTGTTGTTATAAAAGTCCGAGAAGTAGTCACAATTTAAACCTAACCATTTTATACAAGCTGGTTTTCAAGTAGTAATTGATTTTACTTATCAATCCCGAAAATAGTCGTCAGTTGTCGCAACAGTTGTGTATGAGGCCATGATAATCGAAAAATGTCCCATTAAAATGTTAAAAGCATGGCAACCCAGTTACAGATTTACCAATATTTTTAAAATAAAGCAGGCTGTCATGTTTTTAGAGGCCTCGAAGTCTGAGCGGGGGTTGGCGAGCGTAACTCGCAGGGGGTAGGCCCCCTAGTATATATATATATATATATATATATATATATATATATATATATATATATAGAGAGAGAGAGAGAGAGAGAGAGAGAGAGAGAGAGATTGGGGGAGGGTGTGGAGTGCGTTATCCAGAGCGGGACATTTGCAAAGTAATAGTAATCGATTCGCTTCTACATAAGTATATATATAGAAAGGATTGCTAAGAATCATTGCATTTATCAATATAATTAGCGGCGATGGATACCATAGATACTTTTGTGTAAAATACCTGTTAATGTTAATGTGTGCTGAGACTGTTTAATTTATGCTTATTGCATTCCATTAGTGAAATTATGCTTGCATGTTTCCAGTATTTATATGCACATATCCCGTGATTCGTGTCGTTTAACTGTTAAAATGTAGAATCTTCAATTTACATAATTATAAAAAATAAAAAAAAAGAAATGTAAAAGATGTATATAATCTCTAATACAAGGCTGTCAACTTTTACACAATTTTCTAACTACTAAAATTTTATAGTTCAAAGCAATTAATCTAAAACAGATAAATGCAACTTGAAGGTGTGGCTTGCTCGTAAAATGTAACTAAATAGATGGTAAAAAGAACTTACTATACGTTTTAAATGTTATCAAAGTTTAAAAGTTTAAATGCGTGTATGTCATCTTCATGTGCACAGTGAATAAAAATTCTAACAAAATATATTTTAACAACGAAATTCTTAAACTATTTTATTATTAATTTTTTTAATTAAGTTATGATTTAATTAATTTTATCATTAAATCTATTTCTTAATTTTGTTTAATAAAATGTCCCAAATGTTTTACCATTATAAACCACATTTCCTATCAAATGAAGACATAAAGGAAAATCTATTTATATTTTTATTGTTATTATTAGTATTATTATTCCATATAGCTTTTTTTTTCTTTTTTGTCACATATGCAATTAAGCTTTGTGCATTTCAATATGATGATTATAAAAATTTACAGCGTTGTGAAAGCGTTTAATAGAAATATTTCAAACAAAATGTTGCTTAATGAAATACATTGTTGAAAGAAACATCTGAAATATAAAAAAAATTTCTCGGTCAGCATATTCAGCCTGGCGAAATTTTTAAATTTACAAGAACGCTGCTCGCGCTTCTGTAAACACTCGCTTTAGGTATAAACACGGAAAATTTAAAGTACCTGTATTCTATAGCGCAGTGTTATTTACTAAAACTAAAGTCAAAATATACTATAGAAAAGAGTTACCACAACTTACGAACTTGAGAACGACCACACTTACATATTTTGAGGACATATCCCAGATTATTTAAAGTATTACTACAATTTTTGGAATAGAGATTTTCTAATTATTGTCTTGCAGATAAATATTACAAATTCTGTAAGAACACTTCGAATTTGAAGAAAAAATATTAAACAATGATTTCTGATCTGAATAAGTGTTGTTATACTCCTTGGAATATCTAAGACACATTGATCGCCATATTTCATAATGAATTAGAAATATAAACTAATTATTAATATTAAATGTTTAATAAATATGGTGCGTGAGCTAATAGGAGAGGCTCTTTCAAATTGAGATGAACCGCTATATATTATATATACGATATTGTACACCAGCATTTGTGTTATTAAAAGGAATTTTTTTTTTTATATATATAGGAGCACTATCTGTAAATTTAACCTCTGATTTCTAACAAACATATACATATGCATGCTCGTGTAAAACGAACTAGAGTCTTTTGATATAATCATAGCTGCCAACTTTTACGCTTTTTTCCTACCAATAAAATTTGATAGTAAATTTTATCTTAATAAATTGCCGAAATCATGTGATTACATAAGGCAAAAATTTCTATTACATTTTAGTGGCAACAAAAAAGCGTAAATGTTGGCTGCTAAGTATAATGCATAGGTGCCAACCTCTCATTAATATTCCGTAATATGCGGGTTAATTTGACCCAGGTTTAACACACCAGAAATTTTTTTTACAAATGAAATAAAACAAATTGCACGTAGAAACCTGTAATCGAATAAATAAAGATTCGTCCAATAATTTTTCTGGTTTGTAGCGTTGTTAAACTGGGTCAAATTAACCCACATATTACGTAATATTAATGATAGGCTGGCAGTTAAGTAATAGAAAACCCTCACGATCAGAGAGAATGTTTAACGTTAATCCTACAGGTACAGTGCCTAGAAGTAAGTAGTGTGCTTATCGCCAATACAACCGCAATAAAAAAAAATGTCCCTAACAGGAGGAAAACCAGATTCTCCGCGAGAGGGCGTCGAGTTCCCACCGCCGTTATTAACGTTTGAAGTTTCATTTAACAGGTTTGATCCTAATGTTAGTTTCAATGTAATTAACGCTGTATTTTCAAACAAACTATACGAATGTTTCTATTTCTATAACATTTTAAAGTAAACATATATTATGCCTGTTTAATGATAAATCAGTATGGATAAATCTGCAAATACTAAGAAAAGAAAAGCTGATCGAACATGCTCCGGGCTTAATTTCTCAGAAAAAAAGTGCCGGAGCCCTAATATTCTGCGGTACTAACACGCACCCCCCCCCCCCCCCACCGTCACTCCAGTCTGCCTATTTATATTTCATACATTATCTTCAAAATTTAAAACACTTTTTTTTTTTAACAAAATAAAAATAATTAAATACATCTATCTGCGTATACTTAGATATCAACTGTTCCATTTTTTTGTTATTACTACTTCCAAATAGAAACCTTTGCTTTACCTAATCTTAATGTTAATTAATCGCAGAATACTGCGATTAAATAAGCTCAGGATTATGATTCGGAAATAGTGTTAACACAAAAAATTAATAGTTCGCAGCTATGCGGAATAGAAAAAAGACTATTTCTGTTTACTCGTTATTCTGATCAAAATAGCATTAAAATGATTTGAAATGGAAATAAATAAAATTTGAATTTAAGACAGATTGAGTTCAAGCCTCCCAAGACGGATATAAAAACCGAGCCCGTTTTATCTCAATCTCTTACGTGAGCGACACATTACCTCACTTATAAGTGTTTTGATACAAAAGCAGGCAAAAAATTGGGGATGGGAGGGAAAGGAAATGGTAATTTAGAATTCGTTTTTCGGAAGCGTTATTGCACTGGGCTCCAGAGCGCAGTGTTTATGAGCTCCGGTGAATTCTGGCCAATATTTAAACATTTACTAAAAATAGAGAAGTACCGGAGCTGAGGTCTGGTGGGCTCCGCCGCAAATTAAGCCCTGAACATGCTTCGTTCCCGGATATACTAGTGGATATAAAAGCAACAAAACTAACATAATTCTATCCCCCCCCCCCAAAGACTAAAACTAATTTGAAAAATGGTTAAAAGTCATTCCTCGTGCCGACAAAGATCTGAACCAACATTCAGTTGCATGCGAATTAGAGTCCTGCACGGGTCGGGTTGTACCCGACCCAAACCCGCAAATTTCATTTGAAGTCGACTAGCAACCCGACCCGAACCCAACAAAAAAATTACCTCGATTTCCTTAATCTGAAAAAATATTGGACATTCTTCTGAAAAAGCGGGTCATCCCGAACCCGACCCGCAAGAGTAAAAACCCAACCCGAACCCGAAAAAGTGAATGTCAACCGGACCCGCAGCAAAAAGTAGAAGTCAACCCGACCCGAACCTCAACAAAAAAAAAGAGCGCCAACCCGACCCGAACCGCAGGACGGGTCGGGTGCGGGTAATCCGACCCGATGCAGGACTCTAATGTGAATCGCATTTTCATGAGCGATTTATTGAGAGAAATTACAAATACACTATTGAAGGGAAAGAAGATTTGCTCAATTATTTTTAATTTAGTATTTTAATTTTTCTATCTAAAATAATTAAAATATTTATCTTGTGATAATGACAATAAATAATTTAAACAATGAACATTATCATAAATATTTTATTAATTATTGATATCCTAACTTTAAAATTTATTTTAACATGACTATTTTGTTTCATTAGTATGCTTTCATTCAATCATGGTTTTAAGTACATTCACAAAATCAATGTATTACTTTTTGTAGGGTGTCTATTACTCGAAAAAAACTGGAAAGTGTTTGATTTATTTCTTTTATTAAAATTTTGATTCACATTTGAGAAATGTGAGTATGAGAATGGTTAAATATTGTTGATAACTTAATGTAATAATAATAATAATATATATATATATATATATATATATATATATATAATAACTATTAATCAAAAATAATTTTTAAATCATTTTTTAAGGATGATTGGCGCATCTACCCTAATTTAAAGAAAATGCATTCTTGTCATACTTTCAGGAGAGTAATTATTTTTTTTTCTAGATTTGAAATTATCATTAATTTAATGTTTGATGTTTGCTAGTATACCTAAATTATTTTACTCAAAACTAAAGCTCCGAAATGTCAGAAATTTTTAACAACTCAATTTACTCTTAGTTTGTTAACAGGATGTAAACAAGTTATGTAATAATGAATACCGATTAAAAAGTTGTCAAAATTGGGACATGTTTTTGCAAGAATTCATCATAGTATAATGTATTTATCCAATTTTAGAAATAACTAAATATTGTAGGAAGAAAAACATTGTCCTATGATAAAGTTTGTAACTGTTTGAGTTCATTACAATTAGTTGTTATGAAATCAATTACATTTCTCTTCAACTGTATTTTCATTATTAGAATTTTTTTCCTTGTTTATTTTTTATCTAGAGCATTTTAAAGTACTGATTTATACAGAAAAAAATAGATTTAAAATGAGGTGTACGTAAAAACGAAAGTTACCATAGCCGCGGTGAGAACACTGGCGCCATTTATCGGCTTCCTCTATTTCTGAAGTATAATATTGACGCCGATAACAACACTATATACTTCTAGGCACTATACTACAGGTTTCTTACTCACAAGTCAACCTACAATGACAACGGGGAAAACTTGCCGTATAGGCGTTCACCCGTTTTTTGAAATCGTCACCAAGTGATCTCACACACAGTACATAAAAACATATTTTAATTTACTATATCAAACTATTTTAATCTTACTGGTATGCGTGGAATATTTCTAAAGTGTTACTCTTACATACTAATATGATATCAAAAAAGTTCTATAGATTCGGTGTGATTTGGGTTTATTTATCACTTTCCGATTATTTTATTATACAGAGTGGGCCAAAAGTCCCGCATCATAGGAAACACATGTATTGTTACAATATGTTCTCAATATGATTGCCTCCGTTGTCAAAACACAACTGCAGGCGATCGTTCATGTTCCACAGATTGTTGGCCACTAAGATTGGCGTTATGCAATAGAACTCAGTAGCAATTCGCTCACGCTAATGGTTTTTATGCCTGATCTTCTCACTGTAAACTTTCGATTTAAGGTAACCTCCAAACAGCAAACTCAACACACTCTTCAGTAGTCAGCATTTTCACCTACAAATTAAAACATATTAAAAACAAATTAAAAAATTAAAAACTCCTATGAGGCGGGGCTTTTGGCCCACCCTGTATATATTTTATTATTTTGTACTAGCCAGAGCTAAAAGAGAACGTCCTGCAATAGCTGGAAAAGTTTTTTTTTTTTTTTTGAAGTATTGTCAGTGTAATCATGTACTAAAAATTGATTTCGTGGATCCTTTTTCTATGCAGCTTCAACAACCGTTCTAATAAAGTGGGGAGGGGGGGGGGACTTCTCTAGCACCTGAATTAAGCATTCCAAGTGAGGGATGATCAGAAAATAACAATAAATAAATAAATATATTTTTTTTACCTTACAGGAAGATACATTGCTAAGTCTTTTTTTCCTGAAAATAAGCATCGGTTTATTTTGGATGGGTGATTTCACCATTATAAAATGTACAAGAACAAAGACAAGTGTGAAATTGCCTAGTGCGTATAAACTGAACATTCAGGCACTCAGAAAGTTGGAGGTGGGGGCTAAATGCGTACTTTTCTAATAACCACTTCTTAACATATTCAGCCATAAAATGTGTATATAAAGAACAAATTACATAACAAGAACTGACTAATTTAAATATATTTTTGCTTTAAGAACAAAATAGTTACTCGTGTATGCTGAGCGTTTTTTATAAATATTTTTAAATTTTTTAAATCTGAGGTAATTTTAAACCTTTAATCTAATGCTGGGCGTTTTTACACCTTATTATTATTATTTTTGCAATTTTTGCATTTTTAAATCTAGAGTGCATGTAACACACGAATACTTAAAGTTTGGAGACCGGCGCAGAACAGAACGACAGCAATGTTGAAATTAATTCAATTATAAAGTATATATTTAATTATTTAAAATATTATTTGCATGTTTTATTTAGTATTTTTCTAATAGCTGGTAACATTGGACTTGAAGTTCATCTCTGGAGCTTCCCATCCTATTACACAACTTCTGACCTCTGTGTCTTTTAATCGTTGCACGATTATTTTTACTTTAGTATACGAAATCATGAAATAATATTTTGTAAACATTGTGCAATATTAAATATAATTCTTGAAATTTAATATAATAAAACCTGTTTTAAATATGTTTCTGATATTTTCTATTAAATATGTATTTTTTTCGAAATATGGTATTAAAGCTTAGGGTGCTCGTGTTAAACTAGTATATAGGGTGTAAAATGATTTAAAGTGTAATAAGTGAATATCTGATTGAAGAATCACTCGTAATGTTTTCCTGCAAAAGAAGAAATTGAAAAAAGGTTGTAGCAATAAAATTTGAAACATTTCATTCTAAAATATACTGTGTGAAAATACGCATGATTAAATTTTTAAGGTTTATTTTGATTTTTGTGTGGTTTAAAGTTTTAGAGATTTTAAAAATCTCTGTTTAGATGTCTTTACCTCGTCATACTTAGTTATCCAGAATACCTTGTTTGCATTATATACCTTTTCAATCTTTTTTAATATTTGTCATCTTTTATTTCCCGAAAGATTAGTACATTTTATTGATGATTACTAAATCGCTGAAACTTATGTGTTTCACTATTGAAAATATCAAAGCGGTATAAGAATTCGAAGACACTTGCTTGTAATAAAATTCCGCAAAGTAGAGCCACTGGAGTTGTAGTTGTGGGATGATAATTAAATTGTTAGGTAGAGGGCGGTAAGTTCGGAGATTAGCTTTTGGTTCTGCTTTCACACCCCGAAATATAACCTTTGAAATTTTCGCATATTTCGTGGAATGATAACTAAATTGTTCGGTAGTGGGCGGGGCGTTCTGAGATTAGCTTTTCCTTCTGCTTTTACATCCTGAAATGTAACCGTTGAAATTTTCGTATATTCAGCGGCAGTATGACAGTAACTGCAATAAAAAAATTTCAATCTTGTCATTAAATATTTTATATATTGATGAAATATTTAAATTTTTAATAAAACTAATCCCGTTACATCTTTAAATTTTTAATCTTATTTATTTTCTGCGTACTTCTTGTATAATTTATAGTGGCGTAAAGGATACGAATATTTTAAAAGAGATTCTTTTTTTTTTTTTTTTTTTGATTAAATGAAATTCTTTTTTATGTTATTTAGTGTTTAAATATTATTAAATAAAAGTTTTCTTCAACTTTTATTTTATACAGAAAATAAAATTACAGTTTCAATTAGTTAAAAATGTGTGCTCTGTAATCTGTTTATGAAAACATGAAATATTGTTTGTGGTTTTTGTAAATTCTTTTTATTTTAATATCTCTTAAAATGCAGATAAGTCTGTTGTAAATTGTGCTCATTTATTTAAGCTTCATTAAATCCATCAAAATCTCAAGTGATTTAAACATGTCTGCATATTTTAATGACATACAGATTAATCTTTATTTAAGAATATTAAAGTAACCTTCTCTTTCCCTTGACCTTCATATGACGTTCCTAAATTGCATGATAAAACGCAATGTTTTAGACAAGGCTTTCGAATAAATTTTATTTTGAGGGATGTCTTTTAAACATCCAGGCTTCATTTGTGGCATAAATTTTATTTTTATCGTAATCTTTAATCTGCTAATTCAAAGATTGATTTGTGAAAAACAAATTGAGGGACAAAAACTTATTTTTCAAACAAAACTTATTTTTCTCAGGAACCTCCTTTTTTAATGACACATTAAATAAGTAAAAACTACGGCGAATATTGCTACTTTTACAAATCCGGTGGTAATCAAGCAATCTGAATTTTAAAAAAAGTAGCGGACTGGCAACTGTGGAGTGACATTTACACTGTTACTTGTGTATGCTTAAACATTAATAATAATAAAATTCATTAAAAATTGAGCATGAAAATAAAATATCCACATTGAAGTTGTATGCTACAACTATCACACAGTCATTACGATCAATCGCAGAATTTAATTCTTCTATTTTTCTGTGTCCCCACCTGTTGTAATAACGGGCTAAACCAATTAGTAGGGAGCAGTGTTGGGCAGAATCTGATTACAAAGTAATCAAATTTCAGATTAAAATACATTATAATCTCATCACTATGCAATCGATTATCATGTAATGCATTACAAAGTAATTTGAATTTAATCTGATTACGCATAATCTGATTACCGTGTATGGATTACAAGACAATTCTCATTTTCTCTTTTAAAATATAATTAGATTAATCTGTAATTAGATTAATTTGTAATTAGATTACAAGACAATTCCGGTTAAGTTTTCAATTGTATAATCCAATTAACAAGTAATGGATTACAAGATGATTCCGATTACGTTTTTAGTTGTATAATCCAATTAACCTGCAATGGATTATAGGTGGATTCCGATTACGTTTTTAATTGTATAATCCAATTAACCTGTAATGCATTATAGGAGGATTCCGATTACGTTTTTAATTGTATAATCCAATTAATCTGTAATGGATTATAGGTGGATTCTAATTACATTTTTAAGAATATAATTTAGATTAAATTGCAATGTGTTACAAGTTAATGTCAGTTATGTTTGTTCAGAACACAATTTGGTTAACGTGTAATGTAATGCAACTAAATCTATATATTTAAAACGCTAAGACATTTATTTCGACAATCCGTGAGAACAAACTACTGCATCAACTTACACCATTCTTTTTTTAAATGAATGATATTTAGACACAGATTTGTTATCGTGCATTCGTTTGTTCGAAAATTTAATTGATTAGCCGTAATTTTCAATTAAACTTTTACTGCTGCTTATGATGTCATAAAGTCGGCAACTCCCACTGTTGCAAGGCATAGAGTTATTTTCTGAACTCTGTGGTTCGCCAATCTTTAGACATTAGCTAATATCAACTAGGTAATATTTTAACATTGTAATATTAAATCTTAAAAATCTTACTTAAAATTAGCTAAAATATAATCATAATAAAATATCTAAACATAAACATATCAATATGAATAACAAATCTCCCGTAAAATATTGCAATTTAAATTATTCCAATTGACAGAAGATTTGGGGAGTTATCCGGGGCCTCCGAGATGTCGCTGTGTGTCCTACACCGGGCCTGCTACAAGTGACGTCACAACCTGCTGACGTCAAAACAGTGATCCATAATAACTTAAAAATTTTCATGTACTTCGTTCGTTTGTACGGATTGTTTACGACAGTATTTTGATTTTATTTATTGTTTTATATAGTAATTAATAATATTTTTCAGTGTATTTAGATTATAATGCTATCAATAATTATTGATTATAATTATTAAAGAAAGTGTAGATTATATCTATAAAATAAAGAGAAGAAAAATGTTGTGCTCCTAGTTTCTAATCTAAGTCTTCAAATTCGCTACTGATAATGAAAAGAAGAAATTTTAGCTACGAAAATTACCTTGTGATAATTATTTTTACATTTCAACACAGTCTGCATTAAATGTTTCGATATACTTTTCATAATTCGTGAAGCTAGAATTAATATGATGGTATTGAACTTGTGCAGAGAAAAAAAACCTAACAACAAATGTCTAGCCTACTGTAATGGAAATATTCTGGCATATTTGATTGAATTTGTGCTTCCAAATCGAAAAGAGTCAAATGATCTTTAGAAAAAAAATAAATAAATAAAAGAAGCAGACGATAAACAGTTTAAAAAATGATTTTGAAAGAAATACTGTAATAAATTGACTAATATCTGGATACATTTAGTTAGAAGTGAGTGATGTGCTTTGTTTATAAAATTAAAAGTAACTGATTTACACAACTTAGTAATTCTACGTAGTTCAATTTACCATTTTACCTAACTTAAGTGTACAGATATATTATGAAAATAAATCTTTTGATAAGTTAATTTGAGTGGTTATTAGGTCCTAAACCCAAGTACAATAAATAGACAATTTTTAAAATATTACAAATCAGTTACAAAGTCAAGATAGAAAATTGGGTACTTTTCGGTTAGCCGGGCGTCAGTGATATATATACATATATACACACACATATATATACACATATATGTACACACACATATATATATATACACATATCTACACACACATATATGTATGAATTAATATATATATTTATATATGTACATGTATCACTGGCGCCCAGCTAACCGAAAAGTACCAAAAAAGGCTTATGGCGAGAGAAGGAAAGTTGCAACATATTTTCTGGCAACCTATTCGTAGTTTCATATAAATAAGTATTTTTTTTTCAATATTTATATAATTTATTTAATATAAAGAAGCCATTTATATCTTTTTATATGCAGGTAGAACAGAATTGTATATATAAATAATTTTATACATACATAAATAAACATAAAAGTACATTAGGTTTGTAAAGTTTTTGGTAGATTTATTATGTTTTTTGTACGTATATTTATTGTAAAATAATGTGTTTAGGAAAAGGTAAGTCAATGGGTTCAATCTGATTTATTAATCTTAGCATTTTTTTTAATTTAAAACTTTTAATTTCCTTTAATAAAACAAGTATATTAATTCCCTTTTATTTCACGATTATGAAATTTAATATTATTTATGTAATCACAAATTATAAGAGCGAAAATGCTCTTCTTATTACATCTTTCTGCTGCGATACATTGACCAAAGTGGATCACTATTGTGACGTCACTAAAACTTGTAGCAGGCCCGGTGTAGGACACACAGCGACATCTCGGAGGCCCCGTGTTATCCCTGATGCCCAGCTAACATAAAAGTACCAATTTTATTTTATTTATTTACACACATATTCAATTTTATTATAAAACACCAGGTTGCCATACAAAGCAAAAATCGTCATTTAGGCGTCAAAAATTAACCCCAGTTACAGCGCCTAGAATACATTATGTTTATAGAATGACACACATGTATATATATATATATATATATATATATATACACTTCACTGGCGCCCGGCTGGTCGAAAAGCACCCCAAATTATTCGCCAAACTGTAGCGCCCAATAAACAAACAGAAGAATGTTGCCATTAAATCTCAAAAATAAAAAAAATAATAAAATAATAATTAGGAAAAGCCCCATTTACTAAAGTATCATTTATCAGTAACTTTAAACAATAAAATTTACAATATATTAATGAAAACAGAATAAAAAATAGTCGTGAATATATATTTATTTATATTATTTCTCTTAATTATCCCTTTCGACTGTTGGATAAAATGTTTGTGACGTCAGTTGAATTTTATCGATTGTACGAAACTACGAATCACAACAATTTTTCAATGCGTTTTCTATTTTAATATCATGGTTTCGAAGACGTAATTTTTATTTTAATTAATGTAATAACTAATAAATCAGTAAAACATCATTATAAATACATTTAACGTCGAATTAAAAATCACTTGATGAGAACTTTTAGGCCGAATTTTTCAATTTGCAAGTTAAATTTCGGTGAAAATATTTATCCGCGTGTATTATAAGCGAATAATAATTCATATTTATTGTGACGTCACCGGAATATTGTTCATTAGGTTTATTTTATCATTATGCATTATAACTTTGTTGATGCAATTTTTTCATTACAATTAAATACAAAATGTATTTTTGTTTGTAACATGGTGTTTAAGCATAAAAGTAACTGATACAAAGTACGTGTGAAAAGTTTGCGCCGGGGAAAATGACGTTATGCTTAGCGTGAAATACATTTTAACATTGATAAAACTAAAAAGAAAAATTAATTGTGTCAACATGACGTGGTTTTAACTGATTTTTCAAATTTTAATTTTAAAGGTCAAAATTTAAACCTTTATTGGTTGCTTCATCTTGATTGCATACCTTGATTACATGTTACCAATTACTTAAAAAAAAAAATTATAGGTTAGAAGATTTTATTTTTTTATAAAAAAATTCACAAAAGTAAAGAATTTCAGGAAAATTAAAATTATTAAGAATAGTGTTATGGGGAAAAAACTTGAAATAATGATTGTATTTGTAGCTAGAGTACCGGCAAAGGTAACTTGGCAGTGGAGATTATACTACAGAAAAGTGTTCATGCGCGAGAAGAAATAGTTCTTTACTGAATTTGAAAGAAAAGCACTTTAAATATGTTTTTTTTTTAGATTTTTCCATTGAAAAATGATTTACTGATTAAACAAAATTGATTCAGCTTAATATATAATCATTTTTATGATAAATACCTGTAATATTAACTGAACTTGTATTGTTTCGCGAAATGATTTTCTGGCGAAATTTTGGCGATTTTAATAAATCAGTGGGCAACCCTCGGACACCCCGCAGCGTTAAGTGCTTGGCCTGTGACAGATAATTCTCCTGCGATTGCGGGAGATTTAAGATTTTTGATGTCCAATCAAATGTTTCATTTTTTAAAATATTAAAGATAGAGTAATAATTTCGACGGATTTGAATTTTTCGGAAAAATTTAACTCAAGTACATACCAAACATATCGATAATATATATAATATAGGAAGAATTTTCTTTTCTTTAAAATAAAACTTGTCATGAAAAAGTTCTTTATTCACATTCAACGATATCGATATTTCCGTGTTTCCTAAGTTAAAAGTATTCTTATTTTATTTGCACAGAACTGATCAGCAGTTTATTTAATTTGTTTTTTGAGGTATGGTAAATATTCAATATATCAACAGTATTTTAGACTCAGAAACTCCACACTGTAAAAATGTACTCATTTCGAAATGAGTATTTTTGGATCAAAAATGAACATGCGCATTCTCAAAAATGAGTAAGTCCATGTACTCATATCGAAATGAGTATTTTTGGATCAAAAATGAACATGTGCATTCTCAAAAATGAGTAAGTCCATGTACTCATATCGAAATGAGTACTTTTGGATCAAAAATGAACATGTGCATTCTCAAAAATGAGTAAGTTCATGTACTCATATCGAAATGAGTATTTTTGGATAAAAAATGAACATATGATCAAACCCAACATACTTGTATTTTTCAGAATGTGTAATGACGAAATTTCGGAGCGTATAAAGCTATTATTTGATGAAGGAGAAACGAAGAATAAGAGAAATGAAAAGTGGATCTGGTTGTTCGGGATTTTCATCAAAGTGGATCCACTGCAACACATTTACTCTTTTTTTTTCCCTCACATTTTACACATCTACTTTTTTTTTCCCTTGATAGTACTTCAAAATTATGATTTTTTTCCCCACTAATTTTTTTAAAATTTATTTTAACTTTTTTAACGTGATGCAATATTGTGTTATTTAAAAGTTTCATAACATAATATCTTTGCAAATTATAGCTATGCAAATTGGTATTAAACTAAGCTGATTTGGCTTACAAATTTATGAATTACGCTAAAATTTATTATTTTATAAATTATAATTTTACAAGTTTATAATTTTTTCCTTGAATTTATAAAATTAGTTAATATTTTTTCTTTACTTTTATAAAAATAAAGTTTTTAACTTTATAACGTTTTTAATTTATTTCTTTAGCTTATATTTTTATAAATTAAACTAATTTAATTTAAATAAAATCCATCCGAGCATATTTACGGGAGTTAGAGCACGCACAGACGGCCATACAGCAGACAAACCGAAGTAAAATTAGTTAATATTTTTTCTTTACTTTTATAAAGATAAAGTTTTTAACTTTATAACGTTTTTAATTTATTTCTTTAGCTTATATTTTTATAAATTAAACTAATTTAATTTAAATAAAATCAATCCGAGAATATTTACGGGAGTTAGAGCACGGACAGACGGCCATATGGCAGACAAACCGAAGTCATAAACACTTTTCAACTAGGTTGGAAAGTGTTAATAAAAATTGAAGAATGCTAAATAAGTAATAAAAATCTTATATTTATTTAAAATGTTATTTTTTTGTAAATATACTTCTTATACGGTTTCATAAACACTGTAAATCTTTTGAATTTTAGTATTCATTAATATGAGTTTGTTGCGGTTAGAATTTTTTTATTATTATTGTAATACAAGCTTTCAAATCTGTGACTAAATAACAACTGACTTATGTAAACTTGAAAAGATAAAAATATTTCTTCCTATTTTCTTTTATGATTTTCCTAAAAAGAGTTCTGTTACATAACAAACACCAAACATGATTTATTTTTATTAGACAAATAAGGAGTAAAAAGATTTTTATTCATGTTCTATGTGATTTACAATGATTTAGAATAAATTCGATGTATTTATTAATGTACTCCAAAATAGAATCTCAAATCAATAAATGAACGTTCATTTTAGAAAAAACGATATATCAGATTTTTTGTCTGTACCTTTTTGATTATTTTGATTATTTATTTATTTTCATTTAATATTTTCTAATTGACATAAAGCATGTATTATTTATTATTTTTTAAACTTTCTTATCCATTTTTTTTTCTTAAAAAAAAAAAAATAAAACAACTTTTTCTTTTAAATTAGTTCTTTCTGAATAATCTTGTACATTAAATCATCAATAAGTTTAAAAGTTAGAGTCGCATCTGTTTGCGGCTCACAAACTCCTTTCATTTGGCGATTTATTTCGTGGTTTAAATTTTCGGCAACCCTCCAGGCTCCTAATTTTGTCTGTTTTCTTTGTCATTGGTCATTCATTTTCTGGACTTCGGACTTGACACTTGCTTTCTCTCACTCTCCGGTAATTTATCTTTTCATCTGCATAATGGCTTCGTTTACAAACCAATTTCCTCTTTCTTTCCAACCTCATGAGAAGGGGAAGCCTTTGAGAAGTTCTGCTAAGGTTATCATCTTAAATGTTTACATAAAGCTCAGAGAACAAAATCCCATGAAATCGGACACAGAAATTATCAAGATGTGTGCTGATTTAACGGGTGTTTCATCACGATCTATTGAAAGAATGAAGACTGAAATAAAAACGAATGGTAAATTTACAACTCCTGGCAAAAAACGTCCTTTGAAAGTAAATACATGTACAAGAATGCAGATTTATGATGAATTTACTAAAACGGCTATTCGAAAAAAAGTGCATTCTTTTTTCTTTATTAATGAAATACCGACGGCAGAAAAAGTAATGCGTGCCATAAATGAAGATAACGAACTCCCAAATTTCAGTGTTCGAACTGTTCGAAATTTTATGCATGATTTGGGATTTGTTTTTAAAAAAAGAGTACGTTCATCATTGTTGTTGGAACGAGAAGATATTCAACAATGGCGGCACGAATATTTGAGGAATATCCAAAGATTTCGTTCTGAAGGGAAAAAAATTTATTTTACCGATGAAACGTGGGTTAATGCAGGGCACACGAAAGAACGCGTATGGCAAGATTCTACGGTAAAATCGAAGAAACAGGCATTTTTAAACGGTATGTCTACAGGTTTAAAAGCGCCTTCAGGTAAAGGAGGCCGATTAATTATAATACATGCTGGGTGCGAAGATGGATTTATTAATGGAGCATTGGAGATATTCAAAGCAAAAAAAAAAATGGAGATTACCATGATGAAATGAACGGCACGAATTACGAAGAATGGTTAGTAAATAAATTTTTACCTTATAAAAAAAAAATAAAACAACTTTTTCTTTTAAATTAGTTCTTTCTGAATAATCTTGTACATTAAATCATCAATAAGTTTAAAAGTTAGAGTCGCATCTGTTTGCGGCTCACAAACTCCTTTCATTTGGCGATTTATTTCGTGGTTTAAATATTCGGCAACCCTCCAGGCTCCTAATTTTGTCTGTTTTCTTTGTCATTGGTCATTCATTTTCTGGACTTCGGACTTGACACTTGCTTTCTCTCACTCTCCGGTAATTTATCTTTTCATCTGCATAATGGCTTCGTTTACAAACCAATTTCCTCTTTCTTTCCAACCTCATGAGAAGGGGAAGCCTTTGAGAAGTTCTGCTAAGGTTATCATCTTAAATGTTTACATAAAGCTCAGAGAACAAAATCCCATGAAATCGGACACAGAAATTATCAAGATGTGTGCTGATTTAACGGGAGTTTCATCACGATCTATTGAAAGAATGAAGACTGAAATAAAAACGAGCCTAAAAAAATTCAGCCTAACAGTGTTATTGTTATGGATAATGCCCCATACCATTCTGTTAGGGTAGAAAAAATTCCAACAAGTTCAACCAAGAAAGAAGACATACAAGCATGGTTAACAAGAAAGAGTATCCCTTGGAACCCAGACATGTTAAAAGTGGAATTGCTTAAACTTGTGGCAGATAATAAAAAGTTTTATGAAGCTTACCACATAGATAAAATTGTTGCTCAACATGGCCATACTGTTCTTCGATTGCCCCCTTATCACTGCGAATTAAATCCCATCGAACTTATCTGGGGCGAAGTTAAAGATTATGTTGCGAAAAAAAATCGAACATTTAAAATGGAGGAAGTTGAAAAACTTACTTATGAAGGAATCCAGAAAGCGTCTTCTTCTTGGTTTAGTTGTGTTCAACATGTAATTGAAAAAGTCGAAACAAACATGTGGAAATTAGACGGAATTCAAGAACAATTAATTGAAAAAGTCAATTTCACTGTTGGTGACTCATCTGATGATTCTGATCATTACACAGATGGTAGCCTTAGCGGAATAGAGCCATTAGATTAACAGTCCTTTTAAGGACTAAAAAAAAGTCCTTTTAAGGACTAAGCCTTACCCAAGGCTAAAAAAAAAAAAAAAAAAAAGAATTACACTAAAATACATACTTCAAACAATGCCTTTGAGGCTGTACATATATAACGTTATCAACATTTTGTTAATTTCGGACCCCCTCCCCCCTTTAATGATATCGTTAAAATATATTTTAAAATGATAACGATATCCAGTGTTGAATCCAGGGGGTGGCCCGGGGGGGGACATCCCTCCCCGGAGCTTTGAAATGTCCCCACTGGAAGATTTGAGATTTTATGCTTTCAATGGTCAAAAACTGGAACTCTCCCTCCCGGAACTTTATAATTGCACCACCCCCGGAGGAACAGAAATCCCTCCCAGAAAAAATTGTCTTAATTCGACACTGACGATAGACGAATCGCTTATAACTCTATGTAATTTTTATTTATTAAAAAATGAAAAACTCATTTAAATACTTCCACCTTTAGATACTTCCAGTCTTTAGTTAAAAAAATGTAGTTTTCTTTACGGCTGTTTGTCAATTTAAGTTGATTAATTTCTAACATTTTCAGGAAGTCATTTTCATTCGTAAATACATACAAATTACAGAAATTCTCATTCGGATATCAAGAAATCGAATAGTGTTTCGCGTCTTCATAAAAAGGCAAATAACATTTCAGAAAATGGTTAAAAATTAGCATTTTAACCTGATGAATGCCGAATAACCTTCATTGAAAAGAGAACAAAATTTACTATATGCGTCTACAGATATAAACAGGATTCTTTTTGCTCATGTGGAAAAATCCCGCAAAAACGCTAAAAATAGCATTAAAAATCGCTAAGATTTCAAAAATTGCAGAGGAAAAAATTATCCGTTTTTGGACTAAAAGACAAATAGGATTTCTTTTATGAATGTGGAAAAATCGCCTCGTAAACCCAAAATTTCTATAAATTCAAATAAAAATATATGCATAAATTTCAAAAATGTACGTACGAATTCCGAATAAACTTTATTGAAAAGAGGATAAAATTTACTAAATTGTACTAAAAGTTTAAAACAGGATTTATATTTAATAATGTGGAAAAATCACCGCTAAACACAAAACATCCCGTTAAATCGCATAAAAATCGCTAAAATTCCAAAATCGCAGTTGACAAAATTTATCAGATGACAATGAGTTAAAACATTGTAAAAGGAATTCTTTAACGAATATCAAAAGATCGGCGTGGAACATAATAGTAACTCGTGCAAAATTTATTCCTACAAACAACGATAAACAGCCAAATCTGGCGATTCAAGGATTTACATGAAAAGTAAACAAATGTTATAAGTTAAATCCAACAAGGATTTTTCTACACGCCAAATCATCGCTTTTCTCCCAATATGGGAATCTTCGAGCGCCAAAGTGAGTGAGCAGGCCGTCGTAGCTTTGCCTCCGCTGCCAAGATAAGTGTGCCGCTACTGTAGAATAAATAATGTAAGGCTAATATTTTATAGGAATTATTTTGGTAGGTTTGTTATAAGTTCATTTAACAGTTACTTATTAGTGGCAAAGTCCTATTTCTTCCACTGTGAATTTCTCTTTCGATGTCAAAAAATGACAGTCTACTTCTGGACGCCAGCCAAATCACAGTGGCAATTTTTAGAAATGTATAACGGTTGTGACAACAAACGGCCCTATCGCTTTAGCTTTCATCGCGCTTACATCACTTCTAAATACTACAAATTTAAATTTTTTACTACATTTTACTACATTTTACAATTTTAGTTCTTACATCATCAATTAGAAAAAATTAGCTTTCGATTGAAATTTTTTTGAAAACTGCCTCTCAATTTAACGACTTTTTAAATAATTTTCAACCATGAAATATTTTTCAATTCTTTTTCAACAATGATCATCAGTTTGCTTTAATAATGTAATATATTCCCTGGGAAAGTTGCCCCAATTGAAAATAGATTTTCTTAACCATCATAAAAACTGAAAAAGAAAATAATAAATACCCCTGATAAATCATAAGATCAGATTATCCAAAAGAAAGAGCATTTTGGCGCTAAACTAAAATCTGTCAAGAAAAAAAAAACTATTTATAGTTTATGATTAACATAAAATTGATATGCTGAATTCGTTGATGTATATGTTGCATCAGAATATTCTAGGAACTGTATTTTATTATTTTTTTTTAAGATCCATTGGATATTTAACTGTGTAAGATGGAAAAGATCCCGACTGTGATGGAACAGGAGTAATCATCCTGATTATGTAAAGGAACCGAAGAAACCATACAAACAAATTACACTTGAAAATATTAAAAATCTCCCTTATCTTCAGATTGATTTATTATTGTAAAAAAAAATTCTTCATCTTTACATAGAAATTGATTAGCTTAAAACAATGGATGCGTTTTAGAAGATATGGATTTGAAACGAACAATGATTAAAGAAGATATTTTAAAACTTTTAATTTAAACATTTTAAAACTTTTTTTTAACGTCGAATTTTGACGGTGCCTTTAGTGGTATGCAATGCACATGCGCATAGGAGCTTATTCGGTTGCATTATCACATGGGGGGGGGGATGTGTGCTTTATTGACTATGTTCTTTTATTGACTGAATATGAGATGAACGTAGGGATATACTATTTGTATGATACTTCATAGGTCCAGGAAATTTTCTTTCTTGCCGTGAGGAATATGGCGGTAATGTCAAACTGATTTGCATTACACAGTTGTTTACGGATTGTTTGTTTGGAGTTTGCTTCGGAAATAGTACTGTAATTCACTGGGGAGGGGGGGGGGGAACTTTTAAAATAAAATATTTGAAAGACTGTTTCATACGCACCCTTCTTATGTAATAAAGAAGCTTATTTTACTAATATTGTTATTGTAATTTTTTTCCGTCAAGTTTTGACGGGTTCCATCTAGTTTTAATTAAATTCTATAAAATGTATTTAAATTAAACTGCTATCTATTACGAGCTAATTCTAATTGCATTTTTAACACTTTTAACACTTTTAACACACACAAAAAAAAGATTAAAATAAAAACGTCAAATTGAAACTTTGTCATAAAAACAAGATAAATGAAAAGAGTGATATGATAAATGTATAATTAAAATCATGTAATGAAAATAGAACACAACGTCTAAAAGAAATAAGTACAAGTTTCCACAATCAAAAGAGAAACAATCTTTAAACTAACAGTTGGTAAAATGTTCAAAGTTTCGAGGAGAAATGTATTTAAAATCACGTAGGCTCAAATACCTCAAAAACAGTATTATTATCATATTTGAATCAGAAGTGTAAGATTCTGATTCCAGAGCTTCCTCTGCATAGTGCAGCAACTGTTTTGAATCCTTCGTATCTACTCCTGAGAAATAGGCCCTAGGAGGAGTGCCCTCCGTGGGGGTCTTTCTAAGGGATCCTAACCTGTATTTACGGCAAGGAATAACTAATTTGGAAAGGAAATTTTAACTTTTATTTTATAAAGAGATATTTTAAAACGTTTTTTTTTCTCTAATTAATTGTAATGTCAGAACTGTATAACGGGCAACTTTTATGCTTTTATATAAACACATCTTTCGAATAAAAATCTTCCTCTTATTTTATCACAGGCATTCTGCGATTGAACAAGACGAAAATTTCGATCCGAAAAAATTAGTGACAAAAAAGTGGGAAAAGTTGACAGCTATGTAATTGTCTGAGTGCAACGAAGACTCATACACAGCGCAGTATTACTTTGCCCCATATATAGCTACGATGGATATTAAAACTTTTGGTCAAGCATAACTCAAAAAATATTTAACGGATTTCGTTCAAATTTTTACAGCAGGTACCTATAAAGGTGACAACGTCGTCTATTTATTACCAAGAATAAGTGTCAAACCGTTTGGAAGTTATATTAAAAAAATAGATAAAAAAGCACAATTAAAGTACATACGTCACTAAATTTTGTGCGTACGTCATTTTCACCGGCGGGAGATTTTCGTAGACAATCGGAATTGAAAAGTTCATGGAATACATGGAGCAAAAAAATATGCAAGCACTAATATTCAGCACAATAAAATATATTTCAATTTAATAAAAATGGAAAGTTAATCTATTCTTTGATGTTTAAATAAAAGGTTTCGATTTGTGGCATTATTTCTTATTTTCATTTCCTTTTTAGTATTTTAAATGGAATTAGTGAAAGGCGTGTATTTTAAATTAAATGAGTGAAAGAGGTGTATTTTTAATGTATGTATTTCAAATGAAATCAGTGAAAGATTTATATTTAAATGAAATGAATGCAATATGAAGATGTTATGAGAAAAATATTTGGCGATTTATCAACTGCGCCAAGTTAACATAAAAGTACCAATACATATGTGGGTACTTCTCTATTATCCCGTCGACCACTTTTCATAACAAAAAACTATCGCCAAATAAACGGGAGAACGTTGTCATTGAAATATCAAAATACATAAATAAATAAAATATAAGAATTTAAGGACACAATTGTTATTTTAATGAATGAAATAACTAATAAATCAGTAAAACATAATGAAAAATACACGCAAATGTCGTGTTAAAAACCACTTGATGACGTAACAAACACGTATAATGCTTCTGATATCAAGTAAATGGGACTGCATTTTTGGCGTTTAATCTAACAGTTTGGCGATAGTTTTTTGTTATGAAAAGTGGTCGACGGGATAATAGAGAAGTACCCAAAAATGGCTTAGTTTTGTTAAATTTGTTTGTTATGTATTTTCATTTCTTATTAAAATATCGAAAATGGCGATAAAATTTTATTTTAGCACCGTACTTAATTTTTTAAAATGGCTCAAAAACACGGTTTAATAAACGTATATTTGTAAATATTTTAAAAAACATGTTTTTCCGCTCTCTAGAAAAATTTGTAAGATTCTACAACTGCCTTTGGCACCAACCAGTACATGATACGGAACTTTTCCCTATTCAGATATACAGAAGAGGTTGGTCACAAACAAGAGTAATGCTAGCAACAATATTGTTTTAACTCTATAAGAGTTAGAAACAATAATGATATTAAATTCCCCGATTAGCTTAGGGCCCGATTACGGAACTTTCTCCTAGAAAAAAAACTGTAGAAGTCTTTTACATTTGTTTCGAATGAAGCTCGATCAACAAAGTATTAATTGATAATACAAACAACACTAATATTAACATGGGGGCAAAAGTTTGAATTTAAGTGTATATATTTGGAACCCTCCCCCCCCCCCCCACAACCACCCACCAAAAAAAGAAAAAGAAAGTTACAGAAATGAATTTAAAATGGCGTGAAGCCACCCTTTCAGACATAAGAAATTGGCTGCGAACCCGATTACGAAACTTTCACTTAACTTAATAACATGTATCTAATAGCCCTGAGGACAATTCCCCTTCCCAGTTATACGGACCTTGGGGCTTTTTTAAAAAGCTTGACGCAGTTCGGGTTGAAGAAGTTGAGATTTACTGTCAAAAAACCAGTTTTATTTTCATAGTAGTTTATGTCAAATGACATAAACTACTATGAAAATAAAACTGGTGAATTATTATGCTGGTTTATGTATGTATTTAAAAAAATTGCATCTGATTACACTCTTTAGATAAATTACTCCTGTTTGCATTTAATAACAGATAAACGGCTTCCGTTTACTAAATTGTTTAAATATTGGGAAGAGTTGGCGAGAGATAGATAGACGTGTAAACAAACGGGTAGAGAGACGGATAGCGACAGAGATAAGCTAACGGGTAGCGAAACGAATAGACAGACGGGTAGCGAGGCAGGTGCAAAAAAGGGTTGACAGAGGGGTAGTGAGATGGGTAGGGAGACGGGTAGCGTGGTGGATAAAGAGACGACTTGACAGACGGTTAGAGAGAGGGGTATATAGACAGACAGACGTGTTGATAGATGAGTAGTGTAACGGGAAGCGAGACAGGTAGAGACACGATTAAAGAGTCGGGTAGAAAGACAGACGGATACTGAGACGGGTATACAGAAGAGTAGAGAGACAGTAGACAGATGAGTTCGGAGAGAGACACAGCTAAGACATACGAGTAGTTAGACTGGTAGACACGTTTGTGGCAAAGCATGTTATCAATGTGGTTTGAAGTATACGAGTTTCTATAAATAGTTATACAAATAAACAAAGGAAATTTTTTTAATTAAAATATTAAATATTTGATTTAATATTTCAATATTTAATATTTTATTTTTTAATATTTTATTTAGATATTTGTCACAAAGAAAATGTTGCAAAAATTAAATTAAATTTGCGTTAAACTACGCTTGCTAAAATACGCTATTGGCTGCAAATCTGATTATGTGACTTTAAAAATATCGTTTTAAAAGATCCGGCGGTTTTTTTTTTAAAGTTTTGAGCAATTCCCGCTTAAGAAAATGAGATTATTTACCAAATGTTATAAAAAAATGCACATGAAAACATAACAGTATATGAATTTATATATGATATTTTGTAATTATATCATTTAATTTGCTATTTTTCATATGTTGTATCTTTATCTATCTCTTGTCTATCATATGCTGTATATTCACTTAGATTCTTGTTGATATCTTCTTTATATCGTAATTGTTAACTTTATGTTCTCAGCAATATCACTCAGACTAATCCCTTTGAGGGAAGTCCTAGTTGTAGTAGATTACATAATGGAATAGCATTTAAGTTACAGAAACTAAAAAAGAATTAAAAAAATTATAATTTAACAATTTACAATAACCATTGAGAAAATGTTCCGGAAGCTTTAAAAAAAATTTACGTACTTTCGTGTTATAGCGGCCCCTACAGTTATGATTATGCCAAGGTTGCAGTTTTGATTTCGCCAAGATCATCGCAAAGCTTGTATATACATCCTATATACGCATATATATATATATATATTCCAAACACTCCTATATATGTCATATACGTCATTATACATATATTATTTACGTCTTATATGTCTTACATCATATACACATGTCATTTATATACATGATATACAAATGGCATATATATATATATATATACATCATATATGCATCATACATGACTATAACTTGGCCACATACGTCAAGAGATGTTATATATATATATCACATATTATTATAACGTCATACATGCTTTATAATTTGGCAATAAATCTTCGTCGCTTGGCGATTCATCCTTGGGGGACGCTATAACACGATAGTACCAAATTTACAATGTATTAATGAAAACAGAAACAAAAATATTTCATCCTTGAGGGCCACTATAACACGAAAGTACCAAATTTATGCTTTATTTTTCATATCTGATAATTTTTATCTATCTTTTTTGTAACTTTAACATTTTTGTAACGATTTTATGCATTTCTATTGCCTATTCAAAGAAAAATTCTTCTAAAGTTACAGAATTTCGTTAAAAACGCATAAAAAAAATAAAGTGACGACGTCAAGTGGTCCATTCTCGACCGGAAACAACAACCATTTTCCCAATGGTAAAAAAAAAAAAAAAAGCTTTTCTTGTTTAAATACACAAGATTTAGCGTACAAGATAAACCACATGCATTTTTTTCCCTATTCCCACCCACCCTCCCCTTTGCATACGTCGCTGATACATCATGAGTTTTACATTAATTAATAAACTATAATAAACAAATTTCTGTAATAGACACCACGATCAGAAGTGGAATTATAAACTCACATTAACATAGTATACAGTCGGTAAGGGAAAAATCCCTTTCTATTTTATTACCAAATTATTTTATTATTGAAGGATACCTGTTAATTTTATTAACAGGTATCCTTCTTCTATAGACCTCCGAACACTACACCTAAACGAAAGGGGAAAATAGGAGGTAATCTACATACGTAAAATTGCATCAACTTTTATTTTCCAAAAAGTAAAGCCAAAAAGTAAAAGTGAGGACATTTTTAATTTGAAATTGAACATGTGATAATTTCACTGGGCTTCCTAGTTGTAAAGCAACTGCACATCCTGGCTTTGAGTACATGTATATCAAATCCTGAGAGAGCAATATGAAATGTCTAGCATAGTCCGATTTGGACTACATAAAAATAGGATAGTGTTAAGTATAGCTATTAAAAAAGGTAATTTATAATTAAAAATTAAGTTTAATAGTAATTTAAAACTAATAAGTCATAGCTTCCCATGCAAGATGCACATTAGCGGCCAACCGCTACGATAGTCACCCGCTCATAGGTACTAAAGGGCCGGATCAGATTCGGTTCACAGGGGGGGGGGGGGAGATCGTGATGTTATCGCCTCCAGGCTTTTCTGCAGCCCATAAGAGCAACCAGAGACTGAAGAACTAGCCAAGGGCTCCCTCCTAAGATTTGCTATATCCCCGGTCCGAATCGAGGATCACCATGAAGGTCACCTCTAGTTTCCTTCCAGGGAATGGACAAAAAATGCACACACAAAAAATGTTAGTACACTTAACTACGGATAGAAATAAAAAATTAGGAAAATTAGCCCCCACCACTGTCACGAGTCCAGTTGACTAGGCTGGAGACGCCGCTGGCGGAGTAGAAAATGAAAGCAAAAATGTGGTCCGGCTGGACCTTGGTACCGCCCAAGCCCGTTAGCTATTCCGCTCCACATACGACCACCTGCTTTCCAAGTCCTTAACCGGTGGGAATCAGGCCGGCCCCGATCCTGCATCCAACTATCTCCGACGCCCCCCGCAAGGGGCCCTAAGCTCGGCCAAGAGAAGCATTCATCTTGGCTAAGCTCTGAAGTATCTGAAGCAGGACGAGATGAATTCAATCACACGACGCCGCATCCAAATGTGAATTCCCGGCACGCCCTTAGGACAGTTAGGCATGACCAGCGAAAGCCGAGCACACCAATATCCCCGAAAGTGGCGCTTTGTCGGTACCTGCCCCTCTAGAACCCCGCTTTAGCCCAATCCTGAAAATGAAACCGACTGCAACAGCGTCTTCGGCCAAGCTCCCGATCATCCTCCCGCGCCACGCAAGGGCACACCTGGAGAAGCAGCAGGCCATAATAATTTAATGGAAAATAAACATGCTTTATATAAATTATATTTTACAAAAAGTTTCCGGTGTGTTTCTAAGATTTTTTTTTTTTTCATGAACACTTTAGTAACAAAAGAAGAGACCGCAGAAAAGTAAAAATTCTCTATAGTTTGAAAACTAATGGTAGGAATGAATTGTAAAAGCTTATAGCCATGTCTCAGATGACACTCATTTTTCATGAAAAAACATGTCCGTGTGCAGCGCTCCCTGCATACTAGGCCAACGCGCTGATACAAAAATGGCGGCTGTCGCAGGCGGTTTATTTTAAGCGTTTGTGCGGTCCCTGAATTTAGGAACCAATGTTTTCTAAAAGTTTTTTTTTACTGATTTAATCACACAATAAGGCGGAGACTACTTAGAAAGTATTGGTGTTCGAATTCAAGGGACCGTACAAACGCTGATAAAAATCCGCCAATGACAGCCGCCATTTTTGTGTCAGCGCGCAAGTCTAGTATGCAAAGAGCGGTGCCGTTAGTAACGCTGACGTCATATTGACAGTAGCAAAACTTCACCAATAAATTTTGATTTTAATGCCATTTTTTTACTTTTAAAGATCACGAAATTTCAATTTTTACACCATCGAATAGAAATATATATATATTCTTTCAAATACATTTTTGAAAAACTGTATCGCAATTTAAGAATTTTTTTATGGTTTTTAAATATTTTTTAAGCAAGATTTTTCTTTTTAATGTATCTCCATTGCGTGCAGCAAGATTAAGAAAGATTAACCCGTTTGCACTTAAAACAATATAAATAGTTCAGCATTTGTTTCTGGCTAATATTTTATATTGGAATTACAACTTCATAAATAAATAAATAATATAATATAAATAAAATGCATATTTACCAGGCATGTAATCGAACTACGTTCTTAAACTACTGGAATTTTCAGAATAAAAAAGACTGCTGTAAGTAGCGAAATATTTCACGAATTCTTTGGCTATTAACACCTGGTGTGCAGCTAATACGAACGTACTGCTTTTAAATTCTTGACATTTGAAGATAAAATAACACTACAAATACACATTCTTTGTTTTCGGACAAACAAAATGACACCGTAGACCATAAAAAGAGCCCTATTTAGGGTTTCTTTCATCTCACGAAACCCTATGACTCCCGCTTCGTTGTCTGTCTGTCACAGAGCCATTCTCAAAAACTATAAAACTTACAGAGTTGAAACTTCGTGTATATAGATTAATACCAGCTGTGAAAAGCTCAAAATATTAAAATTTGAAAAATTCGTATTATTTTAATAAATAGAGATAAAAAACTAAAATTCTAACAGCCTTTTCCTATTAAATTTAAACATTTTTCGTTATAGCAGATGCCAAAGATTTAAAATCCACAATGAAATTCTTTCTACAATAATTAATTTTCTATCAGACGATTTCCACGTGAAAAATGAAAATGAAATAAAGAGTTTCACCAATTGAAAAAAAGATAAATATGAAATATAATTGATTGATGTCATAGTCGTAATAGAACTGAAAATGTCTAAGATTTCTCGATAATACAAGGAGTAAGAGTATGTGTAAGTACACAAAACAGATTAATATCACGTCATTAGAGAATTAAAAAGAAAATCTGACGTCATATGGGAAGTTTAACGAATTTTTCAAATGTTTGAGAATAATACAAACCGAGTATCAATATAAATAATAGGGAATAGTAAATATATGAGTTTGAGAAACATATTGAATCGTGATAAAAATCCGATTATGGAAATATTCGCATATTTTAACATTTTGAAAGTGTACAATTTGTTTAATTTTGAAATTATTTTTTAAATATTGCATTTAGTCCGTATGACAGATATTATTATGACAGAATATAATAACGGGCTTGGCCCGCTATCCGCCTGGTTTAGATATTTGAACAAACGAAAAAATAGACCGGTAAATTTTTACTTTATAAAAAACATGACTTTCTCTTTTGTTGTTGTTGCTAAATTAAATTCATTTGCATTTATTAAAGAAAGGATAAAGTGTTTTGAAAGGAATATTAAACGAAACCCTTTGAGCGATCTTCGATCACACTTACCCATTTGTTTCTGAAATACTAATTGTAGGAGTCTGGTAATTTAGGTTCACAAGTATCGATCTAAAATTACTATAATCCTTAAAATATCAATTTAATTATAAATAATCTAAATTCACGCAAGAACAAAGGATCAAGGTCCATAAGTGGCGTTTTTGGCCCAAAAGAGTTTGATGCTTATATTTATGTATGTGTTAGGGTTGGTCATATAAATTATAAATATAGAGTAGACAAGTTGAAAAGTTTAATAACAACACGATATTACATGACATAAAGTAGACATGACATTAAATATTTTGAGATAGTAGAATATTAATTAAACATTATAGGATAAACAAAATATGTAAAATATGATCAAAACTAATTAATCAGACTCTTCTGTGGCAGATTGCTCACTTTCTGACCAATGGGAGGTAGCAGCATCCAGAACGTAATCTTTGTAGTTAGCAGCGTGAGCCTTTTCTTCTGCCACATGCCTTTGGTATGCCAAATAACACAAAACGTGTGTATATATATATCAGAGGTTCCAACCTCTCATTAATATTCCGTAATATGCAGGTTAATTTAATCGTTTTGCACCAGAATTTCTTTTTAGAAATGAAATTAAGTAAATTCCACGTAGTAACCTGAAATTAAATAAATAGAGATTCTTCCAATAATTTTTCTGGTTTGAAGCGTTTTTAAACTGGGTCATATTAACCCACGTATTACGGAATATTAATGACAGGTTGGCACCTCTGATATATACAGGGTGTACCTGAAATGCTTCAACAAACTTAGAGGGATGATAGTACTCATGAAGACAAACAAAAAATGTAATGGAACATGGGGTCGTAAATGACGTTTAACCCTTTCAGGGGCAGTGTTATGTTTATGAAACCACTTAATTTTAAGTCCAAAACGGCACAATGACACCAGAATTTTGCTAAAATCTTTCCCATTTAATATGTATGTGAAATATAGCCTTTTTCTTATTTACAAACAATTTTTTTTGTAAATTCCGGTGCCAGTCATTTACTTCAACATTTTAGTATTAAAAGTACTTTGCCCCTGAAAGGCTTAAAAGATGAAAATCGAGAAAATGCGTCTGAAAATGGACTGGCACCGGAATTTACAATAAAAATTTTTTTGTAAATATGAAAAAGGCTATATTTCACATACATATTAAATGGAAAAGATTTTAGAAAAATTCTGGTGCCATTGCGGCGTTTTGGAATTAAAATTAAGTGGTTTCATAAACATACCACTGCCCCTGAAAGGGTTAAACGTCATTTGCGACCCCATGTTCCATTGCATTTTTTGTTCGTTTTCATGAGTACTATCATCCCTCTAAGTTTGTTGAAGCATTTCAGATACACCCTGTATATATTAGTAAATATCTTATGATATATAACTTTAGTAAAATATGTCTTAAAAATATTCCGAAGTATATGGATGGTAATAATTCTCATTATTTGTGGTAAATTGTTTTATAGGCTTAAAGTTAAACAGAAAGAAGTATGAAGTGTTCAGTATATGACTTTATTCAAAGACATTGTTTTAAAAAAAGAGTATACCTCATGAGTGGTCAACAAAACAATGGAATAAATTATGTTCTTCTATGGATATTTTGAAGAGTTTTGTTAACCCCTTGGGGACGAGCGACACGTATACGTAACGCATAAGATGCTCAGAATCCTCGATTATTCCCACCAGTTATTTTTTATTGTAAGCTTTGCCTTATGTAATCCTAGCATTTCTGCGATTCAATTAGGCGAAAATTTCTGTTTTGAAAAACCGGTGGTAAAAGATTAAAAATTCTGTAAAGGACGCTCGTCGCGAAGGGGTTAATTCATCGATTGAATTACTTTTGTGTGTGTGTGTGTGTGATATTCGTCGCTACCATGTCAAACTATCGAATATGAAAAATGCATTTTTTATTACTTTTGAAAAAGGACCAATTGTCACCACTAAATTTTATTAGAAATTTTCGCCTAGTAAAAATAGTAATAAAATATCTGTGAAAAACAGGGTTACTAGTTTGGCCTCACTTTTTATTTAGAGATGCTGAATTCATACCGGGAATTTTGAGAGAAAAAATTTTACTTTAAGTAATCACGAAATATGCTGTCATTATATAAAGCAAACATTTCTATTTTAAATTTCTGGTATTTGTTCGAAATTTCTGAATGGGAAAGGAGGCTCAACTGGCAACCCTGGTGTTGTTGCAACCATGAAACCCTATTAAAATTTAGTGGTGACAATTGGCTCATTTTTAAAAATAATTAAAAATGCATTTTTTCAAATTCGATAGTTTGACATGGTAGCGACGATATAGTAAAGCTAAGTGCTTCAGTTTGTATGAACAGCGATTCATTAAAGTTTCAGTTAGAAAGTAGATAGCCTTGATATTTTCCATAAATTGAGCAGTAGAATTAACGACATAATTTGAGGGAGGCAAAATCATTTTGCCCCCCTCAAATTATGTCGTTAATTCTACTGCTCAATTTATACTTTAAATAATAGCACAATGTTAGCCAGTCTGGATATCATCTCGATATACCACTCTCTTGACATGCAGGAAACTATTCAGAATATTACCATAATCGATAATAAGAAGGGACTCAATTACAATATAAAAACTTCACTTATAGCGGGTTTGAATCTTATTGTTCAAAGTAATATATTCAGCTTTAATGGGGAATTTTACAGTCAATCTAGAGGGGTTCACCGTTTCTGGTTTGTTTTCCGAATTTAAATTGAGACCTTTAAAAAAATATTTATTGATACCTTTGATAAAAAGCCTACATTTTGGGTTCGTTACGTGGATGACAATTTCCTTTTATGGGATCATGATCGCTTAGCTCTTGATAATTTTCTTTATAATGTTAACAACCTGGACCGTAATATAAAATTCACTTTAGAAATAGAGAAACACGCTTCTTTGCCCTTCTTGGATGTTCAATTACACCGCAATAGTCAGATGCTGAGCTATACTGTCTATCTAAAAGCTATGAAAGAAAATAATGTTATCCCCTTCAATGCTAACTTGTCTTCTCAGTACCGAAATGCTGCATTTAAATCTTTCATTCAAAGAGTTTTCTTAATCTGTTCTGATACGCATTTAAAACAGGAACTTAATTTTATAAAGCAGATAGCCATTAATCATGGTTTACCCGTATGTACATTTTTAACATCATTCATAGACATCATTGTCCACCCCCCTAATAATTATCTAACACCCTAATAACCAGCAGAAGCCAACATATTGTCGGTTTGGATATGTTCCGGTTATTTTTAAAAGTTAATAATTATTATTAGTTAAATGCAGCGTCTATAGCAATATCCATATATTTTAATAAAAATACTGTTTAACTCAAATGGCGTAAAATTTTACAATGCAACTTTCACGGCAGATGCTTCAACCACTTGTTTCTCAATGTTAACAATACAAATGGGCGGTGCTTCAGAGCTGTCCCTTCTCTTCAATCAAGATTACAAACTTCGCAATATATACTGAATATCCATGGATATCTTCAATTATCCGAAAAATGATATTGCTTTTGCAATGTTACTACATATCTTTGAATGCTATAAAAGTAAATCATTTTTACGACATTGGCTATTGTAAACCACATATTAAAAATAAAGCTGTAAAAAAATTAAGTTTCAGAAAAACAGCAAAGGTGTTTTTATTTTTCGAGAAGCAATTTTAAAAAAATTAAAACACTTTTATTTTTTAGAACAATGGTTGTACATTCTAATCTAGTAGTAAAAACAACACTTTAAAAATTAATTTTAATTTATACTAGTGACCATGGGCAAAAGTTATGCAGTTAAAAAAAAAAAAAAAAAAGACAAGGCTGTGGACAACGGGCTTATCAGTCCCGAAACATTGCCCCTTCATTCGCGCGGTACCCATACCATTTTCACTGTTTTAAGTTTTGCTTTTCTGTTGTCAAATATATATATATATATATATATATATATATATATATATATATATATATATATATATATATATATATATATATATATATATATTAGGGGGAGGGTGTGGAGTGCGTTAGCCAGAGCGGGACATTTGCAAAGTAATAGAAGTATATAAAAAGAAAGGATTGCTAAGAATCATTGCATTTATCAATATAATTAGCGGCGATGGATACCATAGATGCTTCTGTATGCAAAATACCTGTTAATGTTAATGTGTGCTGAGACTGTTAATTTGCGCTTATTGCATTCTATTATTGAAATTATGTTTGCTTGTTTCCAGTATATCCCGTGATTCGTGTCGCTAAACTGTTAAAATGAATAATCTTCAATTTACATAATTTTAAAAAAAAAAAAAAACATTTTTTAAAATAGAAATGTAAAAGATGTTTATAATCTCTAATACAAGGCTGTCAACTTTTACACAATTTTCTAACTACTAAAATTTTATAGTACAAAGCAATTAATCTATAACAGATAAATTCAACTTGAAGGTGTGGCTTGCTCGTAAAATGTAACTAAATAGATGGTAAATAGAACTTACTTTACGTTTTAAATGTTGTAAAAGTTTGCATAGTGAATAAAAATTCTAAGAAAAGATATTTTAACAACGAAATACCTAAACTATTTTATTATTAATTTTTTTTTAATTAAATTATAATTTAATTCATTTTATCATTAAATCTATTTCTTAATTTTATTTAATAAAATATCTTAAATGTTTTACCATTATTAACCACATTTTCTATCAAATGAAGACATGAAGGAAAATCTATTTATATTATTATTGTTATTATTATTATTATTATTATTCCATATATCTTTTTTTTTCTTTTTTTGACACAGAATTAGGCTTTATACATCTCACTATGATGATTATAAAAATTTCCTGAGTTGTGAAAGCGTTTTATAGAAATATTTCAAACAAAATGCTGCTTAATGAAATACATTGTAAAAAGAAACATTTGAAATAAAAAAAAATTCTCGGTCAGCATATTTAGCACGGCCAAATTTTTAAATTTACAAGAACGCTGCTCGCGCTTCTGTAAACACTCGCTTTAGGTATAAACACGGACAATTTAAAGTACTTGTATTCTATAGCGCAGTGTTATTTTCTAAAACTAAAACCAAAATCTACTATAGAAAAGAGTTCGAAGACCATACTTACATTTTTTGCCGACATATCCCAGATTATTCAAAGTATTACTACAATTTTTGGAATAGAATTTTTCTAATTATCGTTTTGCAGATAAATATTACAAATTCGGCAAGAAGATTTCGAATTTGAAGAAAAAATATTAAACAACGATTTCTGATCTGAATAAGTGTTGTTATACTCCTTGGAATATCAAAGACACATTGATCTCCATATTTCACAATGAATTACAAATATAAACTAATTATTAATATTAAATGTTTGATTAATATGGTGCGTGAGCTAATAGGAGAGGTTCCTAAAATTGAGTTGAAACGCTATATATTATATATACGATAATGTACACCAGCATTTGTGTTATTAAAAGAATTTTTTTTTATATAGGAGCAGTATGTGGGAATTTATCCTCTGATTTCTAACAAACATATACATATGCATGCCCGTGTAAAACGAACTAGAGTCTTTTGATATAATGCATAGGTGCCAACCTCTCATTAATATTCGGTAATATGCGTGTTAATTTGACCCAGATATAACACGTTTCGCACCAGAAATTTTTTTTAGAAATGAAATAAAACAAATTCCACGTAGAAACCTGAAATTGAATAAATAAAGATTCATCCAATAATTTTTCTGATTTGAAGCGTAATAGAACCAGTCTTTGATAGAACACTCTCACGATCAGAGAGTATGCAAGGACGTCAATCCGGCTGGTTTCTTCCTCAAAAGTCAATCTAGAATGACAACGGGGAAAACTTGCCGTACAGGCGTTCACCCGTTTTCTTGAATCGTTGACCTGTTTTTCTTAACATTTTTCACAAAAACATCTTTTTTTTTATTTTACCGTACTATTTTAATCTTACTGGTGTGAGTAGAATATTTCTACAGTGTTACTCTAAAGTACTTATATGGTATCAAAAATAGTTTTTATTCGGTGTGATTTGGGTTTATTTATCACAATCCGATTATTTTATTATACAGAGTCGGCCAAAAGTCCCGCATCATAGGAAGCACATGTATTGTTGCAATATGTTCTCAATATGATTGCCTCCGTTGTCAAAACACAACTGCAGGCGATCGTTCATGTTCCTCAGATTGTTGGCCACTAAGATTGGCGTTATGGCATAGAACTCAGTAGCAATTCTCTCACGAAAATGGTTTTTATGCCTGATCTTCTGACTGTAAACTTTCGATTTAAGGTAACCTCCAAACAGCAAAATTAACACACTCTTCAGTAGTCAGCATTTTCACCTACAAATTAAAACAAATTAAAAACAAATTAAAAAATTAAAAACTCCTATGAGGCGGGGCTTTTGGCCCACCCTGTATATATTTTATTATTTTCTACTAGCCAGAGCTAAAAGAGAACGTCCTGCAATAGCTGGAAGAGGTTTTTTTTTTAAGTATTGTCTGTGTAATCATGTACTAAAAATTGATTTCGTGGATCCTTTTTCTATGCAGCTTCAACAACCGTTCTAATAAAGTGGGGAGGGGGGGAGGAGGGAGGGACTTCTCTAGCACCTGAATTTAGCATTCCAAGTGAGGGATGAACAGAAAATAACAATAAATAAATATATATTTATATATTTTTTTTTACCTTACTGGAAGATATATTTCTAAGTCTTTTTTCCTGAAAATAGGCATCGGTTTATTTTGGATGGGTGAATTCAGCATAATAAAATGTACAAAAACAAAGACAAGTGTGAAATTTCCTACTGCGTATAAACTGAGCATTCAGGCACGCAGAAAGTTGGGGGTGGGGGCTAAATGCGTACTACCCTAACATTTACTTCTTAACATATTCAGCCATAAAATGTGTATATAAAGAACAAATTACATAACAAGAACTAACTAATTTAAATATATTTTTGCTTTAAGAACACAGTAGTTAGTTACTCGTGTATGCTGAGCGGTTTTTATATATATTTTTACAATTTTTAAATCTGGGGTAATTTTAAACCTTTAATCTAATGCCGCGCGGTTTTTACACCTTATTATTATTTTTATTTTATTTTTTTATTTTTTACATTTTTAAATCTAGAGTATACGTAACACACGAGGACTTAAAGTTTGAAGACCGGCACAGATATGAACGACAGCAATGTTGAAAATTAATTCAATTATAACGTATACATTTAATTATTTAAAATATTATTTGCATGTTTTATTTAGTATTTTTCTAATAGCTGGTAACATTGGACTTGATCTATGGAGCTTCCCATCCTATTACACAATCTCTGACCTCTGTGTCTTTTGATCGTTGGACGATTATTTTTTATTTTAGTATACGAAATCATGAAATAATATTTTGTAAACATTGTGCAACATTAAATGTAATTCTTGAAATTTAATATAATAAAACCTGTTTGAAATATATTTCTGATATTTCGTATTTAAATATGTATATTTTTGAAATATGCTATTAAAGCTTAGGGTGCTCGTGTTAAACTAGTTTATAGGGTGTAATATGATTTATAGTGTAATCAGTGAATATCTGATTGAAGAATCACTCGTAATGTTTTCCTGTAAAGAAGAAATTGGAACAAGGTTGTAACAATAAGATTTGAAACATTTCATTCTAAAATATACTGTGTGAAAATACGCATGATTAAATTTTTAAGGTTTATTTTGATTTTTGTGTGATTTGAAGTTTTAGAGATGTTAAAAATATCTGTTTAGAGGTGTTTACCTCGTCATACTTACCCCCTAACTCACCGTTAACCTCAACTGGCGAGTTACGCTGTAACTCTCGGTTGACCCTGAAATCAAATTCTCCGCTAATTCAACTAGTCGAAAATGGAGGAGAAAACGAAACACAAGTTCATTAACTGAACCATGGTAAAAGAATACCTATTTATATCTCCCTGAACTGAACTAACCTATTCTCTCCAGTTATTCGACACGCGCATGTGCAATTGAAGCAAAGATGGCGGTTGCGTTGACAAGTGTTTTGACGTTTATTTCGTTTTCAATGCTATTTGTGATGCAAAGAACAAACGAAATGTTAATTTAAAAAATAATAATAATGTGAAAGAATGTGTTACTTTTAATTATTAGCCCTTTTAGGATATTTTAACTCTGTAAAGTCAAGATTATAGTGATTATTGAGAAAGTTTTCAAGACGTAAAATATCTACTGAGAATATTTGGTAGCGCCATCTAACGAATGTAAAATCAAATGTTCTTACACTCAAATATTGTATATAAGATTCAAATCTTCTTCTTTTTTTTTTTTTTTAAGAATAAAAAACAGCAGTTTTTCTTAAATTTCAGATTTTTTCCTACATTTCATGTTTGTTTAAAGAATAAAATTATAGAAGATGGAATTTTGCGTTAAAATATCGTTATAATATATAAAAATGTTTATCCGTTTGTAATAGATAAATAATTTGAACTAATATGTACTTGTTAGTTAAAAATAATTATTTTTATTTGAAAGAAACATTTTTAAGAGGATTATTTGAAAATTTTCGCAGTTCACGAGAATTTTTTCAAACAGCTTTTTAAATTATTACAGATAAAATTTTAAATATATATAGATATATATATATTAATTATAATAATTTACACATAAAAAAACCCCCCACCTTTTTGGGTCTCGTATAAGGGATAAATGCTACCAAGCATGCAATTTCATCCAAGATAATTTAATTGAATCTGTAATCAATTATTTTAGTTAAATAAAACACATACATTAGAAATAAATATATGAAAATATCTTTTTATATAATATTCTTGCATTATCATGGTCATAAAATTGTTTATTAAACGTAGATAATATATATATATATATATTCTTTAATCAAAAAACTTTAAAAAAAATACTATAAAATTTTGTAAAAATGAGCATTTTATGACTGTGACAATATTTTTTAAACCACCAAATCAAAATGTTAATTCAAAATTTATTTGTAAATTTATTTATCAAAAAGTAAACACTCCAATTATGCTCTTTCAATACTCTGTTTTGTTTCGTTATTGAAAACTGATTCAAGGGAAGACAGAACTCATAAAGACTATTGCTACGTCATGTGATCCCTTTGGCCAATGAGATATACACATTTCAACCTGCCGTCGACTAACCCAGAGTCGAATAATCATGCCCCTGAAGTTAACGAAGAATTCGGAAATATCAACCGGCAGTTAGATTCGCGAACCTGGGGTTACTCAACTGAGAGTTGAACGGGAAGTTGAAGGTTGGTGGTGAATTGACCGGTTAGTTATCCAGAATACCTTGTTTGAATTATATAGCTTTTAAATCTTTTTTAATATTTATCATCTTTTATTTCGCGGGCGGCGCTTAAGGTGTTAAGACACAGAATTCTCGCATGATGGCTTTTCTACAAATGGGAATTTGCTCTATAACATATTTTTTTTTGCCTTAAAAAAACTAATTGGATATTTTATTTAGAAACCTTATAATTATTGAATTTCTGTAATAAAAAACATAGGTACTTTTTTTGTTTTTTTTTTCAAATATTAAGCGACTCTGATGGGGTTAAATTATTTATTTTAAAAACTAGCTTTTAAGTTATATCAGTGAATATCCCCAAATGTTATAAAATTTATGCAAGAAAATCAGAGACATTCGAAATTTTGCACAAAATCCATGTCCTGAATGGGATTCTCATAGCATACGTGCTGGCAAAGGTGAGCAGGTCAAGGTGAGGGCCGATGCACGTACATGGATTTTCAAATTTAATTAACTAAATTTATTATTTTTTAGAATAAGTAAAACGCTAACGGAATGAGAAAGTAATTTTTTTTTCCGTGAAGGGAACTCTGTCTTCTGCCCCTCCCACCACCCTGTGTAAGACAATTTTTACTTATGTTTCACTTTTTACATTCATGTGCTTTGAATTTATTTTAAACGGGGTAGGGGCAGGTTTTCCTGTCAAACAAAATAATGAACTGTTTCAATTCTCCATTGAAGAAAAAAAAAAAAAAAAAAAAAAGGCATAAACTTATTTTTAGCTATTTAATTTTTCAAATATTTTTTATATTTTTTATGTTAATATATTTTATAGATGTCTTGAGTGGGATAATTGAGACAAAAAATTCTTAGTTTAGCTTAATCCATGTTCATATTCTGCATTTTAAGAAAGAAGATGCGGCTGTGGACAACAGGCACGTCTATTCTTAAACCTTACCTCTTCTTAGAAATATTTCTAACGACACCCATACCCATGTTACTTAGTATTTTAAGTTATACCTTACTACTTTCAAATATTCAGAAGTGTGGATGTGAGTGTGTGGGTGTGGGTGTAGGGAGGGGGGCGTTATTCAGAATGCCACTTTTGCAAAGTTATAATAATCGTGCAGCTGATCCACAAGTATATATAATATGGTTGATAAGAATCTTTGCATTTATCAATCAATATCTTTAACGGCGATGTAAACCGAAAATGTTTTTGTGTAAAATGTTAATAGTAATTATTTACATTTAAATAGCTGTCAAATTTTACATTATTTTAGTACTAATAAAATTTAATAGTAAATTTGGCTATTTTGATCGCTAAAATCACCGATTACTCATTGCAAAAATTTATATTAAATTTCAATAGTAAGAAAAAGTGCAAAAGATGGCAACTAATTTCTTATGATATAGAGTTTGATCTATAGCAGAAAAATGAAACTTCAAGGCGTGGCTTGCTGTTCAATGTAAACACCGATCGTGAGTAAAATTGCTTTAATGTTTTAAGTGTTAGAATTTTTAAATGCGCTTTTAACACCTGTTTAAGTATAAGGCAGGGATGCAAAAATCTAGGCGCCAAAAGGCTGATTCCCATAAATTAAATTTTATTAGTATTCTTCGTCAAATTTTATTAGTATATTTATTATTAGTATAATTATTATTAGTAGTAGTATTAGTATTATTCGCCTAAACTCTATCAGTAGTCTTATTAGGCGAAGAATACTAAAAATTTAGTGGCGTCTAGATTTTTGAACCCTTCGTATAAGAGATATTTTTACATTTATCCAGTATTCCAGTATTATATATGCATATATATATATTTCAGCTTTATTCATTTCAGTATGGTGTTTCTCAAATATTCTTGAGCTTTTAACCCGTTTCATAGAAATAATTCTAAAACTGCTGTTTAATGAGATTCATTCTGAAAAGAAACATCTGAAATAAAACAATTGATATATATATATATATATATATATATATATATATATATATATATATCACAGTCAGCATATAGAATATTTACAAAATTCATAAGAACGCTGATCGCTAGTCCGTAAATACTGGCTTTTGGTGCAATCCTGAACATTTAAAGTACTTATATTCTATTGATTAATGGTAGTTGCTAAAATTAGCGATAATCTACTATAAAAATAAGTTCAAAGATCGCATTTACATTTTCCAGACAGCTTACAGTAATATCACATCTTTGATTAGAATTTTCTCCTCATTGATTCGCCGATATTGTGCAATTAATCGCAAGATGTCTTTTAATTTGAAGAAAAAAATATTAGACAACTCTCTGAATTGAAATGTTCTTACCATGCTCCATGGTAATTCTAAGGAGGACGCACATTGGAATCCGTATATAATAATGAATTACTAATATAAACTAATTATTAATACTTAAATATTCATATTAAACAATTTTGGTATACAAATATTAAATGCGAAGTGGATAATAAGGGAGGTTTCTGAAAGTGAGATGAATTGTCATACACTGGAAGAAGAGTTTTTGTTTTCGCTCTTCAAAAAGAACAAAAACGCCCCTGATGACAGCTATCAGTAAATTTAGTACTACTTATTTGAAATTTCGTTAATAATAAATAAGACACCCCAAAAGGGGGATACTCTGATAACGAGTCGTAACTTGTATTTTTGGGCTATTTAAAATAGCAAATCTGCTTGTCACTGAGTAAAATACATTTAAGAAATGATTTTAGTAAAAAGTGGAATTTTATGTTAGTAGACTGGAAGTAGTTAGTATCTAATAGAACTATCATCTAATTCAGTAATACTCTTCCTTATGTTCAAATCAAAATCAACTTATTCGTTTGATATTCTTTTATTAAATATTTATTCGGACATCACATTTTATTATTAAGTTTTCTAGAATTATTTAAAAAAAATTAAGGCTGGTAAGAAATTAAAAACATTGCAGGAAATGGAAAGCTCATATAACAATTAAAAGCTTGCTATCTTATAAAATCGTGTACTCCACTTGCACAGAACTGATAAAAAGGGTTTAAACAACGCTAATATTTTGAATTTCGCTTTGTAAGAAGTTAAATATATTAATTTTAAATCATAAATATATATATATATACTGTACTTCAAAAATTGATGCATTACTTATAAGTTAATACGCACATAAATTAGTCATATAAGCATATTATTATTATTGTACTTAATAATAATTATTATTAGTTAAATGCAGCTTCTATAGCAATGCCCATATATTTTAATAAAAATACTGTATAATTAAAATGGCACAAAATTTTAAAATGCAGTTTTCAATCACTTCAATCACTTGTTTCTCGATGCTAACAATACAAATGGGAGGTGCTATATTTACGATGTTGTACTCCAGCACTTGTGTTATTAAAAGGAATTTTTTTTTAATAGGAGCACTATGTGTGAATTTATTGTTAGATTTCTAACAAATACATACTTATGCATATCCGCGTAAAACGAACTAGAGTGCCAAAGCTAATCCAAAGAAATAGAACATGTTATTGTATATTCTATTGTATATTCTTTGGCTAATCTATGGAGGCCTTTGATATAATAGACCACTCTCACGAAGTAGGAGGATGTTCAGCGTGAAATCTAATTGATTAGTTCAGTTTTCCAAAGAAAGTAAAACAGATTTCATTCTTTTGAGTCTTCTAGTCTAAAACAACAACGAGGAAAACTTGTGCCACATAGGCGTTCACTCATTATATCAAACAACTTCAAATAATACATGAATGATGAGTGTAATATTTCTACAGCATTATTTTTTAGTATTTATATGATAGCAGAAGAATTTTACGTTTCATTCTGTATGATTTGGGTTTTTTTTCACAATGCAATTATTTTATTATATATATTGTACTAGCGAGAGCTAAAAGTATTGTCAGTGCAATCATCTACTAGAAATTCAATTCCTTGATCCTTTCTCTATAAAGATTCAACTCACGTTTTAAGTAAGTGGGGGGAACGTCTATAGCACCGGAACTGAGTATTCAAATAAGGCACGAACAGAAAATAACGTTAAATAAATAAATATATATATTTTTTACATTACAGGAAGATATATTGCTAAGATTTTTTTTCTTTGAATATATACATCCGTTTATTTTGGATGGGTGAATTCAGCATTATAAAATGTAAAAAAAAATATATATATATGAAATCAACCTGTTTTATATCATGGCTACAATTATGCATTTGTGGAAAAGAAAAAAAGTAAGGAAGAAAGGGTAAGGAAAATATATCTGTAATATTTTTCTAGTCTAAAAGGCGGACGAGGAAACTTAGTGCCGTACAGGCGTTTACTCGTTATTTCAAATACGGAGAAATTGGTCATACTGTTCAATTCATATCAAAATCAATTTTTATATTATACTACATTATTTGTTTAATCTTACTGGTGTGAATTTAATATTATTAGAGTGTTACTTTTTAGTGTTTATATGATAGCAAAAGAATTTTACTTTTCATTCTGCATGATTTGGGGTTTTTTTTACACTCTGCAATTATTTTATTATATATATTTGTACTAGCGAGGGCAGGCAAGAGAAGGTCCTTCAATAAAGGAAAGTATTGTCAGTGCAATCATCTACTAGAAATTCAATTGCTTGATCCTTTCTCTATAAAGATTCAACTCATGTTTTAAGTAAGTGGGGGGAACGTCTATAGCACCGGAACTGAGTATTCAAATAAGGCACGAACAGAAAATAACATTAAATAAATAAATATATATATATTTTTTACATTACAGGAAGATATATTGCTAAGATTTTTTTTCTTTGAATATAGACATCCGTTTATTTTGGATGGGTGAATTCAGCATTATAAAATGTAAAAAAAAAAAATGAAATCAACCTGTTTTATATCATGGCTACAATTATGCATTTGTGGAAAAGAAAAAAAGTAAGGAAGAAAGTGAATTTAATATTCTTAGAGTGTTACTTTTTAGTGTTTATATGATAGCAAAAGAATTTTACTTTTCATTCTGCATGATTTGGGGTTTTTTTACACTCTGCAATTATTTTATTATATATATTTGTACTAGCGAGGGCAGGCAAGAGAAGGTCCTACAATAAAGGAAAGTATTGTCAGTGCAATCAGCTACTAAAAATTCAATTTCTGGTACCTTTCTCTGTGATGCTTCAACTAACGTTTTAAGAAAGTGTGGGAGAGGGGGGGGGGGGAGATTCTGTAGCACCTGAATTAAACATTCAAATGAGGCATGAACAGAAGATAACATTAAATGAATAAATATGGTTTTTTTTCTGTTTTTTTTTTTTTTTACTTTACAGGAAAAGATACTGCTAAGATTTTTTTTTTTTTTTTTTTTTTTCTTAAACTGAAAATAAGCATCCGTTTATTTTGGATGGGTGAATTCAGCATTATAAAATGTACAAAAAAAGACAGCTGTGAAATAGCCTAGTGCGTATCAACTGTACATTCAGGCACTCAGAAAGTTCGGGGTGGAGGGATAAGTATGTACTACCCTAATTTTTACTTCTTAATATGTGTTTACTTCTTACTATGTGTATATCAACTACAAATTACATAACAAGAAGTGGCTAATTTAAATATATTTTTTCTTTAAGTACACAGTATGTACTCGTGTATGCTGAGAGGTTTTTGTAATTTTTTTAAAATTTTTGAAATCCGGGGTAATTTTAAAGCTTTAATCTAATGCAACGCGGTTTTTACACTTTTTTTTCCGTTGTTAAATCTAGAGTGTACGTAACACACGAGGACTTAATATTTCAAGCCCGACACAGAACAGTACGACAGCAATGGTGAAAATTAATTCAATTATAGAGTAGAAATTTAATTAATAGAAATATTATTTGCATGTTTGATTTAGTATTTTACTAATAGCTGGTAACATTGTACTTGAAGTTTATCCCTGGAGCTTCACATGCTATTACACAATTTCTGACCTCTGTGTCTTAAGATCGTTGGACGATTAATTTTTATTTTAGTTTACGAAATCATGAAATAATATTTTGTAAACATTGTGCAACATTAAATATAATTCTTGAAGTTTAATATAATAATATCTGTTTGAAATGTATTTCTGATATTCTGTATTAAATATGTATATTTATCGTAGTAAGGCATTAAAGCTTAAGGCGTTCGTGTTAAACTAGTATATAGGGAATAAAATGATTTATAGTATAATACGTGGATCTCTGATTCAAGAATCACTCATAAGGGTTTCCTTTGTGCAAAAAGTGAGGCAAGGTTGTAGCAGTAAAATTTGAAACATTTCATTCTAAAATTTACGGTGTGAAAATACGCATTATTAAATTTTTAAGGTTTATTTTGATTTTTGTGTGGTTTAAAGTTTTAGAGATGTTAGAGAATTGCTGTTAGAGAATTGCTGAAACTTGTTTATCTAGGAAAAATATCAAATCGGTATAATAATGCGAAGAAACTCGCATTTAATAAAATGCCGCAAAGTAGCGCCACTGGAGTTATAGCTGTGGGATGATAACTGAATTGTTCGATAGTGGGTTCTGCTTTCACATCCTGAAATGTAACCGTTGAAATTTTAATATTTTGCGGCAATATGACAGTAACTGCCATCAGAAAATTTCAATCCTCTAATTAATTTCATCATAGAGAAGATCGCCATTGATAATATCATTCAATTTTACGTAACAGGGGAATCTCTTTTAAAACAGAGAAAATTAGAATGGTTTTAGAGCTACGGGTGTGTCAGAGCGTTGGCGAACGTAGTTCAAAGGGAGAAGAGCCGCCCAGTTAAAAAATATATTCTTCATACGTTTCATATAAGGAAATATCTGATGTGTCCAAAATCAATATTTGTTATGAAAGCCTAGTTTATAAATATAATTTTTATTATTATTATTAATCTGACGTGAAGCGAGGTGTTTTGTCTGGAAGTTAATTCAATACGTTATTTTTAACTTTCAAGAAACATGCCTTCCCTGGATTTTTAAATTTCATTAATTTTATTCGCTTGTGGTTTTGAAAACTGTAGTAAAATGTATTTTTCTCAAGAGATTTAAGATAATTAAACACTAAAAGGAGTAGAAATTAAGAATTTTAGTCACAGGGTAACAGCCCATTTTGACTCCCCCCCCCCCCCCCTTCGCGCTAAAGAAAATTTTTAATTATTTACTTCTTTTATGTTTATATGGTTAACAATTATTTTAAACGATATTTCACTAGACTGACCCCCATTTCCCACCGACGAACAAAAATAATAAACTGTTTCAATTCATGATTTTTAATATGTGGTGTTGAATTTGTGATATGTGTTGTTATATTTCTATATTCCTTTATATATTTAGAAATAGTTTTTCACACGAGGTTCTAATAAAAGAAGTCTCGGTTTAATTTATTTTATGTTTCTATTCTCTATTTAAAAGAAGGAAAAAAAATGGATTGCAATAGCTTTTGTTCGGATATCTGTCCCTTTCTTGAATTTTCTTCTGTGGCAGCCCATGTAGACGAACAAATATATCCAGTGTTTTTTATATGTAGAATTAGATTTATGATGAATATGTAATGCCAACATGAAAAAAGCATATTCAGATACATTTCCGTCTCCTTTTTCTTTAAACTAGAAACTTTTCTTGTGAAGTCTTGGTGGTCTCAAATTGGAAGTCTCAAAAGAAAATTTATTTTGTTTATTCTATAATTTATTTTAGTTTTTTAGAGTCGAATAATCATCCCAGGGTATCAGTTTTTGTAATTATTATATCGGAGTTCTGTGTCCTTCACGCCCATATATCGTTAATAAAGTAATCCTGTTTTTTTGTTAAATGATCTTAATTTAATTTTAAGGCAACTTGACCGTTTCTGATTTTATTTACGAAATAGGAAACATATATTATTTATTGTAATAATAATTTTAAAAAATGACACCGATTTTTTTTTTTTTTTTTTTTTGTATCAATGCGATTTGTTTAATTATGTTACACTTGTTTTTTTTTTTTTTTTTTTTTTTTTTTTTTTTTTTTTTTTTTACAGACTAGTCGTACTTGGGAGGAGACATGAAGAAGTTCCATAAAGATAAAAGAGATATTATTTAACTAATTTCTTTAGCTATATTGCTTCTAATGTTATTCATATATTTATTATAATATTCATATATTATTTATAAGTTATTATTTCTTAAATTGTATATTAATTAATAATTTATTGAAAAATATTTGCGGCAAATGAAGCATTCATGTGAATATTGTATGCTTATTTATGACATAACTAAATATTATTCAAAACTTTATAAACTGTTGCAAAAAAAAAAAAAAAAAAAAAAAAAAAAAAAAAAAAAAAAAGTTATTTTTATAAGGGAATTAGTCAATTAGTGCAGAACAAATGTTGCCCGAGCACTGCTTAGCCGAAACTGTTAGGAGAACAGTCAGATAATTTCTTTGAAAAATATTAGTATTTTTAAACAGTGATTATCAAAATCCAGAAAAAAAATATAGCCTCTGTACAGAATTCAAAATATTAACTACATGACATTCCGACGGATTCTGATGTGAGCTGTTGCACTAGTCAGACGTGATATACTTTCTCTCTTATTATTATATTTGTTGAGACGGAGTGGTGTTTTATATTGTGTGTGCCGCGATTTAATCTTGGCGCTCATGATGGCTTCGCAAGCCGATAATGATGCGAACATTTTTCTCGATAAACTCCAACGAATCTTAGACGGCACGGATACGGCAAATTTTCTCGATGAATTCAACGCTTTCCCTACTCATCATGAATCAGCCAGTACTGTTCTTCGGGAACTCTTTAAAGCCTAATTGGCAATCCTGGTTCAGATTAAAATTTCCATTTCTTCATTAACATTTAAAACTGTCCCAAACTGTTTATGTTCTGACACATTATTAAAATTCCATATATGTTTTGTTTTTTTAACGAACGAAATTGTAGATATTCTTATTGAGACATTAAAAAATCTAGTTATTGTTATTTTTTTCCTATGAAGTACAGAAAAAGAAAAAAGCAATAAGATTAAATTAACGGTCTAAATGAAGATTATTAACATTATTAGATATTTTACGGATAAGAATTTATGCGTGTCCACCTTCGGTAATTATATTGACAGATGCAATGACTCTTATTAACCTTTTTATGTAAGCTTATGCAGCAGCAGCACGAATATTATGACTTTACAAATGTTAAGGTTGCATGACTTTTTTTTCTGTTTTTCGTTCTACAAAAAGATTTACCAAAAAACCATGCTGAATTAATACTTAAAAGCTTGTTATCTGAATAAAGTCTTACCATTGGACATAAATTGGTTTTAAAACAAAATTTTAATACCGATTGACAATATTTATTAAAATTGCAATGTTTACTATGGATAAATTGTTGTTCAGCTGTATACAGTTGACTAACATAACTAGCATGACATACAGACAGTGCAGATTTTAAATATGTATGAGAGGGATGATTTTGAAACTGACAGGAATTATATAGTATACATAAAGTATACTTAAGAACAATATCCTTGTTATCCTGAAAATCCATCCAGGAAATTTTTGTTACTGATCTACTAAAACGTTTCTTTTATTTCATATACGGTTATAAGAATTTCGCTATTATCATTAAAAGTGAAAATGGTAAAATTTAAAAAAACATTCATTTTTATTTTTGTATAATAGTAAAGTTACACAGATGGAAGTATCAAGTGTTAAATATATTACTTAATTCACCGACGTAGTTTTAAAACACGTGTATACTTCAAAAGCGGTGAAGAAAATAATGAAATAAAGTATATTCTTCTATGGATAATTTTCAGAGCTTATTTAATTCATAAGTTGAATTACTTTAATTTTTCTCAAAAATAAACAAGTTAAAATAAAATAAAACAGTGTAGGAAATTTTCATGTAGAATTATTTCATGAAAATATTCTTGTTGTCTCATCATTTAGTGTTATTTGTGATATTATGCTAATCTAAGTGATTAATTTTGTTTGAGTGGAGATCTATTAACAATTATAATTTATTTAGTTTAAAAGTTTCGATAAGAAAGTACACAGAAATATCTCGCTTTCCATTTCTTTTATCCTTGAGGAAAGGTGCATACACTCCTTTGAAGTGTAGCACATTTAATTTAGATTGGAATTTTGCATTTCACACTGAAAGTGGACAATTCTTAATCAGTGTATTTAATCGCAGAAATTATAACATAATATATTTCTGCTTTTAAATAAGGCGAAAAATTCCATTAAAAAGATGTGGCAAAAGCGCACGCACCTTGGGAAGGATGCGCCTCGATTATTTTTTCAGCAATTATTATTATTATTATTATTATTATTTGAAATGACATCTAAAATAATTTACATGTGCTAAATACTTTGAACCTCTAATTATTGCATAAAAGGATGCTGTTAAAAGTTATAGAGGTGTTTTAATGCATAAATCTCGCCCTTTTTTGTACCAATGTTTATCTGTTTATAACAGTTGCTCTTTTCTTTTTTCTAGGTCAGTCTTAATTCGGGGAAGGTTAAAAGAGTTTCCATACCGATGAAAGAGAATAACTTTAACCCATTTCTTGAGCCAATATACTTATGAAATGCAGGATACAAGTTCCTGTTTATGAAATTTACTAGTAATTAATAAATTATTTAAAAAAAAATCGGCGAACGAAGCATTTATAGGAATATTCTACGCATTTTGTAATATAATTAAATATTATTGAATACAGATTTTCATCTGTTACAGATATAGAATATATTAATTTATGGTTTATTTTATTTTTTATTAACAGGGAAAGTACGTACGTTTTATAAGGAAACCATTTGATTAAAGGCGAAAAAAATGTTGCCCGAGCTCAACTTGTCCCAAACTGTTAAATAGCTATTCACGGAATTTGCATGGAAAGTATTACTATCTTGAATCATTGGTTTTAAATATCCAGAAGCAAAATAACCCATGTACTAAGTTTTAAAATTAAAACTGATGCCGGAAAAATAATAGCAGAATATTATTTTGAAAAAATTCATTAACTTTTGTGTGTTATAGAACTTAAAGTGTCAACAGTTCTAAAGTTCTAATTAGTTCTTAAAGTGTCTTAAAGAACAACTTGTCTAAAAAAACTTGAGATCAGTACATTTTAAAATATTAATAACACTACCTTCTTTATCTTTGTTAGACTGCCAAATTACGATTGACAAATTACCTATGGGCATTGTGGGTATAGTCTACTTATTCAAGTTCTGACAGTCGAATAATAATTAAAAAAAGAGAGAACCCGACATTACATTAAAAGCAATTATTGATCTTTCTTTTTTCTATTTTTTTCTTTTCCTCTTTTTTTTTTTTTTTTTTTGGCTAAAATAAGAAAATATTTAATTCCTAGGTTTTACCTGTAAATTGTTTTTTTCGCTTACATTTAACCAACCAGGTATTTTTCAGTTATTTTGCATTATTTAGCATTATTTAAAAAGGATGTACTTTTAACGAAATATTTTCCTTAGGTGAAAGTAAGTTTGTTGATGAACTGGCGTAAGAAACATATGGAACTTATTTTTTGGCTAAGCTTCGGCATTAGCCCGCTGTTTCTGATTGGTCGAAAATCATCGTTATTTGGCGAGCTTCGCCTTTGATGCTTGTCAATAGCAACCCCGACTTTTATGGCAGCTCTAGCATTCTGGCTTCTGGCCCTTTCACGTACCCTCGCGACCCCCCGGACAACTGGACACATAACAACGAGTGTCGCCGTTTTTTTTTTTTTTTTTCAGGTTTAATTTTTCTGATTTATTTCTTAAAAATGTATTAATTATTTGAATTCAGGGATAAATTTGTTATTTTTTAAAGCAGATAATTTCTTTTGACCACTGTTTAATATTCTGTAGCTTGCTACTTTTCTCTTCGATTTTATGACTACACGTGTTTTTTATTAGGATGTATTTTTGCAATTTATTTATTATTTATGATAACCGGGGAGTTAGCCCCCCTGAGAAAAAAATATAAGTAATCTTTATTTAAGAAAAAAACCTTTTTATAGACCCCTAAAACTTACTTAAAAAAATCACCATTTTACAATTTTTCTAGGTAAGTGAGATCGTTGGTTTTCTGTTATTTTTCATAAAATGTATGTTTTTTAAAACGTAATTATGACAATAATTTACTATTTTATGTTTTAAAGTATATATTTTTGGTTTGATTCTTGCGATTTAAATTTGCGTGGTTTTTCGAATACTCATGTATGTTTTTTAAAAAGTAATTTTGGCATTAATTTACTATTTTATGTTTGAAATTATATAATTTTGCTTTTATTTTAATTTTCGCGATTTAAATTTGTGTGGTTTTCGGCATACTCCGCACAAAGCAAGTGAGTTTGATTACTTTGTCAATTTCCGAAAAGTAGATTTATTGTTAAAAGGAAAACACGGATGTCAGGGGGGCAGAGCCCCCCTGACATCGTGAGGGTTTATTTGATTTCCGTGAGGGTTTATTTGATTTCCGTGAGGTGTTTATTTGATATCAAATAAACACCTTTTTATCAAACCCATCCCAAACTCCCCTTTTTTATGTTTCTAGGTAAGAGGTATGTGAAATCTTTTTATGTTTAAAGCTAGGTTTTTGCTATGTGAAAACAATAACTTTGAAAAATATTAAAAAAAATTATTATTTTTTAAAAATATTTATATGTTTTGAAGAAAAGCCATTTTGGCCGTTTTAATTCTTGCTTTAAGTAATAGTATGATTACCGGCAGGTAAACAAAAGATTTAAGTAATCCTATGTTTTTTTTTCTTTTTATAGCCCCTTAAAACTTACTTAAAAAATCATCATTTTAATAAATAAATCTAAGCAAGTGAAATCTTTTTTTCCCCATAAAATCTGTGTATTATAAAAATATTTTGCTGTTTAAAATTTGTTTTATCTGTATTCCCCCCCCCCCAACTCTTTTTTTTTTTAGCAAATTATTAAGTATTATATATATATATATATAGATAGATAGATAGATAGATAGATATAGCATGTATCATTAATTCTAAAATGGATTTATCGTTAAAAGAAAAAAACGGAGGTTCAGGGGGGCAGAGCCCCCCTGAAAACAAATAATCAGCTTTTTATTTACTGTTTATTTGCTTTATTTTAATATTTTAATCTCAGAATCATTAAGTATTTACTGTAATCTCGGACGTATTTACCGTTTTCACAATGTCGCCATAAATCCAAAATTTAAAATTTTTCAAAGTAGATAATAAAAAAAAAAAAAAAAAAAAAAAAAAAAAAAAAGAAAAGCAGTTAAAATCATAAATAATTTATTATATGTTTTAACAAATATTCATGATTTTAATTGCTTTCCTTTCCTTTTTTTATTGTTTATTATCTATTTTAATTTTTTTTTATGTTTAAGCCTAAAAGGCCTAAAAATGACCACTTGGCGACATTTCCTACTTGGCGAAAACGATCTTTTCGCGGCGCAACAAAAAATCCAAGATGGCGGACAGCGGGCTAATGCCGAAGCTGTTACAAAATAAAAATAATCGTTCAACTATCAAAAGACGCAGAGGTCAGAGATTGTGTGATAGAATGGGAAGCTCCAGAGGTGAACTTTGAGTCCAATGTTACCAGCTATTAGACAAATACTAAATAAAACATGCAAATAATATTTCTAATAATTTAATGTATACTTCTTAATTGAACTAATTTTCATCATTCTGTTCTGGGCCGGTCTGCAAATATTAAGTCCTCGTGTGTTACAAACACTCTAGATTTAAAAATGTATATAATATTAATAATAAGGGTAATAATAATAATAATAATAATAATAATAATAATAATAATAATTGTAAGGTGTAAAAACGGCACGGCATTAGATTAAATATTTAAAATTACCCCACCCGTCCAAAATAAACAGATGCCGTTTTTAAGGGGGAAAAAAGGCTTAGCAATATCTTTTCCTGTAAGGTAATATATATATATATATATATATATATATATATATAATATATATATATATATATATCAGATGCTATAACAGTTCCTTCCACTTTATTAAAACATTTGTTGCAGCTGCATAGGGAAAGGACCCAGGAATTGAATTTGTAGTAGATGATTGATTGACAATGCTTCTGAAAAAACTATTCCCTGTATTGTAGGACCTGATCTTTTAGCTCTCGCTAGTACAAAATAATAAAATATATATAATAAAATAGTTGGATTGTGATAAATAAACCTAAATCATACCGAATGAAAAGTAAACTTTTCTGCTATCATATAATCACTAAAGAGTAACACAGTAGAATTATTAACTGATACCAAGAAGATTAAAATAATAATATGTAGTAAAATAAAATCTGTTTTTTCAAGCTATACTTATTAGTTGGCAGTCCTTCAATAGCGAGTGAACGCCTATACGGCAATAAGTATTCCTCGTAGTTATTTTAGGATAGAGCACTGTAACAAAATTATCAGATTCACGTTCATCATTTTCTCCACAGATAGGGTCTGTGGATTCTACTGGTTTCTATTTTCTGTGATTTTCTCTCTTTGTGAGAGTGGTCTTTTACATCAAAGGCTTCCATAGCTGTGGTACCTCTAGTTCCTTTTACGCGGACATGCATACGAATGTTGGAAATCTAGGAGTACTTTCACGCATAGTTCTCCTATAAAAAACATTCCTATGTATGTATGTATTTGTTGGAGATCTAGCAGTAAAATCACACATAGTTCTCCTTTAAAAAAATTCCTATTAATAACACAAATGCTGGAGTACAATATCGTAAATATAATGTATAACGTTTCATCTCAATTTCAGGAACCTCCCCTATTAGCTCATGAACCATATTCATTAAGCATTCAATATTAATATGTAAATATTTGTTAATATTAATAATTAGTTTATATTCGTAATTCATTGTGGTATATGGAGATTAATGCGCGTACACTTCTTACCAGGACACCACGCCATTAGTGTAATAATGAAAAAATTCTAAATAAGCAGCAATCGAAAGGGTATTATAAAATGTGTTTTTTGACGCATAAATCATTTGCCCTCGTCTCCTCGTTATAGAGATATAAAGTTTTAAAATTAGCTAATTTATTGCTTTAATAGGATGGAAGGAGGAGTCATTAACGTTTTCAACCTAACAACTTCATCAAACTCCAGTCACTTGTCCATTTCCAGTTTAGTACGCCGTAATACTCCGAAATGATTCACTATGCTTGTTAGAAGTATGTGTTTGTGAAAACTCAGCCACTTGCATTTGAAACACAATTGCTATTTTAATTTTCTTAGGAGGTTAATCATTGTAATCATTGGACTAGAATTAAGTTAATGAAATTCTCTTGGTGCCACGATTTACTACACTTCAATAATTTTTTTGGTTCAGTAAAATATTTGTCAATAGCCTTTTTTTTTACGGGCTTCTTTTATTTTTATATTACTATATCTAAATATGTTTAGTACTTCTTATTAATCTGATTATTAATATTTCTGAAACCATCCCTCTTTCCCTTAATCAAATAAATAAATTAGCAAACTTTATGACTTTATATCTGGATAACGCAGAGGTGAGGGCAAATGATTTATTTGTTAAAAAACACGTTTCATAATTCTCTTTCGATTACTGCTTACTTAGATTTTTTTTCATTATTACACTATGGCGTGGTTTCCTGGTTATATTTTCCAAGGAGTATGGCAACACTATTTCAGATAAGAAATCTTGGTTTAATATGTTTTCTTTAAGATTCAGTCTTCTTGCGATTAATTGCAGAATTAGCAACATTTATCTGCAAAACAATAATTAGAAAAGTTATATTATAAAAATTGTAGTAATACTTTAAACACTCTGGTGTATGTCGGTAAAAAATGTAAGTGCGGTCTTCAAACTCATTTCTATAGTCGATTTTGGCTTTAGTTTTAGTAATTCACGCTGCCCTATAGATTACAGGTACTTTAAAATGTTCGTTATTATACCTAAAGTGAGTGCTTACAGACACGTAAGCAGCATTCTTGTGAATTAAAAAAAAAATCTATATGCAGATCCAGAAAAAATTATCACCTGTTTTATTTCAGATGTTTCTTTTTACAATGTATCTCATTAAACAGCAGTTTTGAAATATCTCTATTAAATGCATTAAAAACTCAGGAAATTTTATTCATCATCATAGTGAAATGCATAAAGCTTAATTATGCAAAAAAAAAAAAAAAAAAAAAAAAAAGTATATTAAATAATAACAATAATAATAAAAATAATTATATAAATGGACTTTCCTTCATGTCTTCATTTAATAGGAAATGTGATTAATAATGGTAAAACATTTAGGACATTTTATTAAAAAAATTTAAGAAAGAGATTTAATAATAAAATTAATTAAATAACAACATAATTAATAAATTAATGATAAAATAGTTTAGAAATTTCGTTGTTGAAATATCTTTTGTTAGAATTTTTATTCACAATGCACATAAAGATGACGTACGCGCTTTTAAACATTTAAAACTTTTATAACATTTTAAATTTAAAGTTTGTTTGGTAAATGTTTTACCATCTATTTAGTTACATTTTACGAGCAAGCCACGCCTTCAAGTTGCATTTATCTGTTATAGATTATTTGCTTAATATTTTAAAAATTTTAGTAGTAAGATAATAGTGTAAAAGTTGACAGCTGTGTATTAGAGATTAGAACCATCTTTTAAGTTTCTATTTTTTTTTATTTTTTTAGTTATATAAATTCAAGATTCTACCTTTTAACATTTAAACGACGCGAAACACGGGATATGTGCATATAAATATTGGAAACATGCAAGCATAATTTTACTACTGGACTGCAATGACCGTAAATTGACAGTCTAAGCACACAACATTAACAATTATTTTACACAAAAACATGTATGGTATCCACCGCCGCAAATCATATTAATAAATGCAATGATTCTTATCAACCCTTTCTATATGTATACTAATATAGAAGCGGCTCCATTACAATTACTACTTTGCAAATGTTCCAAACGGAATAACGCACCTCCCCTCTCCTCCCCATATATATATATATATATATATACACTGCTCAAAACAATTAAACGATATTGCAGTTTTAGGTGGATTTTGTATCTGGGAAACTTTTTAGCTGATTGATACATGGTCGACAGACATAGTAGGTTATATGAGAATAAATTACACATGTTTGGCAGAAAAAAATGCATTTTATTGCGCATTTGTGTACAAAAGGAAAAAAACACAATTTGTGCATATGAGAAAAAAAGAATAAGAAAAGGTGTTTTCTTCAAAGAAAATCATTTTCAGTAGGGGGTATGGTTTCCACGGGCGGCCAGCAACGTTGAACACCTTTGAGGCATGGACTCAATGAGGCTATTAATGACGAGTTGGGGTATTCTGCCCCACTCTTCCAGAAGAGCTCTTTCGAGTTCTTGGAGAGTTTGTGGGGGTTGTTGGCGGCCAGAAACTCGTCTTCCTAGAGCGTCCCAAACGTGCTCGATTGGATTCATGTCTGGAGAACACGCTGGCCATTCCATTCGAACGATTCCTTCCTCGAAAAGGAAATCCTCCACCAGGTTTGCACGATGTGGCCTGCAGTTATCGTCCATTAAAATGAAGTTATCTCCGATTGCTGCAGCATAAGGGACTACAATAGGTCTGAGGATCTCATCCCTATATCGGCGACCAGTCAGAGCTCCATCTCGAATGATGTAGAGGTCAGTGCGCCCGTCAATGGTGATGCCACCATACACCAACACTCCTCCACCGCCAAATCTGACACTTTCGTGCACGAACGCAGGATTATTCCTACTGCCACGGTCCCTCCAGATGAAAATACGCCTATTATCCGGATGCACAGAAAAACGAGACTCGTCAGAAAACAGAATATTGCTCCATTCATTTCTCCTCCAGTTGACATGCTCGGTTGCCCACTCCCTGCGGTCGCGACGATGCCTTGATGTTAATCTAACACATACCAACGGTCGGCGAGCACACAGACCTACAGCATGGAGCCGGTTTCGGACAGTCTGAGTTGAAATCGTGGTGCCTGTAGCCGAGCGAAGGTGTTGTTGGAGAAGAGTGGCGTTCATGTTTCGGTGTCTCCGAGCTGTTAACGCTAAATACCGATCTTCATTGGGCGTTGTTGCCCGTCTACGACCTTGCCCTGGTCTTCGGCCTGCACATCCACTCTCCAAAAAACGGTTCCAGATCCTGGAAATGACACTTTGTGACACTCCAATGGCTTGCGCTACTTCGGCTTGAGTTTGGCCCCCTTCTAACCTACCAACAATTCTCCAAGCTTCTGAATGTGTCAAATCACTTCGCTGAGACATCGTACTCGTCGAAACAAAGCAATCACTGAATGCCGATCATCCTTGTCTTCATTCTCTTTTATCCAGTTGAAAGTCAAATTTCATTCGCTGCCGCTGAAGCGACGTTTTTGACGTCGAACTCAAAATTTGCTTACTCCACAGTTTGAAAACCACAAAAATTTGCATTTGTGATTCTCTTCTTCTATTTTCGGCAAAAAAAATTTCGTTTATATCTTTATTTTATATAAAACTTCAAATATCCTTTAATTGTTTTGAGCAGTGTATATATATGTATATATTTGACAATAGTAAAGCATAACTTAAAATAGTGAATGGCATGGGTGCCGCGCCAATGAAGGGACAGTGTTTTGGAACTTTAAAAATAAAGAATATGAACATGGAATAAGCTAAAGTAAGAATTTCTTGTAAGAATTATCCCACGCAAACATTTTTTAAACATAGCAACATACAAAACAATCCCAAAATTTAGAATTTAAAAAAATTAAATATTCAAAAATAAGTTTCTGCCAACATTTTTTCAAAATAGAGAATTGAAACACCCCCATTATTTATTTCGTCAGGGTTACACCCCTTACCGTCTACCGTTTAAGAGGAATTCAAGGCACATGAATGTAAAAAGTAAACATAATTTTAAATTGTCTTCTACGGGACGGAGGAAGTGGGGGTGGAAGCAGGATGCAAAGTCCCCTACTGGCGAAAAAGATTAGTTCCTCTGTCCGTTAGCATTTTAATTATTATAAATAAGAAAAAATTTAGTTAAGTGAATTTGAAAATTCTTGTAGGTGCAACTTCCTCATATGCTCACCCTTGCCAGCACCGAAGAGAATTGTTTTTAGCACAAAGATTTTCACCAATGTTTTGAATGTCGTGCATAAAATTTATAACTTTTGCCCATGTTCACTGGTATAACTTAAAAATAATATTCAAAGTTTTTTTTTTCACTATTACATTAGTATGTAGAAACAGCCCAGGTAGCACAGCAATATCGGTCCGATATTGCCCAATATCGGGCAATCTTGGCATGCATCGGCGAAGACTGGTCACCTCTTACCGATATTGGCCGATATTGATCAATGTTGACCGATGTTGAATCTGTAATATTACAATTTCTCTAATGTTCGATATTTAAATTTTTAACTTATATATAGTTCTTTTTTTAGCAAGGTAGCAGACAGAAAACAATTTTAACGACACTTTAAGTTCTGTAAACCTATGGCAAAAAACTCATATTGGCAAACATCGGGCGACATTGATCAAGATCGGCAGGCTGGGATGTGCATGATGACAACTGCAATTCAACCAATCAGAGACAAGCATCCTTTTTCTTCAGATTAAAACATGGCCGCGGTCAAGCACGCTAGTGTTTGTGTGTGAAAATTGTAAACATCTTTAAAGAAGACTCTTTTTACTCTCTAATCGGTATGTATTGCTATTACTTATAATCTGTACTGCTTTTTGAACATTTGAAGATATAATTTTATGCATTTCATGAAATAACTTTAATTTAAACGTATTTTTTATCTGTTTAAGCCTAACGCTAATTGGTATATATCGTTTAATGTTTCTGTTATTATTTTTTTGATTGATTGTCTTGATTCTAATGAACGATTTTTTAAATTTTGTCATAGAACTAGAATGCGTATAGGTATGCTAATGAAATTGGTATTTTCTATCTGAAATATTTTGTGCCTTTGTGTAGGATGTAGCTTATATATTTACTTTTAAATTTCTTCCTAAAACCATTTTTCAAGGCAATCACAGTGGAATGTATTTTCAAAAATATTTTTAATTTCTCAGTTTAATAAGATTTACATATTTTGTTTGATTTACGATTTTCTGTGTCTGACCTTTCATATTGTCATTTATGTTTTAAAGTTCAAGATAAATAAATTACTGTTCGAGCATACACAATGCAAAAACAGACAAAAATTACTCACTTTTTTAAGTAATGTACCGATTATGTTTTTAAGTAATGTATTGTAAGTATGTAATTGTATATTTTGTAAAATTTTTTAATATAACATTTTAATTAACTTTTAAAGTAGTTTCTAAATTCAGCACCTCCATCTCAGTAACTTGCATGGTTAACCAGGCTAAGTACAGTCTATAAACTCAATACATAGTAGTAGTAGTGCATTTCCCAATCTCCCTCTATAATTATCCTTTTAATACTGGAAAAGTGTTAAAAGTAAAAAATGATATTTGTAGTAAAAGATGTGAGATATCTTCATTTTTCAGAATGGTCAAATTGAAATTGTAAATATTAGATATATTTTATGGGGCAATTTGTTTTAGATATCCCTTTTTAAATATTTTTGTTGATCCTAATGTCAGAAATCCTAATGTCGCCCTATGTAATATACAGGCATGAAAGTTCTCAGCTTTTTAGCTGAAATAGGCTTTTTTTTTTATGTCACTTTGGCAGCTTCTGAGCAATATTAAAAGGATAATATGAAAAAATCATAACCTGAAAAATTAGAGAGGAAGCTTTAAAATGCACTAGTTTTGATATTTGTAGTGAAAGATGCGAGAAATTCTTAACTTTTTATAATGGTCAAATTGAAATTGTAAATATTAGATTTTTTTATGGGCCAATTCGTTTTAGAGATCCCTTTTTAAAGATTTCTGTTGATCCTAATGTCGATCTATGTAATATACAGGCATGAAAGTTCTCAGCTTTTTAACTGAAATCAACTTTTTTTTTTTTTAAATGTCACATTGGCTGCTTCTGAGACGGATGCATTATTAAAAGGATAACATTAAAAATTCATAACCTGAAAATTTAGAGAGAGAGAGAGAGAGGGGGGGGGGGTGATAGATAAAATTGTAATGGTGTACAAATTCCGTGCTTTTAAATTTTCCTTGTAACATGTGAAACATTTAAAATATAAAACAGCAATAAAGAAAGGTAATAATATAAGCTTAAAAACTGATTTTAAGATGCATAACAAAATAACTATTAACTATCTGTGCTCAGTTTTTTCTAGCGTTTCCCAGTTTCAGCAAATATTCTTTCAAATGCAAAATAAAGGAGGGGAGGGGGGTTACTAAAATAATAAATAGAAATAATTTTTTAAAAAGCACTAAACTAATATAATATATATATATATATAAATTTTTAACTATTTTGTACTCATAATGCTTGCACATCATGCAAATTTTGCGATATTATCTCTGATTTTGCTTTAGTGTGTTTTCTTCCTGCAATATTTGTTTCAATTTGAGCAGCTATGCTAATATAGTGCAGGAATTTTAACACGAGGATGTGTTTGAACTTTGAACTCATAATATAGCATATAGCATGAATAACGGAAAATAGTTGTGAATAAAAACAATGATGGTTTACATATACCTAAATCAATTACATTGTTTAATTTTCACTGATATTTATTTCTGCATGTTATATTGCAATAATAATACTTTCATGCCTGTATATGTATGGTAAGTATGAAAACTTATGGTGATCATGAATCTGCATAACTTAGAAATTTAAACTTTTCAAATCCTATTTAATTTCTGTATGAAATAAATATGCCACACTTATAGCATAAAAAGGCGTCTTATTCCCACCTAAAATTTTAACTTTGCATTATTTAATAATGGAATGATGCTCGCAAGCTAATGTTAAACCAGGGGAGTTTTGTTTAGAAATTTCTCGTTTGCATTTTAATATTTTGAAGTGATTTTTTTACATAAAATATCTAAGGTTGATGTTTATCTGAGTTTCTTTGTACTTTTCTGATTTTAGTTGAATTTTTTTTTTTTTTTTTTTTTTGAAGACTCTTTTAGTTTATATCACTTAAGATATTTCAAAATTATTGATTTTTGTTTTGGTTATTTATTTTTATCAGCTGCCAATACCTTCTCATTACTTAAAGTCAAATAAACATTTTTAATAAGGATTATAACTTAATAAATTTATTATGAAGTAGTAATAATTATTACTTAATAAATTAAATCAAATCTTACCAAATAAAAACAAAACCCATTTTATAATTTTGTCTTACATTATAAGATACTTCATAAATGTTTTGTGCTTACTTGACTGGGGGGGGGGGGGGGAAATAAAATCTAGTTTTTGCATTATAAATAATTCTTTAACATGTATTCATAATACATTTCAAAACTTTCTGTTAATTTGTAACCATTTATCGTTTTTTTTTTTTTTTTTTTTTTTTTTTTTTTTTTTTTTTTTTTTTCAGGATCTCAATCGTACCATGCTTTTTGTCATCTGCCAACCTCTTGTGGACAAAAACGGTCATTGAGTCTTCAGAATCATCTACTTAAGATACTCTATCGTAAGTATGCATGTTTTGGGATTTTTTTCATTCTGATTGTCATAACAATGAAAATGACTGGTCCAAAGTATGTTTGACTTAAAAAAAAAAAAAAAAAAAAAAAAAAAAAACAGAAATTTGGCAGGTATATTATTGTAGAATTGTAGTGAATAGTATATATTACGATAATTATCCTTTTAATACTGGAAAAGTGGAAAATTATATTTGTAGTGAGAGATTCGAGAAATCTTCACTTTTTAAAATGGTCAAATTGAAACATTGTAACACATCATTGAAACACATTAATTGTAAATATTAGATTTTTGTATGGGACAATTTGTTTAGAGATCCCTTTTTAAAGATTTTTGTTGATCCTAATGTCGTCCTATCTAATATACAAGCATGGAAGTTCTCAGCTTTTTACTGAAATCGTTTTTTTTTTTTTTTTTTTTTTTTAATGTCACTTTGGCTGTTCGGAGACTGATGCAATATTAAAAGGATAACATAAAAAAATAATGCCCTGAAAATTTAGAGAAGGGGGGAGGGAAGATAGATAAAATTGTAATGATGTACAAATTCTGTGCTTTTAAATTTTCCTTGTAACATATGCAACATTTAAAATATAAAACTAATAATATAAGTTTAAAAACTGATTTTAAGATGCATAACAAAATAATTAATATGTGTGCTCAGTTTTTTTTTCTAGTGTTCCCAGTTTCATTGAATAGTCTTTCAAATGCAAAATGAAGGTTGGGGGGTACTAAAATAAGAAATAGAAATAGTTTTTAAAAAAGCATTTCTTTAAAAAGTGCTAAACTAATATATATAATTTTTTAACTATTTTGTGCTCATAATGCATGCACATCATGCAAATTTTGCGATATTATCTCCGATTTTGCTTTAGGGTGTTTTCTTCCCGTAAAGTTTGCTTCAATCTGAGTAGCTATGCTAATATAGTACAGAAATTTTAACATGAGGATGTGTTTGAACTTTGAACTCATAATATAGCATGAATAACAGAAAATAGTTGTGAATAAAAACAGTGGTTTCAATTTTAATGTCTTTTAACTTTAATTGCATATTTATTTTACATATACCTAAATCAATTACATTGTGTAATTTTCACAGATATTTATTTCTGCATGTTATATTGCAATAATAATACTTTCATGCCTGTATATATATGGTAAGTATGAAAACTTATGGTGATCATGAATCTGCATAACTCAGAAATTTAAACTTTTCAAATCCTATTTAATTACTGTATGAAATAAATGTGCCAGACTTATAGCATAAAAAAGCATCTTAATCCCACCTAAAATTTAAACTTTGCATTATTTAATAATGGAATGATGCTCACAAGCTAACGTTAAACCAGGGGAGTTTAGTTTAGAAATTTCTCGTTTGCATTTTAATATTTTGAAATGATTTTTTTACATAAAATATCTGAGGTTGATGTCTATCAGAGTTTCTTTGTACTTTTTCTGATTTTGGTTGATTTTTTTTTCTTTGAAGACACTTTTAGTTTTTATCACTTAAAATATTTCAAAATTGATTTTATTTATTTTTTTTAGAACATAATATTTTTCCCAACAGACTGTTCATCACTTATTAGTCTTGAATCAGTAAGTTCAGACTTATATTCAGAATGAAGAAATCAAAAAAATAAAATTAATAAATTGTTAATTTTAAATTGATTATTGATTTTATTGATTTGACATTAAATTGATTTGCAGAAAGTTTTTGACACAATATTTATGTGCACAGAAAATTTTTGGTTTTATATAAGTCTGCTGATTGATGAATTTTGCTATTTTTTACATGAATGATTGAAGAATTTTGCAGGATTTTTTTTTATGATGTTAGGCTGACAAACTTTGCACTTTTGTGGTGATGGACTGATTAATTTTGTACTTTTTTTACTAAGACTGAATGATAAATTTCATTGAAATTGAGAATTTGAAATGTTCTGTAAAGAAGCTCATTGTTCTGCGACATACATCACACTTTTAACCATATTCTGCTTTTGGTAAAAACTACTTTCAAGGGAACATTTATATAATTTTTGACGTCACTTCTGGCAAGAACTAATATTTCAATCTATGAAAAGTGAAACAGATGAAGGAATCAATGTCTGATGGATATCCCCGGGTTTGATTGCTCTCTGAAGATCACGAGTGTGTAGTTTTATTGTGTAACAAACGACTACCATGAGTGATCTTCTGCAAGCACGTAAAATTTGATGTTCCTCTGTGCTAGCTGCTACTTTAAAAAATATGTTGGCTTGAAATTTTACCTTGAAGATCTATTGATAGAATAGGAGTATCGTTTCTGTGCCGAAAAAGAAGAAAATGAAGTAAGTTTATTGAAGTAACGTCAAAAATAATATCGATGTGGAAACAAGCTTATATATATATATATATATATATATATATATATATATACTAAATTATTTAGCTAATCATTACTTAGCTAAATTAAGTTTTCATAAAAAATAGCATGTTAGTTTCGATTAGTCTGCAGTTTTAAGATAGTTAAAATCAAATTTCGATAGTTGCATTCTGAATTATCCTGTGGCTCATCGGTAAACATTTCCTTTTTTAAAAATACTTCTGCAAATTAATTAATTTTAGGTACTTTGTTGTTGTAGTGCCCCTATCCCACACTTAAGTGTCATTTATACTATAAACACACTAAAGCTAAACAAAACTATTTTGATTATCATTCATACATTAAAATTAAAAAAATATGTTTCTAACTCTGGTTTTCATGGTGAAAACCAAATTTTGATAATTGCATTCTGAACTATCCTGTGTTTCATTGGTAACCATTTCATTTTTATAAAAGTCTTGCTGCAAATTAAGTAGTTTTAGGTACTTTGTTGTTCTTATTCACTATAATTTCTTTATATCTCTATAAATAATTATTGTATGTTCAGAAGATTGGCTTCATATTATGCAGAAAAATCTAGAATCAGTAAGTTCAGATTCTGATTCAGAGTGAAGACAGTCTAAAAGATAAAATATATTAACACAAGTTTGGTTAAATATTTTGAGTGAAAAAAAAATAATTTGAAGCTATAATTTTTTAATATTAAATTCAAATCTAGCATTTACATTACATAGTTTGTAAATAAAAAGGAGAATAAGTAAGCATAGTATAAGTAGTAATAAGTTATTAATTTTCATGATGAAAATTCACTTGGACAAATTTTGATTTTAGCTCATTCTACTTTTCTAGTGAGTGTGAAAATGAAGTTTGATAAAGCAAAAACAACTGTTATCTCCAGCCCCATTGAAAATGTCCTGTGCGATCTGCCAATTGGGATGGAAACTGTTTTCAAAGGAAAAGAAGGAGAACATAGGAACAAGAAATAGATGACTTGGAGAAAATTTGAATGTAATATGATAATATAAATAGTTATAGTTTGTGAATAAAAAAAAGTTTCATTTGACATGTTGTGATTTCAAATAAATGCAATGGTCTGTAATTTTTTGCCATGTTTTATTTATCTTATTCACGACAGCATGTCATTTAGTGATCAGAAGACATTAATGGGGACTGTTCAATGATTCGAAAACACCTGCTAGCTTGTTGAAGCTATGGGCAGGTTCTTTTCTAATTTCCTGTTTAAATTTGATTTTTTTTTTTTTTTTTTTTTTTTTTTTTTTTTTTTGCATTGGATAGTTGAGATTAACCTCAGCTATCTTATGCAAAAAAAAAAAAAGAAGTTCATATTTAAACGAGAAATTAGAAAAGAAACTGCCCATAGGTTTAACATTAGCGAGCAGGTGTTTTAGTTTCAGTGAAGAGTCCCCTTAAGCCTAACGCCAATCATTCTCCAGAAAAGAAAAGCAGAGGTAAAGTTGTCATATAAGGTAAAGGCAAAGTGTCTTGCTTTGCCACTTGGCTCAAATGACTCAATTTTTAGGAAGTTTTATTTATTTATATTAATTTAGTTCTGTTTTAGCACTTTTAAAACTAGTGTTCCATGTTTGAGATATTTTAATAGAATACTATTTATAAAATAAATTTACAAATCTTTAAAATCATTAAAAATTAATTTTAAAGCTTTGTGAAACAATTCATAAAATCCAATTAAAATTGGAATTTTAGTAAAACATACATAAATAATTGTGATATTTGAAAGCTAAGCTCTTTTAAAATTTCTATTTCAAATGCATTAATTGTACATAATTTCGAGAAAAGAATAGCTTTCCTGACTTTGTTTAATGCCTTTGCAAAATATTATTGACTGTTTAAATGGTGATTTCAGTTGCACTTTCTATTTAAAATTGCCATTAAAAAGTAATTTTAATTAAAACATATAAAAATTTAATGAAAAATAAAATATTCACTGAATAATATAGAATTCCAACCGAGTGTTTATCCGCTAGTTGTATACACGAGTCTCTGATTCAAAATGAAAAAAGTCCTAAAAATAAGATATAATTTTTTTTTCAAAGAAAAAAGTTTAAATTAATAAATTTTTGTATTGATTTTTGATAATTTTTAATAAAAAGTAATTCAATTTTAAAAGTTATACAACAGGTGGATTTTTGCATAAGTAATTTAACGAATTGTTTTCAACTAAATTTTGCCAGAAGATTTTTTTTTTCAGTTTATATAAATACAATTAAATAAATCTGAAGATCTATATTTATGGTAAGAGCAGAAAAGAATAAATCCCTACAGCAACATGTTATTTTTCTTAAATTTTTAATAATGGTTAAATATTTCTATTGATTATGTGAAAAAAATTAGTAATATGGCAAAAAAAAATGCTGTATGTTACAATTTTCAATCTTACCACTTGCACAAATTCAAATTATTACTATGGATATAATATGATTTTTTATTTTTAATGAGAAAAGTAACATTTCATTACTTTTTTACATTTTAATGTTTTCACATAGAACACTGAAACTGAAAATAAAGAAGAAAAACATCAAAATGTAGCTATTATAAAATTTTGAATAAATTATTCTATTAATATTAATAATTTTATTTTATTAATATTAAATTTAATAAAATACTTTTTTAGTATTCTTTCATTCATTATCTTTAATATCACAACTATATCTAATGGATATAATAATAAAAACTGAGGCTTTTAACAAAACAGTTAATCTATGTGGCATTTTAAATGCTTATATATACATGGATTAGCTAATTCAAAGCTGGACTCACCAATATAAAATGGTAAACCTTTTTTCCCTAATGTAAAGAGTTATTGATTTCTAATATTTTGCTAAGACTGGTAATCAATATCTCCCTATATGAGAAAAAAAAAGATTTGCCATTTTATAGTTCTGAATCCAGTTTTGGCCAATATTGGTCGGTCCGACGTTCACCGATATCGGTCGGTCCGGGGTTGACCGATATCGGCCGGTCCGGCGTTCACCGATATCGGTCGGTCCGGGGTTCATCGATATCGGTCGGTCCGGGGTTGACCGATATCGGCCGGTCCGGTGTTCACCGATATCGGTCAATATTGGGTCCCGATATAGGCCGATATTGGGAAAAAAGCTAGCCATGCAATATCGGCCGGTCCGGTGTTTACCGATATTGACTGATATTGCGAAATCGTTGTTCCCGATATAGGCCGATATTGCTGTGCTACCTGGGAGTGTTCTAAAAAATTAAATTGCTTTTAAATTGCTTTTGCCGTTTTTCTGAAACTTAATATTTTAATGCCTTATTTTTAATATGTGGTTTACAATAATCAATGTCGTAAAAATGTATTTACTTTTATAACATTCAATGATATCCATGGACATTCAGTATATATGACGAAGTTTGTAATCTTGATTGTAGAGAAGATATAGTTCTGAAGCACCGCCCAGTATTGTTAGCATCGAGAAGCATGTGGTTGAAGCATCTGCCGTGAAATCTGCATTGTAAAATTTTACACCATTTTAATTAAACTGTATTTTTTTTTAATCTATAGGTATTCCTATAGACGCTGCATTTAGCTAATAATAATTATTATTAAGTACAATAATAATAGTATGCTTATATGGCTAATTTATGTGCTCGTTAACTTATAAGTAATGCAGATATGTTTATCCTTAATTTTTCTGTAGAAGTGTAAATTTGCATCTAAAAATATTTGTGAAATACAAAGAATGTAAATTACCACTTTACTAAACAGCGTACAGCTAATACAGTGTAAAAATGTCCAGACCGGGGATCGCTCCTGGATCCCTTGGTATAGCGCACCAAGTGCTTTACCATTTAACCCAACGGTGCTCATGATTGACGTTTCATCACGTACTACGGGGTTCTAGTCTTGCCATATAAGAATGAAAGAATGCAAGACTGGATGTCGTCCGGATAGATTAAATGTTAAAGTACTTGGTGCGCTATACCAAGGGATCCGGGATCGATCCCCGGTGTGGACATTTTTTTCTCTCTATTGGCTGTACGCTGTTTAGTAAAGTGATAATTCACATCCTTTGTATTTCATTAATTTACAGCGTAATTTCATCTCTACTGAAAAAATAATTAGCATATAAAAATATTAGGTATTAATAAATATATTAAACTGCAGTGCGAAATCCCCGCACAGGTCCACTGGTACTAAATAAATCATGCAAATATTATTTCTAACAATTAAATGTATACTTTATAATTGAATTAATTTTCTCCGTTGGTTTCATTCTGTACTGCGCCCAGTCTTCAAATATTAAGCTCAGGAGTGCTACGTACACTCTAAATTAAAAAAAAAAAAAAAAAAAAAAAAAGAAAGAAAGAAAGAAAAGTGTAAAAACCGTGCGGCATTGGATTAAAGATTTAAATTTACCCCAGATTTAAAAATTATATATATAGTATATAAACCGTGCAGCATACGCGAGTAACTACTGTGTATTTAAACAAATAATATATTCCTGTTATGTAATTTTTTCTTAGTATACACCTTTTATGGCTGAATATGTTAAGAAGTAAAACTTAATGTAGCACGCATTTATCCCCCCCCCCTTTTCAAATTTCTGCGTGCCTGAATGTTCAGCTATTTATGCACTATGTAATTTCACCCCTGCCTTTGTTTTTGTACATTTTATAATGCTGAATTCGTGCATCCAAAATAAACGGATGCATTTTTTCAGGGGAAAAAATTTTTTAGCAATACCTTTTCCTGAAAGATAAAAAATACATATTTATTTATTTATTGTTATTTTCTGTTCATCCCTTAGTTGGAATACTTAATTCAGGTGTTATAGAAGTTCCCACCCACTTTATAAAAACGTTTGTTCAAGCTGCATAGAGCAAGGATCCAGATATTGAATTTTTTGTAGATGATTGCGCTGACCATACTTCTGCAACAACCATTGCGTCTACTGTAGGACTTTCTCGTTTAGCTCTAGCTAGTACAAAATAATAAAATAAAATAATATCATTGAGCAAAATAAACACAAATCATAGTGAATGAAAAATAAAGTTTTCTGTTATCATATTAGTAGTAGATAGTAAACTTATAGAATAATTAAACTCACATCAAGAAAATTAAAGGTATAATGTGAACGAATTTAAAAGAAAGTTTTTGACGTTTGTCCTTGACACGTGTGTCTATGAAATACTTAAATTAACGAAAGAGCACTGGCTCCCAATCAGAGATTGCTGCACATGCGTATGGCAATTTATCGCTTGCTTGGCGAGAAGGATAACTCTTCAAATAGAGAGAAAACGCCGCTGAAGTCGTGACGTCATCAATATGGCTGACTGAAATGCCCATTGAAATAACATGGATGTAAAATATAAAATCTTCTAGGAATAATACTTTTCATATATAAGAACTTTCAGACACTATTCTGCAAAGTTTAAGGTCTCTTTCTACTTATAAGCAAAACTTTTATTTAATTTAAATTAATAATTTTACTAATTTTATATTTTAAAAACTATTAAAGATAGTTTATAAATTATTATAATACATAAATTATAAATAATATTAAGTTAAGTATATAAATTATATATTAAATAATATATTAAATATATAAAATATGATATAAAAATATGAATAAATATAAAATATAATATATTAAATTATAATACTAAGATGATATACTATATTAAATTAAATATTAAATCAATTTAAACATTAAATTATTTATATATTACATTAAATTAATATTATTAATAATTAATACTAATGATAAATAATTATTTATCATTTTAAATGATTAATAAATATAATTGATATTAATAAATATAAAATTAATTATTAATAATTTTAATTAATTATATAATTATTAATTAAAAGTATCAATTTAATTATATTACTTAAATATATCTATAGTTATATAATAAATATTAAAATTATGAATAATTAACTTTATATTATTTATTAATACCAATTATATTTATTAATCATTTAAAATGATAAATAATTATTTATAAGTATTAATTATTCATAATATTAATTTAATGTAATATATATTTAAATTAATATGTTTTAATTATCATTATTATTATTATATTATAGCTATTATAATTTTATAGTATATTATCAAGATTTATAATTATATTGATATACTTGATATACTTATATTTGATATAAATTAATAACATAAATAATAATATTATTACAAATTATAAATTTAAATTATCATATTAGTGTAATTTAATTATTATTAATTAAAAATAATTATAATATAATAATATGAACTAAAATATTAATTACTTCATAATTATATTTACTATTAAAAACTATAATTAATATTAATAATAATAAAATATTTATAATTATAATTAGTATTAATCTTAATAAATAATTAATATTGTATTTATAATTAGTATTAACCTTAATAAATAATTAATATTGTATATATAAATAATATCATAATGAATTATACTAAATTAATACTTTTTTAAATTAATAATATAATATATTAAATTAAAATACTAAATTTTAATGTATTAAATATATGAAGAATAAAAATATGTAAATTATTAAAAATAATCTAATAATTTTTTAATTTTAATATGATTTTCTCTTTACTTATAATTAAAACATCAAATTCCTTATAAGTAAAGAGAGATAAATACATCGTGACAGACATGACTATAAACATCACCGATTCAAATGATGTAAACAACCGCCATGTTTGTCTAACCAGTGTTTCAAATATGAAAATTATTATTCCTAGAAGATTTTATTTTTTACTTCCATGTTATTTCAATAGGCCCTTCGATCTGTTTATGCCCAGCGCCATGTTGAAACGTCACACTTCAGCAGCGTATTTGGAGAAATCAACTCCACAGCATCGCCAAAGGTAAAGTAAGCCAAGCAGCGAGCAGGCGCCGTAAATGTTCAGATAGGGAGCCCTTCCTCCCGATAGCTTTTACTATGATGTTGCTATGTTGAAAACAAGATCTCCTTATCATAGTATCAGACCTCTCAATCAGCAAGTTGCCTTTGACCGCTATACTTGTCCTGCTACCAGCGCCATCAATCGTCAGTAATAGTATTTACAACACGAAATCACACGAAATTTTTTCACAGCTCCATTTGTTCTATGCATTTGTATTATGAACTAGTAGTTTTCCTACCACTAAAATTTTATAGTAAATTTTATCTTATTAAATTGACAAGATCGTGTGATTACATGACGAAAAAAATTCTATTAAATTTTAGTGGTAAGAAAAAAGCGTAAGAGTTGGCAGCTATGCGGTAGCAGACCAGCTAGATTTTTCTATAGATTTTTCTATTATATTTTTGGATACCAGTTTTTTAGTAGAGACAATTTTGTTTTGTTTGATCGGAGAATTCTGGGATTTAAAAGAACAACATTTTCTCTAAAAATATACTGGTGTTCAAAAAGCCCGAAACATGGCAACTGTGCGGTAGTATCCACCAGGCGGCGATACTTTCCGGAGAAAGTCAATTAATAAGTTGGCAATTACCGCGGACATTTTCTCCCATAGACTTTCTCCGGATTGTCAAGTCTGATCTATGGTAAGGGAGTCTTGGTTGAAAACATAATGACTCCTCCTTCCATCCTATCGACTGCTCCTTTCATTCTATTAAATAAATAAATTAGCAAATTTTCAGCCTAAGAAAAAAGATTTATGTGTCAAAAAACGCGTTTCATTATGCTCTTTCGATTGCTGCTTATTTAGATTTTTTCATTATACCATGTCATTATTTCCTGGTGAGATGCATCATTAAATTTTCATGAAATATATTTAATCATATAAGATATTTTGAAAAAAGAAATCAAATGTGTCGAAGGATTTGAGAAAGTATTTGTACATAAATTTTTTAAAATAAATATCTAACTGAATAAGTAAAGAAAGTTGCTTCAAGTTATTTACATTTTGCTTAAGAATAGAATTTTTTTTGTGAACGTGTATAATGAAAGGCAACAAATAAAAATCTTAAATGAAATGTTTTGTTTTTTTTTAAATTAAAAGGATGAATGTTTAATTTTTCTAGTTAAATGCATGAAACGTATGAAATAAGAAAAAAACTTATTTATTTATATTTATGTATATTTTATACATAAAAAAAGCAGTAAATTTTAATAAACTTTTATTTTTGTATATCAAGACAATCTATGAATGTATAGGCATCAGAGGGTGAAAAATGACATGGAGTTTAACCCATTTTATTAAGCTAAAATAAGTCAATTAATGAAAAAAAAAAAGAAAGAAAAAGGAAAAAGAAAAAAAAGGGAAAAAACATAGCTCTGAAAAAAAGAAAGATTTTTTTAAATAACATGGTTGGTTGGTTCATTTATGACGGACGATTATCTACTCGAGGGATATAGGCCCTTGGGGGAGTGTCCTCCGTGGGTGTGTTTCTAAGGGAACCTAACCCGTATTAATTTTAAAATGACATGAATTATGGAAGTGTTGGAACAGCTTCGGCATTAGCCAGGGCTGTCTCAATATATCGGGCTTTGACAGCTAGCCACTCTGAGGAAAGTCACGTGATCAAAAGAGGGTCACAAGAGCGACTTGAAATCTTCACCCCGCTCCGATTTCTTGCCTGAGTTGAAATTTGGCTTGTGTTGTGTTATTGCTACGGTGTGAACACGCGTTTGTTTTTTCGTTAGATGAAATTTTTAGTATAAATTGGATTAAAAAAATTCTTTATCATGTTTAAAGACTCGAGCATTTTTGTTGATAAATTACATCAAAGATGGAACAGTTACAGAATATCAAATGAAGTATCTGAAATTGTTTGAATGAAAATGTTTTCGCAAGGCAAGCAACAATTGAAAGAAAAAAAAAAATAGCTGGACAAATTTAGTAAAGGTTTACTGGAGTTTTTCTCGTGGTGGAAAAAATAAATTCTATTTCGGATGTTGAAGAAGAATTGAAAAGAAAAAATAATTGGATTGATACCTTCCTTAAGGATAATTATTAGATATTCATTATTGATATGAATGCGTTAATTTTTTTTATATATGTGTGACAAATGTGTTAAAATTGTGGAATCTGTACAAATAGATGTAAATTTACAAGTAGCTGTCTTTACAGGTAAGCAAATAATTCATAATTTTGATGTATTTTTAACTAATATTATCTTGAATTGTTGGAGAAAATTCTAAAATATTTTAACTACATATTAAAAATTATAAGATTTTTGAATCCCATGAAAATAAAATAGATAATTATTCTTAGACAGAGAAAGTGCTTTCATATGAAAATACTAATAGTGACATTTTAGATCAACCGTGTATTACTTATACTTATATAATTCTAAATTACTTTGTTTGCCATCTTAAAGGCATTTAAAAAGAATATCCGCAAATCTAAAAGTTTCTCCGGGTGTTGCTACAATTAGAAATAAATCATTAAAAGAAAAATGTATTAATTTGAAACAAAATTTAAAAAATAGTCAACTTTTTATAAAGTATTTCCTATAAAGCCCACAAACTTGTGGGATTTATAAACAATTCAGAAAATCGTGCGACTACTATACGGGCATTTATGTACATGTCAGTTTTATTTATTTATTATTTTTAAAATGATGAGATTATTTAAATAAAGATATTATTATTTGTGATATCCCTTAATGCGTATAAAACATGTATGTGAATTTACATATTTTTTTTTTTTAATGAAAATATACCGTATTTCATCTATTTCAAAACAAAGATTTACAATTTTTTTAAAAGCTCTTTTATACAATAAATATATCTAAAATGTACAATATCTTCTCATTGATTTCGGAGATTCTTTAAAATGCGTGTGAAATTTTGTTTTATTATTAAAATCGATAAAAATCAATTGTATTCATTATATAAAATATTTATTATCTCTGAATTGAGAAAAAATAACTCAATATATAATTTTATGCTATTGATTAAACTCCATAATATATATTTGTGATACCCTTTGATGCATATTAAACAGGTTTCTAAATTCCTGTTTTGTTTTTTTTTTTCCTTATGAAAGAAGACTGTATTTCATGTATTGCAAAGCAAATATTAGCAAAGGTTTTTATTAAAGCTATTTTCAGGGCTCCAGACTTTTTTCACAGGGTCCTGTTTTTTGAAAATTGTGAACGTCTTATTATATTTGTGAAAAATTTAATAATAATTTTGGGAATCTGAAATTAGAGTTATATTTAGGTTCCTGTTTAGGCAATTGAATTATAACTTGGTCTTGTTTTAACGAATATATATATATATATATATATATGCATTAAATTTTTATATATTTACATGTAAACTTGTAAACATATTTACATTATACATATAGCTAGATAATAGGGTCCTCGAGGATTACAGCTGTTACAGGTGGAATTTTATTTTAATAAGAAATCTTTTAAAGAGCCCATTTTTGCATGAAAAACTCTTGTGAAAGTCCTTTTTTAAGACAAAAATTTTTTGAAGGGTCATGTTTTAATAAGAAAAAAATTGTGAAGTGTTCTTTAACTAACCAAATTCTTAACAGATCCCTGGTTTTATACAATAAATATATCTAGAATACACAATATCTTCTCATTCATTTAGGTGATATTTTAGAATACATGTGAAATTTTGTTTTATTAAAATAACTTACTAATAAGGATAAAAAGCAGTTTTATTCTTTATACGAATTAGTTATTCTCTGAATATTGTACAAATTGAATTAAAAAAAAATACTTAATAAAATTTTTTAAATATTTACTTAATAAAAAATTGTTTTATACGCATTAAGGTATATCACAAATAATAATCTCTTTATTTAAATATTCAAATAATTAAGTAATCTCTTTATTTTAAAAATAATAAATAAATAAATAAAACTGACGTGTTCATAAATGCCTGTACAGTAGTCACATGATTTTCTGATTTGTTTGTAAATCCCATAAAGTTTGTGGGCTTTACAGGAAATACTTTATAAAAAGTTGACTATTTTTTTAATTTTGTTTCAAATCAACACATTTTTCCTTTTAATGATTTATTTCTAATTGTTGCAAAACCTGGAGAAACTTTAAAATGTGCAGATATTCTTTTTAAATGCCTTTTTAAGATGGCAAACAAAGTAATTTATAAGTATAAGTAATACACAGTTGATCTAAACTGTTACTATTAGAATTTTCATATAAAAACAGTTTCCAAGTCTTAGAATAATTATCTTTTATTTTCATGGGATTCAAAAATTTAATTTTTAACACTAGTTAAAATATTTTCTAATTTTCTCCAGCAATTCAAGGTAATATTTAGTTAGGTAATATTAGTTCCACATAATTCTCCTTAAGTAAGGTATCAATCCTAATGTTTTAAATTCTTCAATATCCGAAATAGAGTTTATTTTTTTCCATCATGAGAAAAATATCCAATAAATTTTCATTTAGTTTGACCAGGTACTACATTTGATATTCTGTAACTGTTCCATTTTTGATGTAACTTTATCAACAAAAATGGTTGAGTCTTTAAACATGATAAAGAATTTTTTTAATTCAATTTGTATAATATTCAGAGAATAAATAATTCGTGTAACGAATACAACTGCTTTTTATCCTTATTAGTAAGTTATTTTACTAAAACAAAATTCGTTATACGAATTATTTATTCTGTGTGAAGAACAGACAAGCAAACAAAACCTCAAAAAAAAAAAATTTATGTAAATGATTAAACTCCATTAGTGATACCCTTTGATGCACATTAAATATATAATGTAAATAACAAAAATTATAAATGAAAGAATATTATCATTAGATTTCATTTTAAATTTATTGAAAAGGAAAGATTTAAATCTGAATTTTTATTAAAGATTTAAATTTTTGTTTGAGTTCTGTGATAAAAATATTAGAATAAACCAGTTTTTTATACATTCAGTTCATTTTTAAACATTAATGCGATTTTTTTTTTAATTATTCAATAACATTTTAATTTCTTTTTGAAATTTACCTTTACTTATTGTGAACTAGTTTCTGCAAGTTGTTTTGATGCCATATGTGTTGGTGAAGGCAAGTAAATTTATCTGTATTTTTTTTAAAATAAGAATTGCAAAAAAAAAAAAAAAAAAAAAAAAAAAAAAAAAAAAAAGAAAAGAAAAGAAATTAAGTACTGAAAAGTAAAATGATTTTTATTTATGAAATCAATGACAGTAAATGAAAAAATATATATATATGTGTTAATATTTTATATGTAAACTTCATATTGTAGCATTGTAGATTAGAGTTCAACCTTCCCTCCTTTCTCCTAGCGGCGAAAACGCTGTCCCGGCCTGTTATATCAAGATGGCCTTGCATTAGCCCGCTGTCCGCCATCTTGGATTTTTTTTGCGCCGCGAAAAGGCCGTTTTCGCCAAGTAGGAAATGTCGCCAAGTGGTCATTTTTAGGCATTTTAGGCTTAAACATAAAAAAAATTTAAAATAGATAATAAACAATAAAAAAAGAAAAGGAAAGCAATTAAAATCATGAATATTTGTTAAAACATATAATAAATTATTTATGATTTTAACTGCTTTTCTTTTCTTTTTTTTTTTTTTTTATTGTCTACTTTGAAAAATTTTAAGTTTTGGATTTATGGCGACATTGAGAAAACGGTAAATACGTCCGAGATTACAGTAAATACTTAATGATTCTGAGATTAAAATATTAAAATAAAGCAAATAAACAGTAAATAAAAAGCTGATTAATTGTTTTCAGGGGGCTCTGCCCCCTGAACCTCCGTTTTTTTCTTTTAACGATAAATCCATTTTAGAATTAATGATAAATGCTAAATATATATATATATATATATATATATATATATATATATTTAGCATTTATCATTAATTCTAAAATGGATTTATATATATATATATATAATACTTAATAATTTGCTTAAAAAAAAGAGTTGGGGGGGGGGGGGAAATACAGATAAAACAAATTTTAAACAGCAAAATATTTTTATAATACACAGATTTTATGGGGAAAAAAAAAGTTTTCACTTGCTTAGATTTATTTATTAAAATGATAATTTTGTAAGTAAGTTTTAAGGGGCTATAAAAAGAAAAAAAAACATAGGATTACTTAAATCTTTTGTTTACCTGCCGGTAATCATACTATTACTTAAAGCAAGAATTAAAACGGCCAAAATGTAGCTTCAAAACATATAAATATTAAAAAAATATATATAATTTTTTTAATATTTTTCAAAGTTATTGTTTTCACATAGGAAAAACCTAGTTTTAAACATAAAAAGATTTCACTTACCTCTTACCTAGAAACATAAAAAACTTGCTGTTGAAGGGAGTTTGGGATGGGGTTGATAAAAAGGTGTTTATTTGATGTCAGGGGGCTCTGCCCCCCTGACATCCGTGTTTTCCTTTTTACAATAAATCTACTTTTCGGAAATTGACAAAGTAATCAAACTCACTTGCTTTGTGCGGAGTATGCCAAAAACCACGCAAATTTAAATCGCGAAACTTAAAATAAAAGCAAAATTTTATAATTTCAAACATAAAATAGTAAATTAATGCCAAAATTACGTTTTAAGAAACATGAACGTACATACATGAGTATTCGAAAAACCACGCAAATTTAAATCGCAAGAATCAAAAGCAAAAATATATACTTTAAAACATTACCTAGAAAAATTGTAAAATGGTGATTTTTTTTAGTAAGTTTTAGGAGTCTATAAAAAGGTTTTTTTTTAAATAAAGATTACTTATATTTTTTTGTCAGGGGGGCTAACTCCCCGGGTTATCATAAATAATAAATAAATTGCAAAAATACATCCTAATAAAAAACACGTGTAGTCATAAAATCGAAGAGTAAAGTAGCAAGCTACAGAATATTAAACAGTGGTCAAAAGAAATTATCTGCTTTAAAAAATAACAAATTTATCCCTGAATTCAAATAATTAATACATTTTTAAGAAATAAATCAGAAAAATTAAACCTGAAAAAAAAAAAAAAAAAAAAAAAAAAAAAAAAAAAAAAAAAAACGGCGACATTCGTTGTTATGTGTCCAGTTGTCCGGGGGCTCGCGAGGGTACGTGAAAGGGCCAGAAGCCAGAATGCTAGAGCTGCCATAAAAGTCGGGGTTGCTATTGACAAGCATCAAAGGCGAAGCTCGCCAAAAAAACCGCCAAATAACGATGATTTTCGACCAATCAGAAACAGCGGGCTAATGCCGAAACTTAGCGTTATTTTTTTGCAGATAAATATTACAAAATCGGTAAGAAGACTTCGAATTTGAAGAAAAAATATTAAACAACGATTTCTGATCTGAATAAGTTTTGTTATACTCCTTGGAATATCTAAGACACATTGATCTCCATATATCACGATGAAATACAAATATAAACTAATTATTAATTATTAAATGTTTAATGAATATGGTGTGTGAGCTAATAAAGGAGGTTCCTAAATTTGAGATGAAACGCTATATATTATATATACGATATTGTACACCAGCATTTTTGTTATTAAAAGGATTTTTTTTTTTTTATAGGAGCATTATGTGTAAATTTATCCTCTGATTTCTAACAAATATATACAAATGCACGTCCGTGTAAAATGAACTAGAGTCCTTAAATATAATAGACTATCTCACGCTCAGAGAGAATGTTTGACGTCGATTCAGCGGTTTTTGTCTCGTTACAAGTTCTTACTCAACATATAATGATAACAGGGAAAACTTAACGTATAGGCGTTCACCCGTTTTTTCAAAACGTATACAGTGAAACATCGGAAATTATAGGAAAACATCTTTTATTATATTAATTTTTAATGTTTTAATCTTCCTGCTATGAGTGTAATATTTCTACAGTGTTACATCTTAAGTTATTATATGATATCAGAAAAGTACTTTTTTATTCGGTGTAATTTGATTTCTTATCACAATGCAATTATTTTATTATACAGGGTGGGCCAAAAGTCCCGCATCATAGGAAACACATGTATTGTTACAATATGTTCTCAAGATGAGATGACTGCCTCCGTTGTCATAACACAACTGCAGGCGATCGTTCATGTTCCTCAGATTGCTGGCCACTAAGGTTAGCGTTATGGCATAGAACTCATTAGCAATTCGCTCTCGCAAATGATTTTTATCCCTGATCTTCTCACTGTAAACATTCGATTTAAGGTAACCCGCATACAGCAAACTCTACACACTCTTCAGTAATCAGCATTTTCAACTAGAATTTAAAAAATAAATAAAAAAGAAATCAAAAAATTATTAACTCCAATGAGGCGGGACTTTTGGCCCACTCTGTATATATTTTATTATTTTGTACTAGCCAGAGCTAAAATAGAACGTCTTGCAATAGTGGGAAGAGTTTTTTTTCTGAAGTATTGTCAGTGTAATCATCTACTAAAAATTGATTTCGTGGATCCTTTCTCTATGTAGCTTCAACAACCGTTCTAATAAAGTGTGTGTGTGTGTGTGTAGGGGGGGGGGGGACTTCTCTAGCACCTCAATTAAGCATTCCAAATGAGGGATGAACAGAAAACAGCAATAAATTAATAAATATATATATTTTACCTTGCAGGAAGAGACACTGCTAAGATTCCCCCCCCCCCCCCCTGAAAATAGGCATCTGTTTATTTTGAATGGGTGAATTCAGCAATTTAAAATGTATAAAAACAAAGACAAGTGTGAAATTGCTTACTGCGTATAAACTGATGATTCAGGCACGCAGAAAGTTGGGGTTGGGGAATAAATGCGTACTACCCTAATATTTACTTCTTAACATATTCAGCCGTAAAATGTGTATATAAAGAACAAATTACATAACAAGAACTGACTAATTTAAAAATATTTTTGCTTTAAGAACACAGTAGTTACTCGTGTATGCTGAGCGGATTTTATATATATTTTTAAATTTTTTATATGTGGGGTAATTTTAAACCTTTCATCTATGGCCGCGCGGTTTTTACACCTTATTATTATTTTTTTATTATTTTATTTTTTACATTTTTAAATCTAGAGTGTACGTAACACACGAGGACTTAAAGTTTGATGACCGGCGCAGAACAGAACGACAGCAATGTTGAAAATTAATTCAATTATAAAGTATACATTTAATTATTCAAAATATTATTTGCATGTTTTATTTAGTATTTTGCTAATAGCTGGTAACATTGGACTTGAAGTTCATCTCAGGAGCTTCCCGTCCTATTACAAAATCTCCGACCTCTGTGTCTTTTGATCGTTGGACGATTATTTTTATTTTAGTATACGAAATCATGAAATAATATTTTGTAAACATTGTGGAACATTAAATATAATTTTTGAAATTTAATATAATAAAACCTGTTTGAAATATATTTCTGATGTTTTGTATTAAATATGTATATTTTTCGAAATATGGTATTAAAGCTTTGGGTGCTCGTGTTAAACTAGTATATAGGGTGTAAAATGATTTATAGTGTAATAAGTGAATATCTGATTGAAGAATCACTCACAATGTTTTCCTGTAAATAAGAAATTGGAACAAGGTTGTAGCAATAAAATTTGAAACATTTCATTCTAAAATTTACGGTGTGAAAATACGCATGATTAAATTTTTAAGGTTTATTTTGATTTTTGTGTGGTTTAAAGTTTTAGAGATGTTAAAAATCTCCGTTTAGAGGTGTGTACCTCGTCATACTTAGTTATCCAGAATACCTTGTTTGAATTATATAGCTTTTCAATCTTTTTTAATATTTGTCATCTTTTATTCCCGGAAAGATTAGTACATTTTATAGATGATTATTAAATCGCGGAAACGTATGTGTTTCACTATTGAAAATATCAAAGCGGTATAAGAATCCGAAGACACTTGCATGTAATAAATTTCCGCAAAGTAGAGCCACTCCCGTTGTAGTTGTGGGATGATAACTAAATTGTTCGGTAGTGGGCGGTGAGTTCCGAGATTAGCTTTTGGTTCTGTTATCAGACACCGAAATATTTATTATATAGGCTTCAAATTAAATTCTGAGGCATATCAAATTCTAACAAAATGTGATAAGTACTGTAAATGCACCTGATTTTTAATTTATAAAGCTAGATTAAACACGTTTCATTATACAATTTTTTTCCCCCATGTTCTGAGGAAAATCGACTTCTTTCCGTTTTATTTTCTTACGCTGCATACTTGATTTCTAAAAATAAAACATTTTCTAGAAAATTTTAAATAATACCTCAAAAATTTTTTCAACCTTTTTTTTATTTATTTAGTGTTTAAATATTAATAAATAAAAATTTTCAACTTTTATTTTATACAGAAAATAAAATTACAGTTTAAATTAGTTAAAAATGTATATTCTGTAATCTGTTTATGAAAACATGAAATATTGTTTGTGGTTTTCGTAAATTCTTTTTATTTTTATATCTCTTAAAATGCAGATAAATCTGTTGTAAATTATGCTCATTTATTTAAGCCTTATTAAACCCATCAAAATCTCAAGTGATTTAAGCATGTCTGCATATTTTAATGACATAAAGATTAATCTCTATTTAAGAATAATAAATTAACCCTATCTCTCCCTGTCCCTCATATGAGGTTCCTAAATTGCATGATAAAACGCAATGTTTTAGACAAGGCTTTCGAATAAATTTTATTTTGAGTGATGTCTTTTAAATCCAGGCTTCATTTGTAGCATAAATTTAATTTTTACCGCATTCTTTGATCTGCTAATTCAAAGACTAATTTGTGAAAAACAAATTGAGGGGCACGAGAGGGTTAATAAGTAATTTAGCTTAACTAAACATACAAGTTTTTAATTATACATGCTACATACTTTTAAATTTCTATGATTATTTTTTTCGACACTGTTTCTAATAACATATCTTCGCATCCTCAAATCAAAGATTTTTCTATTAAATAAGATGTAAATTACAATTTGAAAAGCGTGGTGAAGTAAAATCATAAATATCCGAAGCTATGATTTTTGATAAATGTTTTCTAATCCTGTCTGGTGCCATACTCCTTGGAAAATCTAAACAATTTTTATGCCACGTATGTAGAATGTTTTAGTCCCCCTCCCGTCGCCCCTCTTTTAAAACGGTATTCCCGCCTTTTAAATCTTTTTATCCGTAACAGAAGATATTTTTATTGAACAGAAGTAATTCCAAACTTGACTTATGTGTTTGTAATATGATGAATATTTATAAATTTAATTAATATGCGATTGTTTTCAGCATTAATTTAATTTTAATTTTCCCATTCTGTGATTGTAAATATTTACCCTTTTTTCGTTGTTTCGGGAACCCCTGTCGCTCTCGTCGACCTAACAGTTCGAAGTTTTCAGTGGTTTTCTTCGAACCTTGCTGTAAATACGGTTAGGATCTCTTAGAAAAACTCCCACACAGAGCACTCCCTTCCCCCCCAAGGGCCTAAAAACCTCGCGTAGATAATCGGCCGTCATAAAATCAACCAGACAACCTTGTTTCGGAAGTGTTAATTTTCCGCAATTTCACGGTATTTTCTTTTTCTTTCTTTTTTTTAAAATATAATTCCACAACTGAAATTTCCGTTTTCGTCCTGCCTCCCTCCCCGGCACGCAAGTTTAAAACCTTTTAATGAGTTTATAAATTTTAAATCCACACCTGAAATTTCCGTTTTCGTCCTGCCTCCCTCCCCGGCACGCAAGTTTAAAACCTTTTAATGAGTTTATAAATTTTTTAAAAGGTCTGCCTTTTTTTTAAAAAAATGTAAAAAATAAATTCATTAAAATTTCTCCTTCTTGTCTTATGCACCTCCCTCGCCTCTCCTTCCCATTTAACTTTCTAATGCTCAAAGTTGAAACTCTTTAAATTTCTATTTAAGAAATCTGCCTTAGTTGTTGTTTTGTTGTAATAACAAATAAATTAGCAATCTTCTGAATTACTCCCCCCCCCCCCGCGCACCTCTCCGACAAATTTATGCTACCCCAAGCACACATTTTTTTTTTTTAAATGTTTAAAATGTTCACTAAATTAGTTCTGCTTTATAAAACGAATCGTACAGAAAATAACCGATTTTCTAGAAAAACAAAACTATCCGAAACATAGATAATTATAATACCAAATGTATATTCATATATATACACCTTGACTGCAGCATATTTCATTTGTTCTGTACTACGTGTGAGGAATTTACAAAATCAAAAGGCAAATCTGTCATTCCATTCATTAGAAAATAAAAAAGAGTAGTATTGCCTTGAAGATTGTGATTCATATTTTTATTTTTGAAAATTAATTAATTAATTAATTAATTAAGCGTTGAAAATAAAAGTAACAAAAAGGGATGAGTAAATTTTATCAGGCTCACGGGCATGGACGCATACAATGGAAATCCAGCCCAGTCAGTATCACTTATAGTTTAAGCAAGTAAAGAGTAAAAATAAATAAAAAAGAAGTAAAAAAGACCATAAATACACAGCCCTCCTAAAAAGGTGCCAGAAAATCGGGGAGTACTTGCAAGTAACACAAGAGGGCGCCAAACATCGTGGTCCGATTTCTTTAATACCAGCATTTCCTAATAAAACTTTTTCTGTTAAGTTTCTATAACAATTGGAATAGAAATAACTTTCGGGGTGAGTTTCTACAAAATTTGAAGAAAAATCTAAAATGGAGATTTTTGTTTGAAAGAAAAAGCGGTATTCAAACACAGACCATTTGAAAGTCCTGCTCCTACCACATCTCGCACCCATATTCATCAGTGCCTGCTTTTCACATAAAAGTTCAATTACAATTTCTAAAATATAAATATATGATAATAATAATAAAAGAACTCTGAGAAGGTTCGAGTCCTGGTGTCGGCATATTTTCGCTCTGTTGGAAAAAAATCTCAACTATGATACTCCAACCATTGGATATAAATATATTTCTTAAGATTTTCATTCGGTATGCGAATAGAGAATTCAAATAAGCGTGAAATTGGTGAAACGTCGACTTAGAATTATCTATATGTAAACTTCGAAAATTACAATTAAAAATAAATAGTAATGTTGCTTTGTGATGCTTAAAGCAATATTAAAATTTATATTTAATTGTAATTTTCAAAGCTTATATTTGGATAATTCTAAGTCGATACTTCACCAATTTCAGAGATACTGTACCTCCATATTCTCAAACCGAACGAAATCAAACAGCATTTATTTTTTCCGAAAAAGAATTTTCGGAGAAATATAATTTTAGGAAGATTAGGAAAACAGACCATTTGAAAACCCTATTCCTACATATTGGTGAAATATCGACTTAGATTTATTTAAATATAATCTTCAAAAATTACAATTAAAAATAAATTTTACAGTTGATTTAAATAACAATTACGAGGAAAATATAATTTTAGGAATATTTGGAAAACGGACCATTTGGAAACCCTATTCCTACCATATCGGTTACCCGTATTCAACATTACCTGTTTTTCACATAAAAATCCAGTTCCAATTTCTAAAATATAAGTAAATTCTTCGTATTTTCTTTCGGTATAAAAAAAAGTATGTACAATATCTATTAAATGGGTGAAATATCGACTTAGAATTATTTAAATATAATCTTCAAAAATTACAATAAAAAATAAATTTTACCGTTGATTTAAATAATAATTATGAGGAAAATATAATTTTAGGAATATTTGGAAACCCTATTCCTACCATATCGGTTACCCATATTCAACATGACCTGTTTTTCACATAAAAATCCAGTTCCAATTTTTAAAATAAAAGTGAATTCGTCGTATTTTCTTTCGGTATAAGAAAAGTGTAGTAATATATCTATGAAATTGGTGAAATATTGACTTAGAATTATTTAAATATAATCTTCAAAAATTACAATTAAAAATAAATTTTACCGTTGATTTAAATAAGAATTACGCGGAAAATATAATTTTAGGAATATTTGGAAAACCGACCATTTGGAAACTCTTTTCCTACTACATCGGTTATCCGTATTCAACAGCGCCTGTTTTTCCCAAACAAATCCAAGTACAATTTCTAAAATACAAATGAATTCTTGAGATTTTCTTTCGCTATTAAGAGTAGAGAAGTATAGTATCTATAAAATTGGTGAAAATATTGACTTAGAATTATCCATATATAAGTTTAAAAAATTACAATTAAATATAAATTTTAACATTTATTTTTTAAATAAGGGCTTTAGAGATAATATAGTTGTGGGAATATTGTGTAAACTGATCGTTTGGAAACCTGTCTCCTACAACATCGGCTACCCATATTCAAGAGTATCTGCTTTTCACGTAAAAATACAGTTACAGTTTCTAAAATACAAGATTTTATTTTGGTGTGGGAATAGGGAAGTATAGTATCTCTGAAATTGGTGAAGTATCGATTAGCCAAATAAAAGCTTCGAATATTATAATTCAAATTAAATTTTAACGCTGCTTTAAATAAAAATTTCAGGAGAAAGCTAGTTCTGGGAATTAATACATACACTTAGAGTTTATTTATTTATTTATTTATTAAATGCATTTTTTTACTTCCTGATATGGATACGGATAACTGGAATTCAGATAGTAGGCATTTTAATGTCTGAATCATATACATCTTTCAATTTCATCTTGAAAGAAACAATTCAGTTAGACCGCTTCGTAAATGATAATAATTTATAAATAATCGAAAAGTACAATAAAAGACATTTTTTCACTGTTGTCAATTATTTTATAGCTAGAAGTCAATTACTTAATAATTATATCTAATGCAACCCAATAAAAAAAATTCAAAATTTGCCTATTTCAAAAAACGAAAAAAAAAAAAATCAGTTCAATGTATTAAAAAGTCGAGTATGTAAAATTGAATGTATAAATACATATTATATATATGTGTCCCTTGTTATCTTATCATCTTAACTAACCTCCTACTTCCTTATCAGTCCTGACAATGGCTTTTTCATGACATAAACTCTTAAGTACAAGCCGAAAAAGGTAAAAACTCCTAAATCCTTATTTTAATTCAAAAGACATTTCCCAAGGCCTCCTTATCATAGTATCAGGCCTCACAATCAGCAAGTTTCCTTTGACCGCTATTTTCTCCTGCTACTAGCGCCATCAATCGTCAGTAATAGGAGTATTTTCGACATGAAATTTTTTCACAGCTCCGTTTGTTCTATGCATTTGCTTATGAACTAGAATCGGTAGCATAGCTGCCAACTTTTACGCTAAATTCCTACCACTAAAATTTTATACTAAATTTTATCCTATTAAATTGACAAGATCGTGTGATTACATAACGAAAAAAATTCTATTAAATTTTAGTGGTAAGAAAAAAGCTGAAAAGTTGGCAGCTATGCGGTAGCAGAGCTGCTAAATTTCTCTATTCTCTTTTTGGATACCAGTTTTTTAGTACAGACAATTTTGTTTTGTTTGATCGGAGAATTCTGGGATTTAAAAGAACAACATTTTCTCTAAAAATATACTGGTGTTCAAAAAGCCGGAGACTTGGCAACTCTGCGGTAGTATCCACCAGGCGGCGATACTTTCCGGAGAAAGTCAATTAATAAGTGGCAATTACCGCGGACATTTTCTCCCATAGACTTTCTCCGGATTGTCAAGTCTTATCTATTAAGGGAGTCTGACATTTCCTTTACCTTTTAAAATCGATACTCTGACAAACATGTACTGCTGACATCTAGCGACTGAAAAGGATACTATTATCATTTTATTATATTCCTGCTGAATAGTTTACAATTTTTAATTCAAAATATTAATTCTGTAAAATCTAATAAGTGGTAATTATAAAAGTGAGAACTAAAAAGAATACCATAACGATTTTTCTATATAGAAGTTGCATTGATTTTCTCTCTCTGAATACATGTTTTCATTACATTTTTGCCCCGTTAAGTTACTATGTGAAAGATAGCTAAAAAATGTTTTGCATATTTATAATCACACGAAACTGTAATTAAACTGCTTATAGACAATAATATCGATAAATAAATAAATATATATATATATATATATATATATTTTTTTTTTTTTTTAATTTTTTTTTTTCAATCGTTAGAACATTTTTTAAAATTAGGTAAATATTTCATTTCTTCAATTTATTCAAATAAAGAAATAATATCTAAAATAACATTACCAGCTATCTTTAAGAAAACATAGTTACTCAGACCTGACAAGTCTCCGGCTTTTTGGATACCAGTAATTTAGTACAGAAAATGTTGTTTTGTTTAATTAGAGAATTTTGCGATTTACAAGAACAATATTTTCGCTAAAAATTTACTGGTGTGCAAAAATCCGGAGACTTGGCAACTCTGGTTACTACAGTTGAGCGTTTTATCGCAGCGCGCTTTTTTAAAATTTCTGCTTCAATTCCTTGAGTTTTGTAAACTGGCGTTATTTTGGCAAATATTGTTTCCATTTTTAAAGAAAAATTTCTTTTTCGTTTTTAGGTACTGTTTTTAATATTTTTAGGATAACTTAAGTTTAGTAATCAAAAGTTAACATCTTTTGTGTTTCGATTTATAAGAAAGTGAAATATACCTACATTTTTTTTTATCTTCTGAAAATATACGCCATATTTGCCGAAACGTCAGTGAAGGCTTACTGTTGAGACCCGAAAAGTTTTTGGTTTCTGTCTGTTTGTTTGTCTGTTTGTCTGTCGGTCTGTCTGTCTGTCTGTTCCGCGATAGCTGCCGTAAAAATGATCCGATTAGGTTGATTTTTGGTAGGTATGTTGGTGAGGTACCCGGAATTAGCTGTATAGTTTTTAGTTACATTTGGTTCATTCGTTCGAAAAATATAGAACATTTCTTTTTAGGTCATAATGCTTTCCTATGGGACTGCAGACGATATTCAAATTTCATTTTTAACAGAAATGGAAATCGCATATATGAATAATGGATTTCAACGTAAAATTGTGGATGTTGATTTTCGATATGGAGGTTTTAAATATATCCAATAATTTTGAAAAATTGCCGATACATTTATTAGAATTGAGATATTAATTGTTTAAATTATTGAAATTTTTTTTGCATCTGTTCCGGAAATATAAAACTTTTATTTTCATGTTTTTTACAAATTTTAAAATTCATTTCTTTTTACTTTGCTCTTTAATTTATCAGTTGCCTAGCAACGATATTTCAAAGAAGATAAAAATAATAAAAGTAACTCGCACTAATTTGTTCCAATAATTTATTAGCAAAATAAATTATTCTTGTATTCTATTGACATAAATGAACAATTTATTTTAATACAAGTTTTTTTTTTAATCTAAAAAGTTTCATGAATAAGAAGTTCATAAGAATTTCAGAATATCATTGCATACACAATGTTTAATTTAACGTTTCTGATTTCTGAAACCTCCGAAGAATTGTATATGCCTATAAATGTGTATGCAATAGAAAAAAAATTAAATTGCGGATTGTAAATTGCTAAATAATATGAAAAGTGAGATTAAAAAACAGTGACTTGAGCTGACGTTGAGGCTCCTGATCTGCAGATTTACTAGTTGCCGAAACGTCAGTTGAGGCTCACTGTTGAGACCCAAAAAGTTTTTGGTTTCTGTCTGTTTGTCTGTCTATTCCGCGATAACTGCCGCAAAAATGGTCGGATTAGGTTGATTTTTGGTGAGTATGTTCGTGAGGTACCCGGAATTAGCTGTATAGGTTTTAATTACATTTGGTTCATTTGTTCGAAATGAACCAAATTTCTTTTTAGGTCATAATGCTTTCCTATGGGAATGCAGACGATTTTCTAATTTCATTCTTAACTGAAATGAAAATCCCATTATTTGAATAATGGATTTAAACATAAAATTATAGATGCTAGTTTTTTTATACGGATGCTTTAAATATATCCAAAAGCTTTCAAAATTTGCCGATACATTTATTAGAATTTAGAAATTAATTGTTTAAATTATTGGAAAATGTTTTGCATCTGTTCGGGAAGTAACACATTTTCCTTTCATATATTTTACAAATTTTAAAATGCATTTTATTTTACTTTGGTCTTTAATTTATTAGTTGCTTAGCAACCCTATTTCAAAGAATATCAAAATAATAAAATTCAAGTAACTCGTACTAATTTGCTGCAATATTTATGTATTTTTTTTATTATGTAAAAAATTACAAGAATAAGTTCATTGGATAATCATTGGTCATTCATAAGAATTTCAGAATATTAAGGCATAAACCGTGTTTAATTTAACGTTTTTAATTTCTGAAACCTTCGAATTATTTTATATGTCTCTAAATATATACGTAATTTTAAAAAAATTATTTGCGAATTGGAAGAGGATAAATAATAGAAAAACTGAGATTAAAAAACAATGACTTTCAGAGCTGACGTTGAAGCTCCTGATCTGAAGATTTACTAGTAAATTTATGTTAACAATATAATGTCCAAAACTCGGTTCAAAATTGAACATCAAAATTATGGTTCAACAACGGGCGTCATTTGAAGGAGGCTTCTGGTGGGGCGCCTGCCTCTCCCTCTAGGAATTTGATATTTTAGAATTTATCACTCATAAACTTAGTCTCTCTTTCTCTCTCTCTTTTTTTTTTTTTTTTTTTGAACTTGTATAAAAGCAAAAATATCTTGTCAGATTTGGCAAAATAGAAACATTATCATTAAATGAACACTTTAAGCATGGAAATTAATAATTATCAACGCTATTTACTAAAGCCTTACTATTATTTAAAATTTGCAAAGCGACACAAAGGATTAGGGTCCATAAGCCGTATTTTTGTTCCATGAAATAAGACTAAAATTCGATTTTATTATACTGAGTTAATAATTTCACTTTTTAATATTAGAAGTTTTACCCTGTACGATCTGAACCTTTTTTTTTTCTGCATTTTGTTTTGATTTATATAATTTAACCCTTTCGGCCTTGATTTTTTTTTCAATTTTGGGAAAAAATTACTGTTATGCTAACAAAATTAAATATAGCTATCGGAATCACAGAAGTTAGGGTTTAATGAAAGTTAACGAATGCGTTCTTTACCAAAACCTCACAAATGTAGTTATTTTGCTTGTTTTTCATATAACTATAGTCTAATATAGTCTAAGGAATATAGTCTAAGGAATATAGTCTAAATATAGTCTAAGGAATATAGTCTAAGGAATATAGTCTAAATATAGTCTAAGGAAGAATTTTTGAAGACGTTTGGAAAATGTCGTATTACAACTAAATTAAACAAGCATAAAAATTTAGTAATATTTTTTATCTTTTATCACAAATTACCAATTTGGAAAAGTTTTCCCAAATTTTAATTTAAAGAGTGAAACGTATGTTTTAATTAACAGAAATGCCAACGGCTTACTAATAATTATGAAAATTATTATTATTATTATTATTACTAAATTCTAAACATAAGTGAAGTCATAATAGGAAATCTAGAGATTCATACTATAACTATTAGGTGCTGGAATTAACAAAAATAAAGTTTGAAACAAAATAATACTCAATAAAAGATATGTCCTAATAGTAGGACGTCAAGGCCGAAGGAGTTAAACAAGCTCAAAGTTCGTATTATTCGTAGTTTTTGATGAAAAATACGTAGTTTCTCCTAATTTTACCTCAATTATTTATATGAGCGCAATCGTGCAACACTTTCTTCGTTACATATATTATAAAATACATCAAAATGTACAATATATTTAAAAATAAAAATGTTGCAAAGCTGCGCTCATAGTAAAATATTAAAAATAGAGAGTTAACCCTTTCAGGGGCAAGCACTTGCGCTCCTGTAACGTTGAATTCCCACCGGAATTTAGGAAAGAATTTAGTTCAAAATAAGAATAAGCAATTTTTCAACTTTTCCTCGTCAAAGTTAAAAAAGTAAAATTTAATTAAAAGTTTCTGGTTTGAATCGTATTAAAATCAGGTGAGGTTTAAGTATCTGCATACCCTCACGTCACTGAGAGACGTTAGAATGCAGCAACGTATTTAAACGTGCTAAAATGAACGTAACTATTGGTAATGTAAAGGAATGCAGTTGTTAGTAGTTGTAGTTTTTTTTTCTTTTGTGTGTGTGATATATAGTAAAGCTAAGTGCTTCAGTTTGTATGAACAGCGATTCATTAAAGTTTCAATTAGAAAATAGACAACCTTAATCTTTTCCATAAATTCAGCAGTAGAATTAACGACATAATTTGAGGGGGAAATCATTTAAAATCATTTTGCCTCCCTCAAATTATGTGGTTAATTCTACTGCTGAATTTATGAAAAAGATTAAGGCTTGTACTTTAAATAATAGCACGATGTTAGCCAGTCTGAATATCATCTCTATATACCACTCTCTTGACATGCAGGAAACTATTCAGAATATTACCATAATCGATAATAAGAAGGGACTCAATTACAATAAAAAAACTTCACTTATAGTGGGTTTGAATCTTATTGTTCAAAGTAATATACTCAGCTTTAATGGAGAATTTTACAGTCAATCTAGAGGGGTTCACCAGTTTCTGGTTTGCTTTCCGATTTTAAATTGAGACCTTTAGAAAAATATTTATTGATACCTTTGATAAAGAGCCTACATTTTGGGTTCGTTACGTGGGTGACAATTTGATTGCATAGCCCTTGATAATTTTCTTTATAATGTTAATAACCTGGACCGTAATATAAAATTCACTTTAGAAATAGAGAAAGACGCTACTTTGCCCTTCTTGGATGTTCAATTACACCGCAATTGTCAGATACAGAGCTATGCTGTTTATAGAAAAGCTATGAAAGAAAATACTGTTATCTCCTTCAATGCTAACTTGCCTTTTCAATACCGAAATGTTGCATTTAAATCTTTCATTCAAAGAGCTTTCTTAATCTGTTCTGATACGCATTTAAAACAACAACTTAATTTTATAAAGCAGATAGACATTAATCATGGTTTTCCCCTTAAGTACATTTTTAACATCATTCATAGACATCATTGTCCACCCGCCTAATAATTATCTAACACCCTAATAACCAGCAGAAGCCGACATATTGTCGGTTTGGATATGTTCCGGTTATTTTTGAAAGTTAATAATTATTATTAGTTAAATGCAGCGTCTATAGCAATATCCATATATTTTAATAAAAATACTGTCTAATTCAAATGGCGTAAAATTTTACAGTGCAACTTTCACGGCAGATGCTTCAACCACTTGTTTCTCAATGTTACCAATACAAATGGGCGGTGCTTCAGAGCAGCCCCTTCTCTTCAATCAAGATTACAAACTACGGCATATATACTGAATATCCGAAAAATAATATTGCTTTTGCAATGTTACTACATATCTTTGAATGCTACAAAAGTAAATCATTTTTACGACATTGGCTATTGTAAACCACATATTAAAAATAAAGCATTGAAAAAAAATTAAGGTTTAGAAAAACGGCAAAAGTGGTTTTTTTTTTTTTTTTTTTTTTTTTTGAGAAGCAATTTCAAAAAAATTAAAGCATTTTTATTTTTTAGAGCAATGGTTGTACATTCTAATCTAGTAATAAAAACAACACTTTGAAAATTAATTTTAATTTATACTAGTGACCATGGGCAAAAGTTATATATATATATATATATATATATATATATATTGCGGGGAGGGTGTGGAGTGCGTTATCCAGAGCAGGAGATTTGCAAAGTAATAGTAATTGATTCGCTTAAACATAAGTACATGTGAAGAAAGGATTGCTAAGAATCATTGCATTTATCAATATAATTAGCGGCGATGGATACCATAGATGCTTTTGTATAAAATACCTGTTAATGTTAATGTGTGCTGAGACTGTTAATTTACGCTTATTGCATTCTATTAGTGAAATTATGTTTGCTTGTTTCCAGTATTTATATGCACATATCCCGTGATTCGTGTCGTTTAAATGTTATAATGTAGAATCTTCAATTTACATAATTAAAAAAATAATAATAAAAATAAAAAATAGAAATGTAAAAGATGTTTATAATCTCTAATACAAGGCTGTCAACTTTTACACAATTTTCTGACTTCTAAAATTTTATAGTACAAAGCAATTAATCTATAACAGCAACTTGAAGGTGTGGCTGTCTCGTAAAATGTAACTAAATATATGGTAAAAAGAACTTACATTAAGTTTTAAATTTTATAAAAGTTTAAAAGTTTAAATGCGTGTATGTCACCTTTATGTGCATAGTGAATATAATTTCTAAAAAAAGTTATTTTAACAACAAAATTCCTAAACTATTTTATTATTTTTTTAATTAAATTATAATTTAATTAATTTTATCATTAAATCTATTTCTTAATTTTGTTTAATAAAATGTCCTAAATGTTTTACCATTATTAACCACATTTCCTATCAAATGAAGACATGAAGGAAAATCGATTTATATTATTACTGTTATTATTATTATTATTATTTCATATCTTTTTTTTTCTTTTCTGTCACATAATTAAGCTTTATGCATTTCACAACGATGATTATAAAAAATTTCCTGAGTTGTGAAAGCGTTTGTTAGAAATATTTCAAACAAAATACTGCTTAATGAAATACATTGTAAAAAGAAACATCTGAAATAAAAAAAATTTCTCGGTCCGCACATTTAGCTCGGCCAAATTTTTAAATTTACAAGAACGCTGCTCGCGCTTCTGTAAACACTTGCAACTTAAAGTACATGTATTCTATAGCGCAGTGTCATTTGCTAGAACTAAAGCCAAAATCTACTATAGATACTATACCCCCTTACATTTTTTGCCGACATATCACAGATTATTTAAAGTATAACTACAATTTTTGGAATTGAATTTTTCTAATTATTGTTTTGCAGATAAATATTACAAATTCTGCAAGAAGACTTCGGGAGAAAAAATATTAAACAACTATTTCTGATCTGAATATGTGTTCTTAAACTCATTGGACTATCTAAGACACATTGATCTCCATATATCACAATGAATTACAAATAAAAACTAAATATTAAATGTTTAATGAATATGGTGCGTGAGCTAATAGGGGAGAATCCTAAAATTGAGAGGAAACGCTATATATTATATATACAATATTGTGCACCAGCATTTGGGTAATTAAAAGGATTTTTTTTTATAGCAGCACTATGTGTAAATTTGTTATCTGTTTTCTAACAAATATATACATACCACTCTCACGAACAGAGAGAGAATGTTTAACGGCAGTTTTTTACTCTATACAGAAAACGAGGGCAACTTGCCGTATAGGCAGGCACCCGTTTTTTTAACTGGTTGTACAAATAATTAGTCATCTATTATATGAACATCTTTTATTTTATTTTAAAGTAATCTTTTAATTTTCCTGGTATGAGTGTAATATTTCTACAGTGTTGCTCTTAAGTTTTTATATGATAGGAAATTTCTCTTTTTATTCGATGTGAGTTGGGTTTATTTATCACAATGCAATTATTTTATTATACAGGGTGGGCCAAAAGTCCCGCATCATAGGAAACACATGTATTGTTACAATATTTTCTCAATATAATTGCCTCCGTTGTCAAAACACAACTATAGGCGATCGTTCATGTTCACTAAGACTGGTGTTATAGCATGGAACTGAGTAGCAATTACCTCACGTAAATGATTTTTATCCCTGATCTTCTCACTGTAAATTTCGATTAAATAGCACACTCTACACACTCTTCAGTAGTCAACATTTTCACCTACTAACTAAAAAAAATAAAAACCAAATTAAAAAATTAAAAACTCATATGAGGCGGGACTTTTGGCCCACCCTGGATATATTTTATTATTTTGTACTAGCCAGAGCTAAAAGAGAACATCCTACAATAGCGGGAAGAGTTTTTTCTGAAGCATTGTCAGTGTAATTATCTACTAAAAATTCATTTCGTGGATCCTTTCTCTATGCAGCTTCAACAATCATTCTAATAAAGTGTGTGGGGGGGGAAGAGGGGGGGGGCTTCTCTAGCACCTGAATTAAACATTCCAAATGAGGCATGAACAGAAAATAACAAATAAATAAATAAACAGATAAATAAAATAAATAAATAAATATTTTTTTTACCTTACAGGAAGATATATTGCTACGTCTTTTTTTCCTGAAAATAGGCATAGGTTTTTTTTGGATGGGAGAATTCAGCATTATAAAATGTACAAAAACAAAGACAAGTGTGAAATTGCCTACTGCGTATAAACCGAACATTCAGGCACGCAAAAAGTTGGGGGTGGGGGCTAAATGCGTACTACTCTAATATTTACTTCTTAACATATTCAGCCATACACTGTGTAAATAAAAAACAAATTACATAACAAAAACTGACTAATTTAAATACATTTTTGCTTTAAGAACACAGTAGTTACTCGTGTATGCTGAGCGGATTTTGTATATATTTTTAAAATTTTTAAATCTGGGATAATTTTAAACCTTTAATCTATGGCCGCGCAGTTTATACACCCAATTATTATTTTTATTTTATTTTTTTATTTTTTACATTTTTAAATTTAGAGTGTACGTAACACACGAGGACTTAAAGTTTGAAGACCAACGCAGAACAGAACGACAGCAATGTTGAAATTTAATTCAATTATAAAGTATACATTTAATTATTCTAAATATTATTTGCATGTTTTATTTAGTATTTTTCTAATAGCTGGTAACATTAGACTTGAAGTTCATCTCTGGGGCTTCCCATCCTATTACACAATTTCCAACCTCTGTATCTTTTGATCGTTGGACGATTATTTTTATTTTAGTATACGAAGTCATGAAATAATATTTTGTAAACATTGTGCATCATTAAATATAATTCTTGACATTTAATATAATAAAACCTGTTTGAAACATATTTTTGATATTTTGTATTAAATATGTATATTTTTTGAAATGTGGTATTAAAGCTTAGGGTGCTCGTGTTAAACTAGTATATAGGATGTAAAATGATTTATAGTGTAATAAGTAAATATCTGATTGAAGAATCACTCATAATGTTTTTCAATAAAGAAGAAATTGGAACAACATTGCAGCAATAAAATTTTAAACATTTCATTCTAAAAATTACTGTGTGAAAATAATCATGATAAAATTTTTAAGGTTTATTTTGATTTTTGTGTGGTTTAAAGTTTTAGAGATATTAAAGATCTATGTTCAGAGGTGTTTACCTCGTCATACTTAGTTATCCAGTATACTTCTTTTGATTTACATTGCTTTTCAATCTTTTTAATATTTGTCATCTTTTATTTCCCGAAAGTTTAGTACATTTTATATATGATTATTAAATCGCTGAAACTTATGTGTTTCACTAGGGAAAATATCAAAGCGATAAAAGAATTCGAAAACACTTGCATGTAATAAAATGCCACAAAGTAGAGCCACTGGAGTTGTAGTTCTGGGATAACTAAATTGTTCGGTAGAATGCGGTAAGTTCCGAGATTAGCTTTTGGTTCTCTTTCACACCCGAAATATAACCTTTGAAATTTTCGTATATCTCGTGGAATGATAACTAAATTGTTCGGTAGTGGGCGGGGCGTTCTGAGATTAGTTTTTGGTTTTGCTTTTACATCCTGAAATGTAACCGTTGAAATTTTCGTATATTTAGCGGCAGTATGACAGTAACTACAATCAGAAATTTTCAATCTTGTCATTAAATATTTCATATATTGATGACATATTTAAATTTTTAATAAAACTATTCCGATTATGCATTTCTTTTAATTTTTAATCTTATTTATTTTCTGCTTACTTCTTGAATAATTTACAGTCGCGTAATTAAAGGATACGAATATTTTAAAGAGATTCCTTTCTATAACAAAGGATACATTTAAAAAAAATAGAATTTAATGTATTCAGTAATTTGTTTGAAAGTATATTTATTATATGGGCTTAAAATTAAATTCTGACGAATATTAAATTCGAACAAAATGTGATAAGTATAGCAAATGCACCCGATTTTTAATTTATAAAGCTAGATTAAACACGTTTCATTATACAATTCCCCCCACCCCCACCCCCATGTTCTGAGGAAAATCGACTTCTTTCCATTTTATTTTCTTACGCTGTATACCTCATTTCTAAAAATAAAATATTTTCTTGAAAATTTTAAATAATAACTCAAAATTTTTTCCACTGTTTTTCAACTTTTTTTTAAATTGTTTAAATAAATTTTCTTTTATGTTATTTAGTGTTTAAATATTATTAAATAAAAATTTTCAACTTTCATTTTATACAGAAAATGAAATTACAGTTTAAATTAGTTAAAAAGGTGTTTTATGTAATCTGTTTTTGAAAACATGAAAGATTGTTTGTGATTTTTGTAAATTATTTTTATTTTTATATCTCTTAAAATGCAGATAAGTCTGTTGTAAATTATGCTCATTTATTTAAGCCTTATTAAACCCATCAAAATCTCAAGTGATTTAAGCATATCTGCATATTTTAATGACATAAAGATTAATCCCTATTTAAGAATATTAAATTAACCCTCTCTCTCTCCTGACCCTCATAAGAGGTTCCTAAATTGCATGATAAAACGCAATGTTTTAGACAAGGATTTCGGTAAATTTTATTTTGAGTGATGTCTTTTAAACATCCAGGCATCATTTGTGGCATAT